>CM024521.1:4239763-4858155 GCA_014182375.1 Eucalyptus virginea
GGTGATATTATGAGAAACCTAGGCAAGGATGATCCTGCGGCATTGCTCCACTTACCGGGATTGCCGCCACTAACTCCCCGAGACCTCCCCTCATATTTCATACCCGAAAACCAATATGCTTTTAATCTGCCGCTTATGCAAGTGCAATTTGAAGTATTCAAGGAAGAGAAGAATCCAAGGGTACTCTTGAACACTTTCGATGCACTGGAGCCAAGGCCATTAAAAGTCATTGGCAACGTCACCATGTTTGGGATCGGCCCGCTAATTCCTTCCGCATTCTTGGATGGACAAGATCCCTTGGACAAATCCATCGGAGCAGATCTCTTCCAGAGTTCGAAAGACTACATCCAGTGGTTAGACACCCAGCTTGAAGGTTCGGTGATCTATGTATCATTCGGAAGCCTCTCCGTGCTGTCTAATGCACAAAAGGAGGAGATGGCACGCGGCTTGCTAGGCACTGACCGTCCATTCTTGTGGGTGATTAGGAAGGACGAAGAGGAAGTAGAGGAAGACGAAGATCGGTTGAGTTGTTTGGAGGAATTGGAGCAAAAGGGAATGATAGTACCATGGTGCTCTCAAGTCGAGGTGTTGTCCCATGCTTCGGTAGGGTGTTTCTTGACTCATAGTGGTTGGAACTCAACCTTTGAGAGCTTGACTTGTGGGGTCCCAATGGTGGCGTTCCCACAATGGGGTGACCAGCAAACCAATGCCATGCTCGTTGAGAATGAATGGAAGGTTGGGGTGAGGGTGAACACGAATGAGAGAGGCATAGTGGAAGGAGATGAGATCAAGAGGTGCTTGGAATTGGTGGTGGGAGATGGAGAGGAGGGAGAGGAAATTAGAAGGAATGCCAAGAAGTGGAAGGGTTTGGCAAGAGAAGCTGCCAAAGAAGGTGGGTCATCGGACAGGAATCTCAATGCATTCTTGGAGGAGATCCAAATGGAAGCAAATGGTCACTAGAGTGCTAGTACTTCACCTGTTATTCCTTTGCTTTCATATTTCTATTTGGTTTGATATTTGCAATGTCTGGGAGGAAATAAAGTTCATGTTACTGCAAGTAGATAGATTCTCATGTATAACAACAATGAGAATGGTGCAATAATACAAGGTTGTCTATTTCATTTGGGAGCTTGATCTACCTAGCAACCTCGCTCTGCGTCCTACAAGTCAAAATATGAGCTGATTTTGTCTCTATTTTAAGAGCAACTATTACATATGCCCGGTGCATCGCACCATGTTGGGTTTTGAACTGGAGTAGCCCATAATGGGCTTGACCCAAGCCTAACCCATGCATGCATGTAGCAATAATGGACGTGCAAGTTAAAAGCGTGAGGAAAATTCCAAATAAGGGTTCGAAGTGCTCTCATTTTTTAAAATAAGGACAAAGAAGAGGAATGAGAGAGAGTAAGGTCGGTTCAGCTGTATGGAGGAATTGGAGCAAAAGGGAATGATCGTGCTATGGTGCTCTCAAGTGAAGGGGCTGTCCCATGCTTCGATCGAGTGTTTTGTGACTTATTGTGGCAACCTTCGAGAGCTTGGCTTGTGGTGTCCCAATGGTGGCGTTCCCACAATGGAGTGACCAGCAGACCAATGCCATGCTCGTTGAGAATGACTGGAAGGTTGGGGTGAGGGTGAACACGAATGAGAGAGGCATAGTGGAAGGAGATGAGTTCAGGAGATGCTTGGAATTAGTGGTAAGAGATGGGGAGGAGGGACGGGAAATTAGGAGGAATGCCAAGAAGTGGAAGGGATTGGCAAGAGAAGCTGCCAATGAAGGTGGGTCATCAGATAGGAATCTTAAGGCATTCTTGGAGGAGATAAATTGGAAGCAAATGGTCACTAGAGTACCAGTACTTCACCTATTATTACTTTGCTTTCGTATTTCTATCTGGTTTAATATTTACAATATATGGGAGGAAATAATGTTCATATCATTATCAGTAGATACACTTTCTTGTATAACAACACTGTGATATAATGCAATAATACTAGCTTGGAGTGCCGAACACCTTAAAGTGCCAAATTTTGGCATAAGTAAATACTTAAGGTGCATTTGGTAACATTTCTGTTCAAAAATTGTTTTAGGGAATAGAAATAAATAAATAAAATATTTCTATTCCTAAACAATTTTTGAATGTAAAACGCGTTTGAATCGCTTGTTTAAAATTTACGATCCCTAATAGAAAAATAACATAAACATGTTTGGTAAACTTGTATAATTTTTTTGTTTCTTTTAATTTTTTAATATTTTTTATTTTTACTTTTTTTGTTTTATTTTTCCTTTTTCCTTTTTCCTTTTTTCTTTTTCTTTTTCTTTTTCTTTTTCTTTTTCTTTTTTCTTCCTTTTGACCCCGGCCATGGCCAAGGCCGGCGACCGGCCAAAGAAAAAAAAAGAAGAAGGAAAAAAAGAAGGAAAAAAAAAAGGAGAGAGAAAAATTGTTTCGGAAGTGTTTTTTTTTTTTTTTTTTTTGTAAAGGGTAAGAATATATTGAGCTTAACTAACAAATTTACAAGCTCGGCATCACAAAACTTGACTCAACAAGACACGTAACGTCTAATCGAGTGAAAGGGCGCCAGAGACAAAAGCGCACCGCAAAGCGGTCAACGCAACCAAGGGCAAACAAGCAGCCCAAAAAGACAACCACACAGGGCCGAGACAACCAACCAAACAAAACAACCAAACTAACCAACGGAAAGGCCACGCAGGACCAGGAAGACGAAGCTACCAAACAACAAGCAAAAAGAGAAGAGAAAACACCAGGGAAGGCGAAGAAGGCGAGGGAAGGCACCCGCACGGCACGGACGAGGAGAACTAGGCGATCGCCATAGAGCACCGAAAATAGACGGGTCAAGGTCCCAGTTCCTTTGTAACCTCCTATTTCTGACTATCTTCCACGTTTCGAAGGTTAAGGCTTTATCCTTAACAACTTTAATGAGATGCTTCTTGACAGCCGCAACCACGACCGGATGCTCTCTAAAGAGAATGTCGTTTCTATACTTCCAAATAAGATGGCATAGAGCACCAAAAGAGAAGCGTCCAATGGAATGATAGAAATCCTTACCTGAGAGGAATTTCATAGCCCACTGGAGATTTTCCACCCAAGTCTTGTTCCTCCAAGGAAGGTTACACTTGGCCGCCCAAAAGTAAGCTATACTAGCCGTGATGCAAAGATCCGAAGAAGAGGTGGTCAATAGAATCCGGTGTGAGCTTGCAAAAGGCACAAACTTCTCTCCCAATTCTCCCATAAGACATAAGAAAAGCTTGGGTAGGAAGACGGTTCTTTATGATCAGCCATAGATTGAATTGGTATCTCGGAGTGATGGCCTTGCTCCAAATAAAGGAAGACCAATCAACCCTTGCTTTCCTTCTCCTGAAGCTCTGCCAAGCTAAGGCGACTGAAAAGAGACCGGACGGATTGTCCCTCCAAACAAATCTATCCGGGACCTCGGAGAGAAGCGGGAGTGGTTGGTTCCAAGAATCTAACACTGTTTTGAATACCTGACCCGCTGGAGAGAATAGGTCCGCAACAAGTAGCACACCTAGGAAGCCCGGAATCTAAGATAGTCCGCTTAGAACAAATAGTCTCAGCGAGACCTCTCCTCTCGATGCCGTGGTCAAACCAAAGGGAGACTCTTCGCCCATCACCAATCCTCCAGTAGAAGGATAGTCGAAACTCGGATCTCAGTTGGAGGATCTTCTTCCATGCCCACGAGCAATAAGTCGGCGCCTTGACCACCCAGAAATTCCTCCCACCCTTCAGAAAAGTAGAGTGGATCCACTTGCACCATAAGGATTCCTTATCCGTGAAGAGGGTCCAAATGTGCTTAAGCATCGCAGCCTTGTTGTACTCTCGCAAACTGCGAATTCCAAGACCTCCTTCGTCCCTAGGGAGACACACATCCTCCCAGGACACTTTAGCTCCTCCCTTCCCAAGGGAAGGTCCCTTCCACAGAATTGTCTAAGGATCTGCTCAATACGATCTAAGACTGCCATAGGAATAACGAAGACACTAGTCCAATAAGCTTGTATAGCATAGAGCACTGATCTTATAAGCTGAACTCTCCCAACAAAGGAAAGAAAGCGATGAGTCCAGGATTGCACCCTCGCTGTAATACGGTCGACTAAGGACACACAGTCCGCCTTGCCGAGCCTTGAGGAGATGATGGGAGCTCCTAGATAACGCACCGGCAGTTTTCCTTCCACGAATCCAAAGGTGTCCTTAATTTGACACCTCAAATCATCCGAGCCCCCTGAAAGAAACACTTCACTTTTGTTATTATTCGGCTTCAATCCACTCCAAGCCGCGAAGGTATCCAGCCCCTCCTTCAGAAGCAAGATGGAGGCCATATCCGCGCGGCAAAAGAGAAAGACATCATCCGCAAAGAAAAGGTGTGATAATTGCGTGGCCTTGCACCTCCGGAGAATTTAAAACCCGGGCCGCTCCGCACGAGAAATGAGGATCCCTGAGAAGACTTCCATAACCAAGGTGAAAAGATAAGGAGACATAGGGTCACCCTGTCGAAGGCCTCGGCTACTCGGGAAAAATCCATGGAGTTCCCCATTCAATGAGATAGAAAACATAGGTGTGCGCACACATACCATGATAAGACGAATAAGATGGTCCTAGGAAGCGAAAAGCATGCAGAACCAACTCAAGGAAGTCCCAGTCTACCGTATCGTAAGCTTTTTGAAAATCCACCTTCACCGCACATTTGGGAACGAATCGCTGAAGATGGAACCCGGCAAATAGCTCCTGAGCTAGGAGAATATTATCCCTAATCCGTCGACCCTTGACGAACGCATTCTGGGAATGGCTAATGGTGTCCTGAAGCACTGTGGCTACGCGGTTGGCTAAGACCTTGGCAATACATTTATAGATCGTGTTGCAGCAAGCAATTGGCCTATAATCATTTACCGAGGTAGCATTAGGCACCTTAGGAATTAACACCAAGATGGTGGAATTAATCTCTCTTAGAAGTCTCCCCGTAACAAAGAAATCCTTTGCTGCTTCAATGACCAACGGTCCTACAAGGTCCCAGTTACTCTTGAAGAATTCGACACCAAACCCATCCGGCCCCGGGCCTTCCCACAAAGCTAGAGAGAACATAGTGTCCTTGATTTCCTTCTCCGAAAAGGGGCCGGCGAGAGAAGCGATCTGATCCTCTGTGAGCGGACATCGGATAGCTTGTTGTACCTCTCCCAAAGCCGGCCTAAGTGGAAGATTGTGCGGTGCAAACAGCTCTTTGAAGCGAGTGACAAATGTGTCCTGAACAAGGTTCGGCTCAGTGACAAGATTCCCATTCCTATCAAGAACTGATATGATCCTATTCCTCAAATGCCTTGAAGTCACTGAATGATGAAAGTATTTAGTGTTCTTATCACCATTCTCGAGCCAACGGATTCTGGACTTCTGTCTGAAGAATGCCTCCTCCTGATTTCTCAACTCTATAAAAGGTCCTACGGTGACTCTTTT
The DNA here is from genome assembly GCA_014182375.1 of Eucalyptus virginea. Lineage (NCBI taxonomy): Eukaryota > Viridiplantae > Streptophyta > Magnoliopsida > Myrtales > Myrtaceae > Eucalyptus > Eucalyptus virginea. Next base: position 4,245,238 of record CM024521.1, read on the forward strand.
CTAACTCCGCCAAGAGGATGTTGGTCGGATCCTGCTGCAGGTCCACTTGCGTTAACCTTAAAAGCATTTCTGGATTAAGCAACCCTCTCGGACAAATTAGAAAAAGAATCCCTATTCAACTGTTTGAGACGACCCTTAAGAGCTTTCAGCTTGGTAACCGTCTATACATGGGAACACCACCTCCCGGTGCCTCCCACACTTGACGAACAAAGTGTCCCGAAAGGACGGCCGCTCCATCCAAGTCAAAGAATTTGAAGGGCTTCCTTCTCAACACTGGATTGGTTACCTTGACTACCATAGGGGAGTGGTCGGAAATACCAGGAGTCAGAAAAGACACTTCTGAATAAGAGAAGTGCAGGCTCCATAACGCGTTTACTAATACCCGATCAATCTTCCTCGCTTTCCGATTGGCCCCGGAAGACGTCGACCACGTGAACCGAAGTCCCACATATCTCAAATCTTCAAGCTCCGCCTGACGCAGACACTGATTAAACTCATCAAAAGAGGGAAGCCAGGCATTAGAACCGCCAAACCGACCAGATGGATCTCTTAAGGCGTTGAAATCTCCTGCCACCATCCAAGGAAGGTCGTAGATGCAAGAACTCATTCGATTAAGTCCGCCCATAGAGGCCTCCTAGAAACAAAAGAGTGCCGGCCATAGACGACCGAGGTGCAACAACAAAGGCCCGACAAAACATGCCTCGACTCTACCATGTATGGCCCGATCATTGGAGGAGATCACTTCAAAATTTACCAGTGAAGGGTCCCAACCAACCCAAATCCCGCCTCCCGAGTAGAATCATAATTGGCAATCCAAGTCCATCCGGGCAAAAGACCCGACGACGAGGGGCCAAAGAGGTAATCCGGACTTTAGTCTCCAATATTCCGACCAAACAGAGGCCGTTAGACTGAGCCAATTTACGAACCTCGGCTCTCCTCAAAGGATCCATAAGACCTCTAATATTCCAGAAACCGAAATACATATATATATATACTATGTACAGGAAGCTCTACCTCTACACAAAGAAAGACAAAGGAGGCAAGGCCTATCTTGGTTTCTGGGATTTGCGGCGAGAGGCTCCTGATGCTTCAACGATCCCCGCCGGCTCCGGATCAGGGGCTAGAGCAAGCAACCTCTCCTGGATGGTCTCTACACTTGTCGCGGCCGAGGTCGCAGGATGAAACGGCGAATCAGGGGAGGAAATGTCTTCCTCATCCGCGGAGGAGTCCGAGGCCTCCACTTCCGAATCCCGTCCGCGATCAACCTTTGGCGGGGGAATAGGGGGCGGCCGGTACCCAGCCGTGAGAGAAAGGACGACCTTAGGGAAGAGGTCAATCTTCGGGGGTGCACTAGATCCCCTAACAGCCTTTCGAGCAGGGGCAGAGGGAGGAATAGCCGCAGCAGACGGAATATCCCTCGAGTGCTGGTCCACGCTCGTTGAAGAAGAGGGGATGGATTCACCTGTCTTGGAGCTCTTCTTTTTCTTTTTCTTTTTCTTCGCCTTTTTCCCAGTTTGATCTTGAGCGGGCAAAGGTGTTGTACTCACTTGAGGAGAATCACTTTGTCCTCCGCCGGGAATGCACCGCACCGAAACCGGGGGGCCGAATCCGAACTTGAGGAGAATCACCGTCCTCCGCCGGAACGGTCTACACCGAAACCTGGGAGGCCAGGGCCGACAGGGTTACGCCTCGGGCGAGGCGGGATAGGGATGACTACTTTGTTAAATGAAGCGGAGCAGGGGCAGGCGGGGAAGGACTATATGGAGTTGTATGGGGCGGAGCATGAGCAGTTTCTGTCCTTTGCTGCTCCAATATCTCGTCTACCGGAGGAGGAGAGGCCGCCCTTTGAGGATTCGGAGCATCCATACCTGGCGGAGAAGGAGCGGCTGGTGGAGCAAGAGCGACCGAGGGTCGTCAGTCGGGCGGCGACCAGCCGCCTTGGCCGCGTTCGCCCGGCGGCATTACTGTTCCCGAAGAGGAGCACGGCAATTGTGGCCAAAAGCATTGCAATCCGAGCAAGCCACCAGGAGCCATTCATATTCAATGCTAATGAACCGAGAGACTCCCTTCAAGGTGACTTTGGCCGTCTTGACTCTTGGCTGATTAGCCGCAATCTCCACACAAATTCTTGCGAATGAGACCATCTTCATTTCATCAGTCCGTTGATCAACGTATAGCGGTTTCCCCGCTGCACTCGCTATTGCGCTCATCGCTGGCACCGTCCAACACTCAAGTGGCAAATTCCGCAATCGAATCCAAACGGGGATGGCGGATTGGTCTTCTTTCTTGAGGTCCATGAGCGGCTTCCATTGCCGAAGTATTAGAGGCACTCTAGCAATTGTTACCGGCACATCTTCGAGGATTTTCCTCCTAAACCCGGGATCCGGGATTTGGAGGAAGAGAAATCATTGATCGTTGGCGAAGATTTCCCCAATTTTGGAGCCCCACGCCTTCCTCAACGATTGCTCCATCAATCCGAATGGGAGTTTTCTTCTCCCTACTAGATATCCGACCAAACAATCATGCCATTTCGGGTCCATGGCATCGAGGGCATCATCCGGGAGATTGACAATAGCCTCTCCATCCACAAAAGTGGGCGGAATAAAGGTTAAATCGGATCCTTTTACCGCCAATCGAGCCACATTTGCCCAAGTACGCGTCGGGGCATCATGGTAGCCAATCGGAGGGTGAACAGGTCGCTTAGAGGCTGACCGTCTGCGGCTTCTTCCTCTGGATTGCGGCCTCGAAGACGAGCTCTGAGGGCCCTTCAGCTTGTTCCTCGGATCAGCTAGTCCGGATGAGGAAGCCCCCGTCAAACCAGGTGGATTCGAATGTGCAGCAGTTCCAAGGGAGGGGGGCGGACGCCCCATTACAGAGTCAGCCAACGGCCTGGCTGAGGGGTCGAAAACAGCCATAGCAGTAGCTGTAGGCATTTTCACAAATACCTAGCGTGCACCCCGACCACCACCGAGAAAAACAACATCGAACAGGGGAAACCGAATCTCCTTCACCTCCAATACAGATCCCCGAACTACCCAGCTGACCACAGTCGAATCACTCTCACCGAAACCCAGCAGATAGGAAAAGCACAGCAGAATCGAACAACGCAGGCAGTCGGACAGAGAGAGACCTGTTCAAGGAGGAGGAACCGCTAACCTGGATGAACGGCAACAGGGAAGATCGAACGAGGGTTATACGACCTGATCCCCAGCAGAAGACGAGCTCAGCAGCTAGGCTTCTCGCACCGCGAACCAGAGACGAACCAGCAATCGCCCGCACGCCGAGCTACATGGAGATCTCTCGCCTCAACCCAACCCAACTGGATTCCTTCGAGCGGGAGATAGGTATAGGTGCTGGGAGACTCTCCTCAAAAAATCAGCCCAAACCATCCATAGCAACTCCCTGGCTGAAGAAAAAACCGGTCGGAAAACAGCAGTCCAGAAACCGGTAGAACTGATCAACTAGTGCTTCTGATTTCTCTGAATGTAGACCATCTCAATCGAAATCCTTCGGTGGAAAGTTAGAGGGGTATGAGAAGAAGCTCCCCTCCGAAAATCAGCACATTCCGACCACCACAGCCCCGGGAATCAGCAAAACACCAGAATGATGAACAGTAACACGGGAATTCGGCTGGAGAGCATTCGGTGAACAGTAGTTCAGCGTGTTTCTCGGAAGTGTTCCTTGGACAAGAATGCAAGTTTTTGTTTTTGAAGCAAAAGTATAAACAAACGCATTTCTGCTTTCTTTTTTGTTAAAGACAAAAGAATATAAATCATGTGTTAGAGGAACAAAAAAAAGCAACACAAACAAAATTCTTAAGTCTTTAAAACGTTCAAAGGTGGCTTAAGTGCGGTCGAAAAGAAATTGACAACTTAAGTCTGAACAAAAAATTTTAACCAAAATGCTAACATAACATTTTCTAGGGATTTTTTTGCTGAGGTAGTGATTATTTTTAAAAAAAAAAATTATTCACGTGATCTTTACGTGGTAAGCTTATCCCAAAACAACATCGTTTTATCCTCAAAATTTGATTTTTAATATAAATATTAATTAAATTAAATTTAAAAACTAAATTTAAAAAAAAAAAAAAAAAAGGGAGGCTGGTAGCAGTCAGCTAGGGTTACAAGCCATTGGCTAGGGCTTGGCGACCTTCAATGACCTTGCCCCACCATCACTGGCCCTTTCCGACAATGGTGGCGTGGCAGTAGTAGCAAGGTCGTGAGGCCCTCACTGAATACTGCGCCCTTCCTTTTTTTTAAAAAAAGAAAAAATCTAGTTTTTAAATTTAATTTTATTAATATCTATATTAAAAATAAATTTTGGGACAAAACAACGTTGTTTTGCACATTGTTTATTGAGTAGACAATTTCGTCGAACCACATAGACCACGTTTATTCTTAAAATAAGCCATGTTGGATTTTCGGCTATCATTGTCGAAGTTAGCACTAAAGTGTCTCAATTTTGAAAAAAAGTAACTTAAGTATATCTTTTAGACTTTTGGCGGCAAGTGTTCGCGTGCAAAAGTTTTAACACTTGCGATATACTTTAGTCTACAAGTTTGTCTATTTCATTTTGGAGCTTGATCTTGCTAGGGCGATGGGCAATGGCAACCCCCCTCTCTAAGGAGGGCCTTGCCCTTCTTTTTTCTAATTTGGTTTCCTAAAATAAAATTTTAGCATTTTTTTTATTTTGTTTTTATTAATTTAAATAAAAATTAGAGAAGAAAATCACAAAAATGCCACATAGAAAAGACAAATAAAAAAATGTAACGTAGAAATTAGGGTTATAGAATAAGTCCACGAAAATTTGACATGGCATATAAAAGCTTAGCTATAAGTTGCAAATACTTATTAAAAAGGGTTAATACTCTAAAAAAACCACAAACTAATACACCTGTGACAAATTTATCCCAAACTATTTTTTCGATCACCAAAACCCCCAAATTGATATATTTTGACAAATTTACCCCAAACCCACACTTGTGACAAATTTACCTTCGTTAGTTTTTGTTAAATTTTACGATCAAATTATTAAGTTAAATGACACATGACTGACTGGCATACCAATTTGGGATTTTACACTCCATTTATCACAGTTTACAATTTTTGTGATTTTTTTGTGGTATTAATCCAATTTAGTGGATGGTATATTTGTCACAAATTTACCAGTTTTGGGTTATTTGCGGTTAAATAAATTAGTTTGGGGTAAACTTGTTATAAATGTACTAGTTTATAATTTTTTTATGATCAGTCGGGATAAATTTGTCACAGATGTACCAGTTTGGGGTTTTTCAAAGTATTAACCCTATAAAAAACACAATATAGAGCGCATCATTAAGCTAATAGTATGATCGTACCCCTCCAGACAAATTAATGTCTAAAACATGTGCCAAAAATTGATGCTCCATATAATTTTGGAAGATGTAAACATTCATGAGGAGAAATTAGTAATAGCTACTAGCTAACCAAAAAGAATCAAAAGAGAACAAAAAAAAAAAAAAAACGTAGAAATCTCCTGATCTTATCGAGGGGGAGAAAAAAAAACTTGATCTTATGTATCAATAAATCATCAACTTGCATTCCTTAATCTACATCTACATCATCACCTTCTTGGTAGTCATCTCTCTCTAACATCAACAATACTTCCTCCTCTTTCTTTTGTTCTTCCTCCTCATGATCATCTTCTAATTTCAATTTCTCTGTCCAAAATTATCCCAACATACATAAATAGTAAGTGTCTAGAACTGGCGATTCTCATGGGACCAGTCCGATTCCCAGTCCCAATTTAGTAAAAGTGGTGATTACCAGTCTAATTCTCAATTCTAAGTATAGAACCACCCACTCATCCAATGGACCAGATTGGTTACAATCTCAAATACTTAGTCTTGTACTTATTGACTAATTTCATCTCTCGAGTATTGTTGACACCAAAATTTTAGAACTCGTTTAATCATTTATTAATTATATTTAAAATTGGGGATTAATTTATAAGCCTTAGCAAAAATAATTTTCATTAAATTGTATGGCATATAAACATTAACAACATTTGCATTAGTAGTAATAGAGCCTTTTCATTAAAAGAAAAAAATAGAAAATTAATTAAAAGAACCATTATTTAAAAAAAAAAAAAAAAAAAACTATACCGAGCCGGCCAGCAGGGGCTAGGCCGGCAAGGCAGCTAGCGGTGGCAAGAGCCATGCACGCTCACTGGCCGAGCCTAAAAGCGAGAGAGGGAGAGTCAGCCAGAAGGGGGGACTCCTTTCGGGGTTCGTTCGGGGGCAGAGAGAGCTGCGGGAGAGTAAAGGTGAGAGAGTGAGAGCTAAGATTGAACGGAAAGCGAGAGGGAGGGAGCCTCGGCCGACACCTTGGCCACGGGCGATCTCCGTCCGATGAACGCTCTTCGTAGACGTCCTCAAGCCCTAACCCTCCGTTTCTTTCCCTTTGTTTGCTGCCCTTTTTTTGGGTATGCCAAGCCGGGGTTGGTGGCCATTCGGCTCGCACGAACTCCGGCCCCCGTAGATCTTTAGCTAGGTCGCTGGGCATTGTTTGATGTTTGCTGAGAATCCCGGCCCCGTTTCGAGTCCCAGTAAAGCCGGAAACCCTTCGTTCGATGTCGCACACCACCCGCTCAGACGTAATGCCTCAGTTAGATCTGTTTTCGCGCTCCCCGTTCTCGGCCAAAACCGAGTGTCCATCTGTTAGAGCCATTCTGTTGAGGCGATTTTGTTGTAGTCAGCATTCCCGAGCGTCGATCGTTTAGTCATTTCGCCGCCTTTCCACCGTTTTCTTTCAACCGTTTTCATGGATTGGCCGAAAAGGTAGATGATGATAGCCGCCGACAAATCTAGAGGTCAGCGGCGAGTGGCGTTCGGAGTGGACGATGGTTGGTTGTTCGGTGGTGAGAGTGCCGCCGATAACATATTCAGAAGACCTGCGTAGGCGGAGGCGTGGAGAAGAAGGGGACGAACAAGAAAATTTGAATAATAGAAGAATAGAAACATGGGTTAGAGGTTTTTGTGAAATGTGGGCTGATAAATACGTGAATCATCCCTTCAATGATCCAAGGACCTATAAGTACCGATAGAATGCTCTAACAGAAGGGTTTCTGGAACCAAAATCTGCACAACTTATCATATTTACCATCCATTCAGATGTATATCTTCATTCTCTTCATTTTGAACGGCTTTGCTTTGCTCTTGCGTCACTAGCATTTCAATTTTAGTGCGAATCACGACTCGCAGTGTCAGAAACCCACCCCACATCAACTACTCCACCGGAGTTCAACTTTGAGTTTCTGTCTCGGCCACATGCTTGATAATGCAAACGGATTCGGATTTCGATTCTGTCCCGATGCGTCATGTAATTTTTTGAAGAGTTGGTGACTTCTTAAAGTAATGTTCTTGTCAGATATATATATATATATTATGAAAAACTGAATATATGCAGTGGACTGGTAGGTTTTTGAAGCCCCCCATGATTGTGTCCGCTACACGACCGGGCAAGGACAAAAAGAGCCAAAATGCGATTAAAACACTTCATTCTGTGTGTGTGTGTGTGTGTGTGTGTGTGTGTGTGTGTGTAAGAATGTGTATATATATTAATGAAAAACTGAATATATGCAGTGAACTGGTAGATCTTTGAAGCCCGCCATGATTGTGTCCACTACACGACTGAGCAAGGACAAAAAGAGCCAAAATGCGATTTAAACACTTCATTCTGACAAAATAAGGAAACATCGGAGAGAGACAGAGGGAGAGAGAACACTTCATTTAGGAAAGATTTATCATATGCAGAAGCAAATACGGTTGTCATTGTTTTCGCTTCTTCTTCTTGTTGCCCTGAGAATAATGAAACTCGACCTCAACATTTCATAGGAACCCCAGAGAATACGAATTCAGACCATCCACTTTTTTTTAATTGGTAAATCAAATGATACTTTTTTTTTTTGGCAAGAAATCAAATGATACTTCATCGCTTAAAAAATGCACAGCTGCCCTCTCTTTTTCGTCATCATGTACGCAAGCCTTCAAATCCCAGTAAAGTGTATAAAAGAAGCAAATGACGCTCTATTCTTGCACCAAAAACTGAAAAAGGAAGAGAGAGAAAAAAAGAAGTTACAGCATCAAACCCCAAACCATGGCTCCCCTCAATTATCTTGTAGTAGCATTCCCAGCCCAAGGCCTCATCAACCCGGCCCTCCAATTTGCCAAGCGTCTTCTACGCACTGGTGCGCATGTCACCTTCGCCACTGCAGGGTCGGCTTACCGCCGCATGGCCAAGTCCGACCCACCCGAAGGTTTGTCCTTCGCCTCCTTCTCCGATGGCTCCGAGGAGGGGCTCAGGTCCGGGATTGACATCGAGCAGTACATGGCCGACGTTGTGCGGTTGGGTTCAGAAACTCTGAGAGACCTTGTCACTACCAGCCTTAATGAAGGCCGCAAATTTGCATGCATATATTATACCACAAGCATTCCTTGGGTTGCTCAGGTGGCTCATTCTCTTCAAATCCCCTCTACTCTCGTTTGGGTTCAACCTGCCACTCTTCTTGATATAAACTACTATTACTTCAACGGTTATGGTGATATTATGAGAAACCTAGGCAAGGATGATCCTTCGGCATTGCTCCACTTACCGGGATTGCCGCCACTAACTCCCCGAGACCTCCCCTCATATTTCACACCCGAAAACCAATTTGCTTTTAATCTGCCGCTTATGCAAGTGCAATTTGAAGTATTCAAGGAAGAGAAGAATCCAAGGGTACTCGTGAACACTTTCGATGCACTGGAGCCAAGGCCATTAAAAGTCATTGGCAACGTCACCATGTTTGGGATCGGCCCGCTAATTCCTTCCGCATTCTTGGATGGACAAGATCCCTTGGACAAATCCATCGGAGCAGATCTCTTCCAGAGTTCGAAAGACTACATCCAGTGGTTAGACACCCAGCCTGAAGGTTCGGTGATCTATGTATCATTCGGAAGCCTCTCTGTGCTGTCTAATGCACAAAAGGAGGAGATGGCACGCGGCTTGCTAGGCACTGACCGTCCACTCTTGTGGGTGATTAGGAAGGACAAAGAAGAGGAAGTAGAGGAAGACGAAGATCGGTTGAGTTGTTTGGAGGAATTGGAGCAAAAGGGAATGATAGTACCATGGTGCTCTCAAGTCGAGGTGTTGTCCCATGCTTCGGTAGGGTGTTTCGTGACTCATAGTGGTTGGAACTCAACCTTTGAGAGCTTGACTTGTGGGGTCCCAATGGTGGCGTTCCCACAAAGGGGTGACCAGCAAACCAATGCCATGCTCGTTGAGAATGAATGGAAGGTTGGGGTGAGGGTGAACACGAATGAGAGAGGCATAGTGGAAGGAGATGAGATCAAGAGGTGCTTGGAATTGGTGGTGGGAGATGGAGAGGAGGGAGAGGAAATTAGAAGGAATGCCAAGAAGTGGAAGGGGTTGGCAAGAGAAGCTGCCAAAAAAGGTGGGTCATCGGACAGGAATCTCAATGCCTTCTTGGAGGAGATCCAAATGGAAGCAAATGGTCACTAGAGTACTAGTACTTCACCTGTTATTCCTTTGCTTTCATATTTCTATTTGGTTTGATATTTGCAATGTCTGGGAGGAAATACAGTTCATGTTACTGCAAGTAGATAGATTCTCATGTATAACAACAATGAGAATGTTGCAATAATACAAGGTTGTCTATTTCATTTGGGAGCTTGATCTAGCTAGCAACCTCGCTCTGCGTCGTACAAGTCAAAATATGAGTTGATTTTGTCTCTATTTTAAGAGTAACTATTACATATACCCGGTGCATTGCACCATGTTGGGTTTTGAACTAGAGTAGCCCATAATGGGCTTGACCCAAGCCTAACCCATGCATGCGTGTAACAATAATGGACGTGCAAGTTACAGTAAAAAGTGTGGGGAAAATTACAAATAGGCATTTGAAGTGCTCTCATTTTCTCAAATAAAGACAAAGAAGAGGAAGGAGAGAGAGAGGAAGGTCAATTCAGCTGTAAGGAGGAATTGGAGCAAAAGGGAATGATCGTGCCATGGTTGGTTTAATATTTACAATATATGGGAGGAAATAATGTTCATATCATTATAAGTGGATAAACTTTCATGTATAACAACACCGAGATATAATGCAATTATACTAGCTTGGAGTGCCGGACACCTTAAAGTACGAAAGTTTGGCATAGGTAAATACTTAAGTGCTAAAACATTCGAAAGGTACACTTAAGTGCAAAATTCGGAGAAGAAATTGACACGTAAGTGCCAATAGCGAGAAATTTCAAACAAAATGCTAACGTAACATTTTTTGGGGACTTTTTTTGTTGAGGTGCAATTATTTAAAAAAAAATTATCCACATGGCACTAAAGTGGTAAGCTTATCCTAAAATGACGCCGTTTTATCCTCAAAATTTGATTTTTAATATAAATATTAATTTAATTAAATTTTTAAAAAAAAAAAAGGGAGGTCACCAGCGGTCGGCTAGGGTCACAAGCCATTGGTCGGGGCTCGGCGACCTTCACTAACCTTGCCCCACTATTGCTGGCCCTTTCCGATGATGGTGGCATGGCAATAGTAGCAAGGGTTGTAGAAGCCCTCGCTGAATACTGCCCCTTTCCCCATTCTTTTTTAAATCTAGTTTTAAATTTTAATTTAATTAATATCTATATTAAAAATTAACTTTTGGGACAAAACAACATCGTTTTGCACATTGGTTATTGAGTAGACAATTTTGGCGAACCACATAGACCACAAATAAGCCATGTTGGATTTTCGGCTATCATCGTCGAAGTTAGCACTAAAGTGTCTCAATTTTGAAAAAAAAAAAAAAAAAAAGTAATATTTAAGTATACATTTTATAAATTTTGGCATTTAAGTGTCCACCCATGCAAAGTTTTAACACTTGCGATATACTTTAGTCTACAAGTTTGTCTATTTCATTTTGGAGCTTGATCTTGCTAGGGCGATGGGCAATGGCAACCCCCCTCTTCTAAGGAGGGCCTTGCCCTTGTTCTTTTTCTAATTTGGTTTCCTAAAATAAAATTTTAGCATTCTTTTTATTTTTATTTTTTTAAATAAAAATTAGAGAAGAAAATCACAAAAATGCCACGTAGAAAAAAAAAAATGTAACGTAGAAAATAGGGTTATAGAATAAGTCCACGAAAATTTGACATGGCATATGAAAGCTTAGCTATAAGTTGCAAGTACTTATTAAAAACACAATATAGAGCGCATCATTGAGCTAATAGTATGATTGTACGCCTCCAGACAAATTAACGTCTAAAACATGTGTCAAAAATAAAAGATCAAACAATTGATGCTCCGTATAATTTTGGAAGATGTAAACATTCACGAGGAGAAATTAGTAATAGCAACTAGCTAACCAAAAAGAATTAGAAGAGAACCCAAAAATAAAAAAATAAAAAAACGTAGAAATCTCCTAATCTTATCAAGGAAAAAAAAACCTAATCTTATGTATCAATAAATCATCAACTTGCATTCCTTAATCTACATCTACATAATCACCTTCTTGGTAGTCGTCTCTCTCTAACATCAACAATACTTCCTCCTCTTTCTTTTGTTCTTCCTCCTCGTGATCATCTTCTAATTTCAATTTCTTTACCCAAAATTATCCCAACATACATAAATAGTAGGTGTCTAGAACTGGCGATTCTCATGGGACTGGTCCGGTTCCCAGTTCCAATTTAGTAAACTAGTAAACACCAATCCAATTCTTAGTTCTAAGCATGAAACCACCCACTTATCCAATGGACCAGATCGGTTACAATCTCAAATACTTAGTCGTTTTGTAGTTTTTCAACAAATATATATGTGTGTGTGTGTACATATATATTTGTAGTTATTAGACATTATAAACTAATTTTATCTCTCGAGTACTGTTGACACCAAAATTTTAGTGACCCGTTTAATTATTTATTAATTGCATATAAAATTGATGATTAATTTATAAACCTTAGAAAAAATAATTTTCATTCAATTGTATGGCATATAAACATTAGAAGCATTTGCATTAGTAGTAATGGAGCATTTTCGTTAAAAGAAAAATAGAGAACTAATTAAAAGACCAATTATTTATAATTTAAAAAAAAAAAAAAAAAAAGTGAGGCCGAGCCGACGTAGTCGGGCTCGGCCGGCAAGGCAGCTGGCGGCGGCAGGAGCCATGCACACTCGCTGGCTGAGCTTAAAAGTGAAAGAGGGAGAGTCAGCTGGAAGAGGGGACTCCTTTCGTGGTTCGGTCGGGGGGGAGAGAGAGCCGTGGGAGAGCAAAGGCGAGAGAGTGAGAGCTAAGACTGAACGGAAAGCGAGAGGGAGGGAGCCTCGGCCGACGCCTTGGCCACGGGCGATCTCCGTCCGACGAACGCTCTTCGTAGACGTCCTCAAGCCCGAACCGGTAAGCCTCCGTTTCTTTCCCTTTGTTTGATGCCCTTTGGGGTACGCCGAGCAGGGGTTCGTGGCCATTCGGCTCGCGCGAACTCCGGCCCCCGTAGATCTTTAGCTTGGTCGCTGGGCGTTGTTTGATGTTTGCTGAGAATCCCGGCCCCGTTTCGAGTCCCAGTAAAGCCGGAAACCCTTCGTTCGATGTCGCACACCACCCGCTCAGACGTAATGCCTCAGTTAGATCTGTTTTCGCGCTCCCCGTTCTCGGCCAAAACCGAGTGTCCATCTGTTAGATCCATTCTGTTGAGGCGATTTTGTTGTAGTCAGCATTCCCGAGCGTCGATCGTTTAGTCATTTCGCCGCCTTTCCACCGTTTTCTTTCAACCGTTTTCGTGGATTGGCCGAAAAGGTAGATGATGATAGCCGCCGACAAATCTAGAGGTTGGCGACGAGTGGCGTTCGGAGTGGACGATGGTTGGTTGTTCGGTGGTGAGAATGCCGGCGACAACATATTCGGAAGATGGGGACGCTTCGGATGGTATTGCTTTGGGGAGGAAGGCTTCGGGAGAATGACCTGCGTAGGTGGAGGCGTGGAGAAGAAGGGGACGAACAAGAAAAATTGAATAATAGAAGAATAGAAACATGGGTTAGAGGTTTTTGTGAAACTGGACTAAGAATGTGGGCTGACTTTGGCTTTGGGCTTAGATCACTTAAAGAGAAATCAGAAATTCGGGCTTTCTTTAATGAAACAGCCCGAACCCATCAGGTTAGGGCCACACTGGGACAAGGCCCTACCCACCTGGACCTCTACGGTCCGGGTTAAACCCATATTCGGGCCGGATCCTTTGATCCGACCGGAGGGTTTCTTTCTTTTTTTTCTCTAGAATTAAAAAAGTTCCAAAAACTCAGAATTCTTAGGAAAAAGCTAAAAATTTAGAAAAACTTTAGAAATTAGATTTTGACTAGTTTCATTAGATTTTTCATGTTAATTTTGGTTTAAAATTAGTTAAGGAAAAAAAAAAAGTGTGAAAATCATTTGATACAAACCACTTTGATCTTAATGGGCTTTCATTAGTGTGTTAAAGTGTGTTTGGATCAAACTATTGATTAGATTTCGACATCGATTATCATTAATTCTAAGCTTGTACTAAACAACATTAGATTCAAGACTATATAATATATGTATCTCCAACATTAGCATAGAACCTAAGTCCCTTCTAATAAAAACCAAAACATAACACTTGGTGAAAGATATTTTGTCGTGAGATCCAAAACCAGCGAAACACTGATACACTGCTATAAATGATTTGATTAAGGTATGTTCAGTATGTGACATTTCAACTATGGCATTATTCTTGAGCTAGTACCTAGTTCTCTCTCTTATCAACACCTCTCATGTATATTACGAAAATTACCAAAAAAAATCCTAAATATATTGCATTACATTAATTAGTTTCAAACTTTTCAATTGTGTCAATTCAATCTTAAACTTCTTAATAATTTTACAATGTGGTCATTAAGCTCAATTTTGATCAGAAAATACTAACATGATGGAGTTGGTTCAGCTAGCAGTAGCTATCTTATGTGCTCTGATTGGCACTAATATGGATAAAATTCTAAATTCTCTCTTTTTATCTTATTTTATCCCTTTTTTAGTTTTTTCCTTCCTTTCCGCTGATGGTCGATCTTAGGAGATGGCTAGAGAGGGGTAGGCAACTTTTCCGACACAAGCGAGGGTTGCCCTGGCTAGCCATAGGTGTGCTTGGCCCTTGTTGGATCTAGGCAAGAGTCGTCTCATTGACCACAATAAAGGGGAAAAAAGACTAATTTAAAATTCAAAAAATTCAATAAAAAATCGACGGTGCCACATTAGATGGTTGGTAATAAAATTAACGATTTTCGTTAAAATTGCTTGAATGGACTACATTAGCAAATTATCAAAAGATCTAGGAGTAAATTGGTAATGTTTATGATTGAATTGGTACGAGTGCAATATGTTTAAACTTTTTTGGGTAATTTTCCCCTAGATAGATAGTTAGGTCAATAGATAGATAGATAGAAAATATTTGGTTGTAGAATTAACTAAAAAAAGATAATATTCCATATAAAACCTTTGCTACACGTTGTAGATACTGATCAAAAATAGGGTTAATACTACGAAAAAATCCAAACTAATACATGTGCGACAAATTTACCTTAAACTAATCTTTTGACCACCAAAAACCTAAATTGGTACATTTACGGCAAATTTATCCTCTATTAATTTCCGTTAAATTTCGGTTACATTACTAAATTGGATGATATGTGACGGTTGACGAATATATCAATTTAAGATTTTACCATCTATTACAGTTTGTGATTTTTTATGGTATTAATCCAATTTCACATAAATTAAAAGATGGGGAATTTGTCACAAATGTACCAATTTGAGGTTTTTGGTTGTCAAAAGATTAGTTTATGGTAAGTTTGTCATAACTATACTAGTTTGATATTTTTCGTGGTGTTAACTCTTAAAAATATGATAAAGAAAATATTGTTGAGCTAATAGTGTGATTGTCAAAAAATAAACAAGATCAAACAAGTGATGCTTTATATAATTTTGGAAGATGTAAGCATTCCTAAGGAGAAAAAGCTACAAGCGAACCAAAAAGAATTAGAAGTGAACAAAAGATGTGTAGAAAACTCTTAATCTTATGGATTGATCAATCATCAATTTGCATTCCCCAATCTACATCTACATATACATCTACATCATCACCTTCTTTGTAGTCATCTCTCTCTAACATCAACGATACTTTATCCTCTTTCTTTTCTCTTCCTCCTCATGATCATCTTCTAATTTCAATTGCTTCATCCCCAATTATCCCAATATACATAACATAGTCAATATACTAATTTTAGATATTCTGAGATGTATTTGTGACTATGGTACTATTATTTGACTATCCGTTAGTGTTTTTGTTTTTCTTCATGAAGGAATATAGATTAGAAAATTTTCAATTCTTGTGGCAAGCAACACTGTCATTCTATACAATTATATATAGGGTGACTAATCAATGATCTTAGTAAATTTCATGATGTACCTATCGTTCTATTTTCTATTCATTCTAAGAATTAATTCTAAGAATACTTGCGGTAAATTATGGTTTCAAACTATATAAGTAGATCCTGATAAATGTCCAATAGATAATAAATTCTCATGAGGACAAATTACTATCCTTCAATCCTATCGAAAACTATTTGCAACAAGCTATTTTTCATAGAAAAATTACCTAACTAGTTTTAAATCTATTGTTCGGATGTCAATTCAGTATTAAAATATCAATTTTGCCAATTTAGTTCTAAACATTTGTATAAAACTCCAATAGTATTTCCGGTCTATTTTCAATAGAAATCACAGACATGGTGGTCCAGTTATCGCCGATCATTTTATGTGACATATCATCACGTTAGCGATTTTTGGCAAAAATTGGCTGGAGGAACTATATTAGAATTTTTCATAAAGTTTTATGGCAAAATTGAAAAGTTTATAACTGAATTGGTATCCGCATAATAGATTTTATATTGATTAGGTAATTTCCCCATAGTTTTCATCTCAAGCCAATCGCTTAACTTTGTTGAAGAGATAAAAGATAACTAAGGTATTTTGCTACAATCTAACAGAAGGCTATTGGGTTTTAAAAATACTGTAATAAAAGGAATATAGGAGAGCCTAAATCATTGACATTTCATTAGCAATGACTAATGAGGATTCGCTCCATTATACATCACATTTTTCTAGCAATTCACATGGTATCATTAAGATTTTCAGTCAATAAATGTCAATGATCCCTTCAATGATCCAAGGACCTATAAGTATCGATAGAATGATCTAACAAAAGTGTCTCTGGAATCAAAATCTGCACAACTTATCATATTTACCATCCATTCAAACATATATCTTCATTCTCTTCATTTTCAACTGCTTTGCTTTGCTCTTGCGTCACTTGAATTTCATTTTTAGTCCAGATCGCAACTCGCAGTGTTGGAAACCCACTCGACGGCAACTTCTCCACCGGAGTTCAACTTTGAGTTTCTGTCTCGGCCACATGCTTGATAATGCAAACGGATTCGGATTTCGATTCCGTCCCGATGCGTCTTGTAATTTTTTAAGAGCAATTATTGGTGACTTCTTACAAGTAATGTTCTTGTCAGATATAAAATTATATTTATACATATATGTAAGGAGTGTTTGATTAGTTAATGAAAAACTGAATATATGCAGTGGACTGGTAGGTTTTTGAAGGCCCCTATGATTGTGTCCACTACACGACTGAGCAAGGACAGAGAGCCAAAATGCGATTAAAACACTTCAGTCTGACTGAACAAGGAAACATCGGAGAAAGAGGGGGAGAGAACACTTCACTCGGGAAAGATAGCCAAATATATCATTTATCATATGCAGAAGCATATGTGGCTGTCATTGTTTTCGCTTCTTCTTCTTCTTGCCCTGAGAATAATGACACTCGACCTCAACATTTTATAGGAACCGCAGAGAATACGAATTCAGACAACCCATGTTTTTTAATGGGTAAATCAAATGATACTTCATCGCTTTAAAAATGCATATTCGTATTAAAATTCAACAGCTGCCTTCTCTTTTTCGTCATCATCTACGCAAGCCTTCAGATCCCAGTAAAGTATACAAAAGGAACAGTGAACGCTCTATTCTTGCACCAAAAACTCAAAAGGAAAGAGAGAGAGGAAAAGAAAAAGAAGTTATAGCATCAACCCTAAACCATGGCTCCCCTCAATTATCTTGTTGTAGCATTCCCATCCCAAGGCATCATCAACCCGGCCCTCCAATTCGCCAAGCGTCTTCTACGCACCGGCGCGCACGTCACCTTCGCTACTGCAGGGTCGGCTTACCACCGCATGGCCAAGTCCGACCCACCCGAAGGTTTGTCCTTCGCCTCCTTCTCCGATGGGTCTGAAGAGGGGCTTAGGCCCGGGATTGACATCGACCACTACATGGCCGACATTGTGCGGCTGGGTTCGGAAACTTTGAGAGACCTTGTCGTTACTAGCCTTAACGAAGGCTGCAAATTCGAATGCATATTTTATACCACAATCATTCCTTGGGTTGCTCAGGTGGCTCATTCTCTTCAAATCCCCTCTACGCTCGTTTGGGTTCAACCTGCCACCCTTCTTGATATAAATTACTATTATTTCGATGGTTATGGTGATATTATCAGAAACCTAGGCAAGGATGATCCTTCGGCATCACTTCACCTACCGGGATTGCCGCCGCTAACTTCCCGAGACGTCCCCTCATATTTCACACCCGAAAACCAATACGCTTTTTCTCTGCCGCTTATGCGAGTGCAGTTTGAAGTATTCAAGGAAGAGAAGAATCCAAGGGTACTCGTGAACACTTTCGATGCACTAGAGCCAAGGCCACTGAGAGTCATTGGCAACGTCACCATGTTTGGGATCGGCCCACTAATTCCTTCGGTATTCTTGGATGGACAAGATCCCTTGGACAAATCCTTTGGGGCCGATCTCTTCCGAGGTTCAAAAGACTACATCCGGTGGCTAGACACCAAGCTTGAAGGTTCGGTGATCTATGTATCATTCGGGAGCATCTCTATGCTATCTAATGCACAAAAGGAGGAGATGGCACGCGGGTTGCTAAGCACTAGCCGTCCATTCTTGTGGGTGATTAGGAAGGACAAAGAAGAGGAAGTAGGGGGAGAGGAAGATCAGTTGAGCTGTATGGAGGAATTGGAGCAAAAGGGAATGATAGTGCCATGGTGCTCTCAAGTCGAGGTGCTGTCCCATGCTTCGGTAGGGTGTTTCTTGACTCATAGTGGTTGGAACTCAACCTTTGAGAGCTTGACTTGTGGGGTCCCAATGGTGGCGTTCCCACAATGGGGTGACCAGCAAACCAATGCCATGCTCGTTGAGAATGAATGGAAGGTTGGGGTGAGGGTGAACACGAATGAGAGAGGCATAGTGGAAGGAGATGAGATCAAGAGGTGCTTGGAATTGGTGGTGGGAGATGGAGAGGAGGGAGAGGAAATTAGAAGGAATGCCAAGAAGTGGAAGGGTTTGGCAAGAGAAGCTGCCAAAGAAGGTGGGTCATCGGACAGGAATCTCAATGCATTCTTGGAGGAAATTCAAATGGAAGCAAATGGTTACTAAAGTACTAGTACTTCACCTGTTATTCCTTTGCTTTCGTATTTCTATCTGATTTGATATTTGCAATAGCTAGGAGGAAGCAAAGTTCATGTTACTGCAATTAGACTCTCATGTATAACAAAAATGAGAATGTTGCAATGATACAAGGTTGTCTATTTCATTTTGGAGCTTGATTTAGCCAGCAAGCTCGCTCTGTGTCATACAAGTCAGATTGTGAGCTGATTTTGTCTCTATTTTAAGAGCAACTATCACATGTGCCCGGTACATCGCACCATGTTGGGTTTTGGACTGGAGCAGCCCATAAAATCCCGACCCATGCATGCGTGTAACGATAATGGACGTGCAAGTTTCAGTAAAAAAAGTGTGCGCTCGTGTGTTGAAGTTGACAGAGAAGAAACAAAAGAAAGAAATAGAGTGGCCGAGTATGTGTCTAAGACCGAGACCACACCAACATTTTCAAGAAAGAATTGCAAGCATGGTGTGAGATGAAGGAGTGTATTTGGTCGTTAACTTACGGGTAATGGTGTGAAGCGCAATAAGACCATCAACTGGTGCGGATACTCCAGCGTGATGTGGAATAGTCTCTATTCTTCAGAATTGTAGTATGATTCTGCAAAATCTGATGGCCGCATTGCATGTGCATATGATCCATGGAATTTAGGGATAAATACACTATAAATCTTAAAATTTGTAGCAAAAATGCGATTGAGTCGAAAAATTTGAAAAAAAATATAATTTAGTCCTAAAACCTGACAAATTTGTATAATTAAATCTTTTGATAACACCATTAGTTTGGCTAATGGAAAATGCCGATTGTGACATTTTATTTTCTCTCTCGCGTGACTTTTTTTATCATTTTTAATGTATTATTTAAATTAGATTTAAAAAGAAAGGGTAAAATTTAAAAAGAAAATAATTGAAAAAAAAAAACAACTGGGCCCTCGTCGGTGGGGCGCCACTACCGCCACCCATAGTTGGACAGGGCCATCGAAGGTCACTGCCCCCTGCAACGGCTAATGTCACCTTGCTCTAGGCGCCTCGACCCAAAATTGGGCAAGCCTCAAAGGCCCACGCTTGGTCCTAGCGAGGCCTCACCCTCACCTGAGGTTGGGAGGGTCAGCCACCCTTGCCCAAGGCCAACGACCTCTGCCATCCCTCTTTGGCGATGGGCAGTGGCAACGCCCTCTAACAAGGGCCTTGCCCTTATTCTCCTTTTCTAATTTCGTTTTTTAAAATATAATTTTAGCTTTTTAGCTTTTTAATTTAATTAAATTAAATTTTAGAGAAGAAAATATTAAGAATGCCATGTAGAAAAGACAAATAAAAAAAATGCAACGTAGAAGATAAGTTGTGGAATAACTACAAAAAGTTTTTATATTGCATATAAAAGCTTAGCTATATGTTGCAAGTACTCATTAAAAATATGATATAGATAACATTATTGAGCTAATAGCCCTTAAGACAAATTAACGTCTAAAACATGTGCCAAAAATAAATAATCAAACAAGTGATGCTCTGTATAATTTTGGAAGATGTAAGCATTCACAAGGAGAAATTAGTAAAAAAACTGCTAGCCAACCAAAAGGAATTAAAAGTGAACAAAAGAAGTGTAGAAAACTCCTGATCTTGTGGATCAATCAGTCATCAATTGCATTCCCCAAGCTGCATCTACATCATTGTCGTGACCTTCCCAAAGGAGGTTAAGGGATTACTAAATACAATGTTTAGCATAGACTCTCCCAAGTCTTACCAATCACAACTTAGTTCTCAATTTATCTTACCTATCAAAGCCGCTACTAATCGATTTTGGGTTGATTAGACACCCACTAAAATGCAGGCGGGTGTATATTTTACTTCCACGAATCAAAAATTCATGAGTACGGGATTTGGTACCTTTTTTCTTTATTTGAAAATGTTTTGCATAACTTTTGCTGATTTTTGTAATATCATGCCATCAACATATAAAATATGACTATGAAAATGCACAAAAGATAAAATAACACCCAATGATCACAGCCATGAATAAATAATAGAAAAGAATTCAATAAGTTGGACGTGCTAAAGAATGTTCTTGTCCATTGCTGCAAGGTTTCTTATTTAAAGTTAACTAAGGAAAATTGGTACGAACCAGAAGCACAACGTTGCGGGAAAACAGCAAATAACAGAGATGATGGCGTAGTAGCAGCAGTGAATGGCAACAAAACAGCATGAACAACAGCGAACAGCAGTGAACAGCAGTAAATAAGAGTGAGCAGCAGTAAACAGCAGCAATGAATAGCAGAAATTGACAACGAACAGCAACAATGCAGTAGCAAACAGCAGCAGCGCAGCAGCAGTGAGAAGCACCAAGGAAGGGCAGCACGGCAGCGGCAAGCGTAACGTTTCGGAAGTAGTAGCACTGGAGGTCTTTGGTAATGGCAAGGCATAGTAGCACCGGAGGTCTTTGGTAATGGCAAGGCTTTGCAAACGCTATTGGAAACTCGCGCTGAGGACTGAGGACTAAGAAATGGAATGCGCTGTGGTATGCGCTGGGGACAACAGCATCATGAGATCACTAGAAAGCTTAGTATAGTGAGACAATGATGTGAGAAAATTGATGATGATTTCGTGTTCCTCTCCTCTCCTTTTATAATGGCTCTGAGCACCCCCTTCCATGATCAATTTTCCAAGTTTCCTTTTTACTTGCCTTAATTTATGATCTGCAAATTGACATGCGATTTTGTAGCCGGCTTAATCTTTCCTTTTGATTCCTTCCTTTTTATCAAATTTTTCACCTTCTCATTCACCTGATTTCTTGGCTCTTGATCCTTGACCAGGAATTTGGCTCCACATTTATCAAGATTTGAATATCTGTCAAAGCAAGAATGTCTGGTCAGAACTCACTTTTCATGCATAATCAATCAAATCGATCCCCTCTTGTTTTCCTTTCATATTTCATTCAGCTGAATGATTCTCGGGAAAGCATTGCCCATTTGTCTCTTGTCTTCCTTTTTATTTTGCTTTTTTCCTTTATTTTACCCTCCTCAATTGCTGCGCCTTCAAATGAGAAAAATACTCCCATGATTTCTTCCTCTAGACTAGCTGAAATATGCTAGGTTGATGGGTTCAGCTTTTGTCCCTTCAAATGAGAAAATACTCACATGATTTCCTCCTCTAGACTAGCTGAAATATGGTAGGTTGATGGGTTCAGCTTTTGTCCAGAATCGAGTAAATGTTTGACCAACTATACTATGTTATCAACCGTAGATAGGTGATCCACATGCCTTAGCAAGCACATCCCCGGAGTACATTTCTTTTATTTTTTCCTTACTCCGCACATATTCTGATATCCGATGACTCCTTTTGGCCAATCAGGATTTCTTGCTATTTCAATCATGCTCGCGTGCTCCATGATTGAATTTGTTTAGCATTCGCCCAATTAAAATGCTTATGAAAATAATGCTAATATCTATATGCAATTTGATTAATGTTTTTATTTAATAGTTGGGGTCGACCTTTAATTTTAATGCAGCAAATGACTAAACATGCCGTCAAAATTTAGGTATCAACAATTATCATATTCTTTGTAGTCATTTCTTTCTAACGTGATCCCAATACATCCTCCTCTTTCTTTTGTTCTTGCTCCTCATGATCACCTTTTAATTTCAATTTCTTCATCTAAAATTATCCCAATATACATAGTATAGTCTATTTATTAATTGTATAAATTCTAATGTATATTGGTGACTATGGTACTATTATTCAACTATCTGTTAGTGTTTTTGTTTTTCTTATGAAGGAATAGATTAGTAACTTTAAAAAATCTTGTGGCAAGCAAAACCATTAGTCTATACAATTATAGATAAGGCAATCGAACAATGATCTTAGTAAATTTCACGATATACCTATTCTACTATCCATTAGTTTTCTATGAATTAATAAGTCTAAGAATCCTTGTGGTAAATTTTGCTTTCAAACTATACAAGTAGGTCTTCATAAATGTCCAATAGATTTAATAAATTCTCATGATGACAAATTACTATCTTTCGACCCTTTTATTAACTTTTTGCAATGGGCTATATTTCAGAGAAGAGTTATCCAACAAGTCTTAAACTTACTATACGGATGTCAATTCAGTCTTAAACATTTCAATTTTACTAATTGGTTCTAAACCATTGCGTAAAATTTCAATGTATTACTTTTGATGTATTTTCGCTAGAAATTATTGACAAGGTGCTCTAGTTATCATTGGCCGTTATACATGGCAATAACTTTACATTAGTGAGCAAAAATTTGCCGAATGAACCATATTGGAATTTTCCCCAAAGATTTTTGACTAAATTAGCAAAA
Source organism: Eucalyptus virginea (assembly GCA_014182375.1). Taxonomy (NCBI): domain Eukaryota; kingdom Viridiplantae; phylum Streptophyta; class Magnoliopsida; order Myrtales; family Myrtaceae; genus Eucalyptus; species Eucalyptus virginea. The sequence continues at coordinate 4,268,152 of CM024521.1, forward strand.
TTGAAAGATTTATAATTGAATTGGCATCCGTACAACAGATATATAACTAATTAGGATCACTTAACTTTATTGAAGAGATAAAAGATAACCAAGGTATTTTATTGCTATCCAACGGAAGGCTATTGGGATTTAAAATACCGCAATATGAAGGAAAACATGAGTCATCGTTCAAAAATAACGAGTATAGTAGGAGCGGAAACCATTTACATTCCATTATCAATGAGGATTCTCAACATCACACATTACATGTTTTAGCGATTCACACGGTATCATCTTTAAACGAAACGAAGATTTTTGGCCAATTAAATATGTCAATTATCCCTTCAATGATCCAAAGGCCTACAAGTACCGATAGAATGCTCTAAGGAAAAGTGTTAGAGAAGTCCTAAACTTATAGTATTATTGTCAATTTAGTTCTAAACCTTTTAATTATGCTAATGTAGTCATAAACCTTTTGACCTAGTGCCAATTTAGTCCTAAACTTTTTGACTTGATGCCAATTCAGTTCTTTCCGTTAATTTTGGTCAAATATTGCTGACATAGACATCAACCATCTTATGTGGCACCACGGACACTAATGTAGACAATTTTTTTATAATATTTTAATGAATTTTTAATTTTTTTGGATTTTTTTCTTCTTCTTTTTTCCTCTCACTCATTTCTTCTTCATTTTGTTGGTGACCAGCCACCTGCCACAAGCGATGGCTGGGTGGGTTGGCCTCACCAGATGTGTGGCTTGGGCAAGGGCAACCCCGGCGAGGGCTCCCCTCGCTGGGTGATGCCCAAGCAAAGGCTTCACTCGACAATAGTTTTCTCGAGCCAAATCTAGCAAGGTTGACCCATGCCTAGGCTAGGGTGACCTCACCAAGTGTTGCCTCCGCTTGGGCATCACTCGGCAAGGGGAGCGCTTGTCCAAGCGAGCATAGCATTGCGCAAGTCAAATTGGTGAGATCGACCCTCGCTGAGGCTTAGCCTTGCCATGGCCCAATAAAGCCAAGCCGCTTGGCCATCGCTTGTGGCTAGTGGCCGATCATTAGCAAAAGACAGGAGAAATGAATAAGAGAAAAAAAGGAAAACATGAAAAATATATATTTAAAAAATAAAAAATAATTAAAATGTTATTTAAAGTTATCTGTGTCAGTACTAGTAGTGCCACATAAGTCAGTTGGCATCCACGTCAATAATAGTCGGTCAAAATTAGCTAAAGAACTGAATTGGCACCAAATCAAAATGTTTAGGACTAAATTGGTACAATTAAAAGATTTATGATTAAATTAGCACTAATATAAAAGATTTATGACTTTTTAAACATTTTTCCCAAATGTTCTAACAAAAGGGTTTCTAAACCAAAATCTGGATAGCTTATCATAATTACCATCCATTCAAACATGTATCTTCATTCTCTTCATTATCAACAACTTTGCTTTGCTTTTAAGTCAAAATCCCAACTCGCAGTGTCAAAAACCCACTCGATATCAACTTCTCCACCGGAGTTCGACTTTGAATTTTGTCTCGACCACTTGCTAAATAATGCATATGGTGACTTCTTACAAGTAATATTCTCGTCAGAATATATATATAGAACGTTTGATTATTTAATGAAAAACTGAATAGATGCAGTGGACTGGTAGGTTTTTGAAGTCCCCATGATTGCGTCACGATATACGACAGACAGAGCAAGGACAAAGAAAGCCAAAATGCGATAAAACACTTCAGTCTGACGAAACACGGAAACATGAGAGAGAGAGACTAAGGGAGAGAGAACTTACGTAGTAATAGAAAATTCATTTAGGAAAGATAGCCAAATCCATCATTCACCATATTTTAAATTGAGTTTTGCTAGCATAATAGCGTTTTGGCTACTATGAAGATAACATCATAATGTGAGTCACAAATTCTTGAATGAGTAAGCCACACAACAATTTATAATTATTTGTTTTTCATTTTTTTTACAGTCCAGAATAGGACTGTTATTCTCACAGTAAATTAAAAACTCTCATCCAATCATTTCTTTTTTAAATCATTTATCTTTTAAATTATCTATGACTTATCCAAGATGAGAAGCAAAAGCATATGTGATTGTCATTGTTTTCGGTTCTTCATATTGTCCAGATAAAAATGAAACTCGACCTCAACATTGAGGAACCCTAAAGAATACGAATTCAAACAACCCACTTTTTTTAATGGGTCAATCAGATGATGCTTTGTCGCGTAAAACTTGCACGTGCGTAATAGAATTCAACAGCTGTCTTCTCTTATTCGTCATCATCTACACAAGCCCATCAAATCCCAGTAAAGTGTAATTAAGCAACAATGAACGCTCTATTCTTGCACCAAAAACACAAAAAGAAAGAGAGGAAAAACAAAAAGTTATAGCATCGACCCTAAACCATGGCTCCCCTCAATTATCTTGTAGTAGCATTCCCCGCCCAAGGCCTCATCAACCCGCCCTCCAATTCGCCAAGCGTCTTCTACACACCGGCGCGCACGTCACCTTCACCACTGCGGGGTCAGCTTACCGCCGCATGGCCAAGTCCGACCCACCCGATGGCTTGTTCTTCGCCTCCTTCTCTGACGGCTCTGAAAAGGGGCTTACGCCCGGGATTGACTTCGACCAGTACATGGCTGACGTTGAGCAGCTTGGTTCGGAAACTCTAAGAGATCTTGTCATTACCAGCCTTAAAGACAAGTGGCAAAATGCGACGGTGGAAAATAAGGTTGTCAAATAACTACAAAAAAATAAAATAAAGTAACACTACATATCAAAGCTTAGCTATATGTTGCAAGTACTCATTAAAAACAAGATATAGATAACATTATTGAGCTAATAATATGATCGTACCCCTTAAGACAAATTAACGTCTAAAACTTGTGCCAAAAATAAAAGATCAAACAAGTGATGATCTGTATAATTTTGGAAGATGTAAGCATTCACGGGGAGAAATTAATAAAAAAAACTACTAGCCAACCAAAAAGAATTAGAAGTGAACAAAACGTGCTATAGAGAACTCCTGATCTTATGGACCAATCAATCATCAACTTGCATTCCCCAATCTACATCGACATCATCACCTCCTTCGTAGTAGTTTCTCTCTAACATCAATAATAGTTCCTCCGGTTTCTTTTGCTCTTGCTCCTCATGATCATCTTCTAATTTCAATTTCTTCATCTAAAATTACGCTAGTATACATATTGTAGTCTATTTACTAATTGTATAAATTCGTTAGTCTATACAATTATAGATAAGGTGATTGAACAATGATCTTAGTAAATTTCATGATGTACCTATTCTACTATCTATTAGTTTTCTATGAATTAATAGGTCTAAGAATACTTGTGGTAAATTATGCTTTCAAGCTATACAAGCAAATCTTGATAAATGTCCATTAGATTTAATAAATTCTTATGAGGACAAATTTCTATCTTTCAACCCTATCGATAACTTTTTGCAATGGGCCATATTTTAGAGAAAAGTTCTCCAATCAATCTTAAACTTATTGTACGGATGTCAATTAAGTATTAAATATTCTTTTGCTAATTTAGTTCTAAACTATTGCATAAATTTCAATGTAGTACTTCTGATTTATTTTTGCCATAATTTGCTAACAAGGTAGTCCAATTATCGCCGGCCATTGTACATTGCATACCACTACATTAGTGAGCGAAAATTTGCCGAAGGAATTATATTGGAATTTTCTACAAAGATTTAGGATTAATTGACAAAATTGAAAAATTTAGGATTGAATTAGCATCCATGCAATAGATATATGACTAATTAAGTAATTTCCCCATATTTTTTATTTTAACCCAATCCCTTCGCTTTGTTGAAGAGATAAAAAGGTATTGCGTTGCTATCTAATAGAAGGCTATTGGGATTTAAAAATACTGTAATAAAAAGGAAAACATGAGTCATTGTTTAGATATAACAAGTATAGTAGGAGCATAAATCATTTACATTCCATTAGCAATGAGGATTCTCAACATCAAACATTACATGTTTTAGTGATTCACATGGTATCATCTCTAAACAAAACTAAGATTTTCAGCCGATTAAATATGCCAATTACAAGTACCGATAGAATGCTATAGGGAAAAAATTTAGCAAAGTATTTAGCCTATTGCATTTGTGCCAATTTAGTCATAAACTTTTGACATAGTACCAATTTAGTTCTAGACATTTTGACTTTGTCCCAATTCAGTCATTCCAACTAATTTTGTCCAAATATTGCTAACGGAGAAGCCGGTTGACTTACATAGCATCATTGATGCTAACGTGAACAATTTTTAATTTTAATAATTTTTTCAATTTCTTATATTTTTCTAGATTATTTCTTCTTCTTTTTATCTCTTCCTTGGCCACGGGTGGTGGCCGACCACTAACCATGGCAAGGCAAGTTAGCCTCGCCAGATCTAGCTCTGCACGAGGCCGTCACCTGAGGGAGGGCAACCTCGGTGAGGGCTCCCTTCGCCAAGCAATGCCCGAGTGAAGATGATGCCATGCAAGGGGAGCCCTCACTAGGGCTCGCCCTCGCCCAAGTAAGGCCCGACAAGAGTTGGCTCACTAAGCCAAATCTAGCAAGGCCCGCGAAGGGAGCCCTCGCCTTAGCCAAACAAGCGAGGTTGACCCTCACTGAGGCTCGGCCTTGTTGTGGCCAAGCGAGGTTAGTCCCGTTGGCCATCGCTTGTGGCCGGTGGCCGATCATCGGCAAAAGAAAGAAAAAAGGAAGAAAAGAAAATATATATACTAAAAAATCAAAAAATTATTAAAAATTGTTTACGTTAGCACCAACAGTACCACGTAAGTCAACCAGCATCCAGATTAACAATATCTAGACAAAATTAGCTGGAATGACTAAATTAGCACCAAGTTAAAAGATTTAGGACTAAATTGACACCATTAAATGATTTAGGATAAATTGACACAAGTATAATGAGTTTATGACTTTTCCGACTCTTTTCTCGAATGCTCTAAGAAAAGGGTTTATAAAGCCAAAATATGAACAACTTATCATATTTACCATCCATCAAACATGCATCTTCATTCTCTTTATTATCAACAACTTTGCTTTGCTTTTAAGCCAATTAAATTTCATTTTTAGTCCAAATTAAAACTCGCAATGTTAGAAATGATTCTTAGTCTGCCAGACATCCCAAGTGCCAAAACTTAGCTCAAGTGGATACTTAGTCTACGTTTGATAATCATTCTGTTCCCAAGAACAATTTTCGCTCGGAAATAATTCTTTTTTATTCTATTTCCGATAATAATTTCTAAGCATTTGAAGATGTTTAGTAACTATCCAAAATTTGTATTCCCAAAATAGAAATGCATTTGATAAGACTCTTAAATTTTTTTGTTTCTTTTAATTTTCTAATACTTATATTATATTTTTCTTATTTTTCTCTCTCTTTTTTTTTTTTTTTTTCTTTTTCCTTTTCTCTTCTTCTACCTCCTTCTTGTGGCCAATTGTTTGCAACTAGCTGGGTGAGGTTCAGCGAGCTCGCCGAAGGCTCACCTGGCCACCGCGAGCCTCAACCTCACCAAATCCGAGCAAAGCTCACCTGGCCACCAACAAGGCCAAAAGCCGAGGCTCACGGTGGTTGGGTGAGGCTCCAGCAAGCTTGCCGGACCTCGCCCTAGCCTGGTGAGGCTCCAACAAGCTCATCGGACATTGTCCAGCTAGTCTTTGGTGAATATTGACAACGATGGCAGTGGTTGATAGTGGTCAGTGATTAATGGGAGGAAAAAGAAGAGAGAGAAGAAAAAACAAGAGAAAAAAAGAAAAATAGGTTGGACTCAATTTTGGAATTAATCCCAGGAGCAAAGAAGCAATTTCTTTTTACTTCTTAATTTTATTCTAAATTTATTCACAGGAATAAAAAAATTACCAATTGGATTTCTTTTTTTTTTTTTTTTTTTTTTTCCTTGGAACAACAAAATAGAATCAATCACTATTGGGCAAGTTAACAAATAGACCCTTAAGTGCCAAAACTTCTAAAGGTTCTCTTGAGTGCCAAAATCAAATAAGAAAGAGACACTTAAGGCCTATTTGGTAACATTTCTATTTCGACAAATAATTTCTTTTCAGAAATATTTTTCTTTATTTCTATTCCCTAGAACAAATTCTAAGTAAAAGAATACAAAATTTCTATTCCCAACCAACCCTCACCCCACCATTGTCGACCCTATCTAGACTCCACTATAGTTAGTGGTGGCCCTTGGCCCAAGTGGGCGAGGGCCTAAAGGCCTCATCGGTGATAGGCTAGGGTCGCCAACCACTAACCAAGGCCTCGATGACCCCAGTCGACCCTCGCCCCACCATCACCAGCCCTTTCTAAATGTAGGAAGGGCCGTGGAGGCCCCCTCACTAAAATGCTGCCCCCTCCCCTTTTATTAACTTAGTCTTTTTAATTTAATTTAATTTAATTTAATTGATATCTATATTTAAAATCAATTTTTGGGGCAAAATGATGTCATTTTGCAAATTAATTGATGAATAGAAAACTCCAAAACGCCACAAAATCACATTTATTCTTAAAATAAGCCATGTCAAATTTCCAACTATCCTTGCCAAAATTGGCACTTGAAGACATGTATAATAACCCAATTTTATTTTTCTATTTCTAGAACAAATTTTTATTTTTGAAATAAGTTTGTAACAAAAATAAAAAAAATCAAAATTTTTAGCTTTTATATTTCTAAAACAAAAGTGAAAAATGAAAACTCTTCTCGTTATTCACTTTTGTCACTGCCCACTCGCCACCCACTCATCGCCTATCCCCGGACGCCCTTCGGTCACCTCGTTTGCCGACTCCTCCTACCACCACTTGGGAGGGAGAAATTTATACTCCAAGAGCAAAAATTTTGTATCGTTATCAAACATATATTTTTGCTTCAAATTTGTTCAATGAGTAAAAATAGAAAAATCAAATTTTAGCTAGAAATTGAGTTTTAGAACAAAATGATTATCATTCGTACCCTAAAGGCTTATTTGATAATGTGCCAAACAATGTCTAATTCTATTCTTTTGTTTTTAGAATAAAAAAAGAACATAAATCCGTTTAGTATCATTTTTGTTCTCTGGAACATATTTGTCATCGGGAATAGATTTGGAATAGAATTAAGAAATAAAAAAATTAATTATTTATTTTCGAGAGCAACTCCAAAATCAAACTAGATCATGTTCTCTCTTTTCCTTTTCTCTTTTCTTTTCTTCTTTTCCTTTTTTTCTCTTCTTCTTCATTTAGCTGGTTGCAAAAATATATAAAAAAATTATTTAAAAATATAATAAAATTATATAATAAATTAATAAAAAATATAATAAAATTGTAACATAAAATTATATTAAAAATATAACAAAATTACATAATGAAATTATATTTAAAATATGATAAAATTACATTAAAAATATAATAAAATTGCATAATAAAATTATATTAAAAATATGATAAATTTATATAATAAAATTTAAAATATATGTAATAAAATTATATAATGAATTTATTTTTAAATTAAAAGAAATTTGAAGTCACAGAAAATTCAAGGATCGTATCAAACAAATTTTTATCACGGGAATAAAAATTTTAAACAATTACCAAACGCCTTTAAATAATCGATAAACTTGTCTATTGAACAAAATAAAAAATCATTTCTAAGTAGAAATTGTTTCCAAGAGCAAAATGGTTACCAAACACACCATAAGTGTCTCAATTATTATTATTTAAAAAAAAAAAAAAGTGGTACTTAAGGGCACCTTTTAGAATTTTTGACACTTAAGGGGCACACATGACAACCATTATATTTATGTTCAAAAAGTAATTTTTATTCCAAACTTATTTCTATAATAGAAATCAGTTTGGTGACGCAATTTTGTTTTTCTATTTCTGGATTAAATATATTTGGAACAGAAATGTGCACTAAAATATTTATTTACATCTATATTTTTGAAACAAAAATGAAAAATAAAAACTCTTTTCATCACTTGTTCTCTCTACTAATGGGCCACCCACTCATCGCTACCGTCTACCGTCGATCATCAATCGCCGCTGCCTGTTGCCGATTGTCGCCCGCCAACCAATCGCTAGTTGCCACCCGTCAATCACTACCACGTGGAATAGAGAAATTTTATGTCATAATCAAACGATATTCTATTTCGAGAATAAAAATTTTATATCGTTATCAAACTCGTATTTTTACTCAAAAACTCATCTAAAAATAAAAATAGAAAAATATATTTCTCTTACATAAATCAATTTATAGTTAGAATAGTTATCATTCGCGTCCCAAATGTCCACTCGTATCAAGTTTTTGGTATTTACGGTGTACTTTAGCCGTTAGAAACCCACTCGACATCAACTTCTCCACCGGAGTTCAACTTTGAATTTATGTCTCGACCACATGCTTAATAATGCATATGGAATCGGATTTCGATTCTGCCCCGATACGTGTTATATTTTATTTAAGGGCAGTTACTGGTGACTTCTTGCAAGTAATGTTCTTGTCAGATACATATGTTAATATTATATTCATATATATGTAGGGGGAGTTTGATTGGTCAATGAAAAACTGGATCTATACGGCGGACTGGTAGGTTTTGAAGCCCAACACCCCCGACGGTACCCGACTGAGCAAGGACAGAGAAAGCCAAAATGCGTTAAAACACTGCAATCTGACCAAACAAGGAAACATCGGAGAGAGACAGGGAGAGAAAGAGAGACAATGAAGCTATAGGAAATTCATTTAGTTAACCCAAAGAAAAATATAATTTTATCACTAATTATGAAAATATTAGAAAAAGGGAGGCGACTCCGTCATTCATGACGTTTTGAATTATCTACGACTTATCCGAGATGAGAAGCGGTGAAGCGTATAGGATTATTATCGTTTTCGCTTCTTCTAACCCTGAGAATAATCAAAGTCAACCTCAACACCTTTGTGGAACAACATAGAGATCGAAATCAGATAATACTTTATCATAAAAAAACATGCATATACGTAATAAAATTGAACAGCTGCCTTCTCTTTTTCGTCATCATCTACGCAAGCCCCTCAAATCCCAATAAGGTATATATGTATATAAAAGGAACAATGAACGCTCTATTCTTGCACCAAAAACACAAACAAAGAAAGAGAGAGGAAAAGAAAAAGAAGTTATAGCATCAACCCCAAACCATGGCTCCCGTCAATTACCTTGTAGTAGCATTCCCATCCCAAGGCCTCATCAACCCGGCCCTCCAATTCGCCAAGCGTCTTCTACACACCGGCGCGCACGTCACCTTCGCCACTGCAGGGTCGGCTTACCGCCGCATGGCCAAGTCCAACCCACCCGAAGGTTTGTCCTTTGCCTCCTTCTCTGATGGCTCCGATGAGGGGCTTATGCCCGGGATTGACTTCGAAAAGTACATGGCCGATGTTCAGCGGCTTGGTTCGGAAACTCTAAGAGACCTTGTCATTACCAGCCTTAACAGAGGCCGCACATTTTCATGCATATTTTATACCACAATCGTTCCTTGGGTTGCTCAGGTGGCTCATTCTCTCGAAATCCCCTCAACCCTCCTTTGGGCTCAACCTGCCACTCTTCTTGATATATATTACTATTACTTCAATGGTTATGGCGACATCATCAAAAACCTAGGCAACGGCGATCCTTCAGCATCGCTCCAGTTACCAGGATTGCCGCCGCTAACTCCTCGAGACGTGCCCTCATTTTTCACAGCAAAAAATCAGTATGCTTTTTCTCTACCGCTTATGGGAGTGCAATTTGAAGCGTTCAAGGAAGAGAAGAATCCGAGGGTACTCGTGAACACTTTCGATGCACTAGAACCAGGGCCATTAAAAGCCATTGGCAATGTCACCATGCTTGGGATCGGCCCGCTAATTCCTTCCGCATTCTTGGATGGACAAGATCCCTTAGACAAATCCTTCGGAGGTGATCTCTTCCGGGGTTCGAAAGACTACATCCAATGGCTAGACACCAAGCCCGAAGGTTCGGTGATCTATGTATCATTCGGAAGCATCTCCGTGCTATCCAATGCACAAAAAGAGGAGATGGCACGCGGGTTGCTAGGCACCGGCCGTCCATTCTTGTGGGTGATTAGGAAGGACAAAGAAGAGGAAGGAGAGGGAGAAGAAGATCAGTTGAGCTGTATGGAGGAATTGAAGCAAAAGGGAATGATAGTGTCATGGTGCTCTCAAGTGGAGGTGCTGTCCCATGCTTCAGTAGGGTGTTTTGTGACTCATTGTGGTTGGAACTCAACCTTTGAGAGCTTGGCTTGTGGTGTTCCAATGGTGGCGTTCCCCCAATGGACTGACCAGCAAACTAATGCCATGCTCGTCGAGAATGAATGGAAGGTTGGGGTGAGGGTGAACGCCAATGAGGGAGGCATAGTGGAAGGAGATGAGTTCAAGAGATGCTTGGAATTGGTGGTGGGAAATGGAGAGGAGGGAGAGGAAATAAGGAGGAATTCCAAGAAGTGGAAGGGATTGGCAAGAGAAGCTGCCAAAGAAGGTGGGTCATCGGATAGGAATCTCAAGGCATTCTTGGAGAAGATTTAATGGGAAGCAAATGGTCACTAAAGTGCTACTACTTTACCTGTTATTCATTTGCTTTTGTATTTGCATTTGGTTTGATAATTGTAACATGCGGTGGAAAATAAAGTTATATTACCGCAAGTAGATAAACTCTCATGTATAACAACATGAGATATGTTGTAATAATACCAGTTGTCTATTCATTTTGGACCTTGATATAGCTGGCATGCTCGCTCACACCTTGCAAATGTGTTGTAGAAGTCAGAATGCCGGCTGATTTAGTCTCTATTTTAAGAGCAACTATTACTTATACCCAGTGCATTCGGCCCTTTGGGGTTTTGGACTTGGGCCGCCCGGAACGGGCTTGACCCAAGCCATCCTAATTTCTATTTGGAAATTCCATCGGAGGGAACAAGCAAGAGATGTTCACCTCAAATTTCGTGGTAAGACTTCGGCATCCCAAGAACATTTTGCCTTGTAGTCTAGCCGAAAAAGTAATGTCGAATGAGAATCAAAAATGAAAAGCCATAACTTGTTTGATGGAGTGACTAAATTGCGATCTCAATCAAGTCTAATTGTCACAAGGGAAGGCGAGAATATCCATGAATTCAAGAGCTTGCACTCATAATGGTTATGTAATTTGAGATATTCTTCAATATAGAAGTCTAAATCATCGATGACGTATGTTTCAACTTTTACCCAAAGCACAAGAAGTAATTGATTGACCGGCATCACAAATAGACTTTACGGTTTCTAGATAGGGGAGGTGCTTTTAACATAATCACATTTAATTATGCGATTGATAGTATAGTTAATTAGGATGATAGATAAATTATTAAATAATTGATATAGCAAATATTACATCTAGATGATGTGTTGGGTGTATTATACTCATGACTTGTTATGAGTGATACTCATTGTCACCGTGCTTTTATATTAATATTATCGAATAATTGCTTGAACTCATTCTGAATCTTGATAACAATATATAATAGTCTCCAAAATTTGAAAAGTGGTAAATTACTTTCCTAAACCATGACACCATCGCACGATAGCACCAACTTTGGAAAATCGAACATCATCTTTTGAAATTTTGAACTTTTCTCTTTTGTTTTGTCTTTGCCACTAATTTTTTCCGTCTCCATAACAAATTAAACAGACCCAGAAAGGAACTCACTCATTTTGTTTTACCAAAATACCCTTTGCTACATAGCTCATGAAATTAAAAGAAGGGAGACGATGCATGATCGACGAGGTCACAAAACGGATAATTCGATCCACCATCAAGTAACATTTAGGCTGTATTTGATAGCCGTTTGCAATAAAAACCAAAGTTTAGGCGATAATTCGTAACTTTCCAAAAAAGCTCAGGGAAATAATTCGTAATATTTCAAAGTCCAGGGGCTGTTGTGAACGTTTGGGCCTTCGTGGGCCGCCTTAAGGCCCAAATCAAAGCCCGCATTGCTTCAACCCGAGCCCTCCCAACTTCGTCTTCAAGCAAGCGACCATCACTTTTCTTCTGCAGCAATCCACTGAAATCTCTCTCTCTCTCTCTCTCTCTCTACATCTGCGTGTGAAGTTCCGACCTTCGTTCGGGAACCAGGGCGATCGGCTTCTTCCTGAACTTCTTCGAGGGTTTCAAGACAGTGCGGATCGCGGGATGGCGACGGCTATGGTGGAAGACTCCAACTTCGAGGACGACCAGCTGGCTTCCATGACCACCGACGACATCGTCAGGGCCTCTCGCCTCCTCGACAACGAGATTCGCATCCTCAAGGTCTGTCCCTCTCTCTGGATGTCGATGGCTTCGATTGGATTTGCTAGGGCTCGTGGCGCGGGTTCACTTGTCGTTGGGGGCGTCTGTGCTTCGGCTCGTGCGCGAGGGTTTCTTTCGAATCTTAATTTGAGGTCCGTGCATCGATGGGGGTTTTGATGGGATTTCGTTTGTTTTTCTGTTTTGTGATGGCAGGAGGAGCTGCAGAGGACGAATCTGGAGCTGGAGTCGTATAAGGAGAAGATAAAGGAGAATCAAGAGAAGATTAAGCTCAACAAGCAACTACCTTACTTGGTCGGCAATATTGTTGAGGTATTGTTTGAAATTGATTTCGTTGTGAACTGGCTCCGAATGGAGGAGGGCTTTTGCTCTACCCGCGGTTTGGGGACCGCCCTGCCTAAAGTCTGTTGAAAATGCGGGGTGTGGTTGAAATTGGTTGGATTGTAAACTGGCTTCGAAAGGAGGGCTTTTGTTCTACCCGTGATTTGGGGTCCGTCCTTGAAGAAAGTCTGTTGAAAATGCGGGGTGTGGCGAGCTAAATCTTGCACGATGTCTCTGTCATTTGGGCGGCTGAGATTTATTTCTTCCGAGAGTATTTAGCTTTGGTGTGTTTCCTTGGCTAATGAGTGATTGCAATGTGTTGCTTGTATAGGGAGATGTAGATTGTCTGAGTAATATATGTTCCTAAAGTTTCTGGTGCTTTTGTCTTCCTTCTTGCTTTGAATTGTCCTCTAATTGGAATTTATCGTGCTTCAAGATTCTGGAGATGAACCCTGAGGATGAGGCTGAGGAAGATGGTGCTAATATTGATCTGGACTCGCAAAGGAAGGGCAAGTGTGTTGTCCTGAAGACATCGACACGGCAGGTACAGCATTTTCACAAAGACACAAATTCACATGGGTTTCTCTTGCAGCACCAGTAGTTTACCTGTCTTTTTAAATTAGATATCAGACCGCGTTTGCAGCATGCTATCTACGTTTCCCTTTTTTGGACTATATTTGTTTCATCAAAGATATCTAAGGACATTGGCATAATACAGAGAAGAGATTTGGACTTTTATTGACCTATTTTCTGGTTCTCATTGCTATAATTGTGAGAAGTGCATTATCTTTTACCTATATGCTGTGCAAGATCATGCAATCGAGATGATGGGTTAAGCTGTGTAATTTACATGTATTTAAAAAGTGGGTGGAGAAAAACTGTTTAGTTGTAAGTTTTACTTTTGTTGAATTTGCTGGTAATATCTTTTGATGTAGATTCTTCATGTGCTAGTGCCTTTTCTTATAGTGCAAGAGCTTTGAAGCTCTCAAAATTGGCATGCGGGGGGATCCTCATGCAATCAGACCTGTTATCTGAGGGCGGTGTATTTGTAGGCTTGCTTGCTCCAAGCCATATATCTTAGCTTTGGGATTTTTAAAAACATTTTATCATTCTCAAGGACTTTAATGCACTTAAATCTCAGTAGTCAAGAAAACTGAAAGAAGCTTTGTATTTCTGTCTACAATGCAGACAATCTTTCTTCCTGTTGTCGGTCTTGTTGACCCAGACAAGTTAAAACCTGGTGATTTAGTTGGTGTAAACAAAGATAGTTATCTGATCTTGGATACTCTACCATCTGAATATGATTCCCGTGTGAAAGCTATGGAGGTAGATGAAAAACCAACAGAAGATTACAGTGACATTGGAGGACTAGAGAAACAGGTACATTGCTAGACTTTTGATTAACCCTGCACGCACTACTTAAGTAGATGATTAAATGACAATGTTGTTGTTAACACAGATCCAAGAACTAGTGGAGGCTATTGTTCTGCCAATGACACACAAAGAACGATTTCAGAAGTTGGGAATTCGTCCTCCTAAGGGAGTACTGTTATATGGACCTCCTGGGACTGGAAAAACTTTAATGGCACGTGCTTGCGCAGCGCAGACGAATGCCACTTTTTTGAAGCTAGCTGGCCCTCAGCTTGTCCAGGTATATATGTGCTTTTATATTATTGTGTTGGTGCTAACCATTGATTAGCGGATGTTCATCCTGGAAGATGCTGCCTTTTGCTTCCACTGCGAATTGTCACTACTGCTTAATAGCTGCTTTCTTTCTTGATATTGTGTCAGATTATTCTATCTCGAAGAAATACAATATAGTTGCTCTTCCTGGATATTAGGTTTTATGACTTTGAAATACACTGCAGTTATCGAATTATACTTAGTTGGAAGCCATATACTTATTGGACTCCACATTTGTGCAGATGTTTATTGGAGATGGAGCAAAACTTGTGCGTGATGCTTTCCAGCTTGCAAAAGAAAAATCTCCCTGCATTATCTTCATTGATGAAATTGACGCTATTGGCACAAAACGTTTTGATAGGTATGCTAGTTAGTTTCCTTCGCTTGATGAATAAAGTGGATTATGAACTCCAACTAAACTTTGGTTATGTTAATTATGAGTGGATAACGAAGAGAATAGATATGGATACATTTGAAACGAGAAAATAATCCGCAAAGTGAATGGCTAATAGGTTGCTAAGAATCAGTTAATAATAATATAACCATCTACTCTATTCATCATCCTGTAATTGGTTTGTAAAACTGTGGTTTGTTTCAAACAATTTGTTTACAGTGGATTTTTCTCTTGCTGTTTGCAGTGAAGTAAGTGGAGATAGAGAGGTCCAGCGCACAATGTTGGAGTTGCTTAATCAACTTGATGGCTTTAGTAGTGATGATCGAATTAAGGTGTCAGTTTCTCTATAGACTTTGATTTAATTCCACTCCCTTGTACCTCAATGGGCAGTGCCAATGGAGCTTTAAGATATATGGAATGAGTGGAATCTATCAATGAAATGACTATGGTCAACTTGAGTTTTGGCTGATTTATGACTTTGTAGGTTATTGCTGCAACAAATCGAGCTGATATATTGGATCCTGCACTTATGCGTTCTGGTCGATTGGATCGTAAAATTGAGTTCCCTCATCCTACTGAAGAAGCCAGAGCTCGTATTTTACAGGTATATTTAAAATGATATATAGAGTTTGAAGGAAATTGCTTATGAATAAAATTCCTTTTTCTACTGGAAAAAGGGTCTGAAGTAAATGCTGACAGAAGAGTTAATACTGCTTTCACTGTTGTAGAATTGATATTCTTCTACAGCCTGTTGGAATTTAATTAGATGTTCATTATTTGTGTTGTGACTGTAGATTCATTCGAGGAAGATGAACGTTCACCCAGATGTTAATTTTGAAGAGCTAGCCAGATCGACAGATGATTTTAATGGTGCTCAGCTAAAAGCAGTTTGTGTGGAGGCTGGCATGCTTGCTCTTCGCCGAGATGCTACAGAGGTAATTAATCGCTTTCCTTCTCTTGCCAATCTTTTGTCAATTGGACACAAGCTGTGTTGCTAGGTTCCAGAGGCAAGTTTCTGATTTGCTGTTGGTGTCTGTCAGGTTACCCACGAGGACTTTAATGAAGGCATCATACAGGTCCAAGCGAAGAAGAAAGCAAGCCTGAATTACTACGCTTAGGGCCACAGTCAACATGTCTGGATCTTCACTCTTCGTGCTGTGGCTTTTTAGTGGATGAATAGAAAAGAAATCAGCCGTTTTTTACAAGTACTGTTGGTCCTCTTGCGGCGCTCGATGAAGTAGATTATTCGCTTAACTGGTGCGACATTCTTGAACAAAGGCATGGGTGGATGAACTTACTAAAGACTCTGCCGTTTATGGCAGGACCAAGTTCTTAAGCAGTCTTGTGTAATTTCTGCTTCATGTGATCCCGAGGCCACTTGATAATTGGACAAAAGCTTCTCTTTCAATCACATGAGGTTTAGTGTGCAATCAGAATGTTTGCTTGAATGTTTGCCTGGGATGTGTGAACTTCTTGCATGCTCTCTGTTTAGATGGATCACTAGGTGGAATCGACCTGATTTTAAGGACTTACGGTGCTTGTGGTTAAAAAAAAAGAAGGGTCGAGCCGAGTAATTCCCCTAAGGTGAGATACCCAAAATTCAAAACGTTGGAATGATCTCGGTGTACCACGGATCCCATGATTTTGCCTATGCAACCAATGTACTTGTATTGAATCAGGTCCCTGTTTGGGCAAATGGCAACCAATGTACTTGTATTGAATCAGATCCCTGTTTGGGCAAATAGCAAACATGTTGCAAAGGCCATTGCTTGCACGAGGGAACCCATCATTTGCCATGAAAAAAAAAATAAAAAAAAGGCGTTCTCTACAAAAACACCAATATGTTGACTCAACTTCAATAAAGAGCATTATATGTCAGCACGGACTAAAATTCGATATTTTTGGACAGTTATGTAACAAATTGATTTTTTTTTTTTTTTTGGAATATACTCCCTAATCTTTGATATCTTAGTTAATATTTTTCTATAAAAAAAAAATGTCCGACTCCATTTTGATTTGGCACGAGCATAGTGCATGTTAAAAAAAAAGAAAAAGAAAAAGGGTTAATACCCTGAAAAATCCCAAACGGGTACACCTGTGACAAATTTATCAGAAACTATTTTTTTAACCACCAAAAACCCTAAACTGGTATACCTTTGACAAATTTACCCCAAACCGGTACACTTGTGACAAATTCACCATCTATTAGTTTTCATTAAATTTTACTATCAAATTATTAAGTTAAATGACATGTGATATTTGACTAGTATACCAATTTGGGATTTTACTTTCCGTTTGTCACAATTTGCAATTTTTTTGATTTTTTTGTGGTATTAGTCCAATTTAGCATAAGGTATATTTGTCACAAATTCACCAATTTTGGGTTTTTTGTGGTCAAATAAATTTTTGTGGTCAAATAAATTAGTTTAGGCTACCACCGACCGTTGCAGCGTAGAGGGTAGATCCTTTGCTCTCCCTGGTGGAGGCCAAGGTTCGAAGCCCCTGCGAAGTAGGGAGGCTGAAGCGCTGTGTGGTGACTTAAGCGTGGCGTCAGGGTGGTAGTTTCCTCGCTAGCGACACCTAGGGGTTTACATGGTGGCTGTCGGCCAAAGTGGTTCCTCCAGCATCAAAAAAAAAAAATAGTTTAGGCTAAATTTATCATAAATATACTAGTTTAGGGTTTTTTATGGTCAGTCGGGGTAAATTTGTAACAGGTGTACCAGTTTTGAGTTTTTCATGATCAAAAAAATAATTTGAGATAAATTTGTCACATGTGTACCAGTTTGGAATTTTTCGGATATTAACCCAAAGAAAAAACAAGTTGTTTATGACTAGAAAACGTTTAGAACAAGGCTTGAAAAGGTCATAAAGTGCAATAAATAACAGTAGCGGCACCGATTGCGAAAATCAGGGTAAATGACGTCATAAGAGGGTAACAAACTAACCATTTAATTTTGCTGATTTGGAGGCTTGCGTGGAAAGACTTTGTCCGGGTTGGGGATGGCCATTCCGATGGATTTGGCAACGGGGACATAACCTCGAGCAAATTTGGAAAAAATCTCGAGAAGAAATTTTCATATATTGAATAATATTCTCTATTGAGACTCGCAAATTTTTTGAACACTTTGATTGACTACTTAAATGTAAAACTCGGTTCTATTATATTGTACTCACGAAAAACACCTTCCCCAATTAGAAATACAACAAAGTCAAATTAGTAACAAAGCATGTATTTCAACCTAATTTAATGAGATTTTAAAGTATTACATAACAACTAGAAAAATTTGAAAATTGGCTTGCATTATGAAAAGAATGGGATTGTATGAAAAGAGAAAAATATTTAGGGTGCGTTTGTTTGTATTTACGTTAAAAAATTGTTAGAGGAACAGAAATAGAAAAAACTATTTCTCGTTCGGAGAACAATTTTTGACCAAAAAACGCATTTGGTAAAAACTTGTTCTAATAAAAAATTAATAGAAACACGTTTGGTAAATTTGTATTCTTTTTTTGTTTCTTTTAATTTTTTAATATTTTTATTTTTTTTCCTTTTTTTCTTTTTTTTTTTTTTTTATTTTTTTTTCTTCTTTTGGCTGGTCGCCGGCCAATGAGGGCTAGCGGCCTCGCCCAGCCATGGCCGAAAAAAAGGAAGAAGAAAAAGAAGAAGAAAAAAAGAGAAGAAAAGAAAGGAGAGAGAAAATTTGTTCTTCAAAAGTGTTTCTAACAAAAAAATAACTTTTTTTTTGTTTCTTATTTACGTTCCAATTTTGTTCTAGGAACAAAAAACAGATTTTGAACAAAAAAGCGAAACAAACGCGTTTACATTCTTTTTTATTCCCTAAACAAAAAAAACAAAAAATCTATTCTTGAACAGAAAAAAAGAGTGCAACCATGCATGCCCTTAGTTTTTTTATTGGTTACAAGATGATCATAGTTTTGATTTTTGAGTTGATTTCGATTGAAATGGTTACAGTAGAATTTATGCACACTTTAATTTATATAAATTAGGACTGCAAGTTTTAATTTTGACTATTGTATTCATTTAACAAAAATGACGAATATTTGTTGCAAATGTGAAAAATGTTTGTATTGGAGATGTACTTAATAGAAATCCTACATCTGTTATCTTGTAATAAAAATGTTTAGGCTGTTCTATTTCCTCCCGGCAGCCATGCTACTACTGCCGTGAGCACTACCACCTCCACCAGACTCGGGCCGCGTCGCCAGCACCATCACCGCCCGTTTGGAATTGCTCACGACCCCGGACTCCACACAGTAGCTGTCTCTCCCCTCTTTCTTTCTCTAGGCACAGACCTCAGAGCTAAGCACGCGGCCTCAAATCTCTCTGAGGTCCTAAAGCTCATATGAGAGGTTGTATGACCTCAACTCCGTTAGAGTGAACGATAAACGGAGGTGGCGACGGAGAGCCGAAGGTGGTGTTGCAGTCGAGATCGGGAAGCGATGAAGCGGTGGTGGTGGGTTTTGGCGGCAGCAACAGTCGACCTCCAATGGAGGTTGGAGACAAAAACCTGGTGCAGGGCCACCAAGGTGCCACCGAGCATGGGTACAGGGACGGCACCAGCAGGTGTGGCCGACGGCGACATCAAGCTTGAGCCACCGTGGGAATGGTGAATCACGAGCTGGCAAGTTGCAAGCACGAAGAAGAGGAGGAAAGAAGAAGACGAAGAAGAGAAGAAAGAAAAATGTTACTTGACTATATTAATTTGAATTGGCAATTTTACCCGATATTTTCGCACAAGTTCGAGCACTTCATTTAACGGGGCAAAAAAAAAAGAAGTCAAGAGATACTTGATTGTAAAATGGCCACTCATTAATGAAAAACGAATAAGCGGAATTTGGTAAGACCTTGAAATAACAAAACCAGCAAAAACACCAGGTCACAATTGAGGTCTCGGAAGAATTATCTCCTTGTAGCATTGCCTAAAAGCTCATATTGAGTAAGAATCGGATAAAAACTCATGTTTCCCTGAATGCAAAGTCCAAATGCTTTTCTCTAATTAGCTAAACTCTCGAATAATCAGCAAAGTCGAAATTCTCTTGTCATGTATATATCAAAATAAAAGCAAAAACATTACCATGAAATGGTTCTCCAAGCTCTGCTACTTCTGTTTTCATATTCTAATGTGATTTCAGAGTATTTAAGAATTGTTCCAAGTAACTACATGGTAGGTTTCACAGCAAGGCATATACCTTATCTATCCTGGAACCTACACACCCCTACCTTTGAAGACATGATAGGGAAGATTTAAAGAAAAAAAGTTCTTTCACAAAAAGAACCTTGATTCAGAATACTCTAATATGAAGTGATATAAGTATTGCATGTAACAGCTTTTATGAGCTAATAGTATACAAATAGAAAAAGCAACAGGCACGATAGGATGTTGCCAATAGATAGAAAATAACATCAGACATGATATAATACCGCCAATAGATAGAAAATAATGTCAAATGTAAAATTATATTGTCAAGATAATAGTTCTATATATTGAAAAAAAAAAGTTGGATTTTCTTACGGTTTTAATGGGTATAATTAGATTGAATAATTCATTTTGATAGACTTTCAAGTGTTTTTATGTCATACCGTGAAATAGTGGTTGGGGTCGGCTGCTCTTTTCCCTGTTAAAAAACTATATATATCCATCTTTAGATACCAAGATCATTTATCATGTTTATCCCCTTAGAAGATATACGAAATTCCGCAGAAAAGTGTTCGGAGGATATGATTCCATGTACTAATTTTCATGATACCTCATCTTATTTAATCAAATATTATCTGGTTGCCTTTGTCAAAGATAATAGCTAGTGTTATCCCTTTTGCATTGAAACCTTATTAAGCTAAGAGATGTGCAAATCACTTAGCTTCCTCCTAAAGTGGAAAGCTAGTCCAAAGCAAGAGGGCTTAAAGGTGTAGATTCCTCCTGAAGTGGTAACCATTATGATTTTATGGACAAAATTCTTTCGTTTAATATGACACGGCATTGCTTGAAAAACAGATTTAAGCATTGTCAGAAATGGTGAGTTTTTTTCATGTTAGCGGATACAATTCAATTCTCATAATGTAAAAGACGACAAAGATTCTCTTTTCAATAGCATTATTTCAAGCTAACTAACCATGCAAGTCATGATGGCAATGCGAATCTAATAATAAATTCTTTTTGCTCATGCATAAAAATTTTAACTATATCAACATGGGGCATGATGCTTATGGGTTTCAAAAATTACATGATGACTACTAGGCTGAGCACCATGCAAGGCAAGATGGTAGCAAATTGAGAATAAGTTAGAGACCATGTACGGCGTTTATGTCCCTTGTTATCACACAAAGATTGAGGCTTTTGTCCCTTGTTATCACACAGGATCATAATCTTAGTAATTGAGGTGATAGCCAATGATATTTACTTCACTCGTTAGGGCCTCACCATTCCATTTTTTTACTCAAGTAGATGATGAGACATTCATCGTAGATTCTCAGAGGTGTTACAGATGACTCATGACCTATTGCATGCATATCCACTGGTCCCCACTCTTGTAGTTTTGTTAACTTTTTATAGATACAAATATCTTTTTTATTTCTCTACCAAAAAAAAAAATATCTTATTTACTTATAATTAA
This sequence comes from Eucalyptus virginea, assembly GCA_014182375.1. NCBI lineage: Eukaryota > Viridiplantae > Streptophyta > Magnoliopsida > Myrtales > Myrtaceae > Eucalyptus > Eucalyptus virginea. The sequence goes on from CM024521.1 coordinate 4,289,482, forward strand.
GGACATAATCTACATTATTTAATGAAGGAAAATGTTGGGACAAAAGTTAACAAGGTCAAACAAGTTAAACCCAGCTCTTTAACCGTCGCATTGCCTTTTTTGACATCTAACCCTTAATCTAGGGTTTGTGCATTGTTTCCAAATGTACACCATGTAGAGCACAACGTAAGTGATCACCAACGACATTTGGAAGGGAATGGCGTCAAGGAATCTCTTCTCCTTTCCACCATAAATAGGAAGCACAACAGAACACACACCACACACTAAAATCTAGATTGCAAATCAGATAGAAATAGCTAGAGAAGAGAAAAACCTAGACTTAATATGGAGGAGGTTGTGGTCCTGATAGTAGGAGCTGGCCCTGCAGGCCTAGCGGTCTCCAACTGTTTATCTCACCTCTCGATTCCAAACATAGTTCTGGAGAGAGAGGACTGCAGTGCCTCGCTGTGGAGAAAGAGATCATACGATCGCTTGACCCTCCATCTTGCTAAGGAGTTCTGTTCACTGCCCTACATGCCCCATGCATCCTCGTCCTCCACCTTCATCCCCAGAAAATGCTTCATCGAGTACATTGACTCTTACATCTCGAGGTTCGGCATCGAGCCTCGGTACTGCCGTTCTGTCGAAGCGGCTTCGTATCTCGAGAACGAGGGGAAGTGGAAGGTCGAAGCCAGGAACACGTCGACCCAAGAGAAGGAGGTCTATGGGGCGCGGTTCTTGGTCGTTGCAACAGGCGAAAACAGCGAGGGTTTTATCCCCGAGTTGCCCGGGTTGGACGGTTTCGAGGGGAAGATCATCCATTCGAGTGAGTACAAATCCGGGAAAGATTATGAGAATAAAGAAGTTTTGGTGGTTGGCTGTGGAAATTCAGGGATGGAGATTAGCTATGATCTATCAAACTTTGGCGCTCATACTTCCATTGTGATAAGGAACCCAGTATGACCTCTTTGTCATCTGCCTATTTTTCTGTTCTATCTTTTTTGCTTCATTTTTTCTCAGTACGTGATCGCATGCAATTTTTTTTTTCTTTTTTTAAATTTTGCCCATTCTTTTTTACTTTTAACATGCTCTTGCATACAGTAGAAATGGCCTCTGTAATGTTTCCACTTGCATTTATAAGGATAATTAATGCCCAATACCATCTTGATCTTGTCATTTAAACCTTCTTAATGAGCTTTTGAGCCTCAATTTGGCACGGGATTGCGAAATCTCAGTAAGTATCTATTATTTATGGTAAAGGCATAGCTGGTTTACGGTGAACAACATCTAGTTATAATTAAAATGTCTCGTTTGTTGCTAAACTAATCATATATAGGTTAATCAAAAGAACAATTTCAATAACATAGTAATTTGGTCCATCCCTCAACTTTTTGAGAGAAGGGGAGGGGGAGTAAAAGGGACAATAATCTACTGATGTAATTGTGGAACCTATTGCAGTTTCATGTGCTCAACAAGGAAATGGTTTACATTGGAATGTTATTATCTAAATATGTCGCGATGACGATCGCCGATGCTGTGACGACATTTCTTGGAAAGCTTTGGTATGGCGATTTGACTAGGTATGGGATACGTCGACCGACTAAAGGCCCATTTCAACTAAAAGTGGCCACTGGAAAAACTCCGGTGATTGACGTCGGCACGATTAAGAAAATCCAAAGTGGAGATATTAAGGTAAAAGCTACATATAATAGTGATTATTTGTCCATGTTTATTTTTGTCAATCATGCAAAGCTCAAGTGTTTGCTGATCATTTATGTTTTAACATTAATAATCACGGTAGCCTTAATCTTTTTTATCTTTCAACAGGTTCTTCCCGAAATAGTGAGGATTAATGGTAATGATGTGATGTTTGAAAACAGTGTCGTTAAGCGATTTGATGGGATTATCTTTGCAACAGGCTACATGAGCACTGCCAATTACTGGCTCAAGGTTGGTCCTAGCAACTAACATGGCACCACAATCCTAAGTTTATAAAGTTGAATTCTATGTATAGACAAGTAGCTTTTCACGAAACTCAAAAGGCAGTAATAATGCCACTAATGAAGTATGGTATGTAAGTTAGAAAAATCCCTTCACTAAAAAAATTATGATCAGGCATTTTTTGCAGGCTACTCTCCTTTTCATTGAAGGAAAGCAAATCTATTTACATTATCAGCCTTTTGAAAATTATGTAGGATATGCTTGTAGATGCAAATACAAAAGGTTGATTAACAGTTATAATTTGTTTTGTACTATATAAGGTGTAACAATCTATTAAACATGTGTGATTGGTCGGTTTGTTGTTTATACGCTAGTATGTTTGATTATTGTGAGTGCCGATTCTGATTATTAACTTAGGTAAATGAGTATTAATTGTGATAATTTCTCTAGTACTGAATCTAGATAACGAAGTCATCATGTTGTTCGCTCTCTCATACTTTCTAACCGAAGAAATGCGTTTTGTCGAACGCGTGCAGGATTACAAATACATCATGAATAAAGATGGGATGCCGAAATGCCCGTGGCCACATCACTGGAAGGGAGAGAACAACATTTACTGTGCCGGTTTCTCGAAGGAAGGATTGGCAGGGATCGCGAGAGACTCGGTGGCCATTGCCAATGATATTAATGAAATTCTAAATGGAATAGAGGGGAAGATTAAAGTCAATTGATCAGCATCGCTCTCACTCTATCTCTATCTATCAGTATTGTGTGTATGCATGTTTATATTTTGTAGTTTTGGTAACGTTACTATTATCGACTGGTTTGAAGTTTGAAATGTATAAGAGAGCGCATATGAATGTGGATGCAAGCTCCTCAACTCGCTGTGAGTTCTAGGGTTTCTATTATGATTAGGGGTGAAGGTCTCTCATGCATGCATGCTTTGTTACTAATATGTAATGGTGGACCAAGTTTTATTCAGCAATTTCCTATGGTGTCCAATGCTAGTCTAAGCTAATCTTTTGAGCTTCTTTAAGCTTCTCCTTGTGAAAATTGATCTTTCTCATACTCTAGCTCTTTTATAATAGGAATTTTTTTTTTTTTTAATGGATAAACAATTTGATGCAGAAAGGGTTAATCGTTACAATGGGTACATGCAACTTTCAGTAGTAGTCATGGAAATTGAGAAATTATAATTAAGAAAACATATTACCTCAAATGCTAGTGTTAGTGACTCTTTGTATATTACCACTATCAAAGTCACAAAAGAATTTGGAAGATCATTTTGGTAATGGTTTATTTGGCCTTGAAAAGATCCTTTACTATAACTGATATTTTAAATTATTAATAATTATCACTTATATATATATATATATTTCATAGTGTATATCTTTACTTTGTGAAATTTCAATCTGTTCACTAAACAAATGAATTATATGGAAATAGCAAAACCTAATAAATTATAAATCATATATTGTTATAATTAAAAATAATTTAACTGGATCGTCATATTAGTTTATTTTTTTTCACTAATTAAATATGAATGTTTTGTTAGAATAAATGACTATCAAATGCAAATTGATGAAATTCAACTTAGAAAATAAAATATATATATAAAGAAGTTATGTTTCAAACAAGTCACGTTCTTTTCTTTTTTCAATTTTTTTCTTTCAAACTTATTTCAGTTGGACTTGGAAAATAGAAACTAAGACTACTTCAAATTATAGATGACTTATTATTAGGAGTCCATTTTTTTTTTATATGAATAACTTCATATGTGTACTCTTAACTCCATTTTTTTTTTTCGCCATAGGACCTTTGTCTTCAAAACAAAGACATTTGGAAACTACGATATATATATATATGATATTTAGTGGCAAAAAGCTTGCGGCAAATGTATGTTACTAAAGGTATAGTATATTTTGTTACATTAAGATTCCGTTTGTCTCGTGAAAAATTAATAATTTCGAAAATACTTTCATATAAATAATCATTTGTATCACATGAAATAATTAGTCAATGAAAAAATATTTTCATTGTTGACAATAATTTATATTTAAAATTTTTAATGGATGATAAGAATTTTTTTCATTTCATATACGTAAGCAATACAAGTGATATTTTTAGAAAAATGTTTTCCAAATTATTCATTTTCGCAAAAAAAAAAATGACGCCTATATATACAAATGAGAAATGGTTATATGATTGTCCTTAATCCAATATAAGAATAATAGCTTGTTTCAGGCCATGATATATAAAACAAATAACAAATAATTAGAAATTGTTGTGTGGTCTGCTTCTTTAAAAATTTTGTGACTCAAAACATGTTGTTACTTTCGCTATAACCCAAAGACTATTATGCTAGCAAAGTTTTACACAAATTACGCATGGATTTTGACCAAAAAGAATATACACATGGATAATAAGTTTCTCCTAATCTGCCATTAAATGCTTTCCGCAGCTAGGGTATTCAAGCTACTTAATAAAAGTTTCAAAGGCTGGTAATTGATTTCTAGAAGCAAATTTCCATGTCTTATATTCTCAAATGTGCGGTGGTGCAGTATGTGCGCATTTGCATATTCTCGTGGTGAGAAGATTAGACTCTGCAAAGTATCGAATGTGAACAAGCAAATACTTCATGAGATTGTACTTTATGTATCGGATGTACGATTATCATAATATAATCAATCAATTACTTTGCCGGGGAAATAGATGTCTTAGTTTTGTTTGCGTTTGAATTCTAAAAACTATTACCCAGTATATTTACTTCTTCATTTATGTTGTTACCACGTGCAAAAAAAAAAAAATATGGTGATGTGAACAACCTCCATTGGAGGTCGGCTAGAGTGAGCGATAACCGAAGATGGCGTTACAGTCGAGCTACTGAAGCGATGAAGAAATAGTGGTGGGATTTGGCCGCATCGACAATCGACCTCCAACTGAGGTTGGAGAAAAAACCAGGCGCAGAGCTGCCATCGCAGCACCGAGAATGGGTACATTGATGGCACCACCACCATCGGTTGTGGCCGACGGTTACATCAAGCTTGAGCAACCGTGGAGATGGTGTGCCTTGAGCTGGCAAGCTGCAAGCACCAAGAACAGGAGGAAAGAAAAAGAAGATGAAGAAACGAGAAGAAAGAAAAATATTGATTAACTATGTTAAATTGAATCGACAATCCTAATCAGCATTTTTGCACAAGTTTTACTGAGTAATTAAAGCACAACCCTAAAAAACACATGATCTAATACTTCATTGAATAGAAGCTCAATAACGTTAGAAATTGTGATTCTCGATTGAACAAATAAAAAGTTGAAATACATGATTTTGAAATGGCTAAAGTTCGGACTTGTGAGACCATTATATCTACAATTAACCCTAAGTTTCATTAATGGAAACAGGTAAGCATCAGTAAACTTTGGTAAGAGTTTTTATATAACAAATCTACCATAAACACCAAGTCACGACTAGAGTCTCACCAGAATTATTCCATTACAACATTGCCTAGAAGATCGTATCGAGTGGGAATCGAATGAAAAATTAATGTATCTTTGTGCGCAAAGTCTAAATTCTCGTCTAATCAACTAATCCCTTGAATTTTTTGCTATATAAGTATCGTGACAAAATAAAACCAGAAATGTTATCATGAAAAGGTTCTCCTATATCTGCTTCTTCTTTTTTCAAATTCTGAGAAGATTTTAAGATTTTGTAAGGAAAGTTCCAAGTATCTACATCGTAGTTTCAAAGTAAAGCATATACCTTGTCTATCCTAGAACTTAGACATCCATAACTTTGAAGACATAACAAGATAGATTTTAAATAAAAAATTTGTTTCACATAAAGATCCTTGATTCATGATACTTTAATTTTAAGTGGTATTAATATCGTTTGTAGTAGCTCTTATGAGGTAAAAGTAGACCAATAGAAAACAACATCAGAAATTACGCAATATCACCAATAAATACAGAATAACATCTGATGTAAAATTCTGATATCTAAATAACCGTTAGAAAGGTTGGATTTTCTTACGCTCTTAATGGATACATTTATACTCTCATTTTTATAAAAAAGAAGAGATAAAATAATTTTTTTTTTTTTTTATAGACTTTCGAATGTTTTGTTTTTGATTCGTGAAACGGTTCTTTGGGTTTGGCTACTCTAACAATAAATATCCATCTTTAGACACCAAGATGGTTTATCATGTTTTATGTCCTAAGAAGATATGCGTAATTCCGCTGGCAAGTGATTGGAGGATATGATTCCATGTACTAATTTTTCATTATACTCATCTTAGTCAATCAAATATTCTCTGTTTGCCTTTGTCAAAGATAATAGTTAGTGTTACTCCTTTTGCATTGCAACCTTATTAAGCTAAATGATGTGCAAATCATTGAGCTTATTCTGAAGTGGAAAGCTAGTCCAAAGCAAGAGGGCTTAAAGGTGTACCTACATATTCCGAGTACAAATCAAAATTATACCTTCCTAGAAATAATATAGTGGCCATTATGATTCAATGGACAACACTCTTTGAAACTATAATGAGATTAAAGATTGCGTAACACGACACGGCATCGCTCTAAAAAAGAATCTAAGTATCGTTAGAAGTATTAGATTTCTCGTCTTAGCAGATACAATTTGATTATGGTAGTGCAAAAGATGGCAAAGATTTTCTTTATAACGGTATTATTTCAAGCTAACTAATTATGTAAGTCACAACAACAACACGAATCTTGAATAATATTATTTGTGCTCACGTGTGAAAATTTTAACTATATCAAAATGGGGAATGATGCTTATGTATTTCAATAATTGACTAGTGTACATGATTACTACTAGACTGAGCATCATGCAAAGCAAGATAGCAGCAAATTGAGAATAAGTTCAAGATAAATTCAATAATAATGATGTACGGTGTTTATTTCCTTTTATTACCATGCACGCACAACGATTGAGTGTATTGTCCCTTGTTAACACACAGGATCATAATCCTAGCGATTAAAGTGACAACTAGATTATAATAGTTAACTTGTTAGGGCCTCACCATTTCAATTTTTGACTCAAGTAGATGTAGAGACATTCATCTTAGATTCTCAGAGGCGTTCAAATGACTCTTGACCTATTGCATGTATATCCATTGCTCCTGTTATATTATGTTGGTTCGTCCATGAGAGGGTGCATTTAAAAGGTACCGGTTCGTCTTAGTATGTGATATGATCGAGAAGGCACCTGTTGAAGGAGTATAAATAGTTATCTTTTTTAAAGGAAGTATAAAAATGATAACTTTAGAAAATAATCGACTGATGACAATAGAACGTTTCAGAAATGAATGCTCTTCCTTTTTCTCTCTCACTCCATTAAAGACGAACAAACAAAAATGCTTATATTTCTATTTTGAGAAGACAAACGGCATTAATACCGTGGACCATGAATGCTTTCCTCGTGATTGTATTTGGAATATGGTGAAATCATATCGTCCGTCGTTTGCTTGTGTTTCAACATACAGTTTTGGGTAATTTGTTTATTACGCATCGAAGATGTTAATCATTTTTTTCCACCAACTCTCTTCCTATGGTTCCCCACTCTTGATTTTTGTCAACTTTTTATACATAAACATATCTTAATTACTCATAAATAAGGAAACCATCTACATTATTTAATGAATGAAAAAGTCGGGACAAAAGTTTATAAGGTCAACTAAGTTAGACCCAGCTCCATAACCGTCGCATTGCCTTTTTTGACATATAACCCTGAATCTAGGGCTTCTGTACATTTGTTTCCAAATGCACACCATGGAGAGCACAACGTAAGCGATCACCAACGATATCTGGAAGGGAATGGCGTCAAGGAATCTCTTCTCCTTTCCACCATATAAAGGAAGCACAACAGAACACTCATCAGTCATTACAGTCCAGGTTACGGATCATATAGAAATAGCTAGAGAAGAGAAAAACCTAGACTTAATATGGAGGAGGTTGTGGTCCTGGTAGTAGGAGCTGGCCCTGCAGGCTTAGCGATCTCCAACTGTTTATCTCACCTCTCGATTCCAAACATAGTTCTGGAGAGAGAGGACTGCAGTGCCTCGCTGTGGAGAAAGAGATCATACGATCGCTTGACCCTCCATCTTGCTAAGGAGTTCTGTTCACTACCCTACATGCCCCATGCATACTCGTCCTCCACCTTCATCCCCAGAAAATGCTTCATCGAGTACATTGACTCTTACATCTCGAGGTTCGGCATCGAGCCTCGGTACTGCCGTTCTGTCGAAGCGGCTTCGTATCTCGAGAACGAGGGGAAGTGGAAGGTCGAAGCCAGGAACACGTCGACCCAAGAGAAGGAGGTCTATGGGGCGCGGTTCTTGGTCGTTGCAACAGGCGAAAACAGCGAGGGTTTTATCCCCGAGTTGCCCGGGTTGGACGGTTTCGAGGGGAAGATCATCCATTCGAGTGAGTACAAATCCGGGAAAGATTATGAGAATAAAGAAGTTTTGGTGGTTGGCTGTGGAAATTCAGGGATGGAGATTAGCTATGATCTATCAAACTTTGGCGCTCGTACTTCCATAGTGATAAGGAACCCAGTATGACCTCCTTTCCATCTGCCTATTTTTCTGTTCTATCTTTTTTGCTTCATTTTTTCTCAGTACGTGATCGCGTGCAATTTTTTTTTTTTTTTTTAATTTTGCCCATTCTTTTTTTACTTTTAACATGCCCTTGCATACAGTAGAAATGGCCGCTGTAATGTTTCCATCTTCCTATTGTTCTGTTCTCGATCCTTTTTGCTTTACTTTTTAGAATTACTTGATTATATTCATTTTATTTATTTTGCCCAGTCTTTTTTTTTTCCTTTTAACATGCTCTTGCAAACAGTAGAAATGGCCTCTGTAATGTTTCCACTTGCATTTATAAGGATAGTTAATGCCCAATACCATCTTGATCTTGTCATTTAAACCTTCTTAATGAGCTTTTGAGCCTCAACTTGGCACGGGATTGCGAAATCTCAGTAAGTATCTATTATTTATGGTAAAGGCATAGCTGGTTTACGGTGAACAACATCTAGTGATAATTGAAATGTCTCGTTTATTGCTAAACTAATCATATATAGGTTAATCAAAAGAACACTTTCAATCACACAATAATTTGGTCCATCCCTCAACTTTTTGAGAGAAGGGGAGGGGAGTAAAAGGGACAATAATCTACTGATGTAATTGTGCAACCTATTGCAGTTTCATGTGCTCAACAAGGAAATGGTTTACATCGGAATGTTATTATCTAAATATGTCGCGATGACGATCGTCGATGCTGTGACGACATTTCTTGGAAAGCTTTGGTATGGCGATTTGACTAGGTATGGGATACGTCGACCGACTAAAGGCCCATTTCAACTAAAAGTGGCCACTAGAAAAACTCCGGTGATTGACGTCGGCACGATTAAGAAAATCCAAAGTGGAGATATTAAGGTAAAAGCTACATATACTATTGACTATTTGTCCATGTTTATTTTTGTCAATCATGCACAGCTCAAGTGTTTACTGATCATTTATTTTTTGACATTTATAATCATGGTGGCTTTGATCTTTCTGATTTATCTACAAGTTCTTCCCGAAATAGTGAGGATTAATGGTAATAATGTGGGGTTTGAGAACAGCTTCGTTAAGCGATTCGATGACATTATCTTTGCAACAGGCTATAGGAGTACTGCAAATTACTGGCTCAAGGTTGGTCCAAGCAACTAACATAGCGCCACGATACTTAGTTTATAGCATTGAATTTCATGTATAGACAGTTTTTCATGAAACCCAAGATGCACTAATAATGCCACTAATGAACTAGAGAACGTAAGGACAACTACAAATGATTAGTAAAATCCGTTCCCCAAAAATATTATAATCAGGCATTTTTGCAGGCTACTCCTTCTCATGAAGGAAACCATATCTATTTACATTTTTCAGCCTTTTGGAAAGGATATAGGGTTTGCTTTGTAGATCCAAATACGACGAGTTTAAGGTTAATTAACTCTAATGATTTGTGCTATACTATATAAGTAGTTGAAAATTAATTATGATAATTTGTCTTATATTGAATCAGAATATTGAAGTTATTGTGTTACTCACTCTCTCATACTTTCTAACCGAAGGAACGCATTTGTGGAACACGTGTAGGATTACGAATACATCATGAACAAAGATGGGATGCCGAAACGCCCGTGCCCACATCACTGGAAGGGAGAGAATGGCATTTATTGCGCCGGTTTCTCAAAGCAAGGATTGGCGGGGATCGCAAAAGACTCGATGGCCATAGCCAATGATATCGATGAAGTACTAAACGGAATGAAGGGGAAGACTAAAGTCAACTATTGAAACTCTTCTCACTCTATCTCTATCTATCTGCATTGTGTGTCTGTATATTTACATTTATAGTTCTTATAATGTTACTATTGTCAACTGGTTTGAAGTTTGGAATGTATAAATAGGACGCATCTGAATGTGGACGCAAGCTCCAAAACTCGCTGTGAGTTCTAGGGCTTCTATTATGTTTAGGGATGAAAGTTCTCTTGCATGCGTGCATGCTTTGTTACTGGTATGTAATGGTGATCCATGTTTTAATCAGCAATGAACAATGGAGTCCAGTGCTAGTCAAAGCTAATCTTTTGAGCTTCATGTTGTGGGAATTGATCTTTCTCATATTCTAGTTCTTTTAGAATATGACTGGATAAACAATTTGATTCAAGATTTTTACCAAAAAAAAACAATTTGATGCAAGAAAGTCTATTGGTTACAATGAGTACATGCAGCTGTCTGTAGTAATGTAAAAGTGGGTTCTGTGAGGGTCACATATTTTGAGAAAGGGCACCAGTACGATAGATATTTCAGTGGCAAGTAATTTTTTGCCTTTCAAGGTCCTCTATAAAAGGAGGAAAACTATTCTATGCCTCTATAATAGATTTTATTTGCTTCTAAATAGTGAGAATTTTTTTTTTTATGAAAAATGGTCAAAACTAACTAGAAACATTTAACGTCATAAATCTAGTATCTCTGTTTTATCACGTAATGAGAAATTTATTTTTTGGTCCGCACCTAATGAGAAATCTTAATTAGGAAACTCATCACCTCAAATACTAGTTCTAGTGGCTATTAGGACTCTCACTAAAAGAGCATTACCAAAGTCAAAATGGTTACGTTTGGTCACCCGAATTTCTAATTATAATAGAATTGAATAGCATAAAATATGAAATCTAGGGGATTTTGATATATCATATTCACTATTTGATTGTTGTAATGATAAAGTCGAATATATTAACATAATATTATATATATTATTTGATATAAACGCCTATATAAATCATAAATTTTATTAACAGAGATGGTAAAAATCTCTTGTGACACTCTTGTCTATTTTTTTGTAATTTTATTTTCCTCTCTTTTTTAATTAATTTCTTTTTATTTCTTTCTTCCCCTTCCATCATTCTAATAAAATTTTATTAAATAGAAAATTGTGCTAATATAACTAAAATACTAAAACACCTAAAATATGCAATAAATATATATATTGAATTTATATTATAAGATAGAATTAAATCCAAATATATAAATAAAAATAAGATCAAATAAAAAACTAAAATTTTATTTTTTTTTTTGTTATTTTGAATTTCTTATATTAGATTTTAAATGTTATTTATATTGAAATTTAATTTTAATTTTTTAATATAAGAAATTTGTTATTTATGAAAGAAATTTCCTATTATAAATATTATAAATCATATCCGTTTTTATTCCACCTCCCCCATGAGATAATTTCATCTAATTTACATCTCTTTTATATATAACTTTATTCTATCTTGAACAAGTATCAAATACAGAATATGATAGATTTTATCATGACCACCAAATACAACCAAAGGGATTTGCAAGATAATTTTGGTGATCGTTTATTTTGCCTTGAAAAGATATTTTACTAAAAATTGATGCTTTAAATCAAGACTAATGCACTAAGAAACTTAAAACTTGTGGAATTATAATTGAGTCCTAAAACTTTCATATATTGTATTCAAATCATAAAACTTGTAATGTTGATGCAATTAAGTTCTCTGTTAGCTCCATCCAAATTAATAGGCAAAAATGATGAGGTGACTTTATTTGTTGATATGTGGCTATTTACTTAGCTGAGTCGTCTATGGTGCATGAAAATGACGTTGTTTCTTCCCTTTTAACCCATCAAAATGGTGTCGTCTTGTAATTACATATTTGGAATTTTATCTTGATCCATCAAGCACCCCTTATACCATGTAGGAATCAATAATTAATAGTTGGTCTTGATTCGAGATTTCAATAAAATTGTGGATGAGAATGTAATGAAAGTGAATTAAATGTTCCTCAAAATATAAATGGGATGGGTTAAATCACTAATACAAAGTACAAGAACGAAAATTGATCATTTCAATAGTACAAGACTAAATATGTATTTTAATTTGAAAGTTTAAGTGAGCACTACGTATCGATGGTCAGATCTAACTTAATAAATTCCGATAAACATTAGCTGTAAACACAGAGGAATGACTTACCTAATGCCTCTTGAATTAATTAAGTGTATATAATACAGCATATCAATTTAAAAAAAAAAAATTCAAAGATCATGTATTCAATTTATACCTTTGAGTGGAGAATGATTATGGAGTTTCAAGATATGATAAGGGATTGAAGAGCAGAGGAAGAAGTCTCAAAGAAACGGACGGCCAAACGCCAAACATGGAGGCCGCCATCAAGTTCCAAATCCATGGCGGCATCGGCGCCGCCCTCTCGCTCGCGCTCGCAGCTCCCAAACCCCACACAAGGCGACCCACAAGCCTCGCCGTCCACGGCGGCGGCGGCGGCGGCAAGAAGTCGAGATGCCCGGACACCCGTTTGCGGTCCCGCCACGAAATCGAAGCCCCGCGTCGCGGCTCCGCGCAACACAGGGCGATCCTCGTGGAGGCCTTCCACGAGCACCGGAGTCTCAACGCGCTGCTCCAGAGGCTCGGCGAGGAGGGCTCTTGCCCTCTGCGGCTGCTCGAGGGCGATGGAGATTGGAGGCGGGACCAGTTCTGGGCCGTGGTCAAGTCCCTGCGGCACGCTTCGAGGTCCCATGAAGTTCTCAAGGTATCGTGCGCCTCTGTTTCTTGACAAGTTTCGACCTTTGAGTTCGCGGAGCTTTTCTGGTCGGTTTAGAGTTTGGTGCTTTAGTAGAATCTTCCTATGGTGCCGTGTGTTTTGGTTGCTGAGAGATAAAAATGAGGAAATGGGCAATGAGGATTTGATGTGGAAGTTGAATTACATGGCTGTTTGTAGTGAATCGTTGCTTCCATAATCCAACTCCTACTTCTACTGTGACAAGAGGATGTGATTACTGCTTGAATGTTTCCTTAGGCTTTGAATATGGCAGTTGTGATACTTGGGCTTGTAGTGGATCTAGCCCTTCACTTATCTATAGTTGGTAAGCCGATGAACAACTTAATTATAAAAAACTGATGGCAGTCCAATGCGATGCGTTCACTTGGTTGGGGATAATATTCTGGTTGGTGCTATGATGTAGAAATTTTTTATTTCGATATTAGTTTTTGTTGGGGGTGACAAAATAGAAACTATGTAAAAGGTGAAGCCTTTTGCTATAATTGTGCAACACTTCCCACGATACCAATTAGAATTGTACAGTCATGAAAAGATGCCATGTGAATTAGAGTGCTTCAATGATTTGTAAGGGTCTTTAGTGTTCGAGAATCTTGTCATCTTCCCTTTTTCTGCACTTTTTGAGGTACTAATTTTTTATGACCTTTGGATAAATAGTCTAATCATGATCTGGTTTATAGGTATTTGATATGTGGAAGGCCAGAAAACCGTCTCGTGTTACTGAGTTCAACTATGAGACGATAATACTGTTGTTATGTGAAGAGGGTCTGATGGATGATGCAGTTTCAGCATTACAAGAAATGAAAAATAACAATCTGAGAGCTTCTGTAGATATATACAACGGAATAGTCCATGGATATGCCAACAGAGGGAACTTTGATGATGCATTATTGTTTCTTGACAAAATGAGAGAAAATGACTTGGGCCCTGATAACAAGACCTATAATGGGCTAATCCGAGCATATGGAAAATATAAAATGTATGATGAGTTGGGAATGTGTGTAAAGCAAATGGAATTAAACGGATGTTCGCCTGACCATGTCACTTATAATTTGCTTATCCGAGAGTTTTCTCGTGCTGGGTTACTTCAACAGATGGAGAAACTGCAGCGAACAATGTTTTCTAGGAGAATGTATTTGCAGCCATCATCTCTGGTATCGATGCTTGATGCATATGCCAACTTTGGTGTTTTAGCTAAGATGGAGAAGGCTTACATAAGGGTTTTGAACGCGAAAATTCCCCTAAAGGAGGATATTATCAGAAAATTGGCTGGAACTTATATAGAGAACTACATGTTTTCTAGGCTGGATGATCTGGGATGCCATTATTCTTCAAGTAGTGGTAGCGATCTTCCTTGGTTCTTGCGGCTCCTTTCTAATGCTTGTCTTTTGAGTATCAAAGGCATGGACTTGGTTGTCGGGGAAATGGAAGAAGCGGGAGTTCCTTGGAGCATGACACTTGCAAACACTGTTTTTCTGGCCCTTTTGAAGATGAAACATTTTAAGCACCTGAGAACTTTACTCTTGAGGCTGCCAGCCGAAGGATTGAAACCCGATATTGTGACTGTTGGGGTATTATTAGATGCAAACCGAATTGGTTTCGATGGATTTCCAATTTTAGATGCATGGAGAAGGCTGGGATTCCTCTACAGGGATGTGGAGATGGAAACTGACCCTCTGGTTCTCACTGCATTTGGTAAAGGGCATTTCTTGAGAAGTTGTGAAGATATCTACTACTCCTTTGAACTTGAAAACAGAGCAAAGACTAGGTGGACCTACAACACTCTTATTGATTCGGTATCAGAGCTGTGGAAGGCAGACTCTTTTAAAACCCGTAAATGCAGTGTGAAGTCATAATGTCCCTTCAAGGTTGATCTATGAAAATTTTGGTACAGAGAGATTTTGAAAGGGACAGAATTCTTTTGCTTGAAACGGAGGATTCTGGAAAAGCGCTTCCAGTAGCCGCTTCAGAAAATCGACTGCAAATTGCTTTATTCATGATCAAGATAATCAACCACAAGGCTCCAAAAATTGGGTGTCTTCAACATTTAATACACTAAAATTGGAAAGCAGCACAATCTACCTGAGTTATCATGGACATTAGGAAGGCAAAAATTTGTGGGTTGGCAGAAGTTGTATCTGTTCAATTCCACAGTGCTGATTAAATCCATTTGGAAGGACACTCGAGGGAAAAAAAAATGGTATGTCACTTTTCTGAGTATTATAACTCCCTTAATCTTTTACATGTCTAGAGATTCAAAGCACGATTAGCTCCTCTTTGCATGTTGGTTTGGTTAGGAAATCTACTAGATAATACCTCGTTGAAGGTGTTTTTCTTTTATCTCTTTTGGGAGAACTAGCAACTGAAGTAGCTCTTTGCAGTACTAACTGCTTTCTGAAAAGTCCTCTATACCTGTGGCTATATAAGAAACTAAACACCAGGTAGGTACCCCACGTTATCCCAATTCAACCACTCTTCCTCAAGAAAAGTACAATTAGAATCCTAACTCTAATTTGAAATTCCAAAATTCATTTTTAAACAATATTTAATTGGAAGAAGGATGGTTGGTACAGTGAGATTGTGGAACTAATCATGCCTTTATGTATATCGTTGAAGCTTGGTCACTTTCAGCTGGCTATCTTAGTCTTGAAAAAATTGGCGGTACCCACTATGTCAACGTCCTAATAGCCAATATTACACTTTTTTCTTGGGTTTAAAAAGGGACTTGTTCTAAGAAATATGCACTATAGTGAACTATGGCGAGCATTAATAAAATTCACAGATCTGGAAAACTATGACAACTCTACAATTTACATATGTTTTTTTGAAAAGCATTACTCCCTTTTCTTTTATAATGTATTTAATAACATAATCACGCACAGCAGTCTCATGGATTATGGATATCAAACTTCGTTTTTCATCTATATGGCAATTGATTTTATTCTAGCTAAAAAGAAACAGAGAAAATCACCTAATTGAACTTTCCAATATACAAGGTGGGTAATAAGTAACATTTATTGTCAATCCCTATTTTTGATGGCTTATTTATCGCATTGACACGTCTTATAAAATGATCCAAGGACAGCCAATATGCAGACCTTTGCATGTGAATTTACCATTATATCACTGTTTTAAGAGCAATGCTGAAAAAAATGTCCAAGTAGCACATAACTAAATAATACCATATTGGATAAATTCTCAATGTCTATATCCAATCATAATCTAAATGCATATCCTTTGTGCGTAAAGATAGAATCATTTCTAACTCTTGCTAGCAAGGATAATACTAGTATATAGATTGACTCGTAAATGGTGTAACTGGGTTTGATGTAAAGGTGCATTCCAATAGTCAAATTGAATATGAATTAGAGAAAGTTAAGGTAGAAAATTAATTTAGTAACCCTAGAAAGCCCAATCATCTAGCTTGACTAATATGGAATGAAAAATCTGAAAACATGCCAGAGAACCATATCTCATACTGACTAGGACATCTAATATACAAACTAGCTTATTTGGGACTTCTCCACAGAAATTTGCTTGGGTTAAGTCATTACCAACTCTCCCTCAGGCAGTGGCGAAGCAATGAGGAAGCAATGCCAACATTAAGCATACATAATTCGGGGCAGAAAGGAACAATCTTTATCATCATAGCTTGAGGTTTTAGATGATTTGTGGAATCTATCTATAGCATTTCTTATGGTGTTCGGGTGTACTTCTCTCCAATTGCCATTGAGAAGTAATAACTCCTCACTAGACCTCTTAACATACCTTTTCTACTCTTGGCCATTCTGGACAATTGCATTTTTTGGAAATAAGTGATATGCTGCATATCATTTCTAAACCGTTAATTTTGAGAAACTAGAGATTTAAAGGCTTTTTCTGTGGTGAATCTTTAAGATATGAATTGCTCCCCTTAAATTGTTTGTTGAACTCAAAAAGGTGGTAGCAGAAAATTTTCTTGGACATATGGAAATTATTAAATAAAGTATAATGTGTTAGTGTTATGGTTGAAAACCTGATGCTATAATTGTTATGAGGTTGACGTACAGTCAGACCATTTTCAAATACTAAGCATGATTACATAGAGTTGCTTTCTAATTAAGGCTTGCCATGACGGTTCTCTTGATAAGTTAATATCCATCACAAACAGTCAACAGTTCCACTACTTACATTTAGCTTACTTTCTGTTTTGCAGTGCCTTAGCATCTAAGCTGGATGAGATTAAAAAGAGGCACATTCTGATGTGTGAAGCTATACTGGGTAAGCAAGAAGTTGTTACTCTGGTTTTGGGGAACCCCTGCCTAGCTCTATTGGATACAACTCTGGGGTTGATAACCTTTTCTAACCATAGAAGTACATAGACTGTTTCCCTCTCGTGAGTACCCATGTCCTTTCCAAATACATAAGTTTCCAGGCTCCACTAATAAGGATGGTGAGCTGCAATCTCTATGCTTGTCACATCGATTTGATTAAAATTGAATGATTTTTCATTTGAGAAACCTCTAAACAATAATCCTCTTTTGGCCAATAGATTACACCACTTGTTTGAGACATTTGTTTATCTTGCATATCCTCCCTTGTGCAGGCATACCAGTTATCTTGCTCGTGGGACAATGGCCACCCGGAATAAGTTTATTAGCTGCACTGTCGAATTTACTAGATAACTGGCAAATGGAACTAATAGCCTAGTTTCATGAAGATTCTTACGTAAGTAACTTTAAGATATGATTGTTTTTTATTGGTTACTCATGTCTCATCCTTTATGATGGCTTGAAACATATTATTTTTTGCAAAGAGATAAGTGCATTGAAAGTCCTAAAACTTGATGCAAAAGTGCAATTAAATTTTAAAACTTTCAAAAAGTGCAATCAAGTATTAAAACTTGTCAAATTGGTGTAATTAAGCTCTTCATTAACTTTGTCTAATTTGTCTGATGGAAAATGCTAACATCGCTTTTTATCTTACTTTCTTAAGATATGTAGCACCGATGTGGCACCCACTAAGCACATCACCTTCTTCTATTAGCCAAATTGGGTTGAGTTAATAGAGGGACTTGATTACATCAATTTGACTAGTTTTAAAACTTAATTGCACTTTTTTGATAGTTTTAGGACTCAATTGCACTTTCATGACAAGTTTCAAGACTTTCGGTACACTTCTATCTTCTGTAAATCTAATTGTTTCCTGAATTTTTACTTGCCTTACCTTCAGTAAGAAATAGGATAGTGATGATGTTTTGAAAGAGACAGTGTATTCAAACCTTTGATTAAGATGCAAGTGATTATGTAATTGTGAAAAAGCTCTGGATAAAATATCAGTTGCTATTTGGCCTACATATCCTAAATAGTTTTATAACCTCTGGTAGGAATACACAATGATTAAGTCTTTGGTGTAATTAAGAGAGAATTTCCATGATCATGTAGACAATCATACAGTTAGTCAGTTAAATGGCACTAATTAGATACCAAAGCTAGTCATCCTTGCAGTTGCTCATTTTAAGATGTAAATCACAAAGGTTGCTTTGACGAATTCAACAAAACTGTAAGAAATTGTCCCATCCCTTTGTCACCAATCAATTTTCCATCTCAAACCTCTTCAAACAGGACAATTATAGTATAAAGTTCCTAATTTCATGCACCTCTTTATCACCACATAGTCTTTAGACTTTAGGCCATTAACTTGTCAAATTTTGGATGTTATTCTACATTTGTTGAGTTGTTTATTCACTCAAATTTTTCTCTCATGAGCTCAGCAAAAGAGGATAACTTGAGCAGAGTTTGTTGACACACTAAGGAGCATCGAGAGGGACTTGCAGCTGAGGGCTGTGATGAACCCCTTGGCACTACGGTAATATTCGAACTTGTTTGCCATCATATCCAATATAGCAAACACTCTTCTTTTTTGTTTCCTGTATGGTCAAACGTTCTCTCCAATGTGTCTTTTCTTATTGTTTTCATCTAGGGATTTTGTTAACGAGTGCCCAAGAGGAACATGATATACATCAAAAATAGAGAAAGTATGTCATATCCTAAGCACTGTCATTCTTGTGTTGTGGATGATCAGTGCATTGAAAATGAAAATGTGTCTTTATTAGGTAATGTTAATAAGACACGTTTTGTAATATGGTTATCTGGACCTTCAAATCAACTAATACACACTAAACTCTATTGGATTTGACGAAGCATATATGGTCATGGATTTTTCTACTTGTGAAGTCAGCTCCTAGTGCCACACTAGGACCTCCTCTCTAGGTAGCACTTGGCTGTTATATCTCGATGAAATTAGTCAAATGCTCTAAATAGATTGATCAGCCACATAACATCATGGGAAGAAAAGGCAGCTAAGGGAGCGTTTGGTAACACTCCCGAGAACAAGTATTTCTACTCTTTTGTTCCCTGAAACAAAAATGGAACAGAAATGTGTTTGGTAATTTTTTTGTTCCCGGAAATAGATCTGGAACAGAAATAAGAAACAAAAACAAAATTGTTTCTTGTTCCCGTGAACAACTCAAGAAACGAGTTTTTCTTCTCTTCCTTTCTTTCCTTGCTTTTTCTCTTCCTTTCTTCTTCCCCCAGCCGGTCGCTGGCCTTGGCGATGGCCGGCTACCAGCCAAATAAGTCCTGGCAACCTCGCCAAAGCCTCGTCGACCCCCAGTGAGGTTGCCCCAAGCTCGCTGGCCACCGGTGAGGCCCCTCGAGCCTTGCCGTGGCTAGGTGAGGCCCCCCTGTGCCTTGTTGTGGCTAGGCAAGGCTGAGCCTCACCCAACCACCATAAGTTTGGCGTTGCTTGGCCTCACGGTGGTCAGGTGAGGCTCAACCTCACAGATCTGGGCCAGGTGGAGCCTCGCCCAGCCAAGGCAAGGCTCGGCTCGATCTCCCTTGACCACCGCGAGGTTGGCGTCGCCTGGGTGGGCGAGGTCGGGCGAGGCTCAGCCTCGCCAGATCTAGGCAAGGTCGCCTCAACGGTGAGGCTCTCCCAAGGCCGGCGACCTTGCCGACCCTCGTCTGGCTAGTCGTTGGCTGGCCATGGCCAAGGCTGGTGACCGGCTAGAGGGAGGAAGAAGAAAAGAAAAAGAAAAAAAAAAGTAAAATGTAATAAAATTATTTAAAAATTAAAAGAAATTGTAAGTCACAAAAATATTTGGGGTCATACCAAACGTATTTTTTGTTCTATTCTTGGAACAAAAATTTTATATAATTACTAAACGCCTTAAAATATTCAGAAACTGTTCTCGGTAATAGAAATAGAAAAAAGTGTCTTTGAAAAGAAACTGAACAGAAACATTACCAAACTCAGCCTAATTATCTGTAGAAGTTGATTAAATTGCTAAATTGCAGTCGCTTGATCAGTGCTCAATTTGCAACAGAAAGCACAAATCAAAGAAAAAGAATCAAGAAGCAAATATCCATAGTAGATTTACTTGCCCTTGTGGGAGAAAGAATTCTTGTAATGTCCTAATACGGCTCCATCTTCTAATGTCAATGCATATCTGAAGAAAACCATGGCCATGCTCTTTGGATACAATAGAATATCTTTTTACCACACTTGGAAGAGAGTTTTCACTATATTCCCTGAGAAATAAGAAAATCTGTACAATTCAAATTTTATTATCCCTGCAGAGCGAGAACATTTTGTGTCTATTAAATCATTGACACGCCAAATCCAATTTAATGTCTACATAATTTGTATCTCTTCAGATGTGGGGTCCATGGTTGACAAGTTCTTTTAGGGGAATATTAAGTCCTAGCATTAGAAAGGTGCCCTCAATCCATGTGCAATAAATATGCTTTTGTATATAATAGGTTCCATATGCAGATGGTTGTAATTCATTAGACATGTAGAGACGATTCTTTCTTTTTTCATTTTTTTTTTAACCATTTTGAGGATTGCTTGGGCGTGCCTTGTTTTGTTTGATTAAATTGGGTAAGATTTTGTGCAAATTATTCTTCTGATTTTTGTTCTATGTAAATCTTTCTTGCTAGTTGTATCATCACATTCATGCCTGTGTTTGTTATCTCCATATCTTTACCAGTTAGTCCTTATCTTTTCTCTAAAATCCATTTGTTGTTTCATGCAATGTTTTCAGGCTTGTTTCTGGTTTTAATTGAAAAGTTGGACATGCATGATTAAGAAGTTAAGAAATATGCTTGATGTACAGAGTGTGTCTTCTGTTCAGATGGTCTGTTTGCATGGATTACGTAGGACGATTTGTTGTGTCCAGTGAAAAGAAGATAATCCGTCAGAGTTCGATGGAAGATTGCAAGAGAGGACCTTCACTAGGCGCAAATGATTTGTGTCTCAGAATGGTCGCTACTGGATGGCAACTATTAGCAAGCAACCTCCGAGTATGTCTTAAGGTGTTATTGGCATCTGAAAGGTAATTTGGTCTTTTAACAAATTCTTCTAATTTGCTCTCATCAATGGTTTTAGGAAGATGCATTCCGTTCAACACCTTCGAAAGTGCATTCTTATGTTTCTTTGAGGATCGAAATAAGTCCAATAAGGAAATATGCGTGTTTATCTTTCTCAGTTGATCCACCACGCCCATGCTGATTGCGAAGCGTATGATTGCCAAGGAGATCCCACGTGAGAGAGTCCCCTGATGTTCGTTGGCTTATACCCTTCAAACACTTGTGATTTCCATATGGGAGAAAAGCGCCATACCACTGACAATTGTCTGGTACTGAAAACCAAAGTTCAAGACCTCATGGATAATGGAGTGCTTTCGTTGTGCAACAGATTTCCCTCCCTAATCGCGCTGGGTGGGGTGAATCCCTTATTGGGAGAGGTCTAACATGTTCCGAAGGTGTTTAAGATTGACTTTGATGCGGTGTATGGTATACAGATTCAACTGGGGCACTACCCAAGCAGGGACAAGCTCTCATTAGAGGAAAAGTTGGAGCATATCCAAAGGATGACTCCATTTGGCATTATTAGATGCATTGATGAGAAGGAGATAGTTGCTACCATGATCCCATTGTAAATGATTCGTCGACAAAAGACTCCTTTACATGGGGGGGCAGAGGTAGAGAATGTAAGGCCACTAGTCATTGACCTCCTATCTGAAGAATCCTCTAGTATGGAGATGGAAGGAAGTAGAATGAAGCCTGTGTTCATCGAGCGGTCGCCTTTAGACAATGATCAGATGATTATCATGGAATTATCACTCCCTAGTGTTATGGAACTGAAGATGTTGATGCCGTGACTCAATCAGGATGATGCTACGCAATTGCCGAAGTGTTGGAGAAAAGGCCCACAAGCAAAGATGCAATACCCACGAAAATTTTCTCATTGGACTTATTTCATTTCTCAGAGGAACATGAGAATGCACTTTTGAAGGTGTTGAACAAGGTGCATGTTCCCGACACCATCGGCGAGAGTAAATTAGAGGAATTTGTTAAAAGAAAATCGCCTTTTCAGATGAGGGTCGTGACAGCTATGCATCGGCTTTGTGTACTGGATCTGATATGTGGCATCTCGAGTTTGGTTTGGCGGGTCGGTTAAGCCAGGTCAATAGAGGTGGATTGAGTCTAGTAGTCGATTTTGTTAAGCTTGCTGCAAAGCCTGGCATGCATCGTTCGTTATTGGCAAACAAGTGAGTTTCCTTTGTGTACTGGACTTAGAAAGACTGTCGCTTATCTTTCGTTATGTAATGAATGCATTTGATCTCTTGTTAGAAAGGAATAGAAAACTTTGTAAGTTAATCTATGCTTTCCCTCCATTCTCTCTCCATGCCAAACTCAAAGGTTCTACGTTATTCTAACTTGTAAACTTAAGACAACCCTACTTGTAGAGTGGCACTTTCCAAATAAATAATGATTAGTTACTTAAGAGTTGATCATTTAGAAACAATCAAACAAAGGTCGGCAAGTATATCAAATAAGAGTGGATGACAATAAATTAGTCGGTAACTTGATCGGAAAGAAGAATCGGTATGTCATTTAAATTAAGATTGGTAATTAGACATAGAAGATGGTAAAATTGACAACTTTGGTATATTGCACGAATAATTGTTGTTAGGTTATTATAAAAGTTGGTAACTTTACAAAATACACTGTTATATAAGCTGGTAACTTAGAGACAATCAGATACATTTTAAAATTTAATAAAAGGGTCGTTATATTACGGACAAATCATGGAAAGAAATTTTTTTTTTTTTTGGTAAAGATCATGGAAAGAAATTTTTTGCTTACTCTTTTGAATAACAAAATATTGGAAACTGACCGACCTTTTCAGAAGTTCATGTAGATACCTAACTTGATGCTAAGGTTTTGACCCAAATTTGATCGAGAAGTTTACTTCGTCAAAAGTTCAATCGAGAAGCACAATTGAGTTCTGCTCATCAGGAGCTTCCTATTATTTGTTCATGTTTCGTGCCACTTTTTCGATTTCGCACCACTTTTTTTTCTTATTTGAATATTTTAATAGATTGGTAATTTCAATTGGAGTTAGATATATTTCCACTTTGGAACGAAAAAAATATCAAACACTTTTTCATATTATTTTATTATAAATATTTCGGGCAAAGTCGGCCCATTCAAATTATTTTTGTAAAAGCAGAGAAATATTCCACTAGCTATTTTTGCGGGTGTTTGACGATTGACAGATTACTTTTGTGATGCGTGATTTTTTTTCTCTGAATGTTTTAAGTTATTTAACCTATCTTCACACTTTTGACATAATAAATATATTCGAATTAAATAAATATACCTAATCATGTGTTTAGTGACTAGCGAAGCGAGACATGTCTACTCATATAGCAAGAACTCGAAGATATATTTTATGAAGTTGAGCAAGGCTACCTAGCTAGAAGGACTGTTGGCCAAACCTAATTGGGCTCAAGGAAACCTAGTTTGGCTTGTGAACATATTACATGTATTTTTTTTTTTTATAGGTAGCCTCGAACAACAAGGTAGGTCAATTTCATAATCCGACTCATCCTGACCTTCTCATTGATCTCTAATATTTCATAAATAAGTAGCGAATCAATTAAGTTGAATATTTAGAGAAGCCAACTGATACATGATTAATAATGAATTATAATTGATATAGGAGTACAAACTAACGATTTTGCACATATAAATACAGATTTGATACTGCGTTTTTGCTTGGTCTTGTCAAATTTGTCACTCATGTGCTTTCCCTTTTTTGGACTGATTTTGAGAATCACACGCAAGACCGGCCTAGCAAATCGGAATTAAGGACAATTCGTGTTCTTCTATCTTATCGTGTTGAAATAGGGGCATAACACAAGTATGTTAAACTTGAAAATGACACGGCTCAACAAGCATGATTATCGAACATGTCTAGTGTCTACATGATATGAACGTTCTCTTAATTACAATTGCTTATATACTACCGTGCCATAAACACATTTATACACGATTCACCTCACGATTAATCTCATGTTAATACTTCTAACATGTTTTTAAGTAATATGAGTAATTTCTCTTCACATTAAACACGCTATCGAGTTAATTTTTCCTTAAGTTCAACCACTCGTGTATCTACCGTTATGCCTTTATCTCATTTTTCTTACATCAACTTATATTTCCATATATTTGAGGAGAGAAAAGTCGTACCAAATGCGTTATGGCATAATCATGTCATATCATGTGAAAAGACAAATCTCTTGATGTTGGATTTAGTTGGTCTTATCGCGTCCCGTGCGGGCAGATCGGGTCGAGGATCACGGGCCCTAATTTGGAATTGGATTCTCTTGCAAGGTCGCGCACGTCTAAATTTCAGGATAAAATGTGATCCAACCTAACCTAAGTTGAAATTGAAATCGGAACATCTCCCCTCACCAACCTTGTCTCCCCGCGCGCCGTACTTTTCTCGCGCACACGCGTCGTCGCGCTGTAGCCCGGGGGCCGCGATTCCCTGCGCCCGCCCCCACCGTGCGCCCGCCACACCGTCGATGCGCCCCTCGGGTCTCGAGAACGTTCGAGGGCCGCACGTGTCGAGCATCCGGGCGCGGGGCTGCGGGGCCCACCGCCGGGGGGGCGCGCGCGAGGCAGGGGATCGGGGCCCTCGACATTTAACGCGTGTTCATAGGGGGAGGCGCTTTTTAAGAGAGAGAGAAAAGGGGGAGGATTCTCCGAATTCCCGAATTTTCCTTCTTAAATACGAGAAAGAGGAGAGAGAATTTTCGCGAGAAACCTCGTGACGTTTTTGCCTTCCTCCGCGTTTTTCCATTTTTTTTTTCCCGAGAAAATCCGAAGCTCCTCCTCGATCGAGGGAAAATTCTGCCCCCGCCCCCCCGGGCCGCGGCGGCGATCGGTGATCGGAGGAGAGGGAGGGCCGCGGCCGTGCCGCTCCGTCGCGAATAATGCTGTCGCTGCAGAGCGATCCCCGGCTGCACCAGCCGCAGCCGCAGCCGCACCACCAGCAGCAGGAGCAGCAGCAGCAGCAGCAGCAGCTCCAATTGGCCGCGTTCGGCAATGACGCCTTGCCTCTCAAGCCCGATACTGTCTCCTCTTCCCTGTCGAGCCTCAGGATCTCGCAGCCCCTGGACTCTCGCGAAGGTTCTCGATTTCTCTCTCCGTCTCTCTCTTCGAGTTTTTTTTTGGGGGATTCGTCTTTGTTTTGGGGCGTTGCTCTCCTTGCTCTCGGTGCGTTTTTAGGGTTTGGGATCGGAATTCTGTGCTCGATTTTCTGGAGATTCTCTTATGCGGGTTGCGCTATAGCCTCTTTTTTTCTTTTTAATCCTGGAAGGTTCCACCTTTTCTCCCCCGCGACAGCATGTCCATCAGCTTGAATCGTCATGCGTGCGCCGATGTTGTGCCGTTTTTACGGTGATCGTGCTTTGCCTTGTTCGATCTTTCGATTGCCACTTTTTTTTTTTTTTTTACAAAAAAAAAACCCTGCTTGTCATGATTACTTGACGATCGCGAGGAAGAATCGGAGGTCGGAATACGGTGCCAATACCTTTGTCCTTCTTTTTAAATCGTTTCGAGTGATCCCTGGGCATGATGTCTTTTTGCTGCTTATTTAATTCTGGTTATCAGTTCGCGTCTAGCTCGCGCTATTTCCATCGTTAACTTTGATAATGAGATCTCTCGTCATTGAGCGGATGTTCCTTTTCATTTCTTTGATTGGGGAATTTACTCACTTGTGCTCCAAGGCTTCATAAGTTAGAATATGGATCTGCAAGATGACTCGGAGATGACTCGGTTTGGTTTCAGTGATTATATGACTTGGGACATGTATAAGGTCCAAGGCTGCTTGTGAAAGTGTTGACTTAGGAACCAGAAGTGTATATCAAGTGATACGCATTATCTTTCTGAAATCCGTTTCTTCAGTAGTCTTAAGCTGCAGAAGGAGAATTCTGAGAAGATATCCAATCATTTGAGTTGATTTGTTTATTAAAAAAAGAAAAAGCTGGTAAGCTATTGGTTTCGCTGCTTGTGAAACCAACTCGTGCAAAGTATTTTACATCTTCAAGTTAATATATGCTGTAAATAGAACTATCCAGTGGTAGTGTTACCACTCGCGGCTAAAGAGACTTCTGATCTTGTTGGGCGTAGAGAAGATAGGCTGCACTATTGTACGAAAATTGTGTTTTAAGGTTTTCCGATGGTTGTTTAGAATTTCTGCTTCGCAGGTATCTTGAGTAGCGATGCATGCAAATGCCTGGCATAAAATGATAAGTTTTGAGGGCTTTCAATTCGTGTCCTTTATTTGTTCTCTCACTTTTTTTTTGCTCATGAGGTTGAAAAAGGAAGCTCCATGTAAAAGTTATGTTTTCTGGGTTCTTATATGGTATTTGAACCTCAGAATTTCTATTAATCTTGCCAAATGGGGGCACTGTACCGAGTTCAAACTTCCAAAGAAAGCACCTTAGCATGTTTTTACTTTTTAGTAGTGAGACTGTCATTTTTCATCAAGGCATGTTTGGTTTTTATGTTTGTATGATGTGGGCTTTATCTTATTTTTTTATGAATGTCGCTGCATTTTGTCCAAATTGTTTCTGAGCTTCCCTGTGGCTCTTTTGATGAATGAGTTAACATTTTGAATTGTGTCATTTATTTGTAGCAAATGAAGACATTTTGATAGCCCTTGCCCATCAGAAATATAAAGCTGGAAGCTATAAGCAGGCACTAGAGCACAGCCAGGCTGTTTATGAGAGAAACCCCCGACGGACTGATAACCTTCTTCTGCTCGGTGCAATATATTATCAGGTTGTTTCCAGAGTTCCACGTTTATTTTGATTGATGATGAGATGACGTTAGGTTGATGGACCTGATTTGATGACTTGGTTTGAGTGTTGTAGTTGCATGATTTAGATATGTGCATAGCCAAGAATGAGGAAGCACTTCAGATTGATCCGCATTTTGCTGAGTGCTATGGAAATATGGCAAATGCATGGAAGGTAATGGAACAATAGCCTCGACAGTGCTAGGTACAGCTTTTAAGCTGGTTGGTTTATGTGGGTTTAGTTTGTGATGGTCTTTCCTCCATGTTTTCTTCCTCAGGAGAAGGGAAACATTGATGCTGCGATTCGTTACTACTTAATTGCTATCGAGGTGTGTATTCTGCTTGAAAGATTTCTTCCGACTAATGGGGGTTCTATTTCGACAAAAGAAAAATTTTCCTCTTATGATGATCCTCCTATATTGAGTTTGAGATGTAGACTTGAATGTACAGAAACACCAATAGATCGTTAAAATACTTAGTTACTTCCCAACTTGTTTGGACGATTTCTTCATACTAAAAAGTATGGCCAAGAGGCATCTGAGATCTATTATTACTTTCCAGTATGGAGCGTCTAACCTTTGGTTTGGCGACTCTGCTAATTTGTGCTATAGATTTTAACGATTGTAAACGTTTGACCAAGGGCCATGCCCCTTCTATAAGGCATTCTAAGTTTCATAATTTGTCTTGATGAATGATTCATCAGATTGATGATCTAATCTTAATTTGTCAAATAACATTTGCAGCTTCGACCCAATTTTGCTGATGCTTGGTCGAATTTAGGGAGTGCATACATGCGAAAAGGAAGATATAATGAGGCTGGACAGTGTTGTCGGCAGGCTTTGGCACTTAATCCACGCTTGGTATTATTACACTCTAATTGAGAAGCATATATTGGAATTTCCAGATGTTTTTAACTTTCCCTTTGCCTATTTTTGCAGGTTGATGCTCAAAGTAATCTTGGAAATTTAATGAAAGCTCAGGGTTTAGTGCAAGAGGTGACAGGACTTACGACTTTAATCGCTTCTGTGATTTGCCTGTTCATGTGTTTTCTGGTTGTATTTTATTTGCCCATTCTTTCAAATGTGGTGGGAATGACGTTGGGACACTGATGCTTCTTAGAATTGGGAGTGACATTCAATGGAGTCGTTGTACAGATTGAATTTCTTATTGCTGTAGGAAACTGTACAAATGTGAAAAATATAGGTATATAATTTATTAATAGTGGGGGAAATAGTTCAGTTATTTCTTTTACTCAGTGTATCTGGCGGGAAGATATCGTGTATTTAATTCTTACTGAATGGTTGAGGAGATGTATTGGTTATTAAATCTTTTGTGCAGTTTTAGGCATACAACCAAATTTTAGAATAGCTTGGTGAAATAGGAAAATATTGTCTTCATATGCTATGTTTAGTTGTTTCTGAGTAGTTCAGGAAGCATGTGTTGGTTATTGAATCTCGACTTCTGCATTTTCTGAGTATTTTTTTTTTTTCACTTTTTAGGCATACAATTGTTACCTTGAGGCCATCCGTATACAACCAAATTTTGCAATCGCATGGTCAAATCTTGCTGGCCTTTTCATGGAGGCAGGGGATCTTAACAAGGCACTTCAGTATTATAAGGTTAGTAATCTGGTTGAATTTATTTCTCTTCATCTAGATTACATGCATTTTGCATTAGGAGTCCTTGAGTGTGCATTTGTATTTGTCAGGTGATGGCCTTTAGTTAGATTTATTGTTTAATCAGTGACGAAGAAATGATCCAGTTGACTGGCTATGTACAAAATTGACTTTCTGGAATGATGTTGATGTTCGCTTCTCATTGCGGTCAGGAGCGTTCTCATTGTGGTTCCTTCTTTAACTGATTCAAAATCATAACCTTTATTTATAGGAAGCGGTGAAACTCAGACCAACATTTTCAGATGCCTACCTGAACCTTGGAAATGTCTATAAGGTAAGCTATCAATATTGTGCTAATGAGGTGGGGTAGCTGCAAAAGCCAGGACGAGCGTCTGGTGAAAAACAAGATCTTTCTTTTGCCTTTTCCAGGCCTTGGGAATGCCTCAAGAGGCTATTATATGCTATCAGCGTGCTCTGCAGTCTCGACCAGATTATGCTATGGCATATGGTGAGTTTTTGCTTTACTTATTTCCCTCATGTTCGTGTAAATATTGGTGGAAAATATGGAAGTGAGACATCTCGCTGAAGTTGATTTCTTTGAGTGTGACCTCTCTAGTATTAACACTTGAGTCAAAAAAGTCAACTAGTCAGGATACTGGAAAGCGCATGGCCTATGCTATAAAATTTGGGGGTATCGGTGATTTTTCCACTTGTTAATACGCTATTCATGAACTGAATTAGATATGTACGCATTTGAAACTATACTCATTAAATTGAATGGAACTTATTGATTTGTGAAATTTGATGGCGCAGGTAACTTGGCCAGTATTCATTACGAACAAGGTCAACTTGATTTGGCCATTCTCAATTATAAGCGAGCAATTGCTTTTGACTCGAGTTTCTTGGAGGCATACAATAATTTGGTTTGTCATCTCTTCTCCGCGTTACTTTCAGATATGTAGGGTTTATCCTTGTGGTTACCCTTTTTTTCAATTAATGCTTTCTTTTGCACGATTAGGGTAATGCTTTAAAAGATTCTGGGAAGGTTGACGACGCCATTAATTGCTATCGAGTAAGTTTTGAGAGTTTTTTCCATTGGTTCCATGTTTTTGTATGTTTAACCATATCTGATCTTTTTATTCTTCTCTGTGAAGCACTGTCTTTCTTTGCAACCTAACCATCCTCAAGCACTGACAAATCTGGGGAATATATACATGGAATGGTACTTCAATCACATTGATCATTTCTCCACTTGCCACTTGTTATTACCTATTGTCAACGTACTAGTTGGAACCTGTACTCATTGAGAAGTTGATTTTGTAGGAACATGTTAAGTGTTGCTGCATCCTTTTATAAGGCTACCCTTACTGTGACGATGGGACTTTCTGCTCCTTTTAACAACTTGGCAATAATATATAAGCAGCAGGTCTCTCTCTCTCTCTCTCTCTCTCTCTCTCTCTCTCTCTCTGTGTCTCTCCCTGTGCGCGCACTTACATCGAGGTCAAGGACATGATCTTTTTCAAAGGAAAGTAGTCTAATTTGTCTTTTATTGTCCTCCATCACAGGGTAACTATGCTGATGCAATCACATGCTACAATGAAGTTCTGAGAATTGATCCTATGGCAGCTGATGGGCTTGTCAACCGAGGTAACACATACAAGGAGATTGGAAGGGTTAGTGAAGCCATTCAAGACTATATTCGTGCAATTAACATCAGACCCACAATGGCTGAGGCTCATGCAAATCTAGCATCAGCTTATAAGGACAGGTTTAGTATTTTGCTTACTTACGATTTCATTGAGATGTTTCTATGGCTATTTAAAGATTCTAATGGGTTTGCTGGGATTCAGTGGACATGTTGAACCAGCTATAAAAAGCTACAAGCAAGCACTAGCTCTTCGTCCTGATTTTCCAGAAGCAACTTGCAACCTTCTGCATACATTGCAGGTATTTAAGAACTCTACTCTCCTCCCATTTTGGCCCTTGGTTTTGTATATAGCAGGCGTGGTCAAAGTGAGACAAAAAATCTACACCTGGGGAACAGTTGCACTTGCACCTGTCAATGGGGAAACTTTCATCTCTTTATTTGTGAATTGGTTAACTTTAATTCTTCCAAGTTCTGACAAATAGGACTACTTAAAGATAATTTGGCGTTGATGTGATGGTCTGTAAGATGATTGAAGTGTTATAATCTCTTTTGCAACTGGATTCTTGTGTGATCTCTTCAATTTGATAGTGTCCATGGCCGAACTATCAGAACTTTTATAGGAATGAGGTATCCTGCAGTGATGAAAGATCGCGTGTTACTGTTCAAGTTTATGAGATGTGGCCAGGAGGTTATTTATTCAATCATTGTGATTGGTTTTGTATGCTTTTACATCATTGATAATTGCCTGAAGAATGCACTTTGGGCTTTAAGTATTTTCTGTGAGATTGTATTTGAGATATTAAATGAAAATTCAATCTGAGTGTAATCTGAGGAGTAGACACGTAATATTGAGATATTGTGGAGATAGTATGTAATCAGGTACATTTTTAGTTCCTGAGGAAGCTCAATTCTACCTTTTGTTAGAAATCTTCATGTTTAATGAAGTTAGCTTTGAAAGTCAATTTCTCTTTGAGGATTGTCAAGTTGAGTTTATAAGTATAGGCAACCTTATGCATTTAATTGTTATTGGTTTCATGTTAAATGCTTACATCTTTTTTTCTTTTTGGTTGATTTGACCATTTTTTTAGTGCGTCTGCGACTGGGAAGATCGTGAGAAGAAGTTTTCTGAAGTGGAAGGGATACTCAGGAGACAGATTAAGGTAAATTATCTTTTGTCATAAGTAAATATTCTATATTGCCTCTGTGAAGAATACATGCATCTAAATTTATAATTGTGTCCTTATATTACTTTCAGATGTCAGTGATTCCAAGTGTACAGCCTTTTCATGCAATAGCCTATCCCATTGATCCGATGCTTGCACTTGAAATCAGGTGAGTTATACTGCCTTTTCTTTTGCAGTGAATAACAAAGTGCTGCAGCAGTCATTTTCATGATTCTCTTTTTTGCAGTCGCAAGTACGCCGCATACAGTGCTGTTGTTGCATCCCGTTACTCACTTCCTCCTTTCAACTTTCCTGCCCAATATCCTGTCAAGAGTGATGGTGGGAGTGGACGTCTAAGGGTTGGGTAAGGCCCCCCTCTTCCCCCTTCCCGCCCCTTCTTTAAGTCTATCCTGCTCATGTGCACATTGCTGTAATCAGTCTTTTCATGTGGTTGTCACTGACACATCTCATCCTTGATTTTCAGTTACGTGAGCAGTGATTTTGGCAATCATCCCTTGTCTCACCTCATGGGCTCAGTGTTTGGCATGCATGACAGAGAAAACATTGAGGTATGTTGGATGTGAAACTATAGCTTGGTTTCACATAGCTATGTCAATCTAATAATCGGTTATATTGCAGGTCTTCTGCTATGCATTGAGTGCCAATGATGGAACTGAATGGAGACTTCGGACGCAGTCAGAAGCAGAGCACTTCATTGATGTTTCTTCCATGACTTCTGACATGATTGCGAGGCTAATTAACGACCATAAAATTCAGATTCTTGTCAATTTAAATGGCTACACAAAGGTATGGTGCTTGTGTGTGTGATTTGCTGATTTAGTGGCAGTATTTTCAGTACGTCATATGTAATTGAGACCCATCTTTATAGGTATCACCATTAAACATCTAACAAGCTGTATAATTTGGACGTTGTCAATCTTAAATAAAATATTTGATACAAAAGGCTGCTATTTTCCTGAAAAATCCCAGTTTTTTTCCAATCTGTGCATGATTTTTGTTTTCGCCCTTCAGTAATTGATATTTCTTGCCCGTCAAAGGTCATAATAAACCCCTTTTTATTCCATTGATTATGCAGGGGGCAAGAAATGAAATATTTGCCATGCAACCTGCTCCTATACAAATATCGTACATGGGATTTCCTGGAACAACAGGAGCATCTTATATAAATTATTTGGTCACAGATGAGGTTGGCAATTTCATTCGTATTTTAGTATTTCCAGTCTCTGTCACCTGAAGCTACAACTTTTACTTGACTTCCAAAATCTTCAATTGCAGTTTGTGTCACCTTTTCATTTTTCGCACATCTACTCTGAGAAGCTTGTCCATCTTCCTCATTGTTACTTTGTGAATGATTATAAGCAGGTCAGTCATCTTTACTTTGTTTCATCTTCTTTTGCAAACTATCGATGGAGTGTGTTTTAACAGCTTCCTTTTATTACAATCATTATCAGAAAAACCGAGAAGTACTGGACTCCAGTTCCCACCCGAAAAGATCAGATTATGGATTACCTGAGGACAAATTCATATTTGCTTGTTTCAATCAGCTTTACAAGATGGATCCTGATATCGTCAACACTTGGTAATACCACTTTGGTTGGTTATCATTTTTTCGGTAGTTTGACCTTTGGAGATGTTTTAACTCGTTTGATCTCTATTATCATTGAAATAGGTGCAATATTCTCAAGCGTGTGCCCAATAGTGCACTTTGGCTCCTCCGATTCCCTGCAGCAGGCGAAACCAGACTTAGAAATTGTGTGTTTTTCCTCTGACATTGTGCCCTTTGAAAATATCTGTGCAAGTTATCATGTTTAATGGATGCTTTCTCGATAGTTAAATTTGGCTACTGGGTCAATATTAATTTTAAAAGTTCTTTTCTCGTGGCAGATGCTACTCAAAGGGGTGTGCAACCAGATCAAATTATTTTCACAGATGTTGCCATGAAAAATGAGCATATAAAGCGCAGTGCTTTAGCAGATCTGTTCCTTGACACGTGAGATATCTTTTATTAGCTTTCTCCCATTCTCAACCAAGAAAAAAATGATATATAGTTTCCATCATCGGACAGATTTTATAACCTAAATTCCTTGGCTGTCTTCATTTATGCCAACGGTAAAAGGAATTTATTGTGTATTTTGCTGTTATATGGGCAGACCTCTATGTAATGCTCACACAACTGGCACTGATGTTTTATGGGCTGGTCTTCCGATGGTGACACTTCCTCTTGAGAAAATGGCAACAAGAGTCGCGGGTTCATTATGTCTGGCTACTGGAGTTGGGGAGGAGATGATTGTTAATAGGTACTCTCTCTCCCTCTGTGTCTGTGCACATGTGTTCTGTAGGGAACGAGTTATTTCCATGAAGAGGGGAAGGTCGTTTGTCTATGGTTGTCTTGCCGTTACTACTATATTTGGTTTGGTTTGGTTTGGTTTGGTTGGCATACTTGCTCTCTTGTATGCACCATTGAGTAGCCTATTGGGTAGTTCGACTTTTGACCTTGTCCATGCATGGGAACTTTTGACTCTTCGTGTTTGCACTGCATTTGCAACCTGTGGTTTGGGTGAAAAGGTTGTGTAAATTCTTGGTTCACAAGCATTAAGTGTCATGTTCCCCTATTCCTTTCTTGCTGCTGATGTATTTCTATTTTTTTCTTTCCTTGGGGAAAAAAAAATCATCCAATGCTACAGTCTGAAAGAATATGAAGAGAAAGCGGTTTCACTGGCACTGAACCGACCGAAGCTCGAGGATCTTAAAAGTAGACTTAAGGCAGCTCGTCTGACTTGCCCTCTGTTCGACACAACACGATGGGTGAGCTCAAGTTCTCTTTTATTTCTTCATTTTTATGTGCATCTTACCGGTATGGCACATGTCCATTATCTAGAAATTGGTGAATAGGTCTTGGCAATTCCCCTGATTTCTATATCTGGTTTCATTGCCGTCTGTGTGTTGTGAGCTATTTTGGTTTCAATCGATTGATCTAGTAACATCAAAATTCAGGTGAGAAACCTCGAGCGGGCATACTTCAAGATGTGGAATCTCCACTGCTCGGGCCAGCACCCTCAGCCATTCAAAGTAACCGAGAACGATTCGGAGTTCCCATACAATAGGTAGGAATAACGGGGTATAGAGAGCCAGGACGGACGGGAATGTAGATATTTAAAAAAAAAAAAGGTAAAAAGAGTTGCGAGGTACATTTCTTGTCGGACTCGCCTTCTCCTTTGTCCGGATACGGGTCGCCTGTTTATGTTGACAAGAATGAGAAACCTCCTTAACATTTGACCTCAAAAAACAGTTTTGAGGATCTCAATTATATAATGTAAACGCGAAACCTTCATACGAGCATGGGAGGTATGAAATTTATTGGTCTTCGATGATTGATGCTATGATCAGTGTCGTCTTCTCCACTTTGATTCTCTTGTGTGTCAGCTTCCGTTCAGCATTGAAGACGAGCTTTTGTTTTCGTGTGTTCGGAGTTCGGCTCAGCCGTAGTGTACACTGCTCATTTTCATTAATCCTTGCGTATTGGAAGAGCCTCTTCTGATTCAGTGTTTCATTCACTCATTTAGGGTTCGAAAGAAAATTCGGTAAGAACGAAATCACTTTCCTAAAACGAGATTGTTTTAATTTTTGTAAAGCTTGTTTCCCTCCGACTTAGTCTACTTCGAGTGTAGTGCCAAATCTGTGCTCTTCCGAGTTTATTAAGCACGTTGTTTCGTTACATGCATTTGGCAATGAAAGCTTAACCTTCAGGGGAGTATTCTTACAGGTCAGAAACTTCCACTGGCGATGAAAGCTTAATCTTCGGGGCAGTATCTTACAGGTCATAAACTTCCTTTGACGGATTCAACCGACGAGAATCCTAGGGATATGCTATGACTTACACAGCCAATAGAGAAATCGTAGGAAAGACCCCAAGTCGGCAGGCCTAAATTATCTCTAACCACCTCTCCAATACACAACACTAACATAGCAGCACTAGATTAACTCTAGATTAACCCTAACCGCCTCTCCAGTACACAACACAAATATAGCAGCAGCAGTACTACCAAACTCAGAGTTGTTCTGGGGTCAGTAAGCAAAAACGTAATCTTCAATATATGCGGCACCAGAAAATTATGTAAGAACCGATGTCGGGAGTAGCATCGAACCGAGAATCCGATGGAGCAAACGTGCTTTCCATTATTTTTTATTATTCATACGATGACACGGCTCAAACTCACCTGTGCATGCAGAGACAAAACTCGACGGAGACGAACCCAAAAAAACCCCCCAAGAGAAAAAAAGAAAGATCAAACTCGTTATTCACTCAATAAAAGCCGGATTGGTCACTGATCTCTAACCCTTCCCCTCAACCCCGAAAGCCATCTCAAAACCCGGACGACCCGGACTTGCTGCTGCCGCCGTCTCCGCCTCTGGATGGCCCGAAGGTGACGAGCTCCTTGGACCGCACCCACGGCCTCACCACCACCACCGACTCGAACACCTTCCTCGCCCCGCGCTGCATCCCCTCGATCTTCAGGTAGTACTTGATCCCGGCCACCACCTGCCTCTCCGCCCCCACCACCTCCCCGAACACGATCTCCCCATTATCCCCTCCTCCTCCGCCACCGCCCCCCTCTGCCGGCGCTGCATGCGGTTGTACTCTTCAACCGAGTACCGCCCCAGGTCCTGCACCTCCTGGTTCGACCTCACGTCCGGCACGGCGGTCCTGCCTCCGACCCGGGGGCCGACGTAGCCACCGCTCACGGCGGCGAGCAAGGAGAGGGCGGTGAGGGTGATCAGGAATAATACTGAGGAGGCCATGCGAAGAAGCTGGGTTTTTGTTGCTGTTGTTGTTAGATAATGATGTAGTGGTTACGTGAGTTCGCTTTGTATTTATAGAGGGAGGGAGAGAGATAGGGAGGGAGGGAGGGAGAGTATGGCTGTGGGTGGACACGCAAATTAAGGGAGGGAGGCGCAGAGGATGAGACCGACGAGTGCAACACCAGCGGCGTGCCGCGTCTTATGCTAGACGACACCTCACCCTCTTGTTCCTGCATGATTTTGCATTGATTGACAAGTCTCTCTCTTTCTGCCCCCTTGTGGGGGCGACTGGCGAGCTCGTCCAAAACGCGAGTTAGAAAGTCCGACTCGAAAACTTAGAGATGATAAGTGATCCGAGACCACATACACTTTATCTCAAGGATCTCTTTCTCATATGCGAATCGGATTAGAAATAACACGTGATATCTGACAGACGGAGTCGACATGTGCAAGTGAGATTAATTGAGCCGGAACCTGTCTTCTATATTGCATAAGGTTCTGAGAGACAGCTCTCGATTGTTTCAAAAACTTGACTTGATAGATGGAGAGAGATGACATTCATATAAATAGCATATAAACCCTATCTATCATCAAGCGATGTTAACTATGCATAATCTCCTTAGCCAATTTTCCATATATTATTATGCAATCCTAGGGCAAGGATGCTTTTGGTACTATTCTTATTTCACACAATCCGGGAACTTTAGTAATGTTGGCCTGATTTGATTTGAGCAAGAGATGAAAATAAGGTGCAAGCATGGACAAAAAAATATCTAAAAAGTTCTAAACCTATCGGTCATAAATTATTTAATTGTGCTAATTGAATTTTAAATCTCTTCACATTTTGTCAATTGAGTATGTTTAACCAATATTGGTTAGAAAATCGTTGACATGGTAACCAATTGTCTTACATGGTAAGGTCGGCACTAAATTGAACAATTTTTAATAATATTTTATTTATTTATTTTTTTTGCAATTCTATATATAGCAATCCTGCAATTCTTGGGCCAAATTAAAAGGCAAGGGCCAAGACCCTCACCGTGTTTCGTTGGACGATCGGGCGTTTACTATTTCGCCAAATTTGGCCAAGTGGACTCAATTGTTAAAATATAAAAAGATTTAGAATTCAATTGACACATTTAAAGATTTAAAATTGAATTAGCAAAAGCATAATATTTTAATATTTTTCGGATAATTTTTCCAAACCTAAGTCGGCTTAGAATATTTTCAGAATTTGCGAGAGGTAGATGTTTTTACATGAAGTACCGTACCACACCGGTTGTCGAGGCACTCGCAAAATTGTTGTAAATTGTAATTGTATATATATGTTCATGACATGTTCGTATCAATTTGATCTATCCAAGACCGTGTGCTCTCTTGGCCATCCGGATGCAATCGGATCAAATCAGAAAAAAAAAAGATGTCCTCCTCTCAAGAGGTCAGCCCATTCCCTGGGGATGCAATGGCGCCTCGTCAACCCTATACGGGTGCGACTCTTTCGTTAAAAGTGAAAAAATGATTAGGGACAGGGATGCCGGCACCGAGGTTCCAAGCCCAGTCTTGATGGACCCGTGCACAAGTGCCAAGGAGTGGAGCTTGGGCGTCGAGGCCTCAGCTTGGCCTCGATAGACGTGGGCATTGTTACTGGGGTCTCAAATTTAGCCTCAATGGACTCGATCTCAGATGTAGGACATGGGCATAGGCATTGAGGACTTGAGCCTGGCATTGGGGTCAAAACCCGACCTTATGCTAGAGGTCGCTGCCTGCGCTATGAACCTAAGCTCGACTTGATGGACTCATGCTTGGATACTAGGGCACGACCATTGAGATCGCGGGCTCAGACTTTGTGGACTCGAGTTAGGGTGTTGAGCATCAGTACTGGAATCCTAGGCCCAATCATCAATGTTGGTACCTTGAAACAACATCTACAGACCTAGCTTGGCATTGGGGTTCCAAACCCGACCTCTTTAGACTCAGGCTCGAGCTCGATGGATCTTGGTTGACTTGGCCTTGAACCTCTAGACTCAAGTTTGCTCTCAAGAGCTCAGGAACAAGCTTTATTGGGGTTCTCATCCAAAAACATAATTTTTTAATCTAAGTATCTAATCATATTTTAAAAAATAATTTTTAATTTTTTAAAAAGTGAAATCATTTTTTTGAACCTAAGCATAGATCTTCCATTAATTAGGAAAATATTTTTTGTTAACTCATTTTTCTAAGTGATCCAAATATCAAAAATGAGAAAAAAATCTTCAAAAATGTTTTTCACAAAATGTTTGGTGCTAAAGTCGAATGATTTTTCAGTTTTCTTAAGATGAAAAATCTGCCTTAAATTAATAAAATTTACTCATTTCTTATCTATTGCCGGTTGAGCTTGAACTTAATATATCAAGGTTTGATGTGAAATCTGGGAATTGTCACGGGCTCGCAGAGAGACTCGTGAAGCCATCCTTCGGGTGCATGGCTGATTGGCATGGCGGGACTACGTGTCGGTCTGCGAGAGCACCGCCTCGACACGCAGCATCGTTTGATTCGCGGGCCACGTGATCTCCGCATGAAGGACCACATCAGAGACGGATTTATCATACGAGTTTTGTCTGTTTGCAGGACGACATAAATTGCTCATCAATCTCTGACGAATATTTTAACTCCGTGATATTTTTGACGTGGACGTGGTTGCTGAAGATTTTCCGAATCGTTTGCACGAGTAAATATCTGATGGGCGAGCGATGAAACGACGGTAACTGTTGATTCGAGAGGAGTTATCGGGCGGACAACAAAGGCACGTTTCGAGGGTTATGCTATGATCAAATCGGGTTCCCATTCGCAGTCGTTTCGAGCTTTTTCGGCATTATTTTTGGCCCTATCATTATTTTCATGTCGTTTCTTATCGATCTTTCGAACATTCAAATGGGAAAATCGAGAGTTTTCTTTCAGTGGGCTTCCTGCGAGTTTGAGGGTTGCGATTCTTGTTTCGTTTCCTGCAGTGTCGATGTTTCCATACTATACACGCGAGTGAGATTGGTTTTGTCTTGCTAAATTTCATGTTTAGTTAATCCCAAGATAAGGCAATCGGTTGTGGTGTCGATAAACTTTCAGATCAAGAGTTGCTGGTCATTTTTTTCGAATCTCGCAAATTGTCCATTAAATTACTATAGATAAAGAATTATTGCATCAGCTGAAGGCGTAAACTTAATTAGTTCATGAGATTTGTAGAGTGTTGTGTAAACCTTCCGATAGCTGTGGACTTGCAAAGTGTTATTTTGTGCGACCCTTTTTGGATCGTTCAAACAAGCGAGTGATGATGGAAAGAGAATTCGTGTGGTGCGCGATAAAACGGCCATGACTTTTGACGACAGGAGTTACGAGGGCGATAACATAAATTCGGAAAAAAGCCGGTTCCGAGCGTTATGATATGGTCAAATTGGGCCTTTCTCAGAATTATCTTTGGCCCTTTGGTTATCTTTCAGATCATTTATGACTCTACTTTACTCGAGTTTTCAGATCATTTTCTTTTTCTCAGCATTATTTTTGCCTCTATCCAAATCTAAGAGCATTTTATTGAGTGAGATTGAGAGGTGCAATTCGTGTTTGTTGCTTCATTGTGTCATACTTCTACAAATCAGTTCTCTCTTGATAGGTTTTGCGTTTAGTTAACTCTCGGATTGATGCAATTAATCGGACCTTTCGTATCGAGAATTCCAAGTCACCCTTTCAAATCTAACTTACCTTTTGTAAAACTACTATGGATCGAGAATACATTCACATGCCAAAAGCATAATTTAATTGGTTCATGAGACTTGTAGAGTATTTCATGAGTCTCCTAGTAATCAGACCTCTACAATAGAACCCTTGGGTTAAAGAAAGAATTTCATCCTCCTCTTAGCTATAACATCATTTGAAATCAAGTAAGCGATGAATCAATCGGAATGTTCCTAGGTGTTCACGGCCAAGCTTTTGTATCAAATTCAGCCTAACCTGGTTTCATTGTGTTAGAGGAATAATAAACTTATCTTGAACCAAAATGTCTCTTTTTCAGTAATCCGAGAAAAAGAGAATGAAAACCCAACCATATGGAGGCGCACAGAGCACTTTGTGGTCTCGAGTCGGAATCGTAACGACTCTGGCCGACGTAGTGCAATTTTCATTTTTTTTTTCTCTTGAATTTTAAATAAGCAGTCCTTAACATAAAAATTAAAAAAAAATTATCATGGAAAGAAAGTTAATTCCGCACCTTAACTTTAACAAGTTCGAACTGTAGATTCGAGAGGGGTTGCGAAATAATCAATTGCCTTATTTATATTCCTAAAGCTTTCATTCATATATATATATTTTAAAATAAATATAGCTGTTAAAATTTATAATAATTTTTAAATCCACAACGCTCCAGATCCAAGAAGCAGCAGCTCGCACGCTTATAGGGAAGGGACTGGCACGTGCGACGTCACTTCATCATCTTCTTCCACCAGAACTCCTCCCCCCGAATTTCAAAATCGCTCTCCAACGGCTACATCCCATCCCTCTCTCTCTCTCTCTCTCTCTCTCTCCTCTTCTCTCGCTGCCTTGTCTCCCTCTTCAAACCCTAGCTCTCCACTCTCTCTCTTTCTCTCTCTGTACATCTCTCTCTCTCTTGCGCTTCGACGATGAAGCACTTCATGTTGCCCAAGGGCGCGGCCGCCGTGTTCAGGGAAGCGCAGACGCCGCCGGCGGCCTACGATTCGCCGCCGACGAAGGGCAAGCCGTCGACCAAGAAGCAGAGCCGGTGCAAGGAGAACACCCCGCCGCCGGATCCGAACACCATGGGCTCCGACAAGAAGGCCTCGCCGGCCGCCGGGGCGGCGTCGGCGAAGGCGAGGTGTCCGCTGCCCCCGCGGCCGCCCTCGTCGAATCCGCTGAAGCGGAAGCTCAGCATGGAGACGATCGCGGAGAACGCGCTAGCTGGAGCTTCCGATTCCGGCGTGAAGGTAAATTAAGTCTTTGTAGCTCTGCCGATCTCGCTTCGGTTTTTGTGGTTAACGGCGATTGATTGCCGGAAATGAAGGGAAACTTGGTTAGATAATGTCAAAATCGAACTAGATTTACTATATTTAACCTCTAATTGATTCATTCTTGCATTTCAATGAAGCACTACTTTGCTAAGATATACTTTGCTGATTTAACATGACGGTCAGGTATTGGTGAGGATGCGGCCACACAAGAATGATGAAGAAGAGGGAGATATGATAGTGGAAAACGTGTCCAATGACGCTGTTACTATAAATGGTCAAACATTCACATTTGATGCTGTGGCTGACCCAGAGGCATCGCAGGTACTTCTAGCTGATCTCAACCAATTTAAGATCCGTTGTTACCCGAGAAATGGACTAAAACATCAGTTTGCATCCTGTTATTGCAGCTCGATATTTTTGAGCTCGTAGGCGCCCCTCTTGTCGAAAATTGCTTGGCCGGATTTAATAGTTCCATATTTGCTTATGGCCAGGTACTTGACCGAGATTTCTGATCTGTTTGTAATCACATATGATCCTGTTTATGTTACTAACCACTGCATATCTGTTGTGGTAGACTGGAAGTGGGAAAAC
This sequence comes from Eucalyptus virginea, assembly GCA_014182375.1. Taxonomy (NCBI): domain Eukaryota; kingdom Viridiplantae; phylum Streptophyta; class Magnoliopsida; order Myrtales; family Myrtaceae; genus Eucalyptus; species Eucalyptus virginea. Next base: position 4,331,581 of record CM024521.1, read on the forward strand.
TTACACAATGTGGGGTCCCACACAAGCATTATTGGAAGATAAGTTGTCGAACCAACAAGGCTTAACTCCTCGTATTCTTGAGTGCCTCTTTACCCGTATAAGTGAGGTAAAAATTGCTCCTGTGCGGTACATTTTTTAAAGCATTTCCTCTATGCTGAGCACCATAATAGTGCGAAGTGTTCCTTTTTGTGTGCAGGAACAAATTAAGCATGCTGACAAACAGCTCAAATATCAATGTCGCTGTTCATTTCTTGAGGTTTTTTTTTTTTTTTTTTTTTGAATTAATTTATTTTTAAGTTTTCTTATACCATGTGGCACCGGTTTACCATATCTTATCACTCAACATTTCATATTTGTAGATATACAATGAACAGATAACTGATTTACTGGATCCCAATCAGAGAAATCTTCAGGTATGATTACTGAAATTTAGTATAACCTCTGTAACCCTATTATATAAGAAATCAACATAAAGTCTCATGACTATTTTCCTAACCCAGATAAGAGAAGATGTCAAAACTGGCGTATATGTCGAAAACCTGACTGAGGAAATTGTGTGCACTATGAAGGATGTGAACCAACTCTTGTTGCGGGTATGAATTTAGAATCTTGTCGAGTTAGTACAGATATTTTTATTGGCATTGCATCTAAGAACTTCTATTTTAATATATTTTTCATCATCTGGGGATAATCCTCATAAAAGTTTCTACATTATATTAAGGTAGGTAATCAGATTTTTATGTGTTACTTGGAATATTGTGATGAACTGTCTTGGTCATTCATTGATCTACATATACAACATGCCCTTTGGTCTTGCAGTTGCAACAGAATTTAAGTTCATCCAGTCAGCTTGAACAATTGTTTAGTTCATTGTACTAGACGTCCCTTAACTTCCTTTTGGTCCTCTTGATGGTGTGTTGATAATTTTGACATCATGTAGAGTTTAAATCAGTAATGTTGATGGAATATTTTAATGTGTTACTCATTTCTCCATTGGACAGTGATTGTCTTGTTGCCTACTAATATGCCTATATGCACCATTTTGGATTTTGGTGATAGTGTAGTATTTGACTAGCATATACTGTTCAACATAGAAATGTCTTGATTTCTGAAAGCTATGTATCTGACTGGCATGGACCTATAAACATTCAAATGTCTTGATTATCGAACTCTTATTTTTTGGGGGGAAAGTGGGTAATTAATTGTGTTATTTATCAGCATAACACCTCTATAACTTATTTCGCCACTATTGTGGAAAATGTGCTTGTATACTTAATGAAAGGACTTTTGGTAATTGTGGCCACACCGATTGCTGAGGGGTTTCCTTCAAAATACATCTTTTCACTTTCCACTGAAAATCTTCTTCATTCTAAATTTGAGTGAAAACCAACAAGTGCTAGTAGTTTTGTGTGCTTACAAGAAAGTTGTGGCTCCCTCAAATATCTGGATCGGAATTGGTAATCTAAGGTTGGTTCCTGACACCATACCATTAAATTGTGCAACCATACATCACGGCAATAGATTAAAGAAACTGAGTCAGAATTCTAAAGAAGTTCAGAAGTTTTCTAGGCTTGCTTGTTTTTTGCAGTTCTGTTTCTGTGTCTTTTTCTACACAAAAAAAAATTAAAAGAAGTTTCCAAGTTTGACTTTTAGAGCTATTGCTCTGTTGCTGTCATTTATGGCTGTTCTGTTTCTCCGATATAAAACTAAGAAACGCATGCATGGTGATTTTTGGGGAAAAAGTTTAAGGTGAATGCACTTTGATATAGAAAAAAGGTTGTGATATAGAAATGTCCAGCATAATCTCCTAAGCTACTGCTACTGATGCAGGGACTGTCAAACAGGAGAACGGGTGCTACCAGCATAAATGCAGAGAGTTCTCGCTCACACAGTGTGTTTACTTGCATAATTGAGTCCCGATGCAAGGTAAACAGAAAGAGTTTAGATGTGCTAGAAAATTGTAGTGCCGTGACTTTTCTTTAAATGCTTGTCTCCTCTTGATTGCAAAGCATGGCTTAAGGAATAAGCGGCTTTAAAACGAAGCAATTGCCAACGTTGACAAGTACTGTCAAATTGTGGGGGGGCTCTGACTTTTCTCTAAAAGTTTATCTCCTCTTGATTATAGAGCATGGCTGATGGAATGAGCAGTTTCAAAACAAGTAGAATTAATCTCGTTGATCTGGCTGGATCGGAAAGGCAGAAGTTAACAGGAGCTGGAGGAGATCGATTAAAGGAAGCTGGGAATATAAATCGGTCACTCTCACAGCTTGGGTATGGGCCATTTCTCTTTGATTGTGATGGTTCCCCTAATGCAAATTTATCTTTTGCGAAATCCTGAATCACTATTAATTTTAGATGATTTGAAAAAAGCTTGAACAGAAGTACTGCTGGTGGTTTGGTTTACTAATCTGCAAAAAAGTTAGAAGTATAATATTGAAGAACATGTAGGAGGTTAGGAATTTGGGCCCTAGAATTATTGCATGGGGATAACTCCAATGAAAGAATAGAAAGGCGGTATTTTTAAATTTGCCAAGGATATTATGTTCAAGAAAACCTATCTCAGAAGCAAAGACATCTAAACTTTTCATCTTATTTATTGGCATCGACAGTGATTCTTAAGATTTCATCAGTTAAGTTGATGACATTACTATTGTTACTAGGATTTAGGCATGTCTAAAGTACAATAGCATTTTCTTTTTTTAGCTTTTTGCTTAGGAAATTGGAGTTGAGTGGCATTTGACAAGGCTGTTGGCTATATTGGCTTAATTTCTTCCCTAAATAATTTTATCAGAAGTACCATTTGTTAGTTTTCTTGCATTCACACGGAGTCTTTTGCAAGCTTCCATTACCTTATGCAAATCTCAATCAAAAGGTAATTTATGGTTATCATGTTTTCTCAGTTACAGGCACCTTTTATATGTATTTTGCATATTGTGCTTGCTTAGTCATTTGTTTGCATACAAGAGTATCACCTGATAGTGTGAATGCTCTTTTTTTGTAGGATGCAGACATTCTTAATGCTTTACTAATTAAGTTACTTTTGAGCAATGCAGAAATTTGATAAACATTCTTGCTGAAATTTCGCAAACTGGGAAGCAAAGGCATATTCCTTACAGAGACTCCAAGTTGACATTCTTGTTGCAGGAATCTCTTGGTGGAAATGCAAAGCTAGCAATGGTCTGCGCTATATCTCCTGCACCAAGGTAATTCTCCTGAGCACTTTAACAGAACAAGAAAATTATTCTCTTTTCTTGATATGGATCTTTACTTGGATATATATTACAGCTGCAAGAGCGAGACATTTAGTACCTTGAGATTTGCACAGCGTGCAAAGTCCATAAAAAATAAAGCAGTCGTGAATGAAGTAATGCGGGAGGATGTGAAATTTTTGCGCGAGGTGATAAGGCAATTAAAGGTATATGTTCCCTGCTGTTCTTGCCTGCTTGTTTTTCTAGCAGCAGTCACAAATTTATTAGAGATCTTACCTTTCTATGGTCTGCAGGATGAGCTACTTCGAATGAAAGCAAATGGAAATAACCCAAGTGACTCAAAACATTACTTAACGGGAAAGGACGTTAGGAGGAGTTTGCACCTTCTTAACTTGAGTCTCCACCACCCAATGACATTACCTCATGCTGACGATGATAGTGATGAGGAGATGGAAATAGATGAAGAGGCAGTCGAGAGGCTCTGTCATCAAGTGGGTTTGCGGTCATCTAGTTGCGGAGATATGGAAGGTGTTTCTGAACAACCTGATGTGGAAAACCTTGGAGATCCTATTGTAGAAACCTCAGATGGCACCTCCTCCAAGCATTTATTTGAGGGAGAAAAGTCGGACTCTTTGGATGTCAAAATGGATGATGGAGAAGCACCGGCTGTTTCTTTGAACAGTTCAACAGATTGTCTCACCCCATCTGGCCTTAATGTCACTGTTAGCGAGACATCCCCTCTTAAGTCTCCAACTCCAAGTGTTTCCCCTAGAGTCACCAACACAAGCCGAAAAAGTCTCAGGACTTCGTCCATGTTGACTGCATCACAGAAGAATTTGGAAAATGACTCTTCCATAGAGCAAGCTGGTCTGCGCATTTCTTCTCCGAAATCATTAAATAAGAGCTCATCACATCACCTGCCTACACAGAGGAGCAGTAGCTACCTTGTACCTACTGAACACTTGGCAGCAAGCCTCCAACGTGGCCTTGAAATAATGGAACGCAAGAGTTCAGCTCTGAGAAGGTCATCATTCAGATTTTCATATAAACCTGCAGAATCTAAGTCAATTATTCCCGTTATCAAAGTTGACACTGGAGTGCAAGTTTCATTGGAAGACAACCCAATGGTTGTCGAAGCTCCAATGGATTACTTGTGCAGTAATTGCAGAACCAGAACACAGACAGATGTTAAAGATGTCGATGGGGGCAACCTGCACTTGCAGATAGTGCCAGTCGGTGGGTCAGAGTCCAGTGAGAAATCAAAGAAGCAAGTTCCCAAGGTAAGCCTGAAAGGCTGCAAATTCGAACTATTTTCCCCATACCTGACTAATCTGTATCATAGAAGCAATGGTGACATCAATCTCTCATATGTCATATAGGCAGTGGAAAAAGTTTTGACAGGAGCTTTCAGGAGGGAAATGGCACTGGAAGAATATTGTGGGAAACAAGCAGCAGAGATAATGCAGCTTAACCGCTTGGTAGGTTTGCTAAACATGCCTTTCAGAGACTTGACTTAGTAAGAGCTAAAAGTTTGACCATTTTGGGAAATCTTTAACAGGTACAGCAATTCAAACATGAAAGAGAATGCAATGCTATAATAGCACAGACAAGAGAGGATAAAATACTTAGACTCGAGAGCCTTATGGATGGTGTTATGCCAACTGAAGAGTTTATGGGGGAGGAATTTGCCTCTCTTAATCACGAGTACAAGGTACAGTTTTGCTCTAAAGTATTTGTACATATATTATGGAGTCGATGTGATGACGGAGTGTAAGTTCTTTCCTTTGTTTCAGCTTCTGAAAGAGAAATATGAAAACCATCCTGAAGTTTTACAGTCAAAGATCGAACTAAAAAGACTGCAAGATGAACTGGAGCAATATCAAAACTTCTTTAATAATGGGGAAAGGGAAGTACTGCTGGAAGAGATTCAAGACTTAAGAAGCCAGCTCCAGTATTATATGGATGCTTCCACTTCATTGGGTACAAAACGCAGTCCGCCACTGCTTTTGGATTATCCATGTGGACCCAGTCCAGCTCCATCATTAAGCACAGTCCCAGAGTCCATTGAAGAAAGTGCCAAAGAGAAATTCGAACAAGAGAGAAAGCGTTGGACTGAAGCAGAGAGCAAATGGATATCACTCACTGAAGAGTTGAGGATGGAGCTCGAAGCTAGCAGGTCACAAGCTGAAAAGTGGCGGCGGGAGTACGAAACTGAGAAAAAGTGCACAGAAGATTTGGAAGAAGCAATGCGGTGGGCTATGGAAGGGCAAGCAAGGACACTTGAACAGTATGCCGATCTTGAAGAGAAACATATTCAGTTACTTGCAAGACATAGAAGAATGCAGGAAGGTATAGATGATGTGAAGAAGGCAGCTGCTAAGGCTGGTGTGCGAGGTGCTGAATCTAAGTTTATAAATGCCCTTGCTACAGAAATATCAGCTCTAAAAGTGGAAAGAGAAAAAGAGAGGAGATACATGAGGGATGAGAACAGAGAACTTAAATCTCAACTGCAGGATACTGCTGAAGCTGTGCAGGCAGCAGGTGAATTACTTGTGAGGCTTAAAGAAGCAGAAGAAGCTGTTGCTGCAGCCCAGGTGACTTGCGTTTTCTTTACTTGCTGAACTTCCTGCTTTTACAAAGCTTAGTAGTATTTTTTGCCCCATATTGCACCTTCTGTTAGTGGCTGGTGTGTGAACTTCATCATATGTACTAATCAACATATGCCATTCATTAGTGGCATCAGGCCGGTGCAAGTGGCATGCTATACTGCTCACTGATTTATGTAGTTTTCTTGAGAGTTCATTTGATGAATAGATCTGCTTCTTCCATTACTTTTATATGAACAGTGAAGAACATCATGACATTCTGCTCATTGGGGAGCTATTGACATGAAGATGTCCTATATACTTATGTAAACATTGGGCATATGTTCTTGTTTAATACGATTTGCTTTCTTTTTTGCGCGTGCAAAGTTTTACTTAGGCTGAAGGAAAAGTTCTGTTATGATTGTATTTGTATAGTTGAAGTTATGTTCTTTGTATTTGTGTTGGGATAATCTGATGTAAATTTTTAACATGCTGCAGAAACGAGCTATGGAGGCCGAGCAAGAAACTAAGAAGGCTTACCAAGAGATGGATAATTTGAAAAAAGAGCACCAAACTGAGATACAGACTGTGAATCGCCTCCTAGCAGAGTCTAGACTGCCTAATGAAGCATGCGGAGCTGCTGCTGATGATTTCCCTGTGGCTAAATATGATAATGGCGAGCCCCAAAATGTGGATGACCAGCAGTGGAAGGAAGAGTTCAAAGAGTTCTACGGTGGTGAAGACGGTGAGTTGTCCAGACTTGTGGAGCCAAAATCATGGTTCATGGGATACGATAGTTGCAACATTTAGAGAAGAGAAATGTAATTGCAGAGTCATCATGTATGTATGTATGTTACACAGGCCCCTCGCGGTGGCTCCGTCTAGTCAATCCTTTTTCGCATTGATTGTGAGGACCAGTGTCTTGGTTCTCTTTATAAGCTTTGTATCAAAATGTTTAGATTTTCACTTCCCAACTTCTACATATAAAGTGGCATGGCTTCATTCTTTTATTCAAACTCTCTTCGGTAGGTATTCGCCCTCTTCCTCGTTGTCATCCACCGTGTTTTCTAATGTTTGAGAAAACTACTGTTAAATTGTGGTTAGGTCAGACATTCGAAACGTGCGGTGACTCTAACCTTCTTTGTCTTTGGATTCCTGCATTAGCTGTCCAGAGCAGGCAAACTGAAGTAAAACAAAACAAGCTCAAGTGTTCTTTTCTTGGAGGGGAACTAATTTGAGCATGCTGGATGAATACTCATGACGTTTTTCCCCTATTAAGGGTATTCTTCGCGTTAAACCTAAGTTAAGACATAAAGTATGTCTTATTCCTCGGAATGAAGTACTTGCATCCACCCCATGAGAGGCTTTCTCTGCCTTCTCAATTCAATTGCTCTTCTCAAAATTTTAGCTGTCATTGGCCTCAGCTTTCTTTTGGACTCGTCTTTGATTTGTAATGGCCGCCATGGACAGACGGTACTTTTGGGTCACTGCTAAAACTTTGGAATATTGATGTCCCACGGAATAAATTATCTGTTGGGCAATAAATTACGTGACTATCCCTTAAGAAGTAGTGACATTAGTAAATTATGTTCAGAAAAGCTGATTTGGACCGAAATTGATGTGGTGTGGATTCTCTCTTCAGGCAAGCTTGTATACAAAGTACCATAATCAGTTGGCAATTCATTCATTGTTAGAAAGAAAAGACGAACAGTAAATGAAGAAGAACAGCGTACTATACCGCCCAACTTTAAAAGAATCTGATTAGGATTAAGGAAACCAAAAGCAAGAGGGGAAAGTTAATTACCGCGTCATTCGAAAAATCAAATTATCTCTTCAAGATAATTGCTTCCTTTATAATAAGTAGTCCCCTGTTTTGTGCTCTGTGAGATTAATTACTTCTTTTCATGATACGTGAAAATTTATGTTAAATGCCGAAAAAAGAGAGGTTATTTTGCCCTTTTTTTGGAAAACGAGCTCTCCCGGTGTGACAGCGTTCCACTTGACGGCGACATCCTTCTACCCTCCATAATAAAGGATCACAAGCATACCATGCCCACTATAGCAAAGATTTGAATCCGTGAGACTAATCTAATGGCGATGGCCGGTTCTTGCATCATTAAAAAATTTATTGTCTTGTGTACAAAGTTATTTACATGTAGATTTATTTTGAGAGTAAGTTCGGTGTATATTGATGTTAATTTAATATGGATATATACCATTAGCTGATCTTCCAAGAAAATTTACTAATCACATCAATGGATAAATTATCTGCATGAATTTCTTACTTCTCTATATTATAATTTAGTAGTCAAGGAATTACTAATTACTGAATTCGACAATTTCACTTTTTTTTATATGAAAATTAAATATTGAACTTTAGAATTTACTAAGTCCAAAATAACTTTCCGTTGTTCAAAGTCACCTATAACATATTAAAATTGTCGGTTATTAATAAGTATGTTTTTTTCAATTTTCATATTAAAACTTGAGAAACATTACCAATCAATTTATGAAGTTATTAATTTGGGAGAAGTATATCAGAAGTGTCTTAACTTATGTACAACGCTCATTTTAGTGCCATAACTTTTAGTCGGTTTACTTAAGTGCCAAAATCGAAAAAAAAAAAAATCACTTAAGTGCCTTTGATGAAAAAATTCTAGCTAGAGAAATTACGTACCTTTAAAATTTTATTTGAGGTGTCATTTTTTTATACTGAAGTGATCACTTTTTCATTAAGATTGACACTGAAGTAATTCATTAAGATTGACACTGAAGTAATCACTTTTTAACGATTGGCGCTATAGTGATCATTTTTTTTTTTTTTAACAATGATTGGCATTAAAGTGATCACTTTTTAACTTGTTATATAACGTCATTTAAAGATTTTTTGACACTGAAGTGATCATTTTTTCATTAGGATTGGCATTGAAGTGTTCACTTTTTATTGAAGCAATCATTTTTTTTACAATGACTAGCATCGATTACTTTTTAACTTGCTACATGACGTCGCTTAGAGATTATATGCTAATTGGGTAGGTCGACAAGCCACATAGGATTGAGAAATCCGGTAACTCATATTAGAGTTGGCACTTAGGTGATCTCTCTCTCTCTCTCTCTCTCTCTCTCTCTTTAAATGGCACTTAAGTGAGTTGACGAAAAGTTATGGCACTAAAGTAAGCGTCGTACATAAGTTCAAACACTTCTAGTGTATTTCTTTCTTCATTTTTTCAGTTTTAAAAGGTTACTGACCATAGTGCAACCTACTTTTATTATTCATTTTTTCATATTACAACTTGAGAAACATTACCAATTAATTTGTGGAGTTATTAATTTGTGAAATAGGAAAGTTATTTTTCCTTAGAAAAACTTACTAATCCATTAAAAATCTCAAGCAAAACCACCGAAACTTGGGTGTGATGCTGATTTTGTATTTTGTATCCTATTCCATTTCTTGTATTTGTTCAGCATTCCCAAGGGGTTTCAGCCTTTAAAGTCCTTTGGGGAAATGTTGGACCGTTTAACAGTCATTTTAAAGTAGCTTTCAAGTGAAAGTCAGTATTAGGAAAGCTGAAAGCCCAATGCTAGTAGGGACTAGCTTTGGGCTTTGAACATTTGGCCAAATGCTGAAACTTATTTTTTTTTTCCAAAACTATCATCACTCATTCTTCAAATTTCTGATTTTGCCCTTGTTATTATTTTTTTAAATGCCAAAATAATGCTAAAAAAATCAAATATATATAAATGCTAAAAGTTAAATATATTTTGGTCTTTTTAAAAATATATATTTATATATTTGATTTTTTTAGCATTATTGTCAAAATTTATATTTAAAAAGCTGCATACTTTATTTTTTTCAATTTTAAACAAATAAAAATTAAAAAATTCAGATGAAGGGTTTGGTCTTTAAAATATATATATATATATATGATTTCTTAGCATTATTATCAAATTTATATTTAAAAAGTCACACACTTTATTTTTTCAAATTTTAAAAATTAAAAATTAAAATATTTCGACGAAGGATTTGGTCTTTTTAATATATATTTAATTTTTTAGTATTATTGTCAAAATTTATATTAAAAAGTTGCATACATTATTTTTTTATTTTTAAACAATTAAAAATTTAAAAATTCTGATGAAGGGTTTGATCTTTTTTATAAAAAAATTATATATATATATATATATATATATATATGTATTTGATTTTTTAGCATTATTTTCAAAATTATATTTAAAAAGTTGCATACATTATTTTTTCATTTTTAAACAAATAAAAATTTAAAAATTTCGACGAAGGATTTGGTCTTTTTTTTTTTGAAATTATATATATGTATTTGATTTTTTTAACATTATTGTGAAAATTCATATTTAAAAAGTTGCATACATCATTTGCTTTTCAATTTTAAGCAAATAAAAATTAAAAAAATCTGATGAAGGGTTTGGTCTTTTTTTAAAAAAAAAATTATATATATATATATATTTCGAATTTTTTAGTATTATTGTTAAAATTTATATTTAAAAAGTTGCATACATTATTTCTTTTCAATTTTAAATAATTAAAAATTTAACAATTCAGAGGAAGGGTCTAGTCTTTTAAAAAAAAATTATATATATGTATTTGATTTTTCTTAACATTATTGTGAAAATTCATATTTAAAAAGTTGCATACATCATTTGCTTTTCAATTTTAAGCAAATAAAAATTAAAAAATTCCAATGGAGGGTTTGGTCTTTTTTTTTTAAAAAAAAATTATATATATATATATATTCGAATTTTTTAGTATTATTGTTAAAATTTATATTTAAAAAGTTGCATACATTATTTCTTTTCAATTTTAAACAATTAAAAATTTAAAAATTCTGAGGAAGGGTCTAGTCTTTTTAAAAAAATTATTATATATATATATATATATATATATATATATATGTATTTGATTTTTTAGCATTATTTTCAAATTTATATTTAAAAAGTTGCATACATTATTTTTTCAATTTTAAATAAATAAAATTAAAAAAATTAGCTATATAGTTTTGGTTAAAAGTCAATATATTACTTACCTTACTAAAAAAAAAATTAATATTGATCACTTAAAAAGCTTTTCAAATATGTTTTCTATCAAATAGCATTTCTCTCAAAGTTGATTCTCAAAGCATAGTTTATCAAACGGTTTGCATTTGCCTAAAGTCTTTTAGACTAAATTGCTTTGCATTGGTAAACAAGTATGCTCCAATATAGAGCTCTTTGGTCAGACCATCAGTGATGATGAGGATCACCTTATTAATTAAGGGGAAAATCTCAAATAAGGGTCTGAAGTGAGTTCATTTTCTCAAAAAGGGACCCAAAGTGGACACTATATCAAATAAGGACCAAAAGTGGCTAATTTTGTCTCAAATGAGGACCCAAACTTTCAATCTTATTTACAACTTGGGGTAGTTTTGTCCAAGAACATTTTTTTTGATTTTTTTATTTCTTCATCTTCCTCACACCTCCTCCTTCGCTCTACATTACCTCATTCTTCAACACCATAATCAGGGCCCCTTACTAGCGACCTCGTGAACTTCATGTCATCACGTAGTTGGTCCTAGTGACAAGAGGTCGGATTGGAGTTATTTGCTACTGGCCACCTTCTCGGATGCTAAAATCCTCAGTTCCTCAAGATGCATCAAATCTCGGCTCGCTTGTGCTCGGCCTAAAACTCGGATTGACCTCCATCCGACGACGACGATGCTGGACTTTTTATTAGGGGCAGTGGTCGATGAGGTCGAGAGCTCGAATAGGGCTTGTCAATAGCGGCAATGGGGCAATGAAGTACAATAGTTTCTACAGCTAATGATGTCATATATGACTTATGATCAATCTCAAGATGGGGTATCGATTGAGGAGAAGAGCTGTGTCGATGAGAATGGCAAGAGTGTGAGTGGGTGTCTCCAGACTAGGGATTATTGAAAGGAGCCATTGGCATTGCAAAGGGGAAGAGGAATCTTTGAAAGATTGAATTTACGCAAGAGAGGCAAACCAAAATTTGAAATTGATGAGGCAAACTCTTGTCGAGGTTGAAATAGTTGCCAGCTGCAACAAAATTGTTCTTTCGTGTGAAATTGTTGATCACCAAGTGTTAATTGAATAGAGGCATAAGTTAGTCAAACGAGATGATCTTGCAATGCTTGGATATTGCTACTCTGTTGTTGGCAAGCAGAACCAAAAACAGCACAAAAAATTGCATTTGCTGGGTTAGCGAAAGGCCCGGAATAAGTGGAGTTTGATGCACTCTCGAGGTGAGAGAAATATGTCGCCAAAGGGATTAGTTGCATAGCTTGGGAGTTGGACAAGAAGTTGAGTCTCAGCAAAAACAGATTCATATTATGGCTTTGAAATCTGAATTTGCGATGAATGTTGGAATAAAAAGAACTTATTTTTGAAGGCTCATTTTGGCTTCGTGAAATTGTCTACAAATCATTTTGATGAGTGAAATTTGAAATTTTTAACGAGTTAGACTACATTGTAATGGCTCGTGTTAAAGAAAACCCAATATTGGTCATACAACGAGATGACAAAAAGAGTGATGGAGGAGCTGATAATGGGGATGATGTAGAGAGTGAGAAAGATGAAGAAAGAAAAAAGAAGAAAGAGAGAGACAAAAAATAAACAACAATGTTCTTGGACAAAAGTACCCTTGGCTATGAATAAAATTAGAAGTTCAGGTCCTTAATCGAGAGTAAGTTAGCCATTATGGCCCTTATTCGAGATAAATCATTCACTTTTGATCCTTTTTGAGAAAATGACTTTACTTTATGTCCTTATTTGAGATTTTCCCTTAATTAAGGAATGATTTCATCACCTGAGAATTTCTCTCAATAGATTTTTAAAATGCTGAACCAAACGTACCCTGCATTTGAAATTGGCTTTGCAAAGGGATTTTGGGCTTCCAAGGATCTTTAGCCCAAATATTGGGTGTTTGGTTTCATTTTTGAAACCCGCCTTGAGGCAAAGTTTTGCCTTGGAAAGCCCAAGTCCTAAGCTGCCTTGGACTTTCAGCGTTCTCTAAAGCCCCATGTCTACTGTTCACGTCTACTGTTCATCTCATTCTCTAGCAACGTGTGGCTGATCAGAGATGAGCTCGAGAGGCCGGCGAGGTCATGGTTGAGGCTGGCGAGGTTGCGACAACTGTCATTGGCCAGTCGCGCGACCCCGACGAGTTTTTAACCCGACAATCTTGCTAGGCAATTCTGAGACGTTTCGAGGAGACAAAAACAATTTCCCCTAAACTAGCAAAGTCACGCACCTTTTAACCCGACAATCTTGATAGACGAGAAATTATGATTCCGACGATGATAAATCAAGATCTTGTACATTCCCAAGGGACAATCATAGTGTTACAGAAAATAGGGTGGCTCACAATTACGACGATCGTAGTGTTACAGATAATAGGGTGGCTCACAATTACGACGAAGCCGAGTGAGATCCTGCTTCAACCTTATTAAATGGATAGATTATGTTGGTGAAGCATGGGTGTCAACCACCAGTGGTTTTTGGCTCCTTTGTGACCCTCCTCAGCTCAACACGCTCAAATCGAAGGCTTTTAAAAAGCAAGAAAAGAAGGAGTGAACTTTCACTTCCAAATCTTAACCGACTTATCATGACTAGCTGAGGCAATCATCCCTGTCACCGGCGACTGCGCCAATGCCGAAATAACACACTCGTGAGCTGCGACTGTCAGACACTTGTTCTCTACCATGTTCCACAACTCCAACGACTGCAAGGGATAAAGCAAACATCAAACAATTCCGAAATAAGGCTTGAGAAACTAAAAAGTATTGATAACAGTTACAATTCCCACAAATCATTCGGTCTAAAGAAATCCATGTGATGTGCAACATCCATGACAGAAAGTTGTAATTCCTTTTCATAGCCCTTCAAATATGAGTCAGATTCTTACTTAAAGGATTTGGCCCAAAAAAGATATAAATAGATTATTGTTGAAAAAAGATTTGAAGAACACTTCTAGGGATTTATTTATCCAACCAGTTCTTTCTGAAGTATGAATTGGTTCCACAGGATAAGAAATGCACCCTAAATGCGATTGAAACAAGTGGAATTGCATTCTAACAGTCAAATAAAAGCTGACTGCATTCTAACAGTCAAATAAAAGCAATCATGTGCAGCGCATATACCAATAATAGCACCAATCATCACCTGATAACAGCCAATAACCAAAAGATTGGAATAGGTTGGATGGAACACGCATGAGTGAAACTTGTTTCCACTGGAAGTGAGCTCGTGGACACATTCACCAGAGGACAGTCGCCACACCCGGACAGTTTCATTGCAGACAGACGCCAAATAATCTCCATTGGCATCCCAACTTAGAGTATGTACATCTGACGGGTGCCCCTGGAAATGTAAAGAGATATCCCACTACAATTAGCAATTCTGGTTAGAATGTCTGCCACACTCTTGGAACGTATATGTACAATTTCCTTTTAGACAAATTCAGAGCTCCCTTTCAGTCTAGTGAAATATATATTGGTACCTTCAACAAGTGAGTCTGCCTGTCTGTCTCAAAATCGAAGACAGACACCACATCATTTGCTGCTGCTGCAAGCAACTGCCCTATCCTGGGTTGAAATCTTACCTGTACCATGCCTCCCTGCACATCCAACAATCAAGTACTTCAGAACAGCTGCAGTAAGGTCTGAGAACAAAAAAAATCAGCTGAGATTTGTTTGTAACCTTGGACACACGGGTGCACGAGTATTGATTAATACTCCAGAAACGAATCTCACTGTTGATGTCGCAAGAGCAGAAAAGATCATTCTTCTTAGGGTGGAAGTCGAGGGACATCACCTGGGAGGTGTGTCCAGTAAATGACTGTAAGGAATAGGCTGGCTGCAACACCCAAAGATCATAAGCACAATTCGTTTTTGACCTATTTAGGGTGAAAGATGTTAGACAAGAAATGAAATAAGGTAGAGACTATACTTGCACCACATCCCAAACCCGGATGGTCTTATCAAATGAAGATGTTGCCAATTGTGTCGTGTTTGGTCTGAAACGCACATCGGTGATTATGGAAATATGTTCTTCTGGAGTGCTCTCAGTTTGAAAAGTCTCCACATTCCAGAGGATAACCTATTGATGTCACACAGAAAAGTATCTGACATCACCATATCGGTTATAATCAACATAACCATGTGACATTATGAACTAGGCAAAGTTTTCAGTACTTTGCACAACCCTCAAAAACTAGTGCAGACCTCAAGTGCAGAAACTTTCACGCAGCACCAAGCTTGCACACCAAGAGCTCGAGGGAAGCACAATGAAAAAACATTTGAATAACAATTATGATCCAGTTACATACGTCGCCCAGAAGCAAATTGCGCTCAGTATCAATCTGTATCCCAGGATAGTACTTGCCTTCTTGTCATGGCCAGCACTTGCCAAGTACTTCCCATCCGAAGAAAAATGACAGCAGACAACTTTGCTATTGCTCTCGCGCATGGAACTAACTTCACTGAAGGAAAACTCTGAAAAGGAAAAATAGGGTCAGCTATCAACGTCTACTGCAAATAGAAGGAAGAAGTCGGTCAATTACCCATGTCCTCTGGCCCCCCCTCTCTCTCTCTCTCTCTCTCTCTCTCTCCGCCTGCAGCAGCAGCAGCAGCTAGCACCAATCGCTCATGTGAGGGAGGGAGGAAGGAGGAGAGAGAAAGAGGAGGGAGATGATGGAGATGGAGGAGGAGGAGTTGATGCTTTGATTTGCAGTTGAAGGTTTTTAGAGAGAGAGTGAGAGAGAGAGAGGGGCAAAATGGTGGAGATGGGAGGATTGGGGGTAGATTGGGTATTTTAGTTTAGGCTCGAAGAGAGAGAGAGAGGGGAGCGCTGCACTTGGATTTCTCGCGATATTTTGCCCCCCTCTCTCCAATATTCTGAGTTCCTTCCCCCCGGGCTGCTCCCATATTCTTTATCAAACCATTTAATAAAATTAATTTTTTTGGTAAATAATAAAATTAAAATTTATAGTCATTTGTGTATTATCATAACTTATTTTATTACGTATAATATATATATATATATATATATATATATATATATATATATATTATATAGCATTGGGCATGTGTTCGATTTCATCTTGATCGATTTTATTTCTAACTAAGCTGGATTTTTACACTTCAGTGGTGAGCTCAGACATAACAATTAACGGAGTACGCGCCACGAGATTTGCTCAAAAGATATGACCTGATGCAGCGTTAGTAATAGAATGTATCAGCCATTTTTCGATGGCTATAACTTATAATCCATTTTCTAGGAGCTCGAGTTGTCGGTTGATGAATATGAGATGTGGCAGATCTCGTAATGCTCGCCCGAGAAGTTTTTCTAGAAAAGGTATATTATGATCGAACATCTATATATCACGAAAGGAAAGAAGGTCGTTAGTTCTGAACAGGGTTGGCGACCGAAATAGTAACGATCAATCCTCCATGTATGGAACATTTTCATTCTTGCCAATAAAGTTGTATAGGCCGGAGCATAGATGTATTACGTACTCATAAAAGGGTACCGACATGGAGATTTCATTGATCGGGACTGACAGTTTATACTAGCAGCGCAAAGTCTAACGAGATTTCGTTATATCTTCCTTACAGCGTACGGGATCGATCTTTGAAGAAACATATTTATTTGAAATAGAACATTTTGGACTTTGAAGTTCCAAATGATTCTTCTTATTGTTGAGAGGAAACATTTAGGGTTTTAGTTTATCAATAAAATTGGTTGTTTTGAGGCATGTAATTTCTAATATTGACGATTCGGAATTGAGTAGATTACATAGTAACAAATATATATATTTGAGAAAAGTGCTAAAAAGATCATAAATCTTTTATATTTGTGCCAATGACCGCGTGTCGAAGAGATGTCAAGGAGGGGTGGGGGCCGCGTTCCGAATGTCTGGATGGGGGCAAATCAGTCGGGCAAGCGAGGTGGGCTAAAGGGACTAGAAAGGTTTGTTTTTTAAGGGAAAGATTAGACGATTGCAGTGGCGTGAATGGTCAAGCATGCATCTCGATCGATTCCATCGCCAAATTTCGAGAGCTTCTTCTGATATTATAAACGACCCAAGATCCAAATCGGACCCAAGATTAATTTAGGGACGATTGAACTGGCATGAATGGTCAATTAAGATTCGCTCGTGGCATGCACTCGGACGACTTCATCGCCAAATTTCGAGAGCTGCTTTTGATCTTATTTCGAGAGCTGCTTCCGATCTTACTTCCCTTCTAATGTGATCGATAAAATGACCCAAAGACCTGACCTGACCGGAACTGTGCAGGTCGGACCACACGGTTTCATGTGAGGGAGGGAGGGAGGAGAGAAAGAGGAGGGAGATGATGGAGGGAGGAGGAGTTGATGCTTTGATTTGAGTTGATGCTTTGATTTGTAGTTGAGGGTTTTAGAGAGAGAGAGAGAGAGAGAGGGGTAAAATGGGGTAAAATGGTTTGATTTGCAGTTTAAGGCTTTAGTGAGAGAGAGAGAGAGAGAGAGGTAAAACGGTGGAGATGGGAGTGTTAAAATGTAGGGTTGGGTTGGGGGTAGATTGGGTATTTTTGTTTAGGCTCGAAGAGAGAGAGAGAGAGAGAGAGAGAGAGAGAGAGAGAGGGGAGCGGGGGAGCGCTGCACTTGGATTTCTCGTGATATTTTGCCCCCCCCTCTCCTGAATATTTTGATTGGACATGTGTTTGATTTCATCCTAAGCTGGATTTTTACACTTCAGTGGTGAGCTCAGACATGGCAATTGTCGGAGTATGCGCCATGAGATTTGCTAAAAAGATATGACCTGATGCAGCGTTAGTAATATAATGTATCAGCCATTTTTTGATGGTTATAACTTATAATCCATTTTCTCGGGGCTCGAGTTGTCGGTTGATAAAAAGAAAAATAAAAAAATAAAAAAAATATTATTAAAATTTGTCCACGTCAGCATCGATTGGGCCACGTCAGCCGACCAGCGTCCAATCTGCAAAATCCGACCAAAATTGACCAGAAAGGATTTAATCAAGACTAAGTAAAAATGTTTAGGATTAAATTGGCACCAAAAAAAGGATTATGACTAAATTGGCACAAATACAAAAGGTTTTGGACTTTTTTAGCACTTTTCCCATCTATATTTTGTTTGGATAAGCATTGCGATATCCAATTTATGATTCCTTTGAAGCAACTTGGCTGGAAAAAAAAAACCAATGGTGACCATTTTTAAAAGGCACAAGATTTGTTTTGAACTAAGTGTGTATTTGATTCACGAAAAATGGATTATTTGGAAAATATTTTCTTGAAATCGATCAGTTGTAATGCTTATGAAAATGAATGAACAAAAAATAATTGAAAAATCATTGAAAGGTTTATGATTAAATTAGTAAATCACAAAGTGCATGACTGAATTGGCTACCATATAACATGTATAAGAATGTTTGGACGATTTTCCCCTCTAACGTGAGACTATGACTTTCCAAGAAGGCATTCTTGGGTTCACCGGATTCACGTGATCCTAATACATTCTAGCGCTTAGATCCCATGGGTCTCATATGGGAGCCAACAATATGAGAGGTTTGGATATATTAGACTTGAATGAACCTGGATCATCTAGAAAGTTTTCCTCCCGAGAGCCATGTCTGATATCTTATACGAATGAAACTTTAACTTACTATTGTACTATGAGGAAGACATTCACTTGTATGTTTGGGGGCTTGATTCCTTAAAAAAATCCCAAATATAGGTATAGTCCCGATTTTACCCTAATTTTCTTTTTGTCACATAAAAAGCCCTCAAATTTAGTAGTAAGAGGAACATACATCTTGTCTCGCACACCTAAATCGCATACATATTTGTTTTTAATTATTAAACCAATCTTGCGGGTTTAAAAATTGATTGAAATGGGGAGATCTACAGATTTTTCTAGGGTCATGGCCTGCATAAATTAATTTTCATGGCATGCACTTGATGCATCATATGCACCATCGATAATAAAAAGTCAAGCTCAAGATAACACAAGCCATGCATATCCGCAAATTTGGTCTCTCGCATATTGTGCACCGGACAAAATTTAAAAAAGAAAGCAATATGATAATATTGACACCTAATTTACGGCGCAAAACAAAGATAGTATTAACACCTAATTTGATAATAAATATGTATGTTCAATGCGACAAACCTGAACGCGAGAAAGTGGGAATAAGAGGAAAATTTGAAAGCGCCGGCCGTTTGAGATTTTCTTAATGGCATGCACAACCCTTTTCTTTCCTCTTTCTATGTCGACAATGATGTGAGCTTTTTCTGGGAAAGCAAAGACACGAGAGAGAGCCATGCAACTTCGATTCGCTTTCAGCTTTGTCAGAGAATTTTGCAGTGAGAGAAGCCTCGAGGTCCTGTAAACATCAAAGGCCTCTCCCATGAAAGGAAAATACCCTCGAATATTCCTCAATTCTGGAACTCTCGTTTTCTCAAAAGCTTTTCCCTGCCAAGATCCCCCTCCCAAAGAAGGGGCTGGCAGTCGTACGTGGGTGCTCCTTTTTGCAATTGCATACATGTTCTCTTTTTACCACTGTTTAATGTTTGATTTATCGTGCATCTTTAGTGGTTTAATTTTAGTAAAGGACGACAGCAAAGCAGAGGAAAAAGAGAGGCAGATTCAACCTGAGGTCACCCGACATTCCATTTTCCACTGCTTTCCTTTCCACCCATCATTTTCAAATGTGCAGTGGAAATTTCATGTCAGTACCTGCCTTTGTCAAAAGATGTAAAGAGTTAGCAGTTGTAGCAGTTGTACTATTAAATGTCTTGCAATATGAGGAGAGCTCTCGATCTCTTCCTTTTCTTCTCCTCCGCCTTCCTAATCTTTCCTCTGCCACCACCTCCGTCACCGTTCTCCTCCTCCTCCTATTCTTTCCTCTGCCACCACCTCTGTCACCGCAATTGTCATCTCCATTGTCGACCTCCTTCATGCTACTGCCAACGTTTCATTCTCTCTTGCTCTCTCTCATTTGGGAAGACATTTGAAATCCTCGCAAGACCTCCGTGCTCCCAGACAGAAAGATAAAACGGTCAAGTTTCATGACTCCTCTTTGTATCCAAGAAAACAATCAACAGTGTAATCTCAACCCGACAAGTTAGTCGGATGATCAGACATCGACACGCATTTTACTCGACCTCGGAAAGAAAAAAGCCCACAGGATGCTTTGATCCACATTTGTCCATCCAAGAACAAAAAACAATGAAAAGAGCATACAAGGAACTCCATTAACGTCATCAGGAAGCCTTTTACAATGACTCTCACTGCTCATCTCATATTTCAGCGATCTCTCAGCTGCTTTGATCCAAGAATTCTTTAATGTCAATACATGAAGCAGCAATACACCTATCTGAAAGTTAAAGTTGGATCATTTGCAACATATATCGCCGGACTCGGACAATACCTTCAAGAGGTAAATGAAAAGTGTAGGAGAATTTCCGTTCACTCTACTCATTTGCAATTTCTGCAATCTGTAAAAATACCTTTCATTTATTTCCTCGGTTGAATTGAAGTTTGATAGCTGACTTATCTGAATCTCTACTGGGACAACTTCGAATGTTGTGTCCTTTACATTGGCATAACCTACAAGTGTATGTCTTTCTCGCAGAAATCAGTTTACTTTTTGTATCATCACTGACTCGAATGGCCCCGACTCTCTTACGGCATGTCCGGCGATTATGGCCACTTTGACCGCAAATTCTGCAATGAGGAAACTTAGTGGCAGGACTTTTGTTGTATCTCCACCCTGGCTTTTTACAAGTTCTTCTATTGTGGCCCTTTTCTCCACAGATCCGACATCTGAAACGCCTGTCGATCAAACTGTCTCTAAGTTCAGGACAATAATAACTCCTATGTCCTTCACGTCCACAATATGAACAGTAAAATTGAATGCCTGCAAGTAAAACACACGACATAAGTTCTCATATACCTAAAAGAGAGAGTAGATCTGCTTCTCAAAAGAGAGAGCGAGAAAAACAAACTCTGCCTTCAAGTTGCAAGTACAGGGCCAATAGTATGACAATATGCAACTCTAAAACAAATACAATTGCTGGTGAAGTTTTGAAGTATCGACGCGCCAAAAGAAAAACATATAGCAGCAGCATTTTCAAAGAAGTAACTTCAAGCAAGCTGATTAACAAGGTTCAATGTAGCAAAATGAGGTGGGCAAAATCATGAAATAAGCATCTTAAAAAGCATTTGGCTCGGTGTCTTACAGACGACACCTGTATCAGGTACAACACCTGATCTAAATCATTTGCCACCATGGGGATCAGCAGTCGATAAATTTAAGTGTTGCTGATGGAGGGTCAAGAAAGGAAAAATCTCCACTATCTCCTCGTCTGTGTGCTTTAAGAAGAGAATCCGCATTCATCTGGAAGAGATGGTAGTCTTCCTCATCATTCTAGAAGCAGAGCACACTTACCTTTGGACAACTTCAAGATGTACACTAGGGAAACATATGCTGTCATAATGTCGTAGAAAATCTTCTAGAAGACCATGCCACAATGTAGGGGATCAACATTAACATCAATGACTATTTAAAAACTAAATACACCCAATATCTTTTAGAAGCTTACCTTTCATGGCTATGCTCCTCTTGCGGCGGTTTTCAGGATCACTGAAGAAAGCTTTCTGCAGTTCAGAAGCACGTTTCCTTGCTGCAGGAGTTCCTTTGGCTTGCTTCATAACACAAAAATAACAAATTCCTTAACACTTGAAATTCATTTACTAGACAGACAAATCAACTTGGAAAGAAACAAGCTTCTCATAACATTCTGATAATCAATAGGATAGCACTTACAACAATTTTCATGAAATTGCAACTTATGCTTGATAGCTCACAAATTCTTTGAGTGAAATGCGGTGGCAGAAGTTCATATGGAGGAACCATAAAAGTTCTATCTTCAAATGGGTTTAGTGAAGAGAGAAATCTATACAAGAATTCTACCAAGTAAAATTGGACTGGTTGATGGCGGGTTTTGACCTTGTTTGTGACACTTGAGCGATTACTGGATCTTGGGCTCATTTGCCTGATGGTGTAAGAGAAGACACGGGTAGTGCAGCCTTGTCTAATGGGACCAAACCTCTATTTTTTTATCACTTGTTGCTTCCATGTGTGAATTTCTATTCGAAAGAACCTAAGAATGTCGGAACAACCACCTCAATCCACCTTGACAAAGCAGAATGCATAAGCAAACTTAATGGAGTTGATTATGGTAATACAGGCTGCAAATGCAGAAATTAAGGGCAATGGGTGTTATCACATCAAAAGCATCAATCTCAAGAGACAAAATTGTTGGATTTATCCTACTAAAAAGCACATCAGACAGCGAACACCAGAAGCAAACTCAAGGTCAAACTGTTGACAAGCTATAATTTGGTAGAAGCCTCTTAGGAAATTTCTCTTCCTTTACATGGAATTTGAAGCAGAAATCAGCACCAACATGGGATTCAAAAACCTCAGAACTGCTCAAGCAATTGATGTTATGGAAGGCCAAAAAAATAATTGTTAAAAGAAAGTACAAACTACAGCGCAAAATGGTGTTACAGGAAAGAAAGAAACAAACCTTGATTGCAGCCACTCTTTGCGCATGAAGCATGGGATCACGGTGAATAATCTTCATTCTGTTGCTAAATAGTCCAGTTTTCTCATTGAGACTCTGAAATCAGCAACAACCAGAGAGGTTACAACATGTCATCACAAAACATGCAGAGCATGGAAGTTAAAACAATAGATCCCCCTAGACATATAAATGTCCTACAGCAGAAATTGCAATCCTTCATCACCAATAATGTGCATATGATGAAGGATCCTGGATAAATTGCTACTTTCTGGCATGTAACGTCTCTTCACAAGAACCCACTTTTACTTCAACTAATATCAACTGCCATATACAGCTGCATAGCTTTGGCCGGCTTTACACTGTCTAACCATAGGAAATACACATAAATACACCCCAAAAATTTCTTGATCCAGATTTTGGCTAGAGATGAAGTGGCAAACTAACTTTAAGTGCTCGGCTGATCTTCAGGCCAACTTCAGGAGAAGTTGACTGGTATACTCGCTTTGACTTCTTCCTTACATCCAGCTTTATGTCTAGATTATCAACTTCATCATCCTCCTTCACTTTGAATGGAGAACTGTAGGAAATAAGAGCAAAAGTTTTAATTGTGTAAATTGTCGATCACCAGAAATTTAATGTCTATGATATGGCTACCAAGAGGCACTTCAAAGTCGCACCTTACCACCAGTGAGAACAAGATGAAAACAGCCATCCACAAGGTGTTTCATCACACAACAAAACCCATTTGTGGAGCTGAATTCCTAGGGAAGGTCACTAGTACATAGTAGACCTAAACAAGAAGAACCCCTTTTTCAAGGAACTATAACAGAAAAAACAAAGAGACATGAAATTTTAAAGGAATTGTGGAGTTTCAACAGTCATCTCTGTGCTCAGTAAAAGATCGTAGCTTAAATTTTATGGCATATTTGATTCAGTACACCACCAAGTGCAAACATTATCTAGTAGCCACTAACTTGAGCTCCAGCTTGCTTGTCCATGAGACTAGCAGAGTCTCTTAGTGGCCAGAATTTATACACTTAAGGTAAGTTTCTTTGTCAATTAAGATCAAACAGTTCCCATGTTCAAACTTCTATATAATAATAAAAAGTTGCATAGATTCAGTAAATTCTTCAGCTCAAGAACCTTAATATTGCAACAGGAAAACTAGGACACTACCAAACTGAAGGAATTGTAGCATGCTAAAATGACAACAATAGGGAATTTCCTTGACTAGAATAAGGAATTCCAACAAGGCGATAAAAAATTAAATTGGAAAGGGCAGCCACAAAGTTACCAGAAAGTCTTGATAAGTGCGGATGCTTTATAATTTTGATTTAAGAAAAGGAAATGCGTCTTTCGCAAACCATAACTAAATAAGCTTAAAGCAGAAGATAACAAGGTTACATGGATCGGGCTTTCTCCCAAGGTTGTTCATCAATTGATTCTTCCCATATAACACATTCGCCCAGGCACCGATGGCAGGTCACTATACCCTGTTGAAATGATCAGCCAAGTCAATCCAGTACATTGTGGACAGAGGACAACAATTTCACGTGACTATGATTCTAGGATTCCTCATGACAGAAATTATCTAACAAAAGCATGGTCAGTCGATGCAGTAGATTCACGAGATTTGTGAAAGATATGAGCTCCCAGAAAACTTTCAGCCAATATTGCTGCATGACAATGAGAGAGAGAGAGAGAGAGAGAGAGAGAGAGAGAGAGAGAGAGAGAGCCAGCCAGTAACATGCCATTGTTGCTGTTTGTTCTGATAGGCAATCAAGTTAAGTAGGTTACCCCATAAATCAGCAATGCATAACTGAATCATGATTGTGCAGTTCAAATTGTTATTCTTTAGACTGCCTTGGGTTTTCATTTCCCGACTTATTTTAAGTTAGAACTTCCTTTTTTGTCAGATGAATCAAAACTGTCCATTTCTTCCTTCAGACATAGGTATATTAATGTAGCACTGAAATTCTAGAGAGAGTCATCTAATCACTGTTAAAATATCCGTCCACCTACAGTTGTGGCCAAGTTGACCAACTAATGCAAATGCAGTGAAAACAATATCCAATGTACTTTAGTCAAGAATGGTCAGCGGAGAATTGCATGAGTTTTTTTCTATTTTAATCTTCTACTCAAATTTAATAATGGATGTTCCTATTTCTATGGCTATTTAACCACTCATAAAGAAGTCAAGGTAGCAATTTCCCTCCAACAATGAATCCATGAGAAATCTGCACCTTTCTTTGACATTATTTTGCTGAGGTGTCATAAGTTTCTGACTCTACCAATCAAAAGGCAAAAATCTTAGGCAAGTGCAATAGACATTAACCTAATGCATATTTCAGCAATATGATAGGCCAAGTCTATTATATAATAGAACATATCTATGTAATAGTATTCGAACTTTTAACCTTACATTCTTGCACTCCGTAGCCACCTGACTTCACCAGATCATAATTGCTGGAACAAGAGATCTCTACAGAAATATATGTTCCTTGCATTTTTCCTCATGATGTATCGATCAAACATGTATTAGAAAACCAAAGGAACTTGTAAGAACTTGCATGTGAAAGACCAGTCTGACTTTTGTTAAACAGCCGGTAGGACTTGTCAATTATAAAATTGGAAAAAGACTCCAGCTACATATGTCTATTCTCAACTCTAATACTTGTTGAGAACTACTAGCAAAGTAATTGGCTGCCACTTGATAGGTTTTGAAGAAAGAAAATGTATTTTCCTAGTAATATTCACCTAGTACAGATCCAAAAGAATGTCTTCAGTTCTACAAAAAATTACATATCCCAGCGAACATTGCTTTGAGACCATTAACCAGCATTAATGTCCAGAGCAAGATCAGGCTTCCCCTGTTCAAATTGACATGAATTATGGACGAAAGCTACAATAAAAATTACCTTTCCACTGCACTGTGAACAGTCCAATCTTGATCTTTCAATCCCGCAATCAGTACAAGGAGTATAACCCCTTCCCCGACAACTTGGGCAAGGTAGCTCTCTTATATACTGACCATTAGGACCAAACCAGGACCTCGGTCGGGGTGCACCAGAAATGGCATTTCTGATATTTTGAATCAAGTATGTCAAGTGTCAATTTATACCATTAGATAGAGAACCAGAGATCAAATATGACGACCCAAATCGTGAACCACTAAAATGCAGCGCCCAGCAGCACCTACACTTTGGTTTGAAAAACTAAACATGCAATATCAATATTATATGCAGAGATCTAACTAAAAAAATCTCCAACAATACATATGGACTAACAACAAGCACAAACTTTTGGCAGACCATAGTTTAGCAAGGGACTTTATCCTGAACTAAAATCTTCCTGACTACATATTTTACTTTGTATGCATGTCGATGTATCCTGCTGTCACATGGTACTTGCTCTGTGAGGTGATGCCATTCATATTTATTTAATAAATCGTCAAAAGAGTTTGCTCAAATGCATGATCAATGGCTCCCTTGAAGGTGCCTGCTGGTCATGGGTGGTTAGATGGAACGCATGCTATACTGCAAGGCCATTCTAGTTGTTTTCTTAAGCAAGTCCGCATCGACCAACTAGCGGCTGCATCTCAGGAACCAAACCTATTCCGACTATGTAAAAAGCTAATTTGGGTTAACAACAAAGTAATTATTATGCAACCCCACAACATGCTTCACTGAAAAGCCAACACAGGCAAATGATATCAGAACCAAATGTTGACAGATGGATCAAGGCAGCGCAATGTGTTTCGCAGCACCAGCATAAATTTGGCCTACACCTACAAACCCCCCTCATCTGATAAAATGAGGATCACAGTGAGAGCTAACCTCGAGGGCAAATCGACCTCGAGCCCCAGTAACTCCTCGGCTGGATCATAACCCATCTGCCATTAACAACAAAGCTGAAAAACAGAGGCAATTCACAAAAAATCAAGAAACAGTTCGTAAGCTCAATCCTCACTCCAACACCTCTACACTCTCCAGGGTCACATGGAGTGAGCGTGTGGCCGTCTGCGTACCTGGCTCCGCCGGGGCTTTGGCGCTGCATCCTCGTTCTCCGAGGAGGAGGAAGAAGAAACTGCGCGGATGACGAGGGAATGCTGTCTCTTGGAACACAAAGGGAGCAAGAGGCAAGCATTCTTGCGTCTCCAAGGAGGCAAGAGAAGTCGCAGAGAGGAAGAACATATGGAGGACATGTCTTGTAAATTCTGGGCAAACATAATCCTCAAAACGGAAACAACCGACACGAACGACAAACCGCAACGACCACTACTGACTCGAACTCTTCGCAGCACTTCACGTTGGCTTTGGCAGCGGAAAGTGAAAATCAAGAACTTGGAACTCCTACTCTTTTTTTTTCCATTTCTGGAGTTGCGCCTTTATGGCCACAATCTTGGGATTACCCTGCTCTGAGTATTTGACATCTTCCATTACAAACACAATACATCATTCGATATCAACAGTATTTTTTAATGAAATTGTATTGATCACGATTGATGAAATTTTCTTGTAATATTCCTCCCATATTATTATTTTTTTGATATTTTTCTCAATATTTAGAGAAATTTTGCTTTTTGTTTTTGAAAGATTTTGGAATGAGAGTCAGAAGAAGCAAGAAGTAGTTTTTGAGCCCCACAGTTCGTTATTAAGCCATACCATTCTATTTCAATCTTGGAAGTGAAGTTCCATTAATTAGGAAGTTTGTTCCGTTTATAGAATTCTCTAAACTCTGCCTAAACTGTATATTACAATTTACTGGTGAGCCATGCTGAAAATGTTGCTGGGTCTCATTTCCAAGTTTCTGCAGGTAATCTCAAATTCTTACCGTCTGGTTCTGGGCAAAACTCCTTCTGAACATGATTCCTTCAGGATCGAGAGGCCTATTAACTATTGTATACATTTCAATTTGCTTATTATGGATGTTTAACTGGGAATTTAGCTGACTGACCAGAAAACAGTTTTTTTTTTTTTAATCCGAGACAGTATTGTGACCTTGAGAACTCATCATCTTCTTTACTGTTATAGCAGGTAAATGAACAATGAACTTGAGTCTTGCTACAGATACTTTAGGGTTCACATAGGTTTCCAGTTCATCGATTATAGTAATCTCTTGGAACCCTGCTAGTCTCTTAGGAATAAAAGCTTTCAGTTTCTCTGGGGTCTTCGGCATAACACACATCACGCACGCTGAGATACCGGCATTCATACTGCAGAGAACTGTTGGATTTATCATATTTGTTTGTGATGCTTTGTCAAATTGAAGGTACAACACTAGGTACAATTTGGGTCAAAATTTCTCACGTAAACTCTGTTAGTGAGATCGAAAAATGCTACCGAAGAGCTACTACCAAGCACTTGCTGCAATGATTTAGACTGATCGCAAAGTTCAGCTCAGGGTTTATCCATCACAAATGGCCTTTCTCACAAAAATCATCGGTCTTTTCCTGATACTCTCCGGTGGCCTGGCTGTCCTGGGCAGCGATGCTATGGATCTAGCAAGGGACCTGCAGAGGAAAATCTTCCAGGTGACGCCACTTGAAGCTCCTTTTTCCAGTTTCTCAGAGACCAGATGCTCTCTATGCGAGCAGCTTTATGTCGAATGAGCTCAAGTCCTTCGGTCAGCTAAAGTTCTTGGATGATCAATAATGCTTCAAACATCTACTGATCTTATCATATGAGCCTGACCTCGACAGATTTATCCTATATTTAAATTAAGTAAAAGAAAGCAAATATCAACGGGTGACAAACCACGCCATTAATAAGGACATCGGAATCGGTTGACATGGAACTGGTTTCATGTTTTCAACCATTTTTATTGGGAAGAAACACCATCAATTAGTAACCTGTTTCATATTCAGCCTGTCACAACTCTACAGAAAAGGAAAGGTACAGATCACTTGCACTAGTAGCGTTGACAGGCTACTCCTGGTAAAAGTATACAAAGGCACTCAGCGATTCCGCACAATCAGCTGAGGCAACTTCAGATTCCACCATAGCTTACAAGAATTTGTTGTGCCCAAAAAATTTGATTTTGGCTAGAATTGTAATCTGGTGTCAGCTCAATCACCAGCAGCGCTCGATGTGGCAATCATTTGTTTTGTGGACGCTTCATTTTGAGAAGATGAGACAGGCCAGCTATTACATGAAGCCTACTGCTTGGAACACCTGTTTTTGCCAGTGCGCTCCCGTTTTTGTCCAAAAGCACAAAGCAAGGAACATATCTAATGTCATAGTGGAGAAGCTGCAGAAACAGAGACAACCAATTGCATAGCTTGTAATTCTTCGTAGAGAGGCTACAAAAATAGTGAAATATTTAACTCAAATGACTTGACAACTATGACACCTAATTTGAGCATATTGTACAGACATAAGACCCAGATAATAAATGCTTATAAGAAAATGGCAACATCCAATGTACACAGTAGCACCAGGAAACATGAAACAGGGACTTTTATCACATAGAAGAAGAAAATGCAGTAATAATTTTGGATCCAGAATAGGCCTAACGGAAGTGCTTCTCATTGCAAACTCTATTCTAGTTCTGTAGCAATCACAACTATGTGTACCAGCAAGGAAGTAAGCCCAGTAAAGAGCTTCAATTCATCTTCAGATACTTTACATTTTTGCACGAGAAATAAAAGGAGGCAAAATCCCTGAGGCAATTCAAATTTCAGTATATGAAACAAAACTTCTGAGTGGGATTGTCCTCTGCACTTATTCCCTATAGTAGTAATTGCTTAAATAATTGGGCAAAATGCTCCTTTTGAATTTACCAGGTCCTTTATCCCCCCCCGCCCAAAAAAAAAAAAAAAAAAAAAAAAAAATACCAGATCCATGTTTCAGATTCAGACAAAGATAAAGCAGGGTCAGAGAGGAGGCACTTGTTAAAAACGAGATCAAGAAACAGAATGATGACAAAGACAGAATATAAAATTGACAATAAGACATGCAAAATTTTCAAGGACAACTAAAAAATAGAACGATTTCCACAATACTGGCAATCCTCTCTGGAACTTGTAACAGTTAGTGAAACTCTTGGGATAAGGTTCACAGACAAAAGTGAGGATTTTGACAAGAAAGATGTTCTCTTGCAAGAGGAAAAATCATCTTGGAGATACCGGAGACAGGGATGACAAGTTTGAGAAAGACATATCCATTCTATAAATTCTTTTAGGCCCCCTTAAATTGCATCTTTGAGGTACCCAATCAATACTGAGGATTTCAACAGATGCACACTACCATATGGAAGGCATTGGCCAGGGCATAGCCAAACATCTGAATGATCTGATGGAATTGACTATAGATGCTAAGCAGTATAGAACTTGGCCAAAGCAATGTGGAAAAAAGCATGATTGTTCGAGCGGCCTGAATTAGTGTCACAACAGGCAACAGCTCCTTCCCCAGTCTCTCTGCACATCTCCAAAACTAAGAGTAGCACAAACTCACAACCACAAACCAAACCAGGGATTATTCCAGTTCCAAGCCATGTCAATGGTCGTGAAAGCACACACACGGCACACTGTACGCGCATAGAAACACATAAATGTCTACAAATATTTGAACAACGTACTCCATCTGTTGCTCAAAAACCTTCCACCATAACACACAAAAGAAATCATCCCTCAAAGAGAACTAACTGTACAAACAATCGTCAAATTCCCAAATCTCAGCAATTCCAGATAACAACTTGAAAGACTCGAAAGAGAAAGACAGATGAAAGCACCTCAGGAAGCCACATCTCGTTCTCCGCATCGGCCATGACAATGTTAAGCCAATCCGAATTCCGCCCCTCCACCTCCAGAACAAACTTGAGCAGAGAACTACACAGCCTGCACTTGGGCGAGTAGAACTCGATCACAGTGGCTTCCTTCCGACTGGCCAAAGCAGAGGCAAACGCCCTCTGCTCCGCCTCCCCTTGCTCTGCAGCACTCAAGCCCTTCTTTTGCGACTTCAAGACCTTGCCTTTACCGTTTCCAGCGACTAAGGGCGAGGATTGAGAAGATGGGTCATGAGAAAGAGGGGGTTTTAGTGCGGAGACGAGGAGATTGGAAGCCAGAGAGCCCACGTTCTGCAAAGACTTAAACAACCATGGAGTTTCGAAGCTACAGCCTTTGGGGTCAGTGTCGTTCCGGTGGATGTCCCATGGCCACTTCAAGCAAAACTGAGGCTGTTTGGGACCAAGACCCATGAAAGTTTCTTCTGCCCTCTCCAATGTCGTCTTGCTTCAGCCTGAGCCGCGAGTGCTCGGACCCGAATCAAAGTCCGGTCACCGGAGGGGATTCGCGCCGCCGCCGCCGCCGCCGCCGCCCGGGCTCGGTCGAAGGGTCTGATGAGAGGAGCAAAGGCGGCGCCGTCCCCGCCGGTGGCGGTGGCGGTGGCGGTGGCGATGAGTCGGTGGCGATGAGTCGGTGGTTAAAGGGAAGCGAAGGTGAAGCAGCTGATGGAGAATCGGAGAGGGAAGGCGAAGCAGAAATGCAGACTGTCTCTACTCTAGTCTTGATGTAGACCATGATTGTCAATTACAGTTTTCTTTTCAGAACGGCTAAATTTTCTTTTTCCCATTTTAATTTTCATCGAGTAATAATTTCATTTATCAAGCCACTATGTTTATTTTTTCATGGAATTACAAAAGAATGTAATTCATTTGATTCAACACTATGGATAATTTTTTATCAGGTAAATGTAATTGATCATTTATTTTGACATGATCTTTGTATTTATTGTGTTTGATTAGTTATAACTAACCTTAAGGTTATAGAATGAAGGGTCATCTAGAACTATACCGAAATATCAAGAATTACGGACTTATTTTAAGACCTAATTCCATATAAAGCCTCCTTGACTTTTAGTGAATTTCCGGGCTCTAAAATAAATTCTAACTTTTATTCTAGTTTTAAATCTGACCATGTGTAAAAAAAAATACCACTAGTTTCATTAAATTTATCAACATTAACATGAGTTAGAGATCTATTATTCGAATTCACATCTTCATCAATACCTTCACTTTCATAAGAAACAATATCAACCCCTTGATATTGATGATTTTGATAGAATCAGTGCCCATTTTTGAAAGTGTGAGCAAATTTAAGATTAAAATGAAAGTTGATGAATTTTTTCTAGAAAAAAATAGTTTGGGGTAAAATTAAAATTGGACGAAAGTAGGCGTTTTTATTTGAAGGATTAGCCCTGTATCTTCATATATCAAGAATTAAGATTGCCTCTCTTATTCAAGTGTAAATTGATTATACCGCATCAATTTTTCACACATCCAAATTTCAATTTGTGTCGACACACATATCAGTTTTCATTTGCCGAAATTGAAAATAGAGAGTGACTTGTTTAAAGAAACACTTCCAAATCCAAACTAGATATTGCATGAATTACAACCTCAAGGACCGTATTGAGAAAAACAACGCAAGTAGAGGACTGCATCTACAATTTCCTTTTGAGTTGGGGCTAAATTGGAAAAGATAGAGAAATTTCACATAAAGAAGAAACCTTCCTCTTTACTTCGGGGATGTGCAGGAAACCGGAGTACACTCCAACCTCTGTTACTGTCGCTCAGGACCGGAGAGTCTTCTCAGGAGCCGGTGGCGGATCTCCATGGCTCCTCCCAGAGTCCTCATGGTGAGTTTCGAAGACCCAGAAAACCATTAACGTGGTACCCTTTTTGTCTCCGATGATGTCGTTCGCGTCCTCATCCGCTTTTCCGAAAACTGCAGGTGGCGGAGAAGCCGAGCATTGCTCACTCCGTAGCTTCCGCCCTCTCGCGCGGTCAAGTACGTTCTCGCTGTTTAACCCGTCGTTTGGCGATGTGGGTTCGTTGCCTTTTGATTCTTAGATGATGTTGTTGCCGTAATGGGGAGTTTAATTCGTTGCCTATGATGAGTTCGCACTAAGTTTCGGGCCTTCTTTTTGTCAATCCTCGATTTTTCTCGTTTCTTGGGGAGTTTGAGAGTGCTTCTAGGTTGCGCTGTGTGGAATGATTTTTATATATTATCTTTTTTATGCACGCGTTACAGATGTCTACGCGGAGAGGGAGCACCGAGGTTCATGAGTTCGATGGGGTGTTCCTCGGGTTCAATGTGCAGTATAAAGTGACTTCTGTTATTGGCCATGTTTTCGGGTACCTTTTATTTCCACTCTAGAATTTTGAACACAGTGCAAATTCATTGATATCATTTCCATAAGTGTTGGCCTTGACGATGGATCAATCACGGTCTGCAAATCCCTAACTTTGAACTCTAGGTACTGATGAATGAGGTCGATTCAGAATAAATTGGTTCTATCGATCACACTTACACTGCCCTTCCTACACACGAAAGATATTTTTGAAGCGTTCTTATATTTTCAACACATTCGATGTGGTATTTTGTCTAAACACAATTGTTTGAATTTGTAAAGCTGCTAGTGTCCTACCTAACACCAGATCTTGTATAGTGATACCATCACTAGCACTGACAGTGAAATTCATTTTTAAATTTTAATTCTTCTGCATTGTGTTTGGTTTGCATTGAAGCTCACAGAGGACTTTCTTTTTGATTTCTCTTTTTGGGTGTGGAATCTAGTTTAGATTTCCCCGCGACTTATCAAGACTGGAAAGCCACTGATCCTTTGGATCTATTTGAGGCTCCAACAGTGAAGACAGAGTCAAACCCAAAGGTATTACTGCCTTTTGTCCCTTCTTCAGTTTTCGATTGGTTTCTCTTCTCTTTGTTTTTTCCCCTTTTTCGACATCACTGCATGTTAGTGTGCATATATGTGGATCTAACTATGTTTGGGAAATTGTTTCCTGGTTGAAGAGAATTTTGTGCTTGAGATTACCATAGAATATTGATTTTCCAGATCTCCCAGATGTTTGACACTTTCACATTGTAGACACCTTCTCCTTTTAGCAATTTATCACTTTGGGACATTTGTAAGCCTGTGCGGTGCACTAGTATATCTGGCTAGTTTTATAGGGGTAAGCTACCTTCGCGATTTATTTCGTTGCTGGTGTGGAGGTTGTTGGACACGATGAAGTCGTGCAGTAGGTCTATGGACTAAGGAAAAGGAACTCTCATTTGGTGATTGTTGTTTCTGCATAATTCTTGTAGCTCTATTTACAGGTAAAGTAAAGTTTGGGATGCATGTAAAGATTATGGTATCTAGTTTGGGATGCATGTAAAGATTGTGTTATCTGGTCCCCTTCTTTCCGTCCAGACAAGGTAATATCATTAGAAGGTCATAAATGATGATGTCCGTTTCAGAAATCACCTACAATTAAATGCAGCTATCCTTCACTTAGGGATAGCATATCTCAGTATCTTCAAGCTTTTTTATTGGTTAATTGCTTATAAAGATAGGAACTAGAGAGCTTGTGAAGGAAAAGTGTGTTTTTTTTTTTAAGTACCTACTGGAAACTTAATCTTGTTTGTTTCGCTTAACTGTTATGGATTGCCTCTAATCATGGCACCTTCCAGGCAAAGTAATATCATTTGAAGGTCATAAATGATGATTTCCGTTTTAGAAATCACCTACAATATAACAATTGAACTTTGAGGCAGTGTTAATAGTTGCAAAATGCTTCTGATTTTAAATATGAAGTAAATGCAGCTATCCTTCACTTAGAGATAGCTATCTCAGTATCTTCATGCTTCTTTATTGGTTAATTTGTTTAGAAAGATAGGAACTAGACAGCTTGTGAAGGAAAAGTGTTTTTTTTATTTTTTAGTACCTACTGGAAACTTAATCTTGTTTGTTTCACTTAACTGTTATGGACTGCCTCTAACCATGGCACCTTCCAGGAAAAGTAATATCATTAGAAGGTCATAAATGATGATTTCCGTTTTAGAAATCACCTATGATATAACGATTGAACTTTGAGGCAGTGTTAGTAGTTGCGAAATGCTTCTGATTTTAAATATGAAGTAAATGCAGCTATCTTTCACTTAGAGATAGCTATCTCAGTATCTTCAAGCTTCTTCATTGGTTAATTGGTTTAACAAGAAAGGAACTAGAGAGCTTGTGGAGGAAAAGTGTTTTATATAAGCACCTACTGATTACTTAATCTTGTTTATTTCAATTAACTGTTATGGATTGCCTCTAATCATGGCACCTAGTTGCCTCTTTGGAGAAACTTTTCTGTGTTTCTTGTAAAGCAGCTCTCAGTTTCCGTTTTCTACAAGGCTGATGTTATGTCTTTTCCTGTGTTTAGGCTCATATTCGGAGGCATCTAAGTCAAGAAGCTCTTGGTTGTGGTTACTTAGTGTTGTGGTTAGATTGTGACCGCGAAGGAGAAAACATATGCTTTGAAGGTAATTTTATATGTTTTAAGCTGCATGATCCATTGTCCTCTCATATGATTGCTAAACAGTGATAGTAGCCTTGCATTGATAACTTATCTTCAAGGCCATGAAAGTGACGAGGATTCTTGTGACATGCATTAATCCAAGGGCTTCAATTAACTACATCCCTTGGTCCACCTGGCCTCGTCTGCTAGTGCTCTTAGAAACCTTTTTTGCCCTGCTTCTAAAATCAAGAAGGTAGACTTGAATGCCACTGAGCTGAGCTGTGTTGTTCATAAAAATACCTCTGTTTCCAAGCACAGTCCAGAGGGAAAACATCTCCCTCTCTCTCCCCACTTTTTTTTTTTTTTTTTGGGGGGTGGGGGGGGGTGGGGTTTGTGGGAGGGATTTGAGGAGGGATGGTTCGGAATTAGGTTCTCATGCTATTTTCCCATAATATGCCGAGCATTATTTTCCTGAATTTCTGGAAAAGCCAAACTACAGTTTAGTGTGCCCTTCTTATTTTTTCTCTTCCACATAAATCCCAACATGACAAAACAGCTGCATTTCTTTTGCTTGTTTTTTCTTAATTGTCCTCTTCACCAAATTGTGAAACATAGTGTTGATCTCTTGTAGTAATTGTGCAATTCTTTTGACTGTTATTAATTGTGGTAATGTAAGGATCCTGATCGGGAGATGTAGCCAATGATATATGTAGAAGACAAATGTAGAGGAACAGGGACAAAGTGATTGGATACTTTAAACTGCTCGAGTTATAGTTGTTAGAAAAGGATTTAAGTGCATTTTCCTGATCTAGGGCATCTCTGTCTTAAAATGTGATTTTGTTCTCCAGCAAGAACTCATGAGCTTTGGTTTATTTCATCTATCTTTCCTGTTCCAGTTATTGAGTGCACTGGCTTTGGTCGAAACAAGGACCGTAGCAAAGTTTATCGTGCTCGGTTTTCTTCTATCTCTGAGAAGGATATTTTGAAGTGTATGGACAACCTTGTTGAGCCTAACAAGGACGAGGCTTTGGCTGTGGATGCTCGTCAACAGATAGATCTCAAAGTGGGTGTCGCATTTACACGCTTCCAAACTGCTTATTTCCAGGGAAGATATGGGAATCTTGATGCCAGAGTTATTTCGTAGGCTCTCTGTCTCTCCCTCCCCCCCCACTTCTCTCTCTTCTCTCTCTCCCTGTAACTGCCCACCTGCTTGTTAATCTTTCTTATATATATTACTTTACAAATGCAAAGTGAACAGACATGATTATTGAGCAAAACCTACTTAAAATCTGTGTGGCTGTTGGGCTGTAGACTGATACTTATTTATCTCTTTTGTTGTTGGTTCGTTTTCACAATATGCATAAACATGAAGTGTATCCATCTATGATCTACAAATGGTACCTAATAGTTTGTGACGTTGATAATTTGTACTTTTGTTGTTAAATTTGGTCTCTTGTATTAACATCCCCATGTTGTGATATAAATCAATTTGAAGTGTCATCTGAAGACCATCTATGTGCTTGCATACTGTTAATTTGTGATATAATTATGGCTATTAAGTCTGAGCAGCTCTTATACCACAGAAGGTGCTTGGCTCCTTCCATCGGGTCAAGTTTTTTCACTTTGTCAATTTGTGGACCCAATGAAGATTGTTTGCCTAGAAGTACGAGTGATTGACTTATCTCCTTTTTTTTGGCAATTCCACTGTTGCAGACTGCTTATCATTGTGTAGTAATATTGCAAATTACCAACTGGTTCCTAAGTTTTTAAGGCATATATTATTTAATATTCTTGCTTATTTCAGCTATGGCCAAGTTGGATTCTTTAACTTGTGCTTTTTTGGTTGTTCAGCTATGGGCCATGTCAAACTCCTACGCTTGGGTTTTGTGTCCAACGGTATTTGCAACTTACGACTTTTAAGCCTGAAAAGTTTTGGACCTTGCACCCCTACTTGATACATGATGGCTATGAAATTCAGCTGGAATGGGAACGTCAGAAGCTATTTGACTTAGATGTAAGGCAGCCCATGAACAAAGTTTGGCAGAAGTAACTTTATACTTCAGTCCGAGTAGTATGGAAAAATTCTGTCTCAGTTTATTGAAGATTTCACGCTTCACCAATTCCTCTTTCCACATAACACAGGTTGCTACGATGCTCCATAAACTGGTTGTAGGTGATGGAATATTAGAAGTAACTGACATATCTGAAAAACAGGAGAGTAAAAGTCGTCCTTCAGGTCTCAACACTGTGAATCTTCTGAAGGTATATGCTAATCAATATTAGAGATTGGTTGACCATGTTCTATACTCTTTAATGCTCTCCGGCCTCTTGGTGTTCAATGTAACAACATCATGCGTCAGATATGTATTGTTTCTTGTGATTGCAATGAATTTCATTTGCTGGTGGGATGGGTCAGAAAGCTGTTTTGATAATGCCAAGGAGATACTGACAATTTGATCGCATCTCAAAGAATGTGATATATGATATATCTGAAGTATATATTAGAGAACAAGTGTTAATAATAATTTTGGATGTGAAGCAAAGATTTTTCTTAATTTCAGTTAGGCTTGTCATAGAATTTAGCATGTATGGAGAAAGGTTTGGGCTTCTGCATTTTATCATATTTAATGTCATTTGAATGTGTATTACTTCTTCATTACAGAAGTATGAACATCTACATATGCTAAATCTTTTTTTTTTTTTTTTTTTTTTTTTTGGGGTAGGGGGTGTGGTGGGGGGGGACTCAAGTAATATAGAGGAGCATGTACCTTGTGATGTTGATAAATTTCTACCCTCTTTTCTGTGCTCAAGAATAATTTGGGAGGTTTATGGAACAAAAAGATAATAAGGAATGCAAGGATGGACATTCTTGTCTTATTCTTGTTGGCATGTTTAAGTGTCACGGAGATAAAATGTCCAGTCATTTTTCAGTTTCGTTTCCAAATGTCAAAAAGTGATTTTTTTGCTTTTGGAACATTTTTTTTTTCTGTGCAACTTTAGTTTCTAGCCCCCATTTGAGTTTGGGTATCTATGCTTGAACTGACCTGAATTTTAAGCTTATTGTTTATTCTCCTTTGGACTACATATGTCGAATATATAATTTTCTTTCTATTTACTTTGGTCACTTTCAAATGTTGTGGCTTAATTTTCCTTGACGCAGAGTGGTCCAACATATAAAATCATTGAAAAAATGAACTTAGGAGTAAAAATTCAGTCTGTAAAATTATGAAGAAAAACGACAAAATTGGTCAGAGTTTGGGAGTCACAAGTGCAAGTTTTACTTATAACTATGTCCTCCATCATTGCAAATCAATGTATCCTTCTAAGCTGAGAAGGAGCAGCGAGATTTTGCCTTCCTTACATAGGATACTTTGAAATGTTGACCATAACTGTGTGTGCGTGTATATGTGTATGTGTCGTTGTACATATGTATATGTTTTGAGTTCAGTGCTATTGTCATCATTGTCTGCACTTGTCCATTTATGCTTGTCTACATGATGAGTTCCGAAAGATATTTGTCATATTCTTGAGACATGACAATCTTTTCTAAGTCATTTAAAAGGTTGCTTCAAGTGCACTGGGCTTTGGACCTCAAACAGCAATGCAATTAGCTGAGAGACTATACACTCAAGGTTTCATCAGGTGGTTCTTGGAACTTTTCTTCTTCTTTTTTCCCAATAATTATCCAGTATTTCTGTAATTTTGGCTCAATTGTAGGCTTGTCATGCCTGTGTAATTTCTTCTTCATTTTTTTGGATTTAATTCTGAGCATTAATCATTGATTGTTGAAAATTTCTTGTGAGGGGGCATTGAACTCTTTATCTCTAAAAATCTTTCTCCTTGTGTGATACTTTCAGTTGAGTAGGTTTGGTATTAAAAATATACCTGCTTGAGTAAGTTTGGCTGCCTATTGATTCATCTATTAAATTGTGAATGCTAGTCGGGATGGAAAACTTTGACTCTTAGCCCATAAACATGCATTGTGTTGAGATTCCCACTCAATAGTCAATGTGCAGTATGATGTGCAGCACTTTATGGGACATCCCATTTTCTTTTATTTGTTTGAAATGTTTGGAAACAATATCCTTTATTCTTTTAACATCAGAAGTTAGTCTTCCTTCTAATAGCAAATGGATAATCTAGCTATCCACGCACAGAGAGTACAGCCTACCCCGCTTCGTTTGACTTTAGAAGTACTCTTGCTGCACAAGCAAATAATCCTACTTGGGGTAGTTATGTGGAGAAGCTTCTAGTTGACGGTTATCATAAGCCAAAGTCTGGAACAGATGCTGGTGATCATCCTCCTATAACTCCAGTAAACTCAGCAACTGAGGTTGTGCTTGGCAATGATGCTTGGAGACTGTACCAGTACGTTTGCCAACACTTTCTGGGAAGCATCTCTCCTGACCTCAAGTACATTAGGTAAAACATTCATTCCCCATTTTAAGTACTCTTTTGTCATCTGTTAATATGTATTGGTGGGGCCTTTCTTCTTTGGTTATCAAAACGGATTTACAATCAGAGTGCATAGTGTTGGGAGTGGAGGCAAAAGGAGAGTTACTGTTTTTGTCTACTTTCTGTTAGCCTTTATTGAATTGCTTTGAAGAAAGATTGGCATGTTGGCTAGGCTATCAATAATTGCCTCTTCTCTCTTTTTTTTTTTTTTTTTTTTTTTTTAACGAAAGAGAGATGTAGTACATACATTGACTTATTAGGTAATGGCCCAGAATATGTTTTCTGATCCTTTTTGTTTCCAGGAAAAAAGTCAAATTCACAATTGGAGGAGAATTATTCCATTGCGTTGGACATCATATCACAAACAAAGGGTTTACTTCTATCATGCCATGGTTGGCCATAAATGAGAAAAGTCTACCTCAATTCACAAAAGGCGAGAAGTTAAAAACTTCAAAAGTGGAGCTGCATGAGGTATTGTTCTATGCGTGCAAAGCATGTTTCCAACTCATATGCAGAGTGTCATTGTGTCTGCCTGTGGCGTGTTGATCTAGATTTTTTTCTGCCCATAAAAGTGCTTTGGTCATAGAATTCTTGTGAGTACAGGCCAAAGGGAAAAGAAAAAGACAAAGAAAAAAACTAGTATACTTGTGAGTGGTGTAATGATGCTAGCACCTTCTTTTATGGGTTTTAACTATAATGGATGGACGACTACATTGGTCTCAATATATTATGGGTTGTTTAACAGTTGTTGGGGAGAAAGATCCATTATATTAGTCAAAAGTGATTTTTGAGTTAGGTTTATTTGCTTGGAAACCTTTCTTGTCCAAGATGTTGCTCTGCCAATTCAAGAGATCTTACTAGTGCTTCCTATTACATCCTCAACTAAAAAAAACGAAAAAGATTTTTCATATGGATAATATCACTGGAAAAATGTGGCATATACAAAGTGGACTTGAATGGTTTGGCTTTGCGGCATAAGCAGACATTAGGTTGGTGGCATTTTCTCTTCTCCTTTGGTAACAGTGTGTTAATGCTTGAATTTTTTCATAAGACGATCAGTAGTATGCAACCAAAGCAACATCTATGTGGTGCTTCCAGTTCTACGAGTTTTTGGATTACCAGATTTAAGCTGGAGAATACGTGGTTTAGTACTATTAACGAATCAATTAGGAGAATATATTATATTCTTGTCATATGTCAACCTTACTCGATTATAGGTTTTGGTGCGAGATCAAGAATTGTGATGGCAGCAAATGTAAAGTTGTTCAACAAGTAATTGGAAAATAGAAGTGGGATCTTGATTATGTCTATTGGATGAGTTAACTTTATTTTGTCCATTGTTAATTATTTGAATAGGAATGTTCGGGTGAACAAGGCACCACTAGGAATTTTGATTCATATTGTGTGGAAGTATGCAGAGTTGTTTTTCTGGGCTTTATTTCATTGTTTTCCCTTTCTGTCCTCCCTGTTTTCTTTGTTCTTTTTATGGCTCCCAAATGAATGGCAAAATTTTTTTGAAAGAAAAGGATGAAGTTATTTCGTTGACATCTCCAACTAATATAATCTATTTACTCCTAAGATAACGTCTGAATATTTTAGTGAGAAGAAAGCGCACATTGACTTTACTGTTGTTTTTCTGCTCTGTTCTTGTTTTATGGTTTATCTTTTTGGAGTTTTGATGTTGGAGTAGCAAGGAGGCAAATAGTTAATCATATATCCGGTTATATTCAGTGGGGACTGCACTGTTGCAGTAGAAATATGTTAGGCAGTGGTCTCAGCTCAATCTGTTGAGTCTATTAATTTTTGTAAAGTGTGGTTTGTTTGTTATTGATGACCTCTGAGTTCCTATCTTGTTACAGGGGAATACAACTGCCCCTGATTTTCTTAGTGAAAGTGAGCTGATTTCTTTGATGGAGAAGAATGGAATTGGAACTGATGCATCTATCCCTGTGCATATCAACAATATTTGCGAACGCAACTATGTACAGGTGGGTGATGTACCATTCCATCTGTTCAGTGGTTCAGAATGTTTAAGTATCAGAGACAATGAAAGTTTCTTTTTTCACACCCAATCTACTTGCAGGTGCAGGCTGGAAGGAAGTTGGCTCCAACTGCCTTAGGTATAAGCTTAATAAGAGGCTACCAATCGATTGATGCTGATCTCTGTCTACCTGACATCCGCAGCTTCATTGAACAACAGATTACTCTTGTTGCGAAGGGTCAAGTGGATCATTCTCATGTTGTGGCTCATGTGCTTCAGCAGTTCAAGCAAAAATTCTTGTACTTTACTAAACAGGTTAGCATTCGGCTTTGATCACTGCATCTTTTGTTCAGTAAATTTCCAGAGAAGGGGCTCAAAATGATTTTATCCGACATTCATGTGGTCTAAGGTTGAAAGTTAAGTCATGTTGATATGTATTGCTTTTTGCCTCCTGAGACTGGAGCTCATTGCATGAAGTTGTCAGAGTGAGTGAGTGAGTGAGTGTGTGTGTGTGTGTGTGTGTGTGTGTGTGTGTGTGTGTGTCATATCTAACAAAGGAGCAATGAGATATTATATTGATAATTTGAAGTATTACACGAATATATCAATTGCACCCCCTGGGAGCACTTCAATTAACTTGAAAAAAAATGACAAGCAATAAGCTTGGTAATGTTGAGTACAGATTCATGGATACATTTACATCACATCAGAGCAACACAATATTTTGAGGCAATTCTTTTATTAATCTGCATTTATATCTATTGAAATGTTCATAAGCTTACTGCACGTCCAGAAAATGGAAGATATTTAGTTGTTCTTAATCTAAAGTTTGTTCTTCCTCATGTATCCAATGGAAGTGTACTGATAGTGTTTATGCTAAGTGAAATATACGGCCTGTTTTAACTGGTAGTTTCAACTTTTATTATGGATACGACACAGGCACATGATTAAGACCTTACTATTTTATCATTCTTTCCTTGTGGTTATTTCAGATTGGAAACATGGACGTGTTGTTTGAAGCTCAATTTTCTCAACTTGCTGATTCAGGCCGCCCTCTCAGTAGATGTGGCAAGTGCCTCCGATACATGAAGTACATTTCTACTCGGCCACCGCGTCTGTATTGTAATACATGCGAGGAGGTTTATCATCTTCCTCAAAATGGAACAATCAAGGTGAACCTTCATCATCTCATGTTAGTTTGCTTTGTTGAGCTTGGGTAGTTTAAGTGTCAGGGTGTGAACTATTCTGATGTGCTCAATTCTGCTGATTTTTGTTTAGCATGTTCATGCCTCTGGATTACCCCTATTCCTTACATTTTCTGCCTTTGAAATGAAGTTGAGTACCTCAACTTGCCAACTGTACTGATGGGAGTTAAATTCCAGTATCTATGGCGAATATTTCTTAGTTGCTTTTGCAACTAAGCCACAAGATGATAGAAGGAAATTGAAGAACTTCATTTTCTCCAATTAGACTTTTATACTCGTCTCACCAATGAACACTGATCAATTTTCTCATCAATCTATTTGTTGCAGCTGTACAAGGAACTCACATGTCCTTTGGACAGCTTTGAACTCTTGATCTTCTCCATGCCTGGTCCTGAAGGCAAATCTTTCCCTCTCTGCCCATATTGTTACAACAGTCCACCCTTTGAAGGTATCGATACGCTTTTCGGTGCTGGAAGGATGGGTAACTCTAACAATCCTGGGAAAGGAGCTGGCATGCCATGCTTTCTCTGCCCCCACCCAACATGCCGGCATTCTCTGATAACCCAAGGAGTATGTGCATGCCCAGAATGCAATGGTACCCTCGTACTAGACCCAATCAGCGCCCCAAATTGGAAGCTCTTCTGCAACATGTGCAACTGCCTCGTTCTTCTCCCGCAAGGTGCTCACAGGGTGTCGACTACTCCCGACCGGTGTCCCGATTGTGACTCGATGATCATAGAAGTGGACTTCAATAAGAAGGCAACGCCTTTAGAGGATGGGGCCACGCTGCATAAAGGTTGCATCCTGTGTGATGAGTTGCTTCATTCTCTTGTGGTGGTGAAGCACGGCAAATCATTTTATAGACGAGGTGCGAGAGGAAGGGGCCGAGGAATGGGAAGATCTGGGAGGGGTGCAGGCCGCGGCAGTTCGAAAATGGTCGATCCTAAGATGTCTTTTCGAGGTTTCTAATGGTTGTTTGTGTCAGCACTAACCAAATCTGATTGACAACCACCTCGATAAGCCATCTGACTTTTTACTTTCATAGTTCTCCTTTTCTTTTAGTCGGGCGTATCGAATGCATATGATGCATGGTTTGTTAAATCATAGGTGAGCATTTTAACTGAGGACCAATCGAAGAATGCAGAATGTTCTGTGAATGTGTACATGTGAGTATTGTACAAGAATGATGCTTGATATACGAAAAAAAAAATTGCGTTTTTAACGAAAATGTGAATATCCCTATGAATGCGAAGCAGTCAGTTTTTTATTATTCGACTTTTGGCAAACAAACAACAATTAATAACAACAATGGTGATAATAATAACGACAACGGGGGTAATGATAGGCCTTTCTTTCTTTCAGTTGGACCGTATTATGAGTGATATCATGCTTTAATGTTGATATCATTTTAGTGCACCACCCTACTTCCAGCATCAACCTATGTTGATCTTTTTTTTTTTTTTTTTTTTTTTTGAAATTTTATTTTTCTGATAACATATCTTTCGGCCTTTTTGGTATTTGTAAAAGTCAGGTAGTAGGTGTCACGTTGGCGATGGATGGCTGCCTCGTAAGCACTGACCAGCCATTTGACTCCCACATTAGTAACTCCGTCCGAGCATCTCAAGAAAGGATCCGAGCAGCTGGAGGAGGAGGACTAAAATTGCAACAATGGAACATGTTCGAGGACCCGATTGTGAAAAAAAACAAAAAATCTAAGGCTGATATTGCACAAATTGAAAAAGTCCAAGGACCCAATGCCATAATCGCCTTTTATTTTAAATGATGAGGAAGCGAGCTTTATACACGGTTTTTGTTATTCAATCTTAATATATCAACTTATCCTAACGCGGAATTAACTTAAAAAAGAAGTAAGCTTTGCCCTGATAAAAGTGAACGACAGCTATTATCAGCAAGACATGAGCTTCGCCAATAGAGTTTGAAAACATGGATGACCATTTTCTTTCTTTTTTTATTTATATTTTATGCGAAAGTAGTGCTTTGTACATATATTGTGGA
Organism: Eucalyptus virginea; assembly: GCA_014182375.1. NCBI lineage: Eukaryota > Viridiplantae > Streptophyta > Magnoliopsida > Myrtales > Myrtaceae > Eucalyptus > Eucalyptus virginea. The sequence continues at coordinate 4,375,937 of CM024521.1, forward strand.
CGACAACTCATACCGGCAAAACATGAGCTTCTCAGAAATGGACCAAGACAGGCTCGTCAAAAACCACCAAATGAAACGAGAGACTTATTTACAATGCACTGTTTTCAAAGTCGATTTAAAAACAATGAAACGAGACTTCTATATTTACAATGCACTTTCAAAGTCGAGGTTGGCGACGAAACTTATGTGTCCCAATGCACGATGGCTCGTCTTCAACTTCATGAGGTAGACATTGTTATATACAGCATTCTCATTCTCCCTATATTTGTACACGCATCATTATAGAATCGTTACATCGGATGACCACACATTAACTGGAGAAAGAATGATGCTTCGAAGGGCGTCTCTCGTCTTCCTTCTTCTCCTACTCCTTTCCTCCCACACTACCATCTCTTCGAAAGTCACCGCCGCCTGCCCAGCGAGTAACGGTAAGCATTGTTATTCTCGATGGATGGATGCAAAATGAGAAAAAAACACCAGTCATGGGTTGATCTGATAAACTGCCAAAGTAATGATTGAGAATAGTCGCTTTTCGGGAAAGTGATTATGGGGGATCCAAAAGAAAACGATTTCACATTGAGGTCCTTTCGGATTTTGAAGTTTGAAGACAACGTCTAAATTGAAGACGGGAAAATTATTAAAAAATTTAAATCTTTTGTAGTTGTGTAAATTCATTTATAAACTTATTTTTTTTTTAACTAATTGAGTTCTAAATCTTTTACAATTATGCTAGTTCAGTCATTTTGCCCAAAATTGGTCGGCCAGCGTTGATGTGGCTGTTGGCTAGCATCGGCAACAAATTTTTTATAATATTTTATTTTTTTAAATTATTTTATTAATTTTTAAATCTTTTTACCCCTCTCTCTCTCTCTCTCTCTCTCTCTCTCTTTCCTCTCTCCTCCTCCCCCCTCCTCCCCCTCCTCCCTCCTTCTTGCTTTGGCTCTAGTGACTGGCCAGCCCTTGCCGATCGTCGAACTGAGATGGCCAGGCGAGCTCGTCTCGCCATCGCTAGGCGAGCCTCCACTAGATCTGGCGAGGGCTCACCCCGCCGTTGCTGGGCAAGGGGCGAGGACTCCCTCGCCATCGGGTGAAGGGTAGCTCACCCAGCCACTAGTGGGGTGAGCCCTTGCGGATTTGGCGAGGGCTTGCCTCGCCAGCCTGAGTGATGGCAAGGCCCCTCTCGTCGGATTTGGCGAGGATTCGCCTCATTGTCGCTTGGGCTAGTCAGGGGGGCCTCGCCGTCGCTCGGGCTACTTAGGTGACCCTCGCAAGATTCGGCGAGGGCTCACCTCGCTAGTGGCTGGGGAGCTCCCTTCGCCAAGTGATAGCAAGGGAGTCCTCGCCCCTCGCCATCGTTGGGTTGGTGAGGCGAGCTCGCTTGATTGCCTCAGTCCAGTGATTGGCGAGGGTTGGTTGGTCACCGGAGCCAAAGGAAGGAGGGGGAGGGGGAGGAGGAAGGAGGGAGGAAGAGGAAGGAGGAAGGGGAGGGAAAAAAAATAGAGAGAAAAAAAGGTAAAAAGATTAAAAATTAATAAAATAATTTGAAAAAAAAATAAAAAATATTTGAAAAAATAAAAATTATTGAAAAATTTGTTGCTAGAGGCCACGTTGGATATAAGCCGGCCGGCCAATTTTGGCCGGAAGGACTGAAATAAAAAGTTATTTTTCTCGAATAACACAATTGTAAAAGATTTATGATTCAATAAGCAAAAAAAAAAAAGTTTATAACTTATTTTAATTTGTATAATTGCAGAAGGTTTAGGATTTTTTTTGGTAATTCTTCCAAGATTGACTAAGTGCACGTTTTCAGGAGGAAGCAATATGGAAAAGATGGCGGTGAGCAAGATCGCTGTTAATGGAAGTAAATCTAAGCCGGACGGGAAACATAACCCTTAGCATAGCCTTTCGAAGCTCCTTCCTCAGAGGCCATGCCTGCCATAGGGAATCTTTCAAGTGATTCTCGATTATTAGTTTCTCTGTTCAGTTGCTCCTAATATTTGTTGGTGTTATTAAGAAATGAATAATTCTTTTTCTATACTCTTCATGGTTAATTAGGGTTTTCCAGATACTTTTTGTTCATGGAGCTCAAATGATTTCTTTGAATCCATTACGAATGGGAAAAGATTTAAATTGATCGTCCATTGAATTAATATCCCTATTACTTTTTCCCCAAACCTCACTTTATTTATTTCATGCTCCAGCAATACCATATTATCCACAGCGCAACCCAATTACCGCATTCCAATTCTTATCTATTCGAGTGCATATATGATAATTACAACATTTTGTATGTTTTGATTTGGCTTTCACTGATTGTAATGGCATTTAAATTTTTTTTTTTCAGAGGAAGCAAGAGATCTCAACTTTAATCTTACTTAGCACGAACTCTTGTACTTCTCTTGAAATTTGATGATAAGAAAGCGAAAAAAGTGTCGTGTTTTTTCTACTCCATCTTTCACTGTCATAGTGAATCCAGAGACTTAGAGCACACAAGAAGTCAGTGGAAAAATTTTGAGAGTTGAAAAATCGCTCCCCTTCAAGGGAGACTATTTGCAATGCCTTGGAAAAGGTAAAATGATCATAGAAAAGAGGGAACATAACAGAGACTCAAGCAAAACAATGTTTTCAAATTTAACCGCATGAGAAGCTTTCTGGAGGTATTTTTTAATAACCCATAAGGCAAAATCTAAGGCAAAACCGAGAAGAGAGAGAGAGAGAGAGAGAGAGAGAGAGAGATGAGTCAATGATGGTGAGAGGGTCAGAGGATTGAAGAAGAGAGAAAGAGGAATTTTTTTAATGTTGTGCGTAAATATTGAGGACTGGGACTCTCTAGGGAAGAAAAACCTAATAAAAGGAGAGACATCACGTTTGACCAAGGAGAAGTAACCACGGGATGCAAAAAAAGTGGCTCGCAAAGATAAAATGGTAAAATATTATGAAAGAGAGTGGAAAAATGGTGACCCGGAAAATATTAACAAACCCTCTAACCGATAGTATAGGTGTGCGAGAATATTATCGTGGTCCTATCCACGAGTTAAAAGGCAAGAATTTCTCCACATTATTGACAATTGCCCATGGCACAAGCTGACTAGGGATCTGCTCACAACCTAACTTAAATTTGTGATCTTTCGGAAATAATATGACTCCTTTATCATTGGGTTATCATGCTCGATAATTTCAGTTTGTTCGTTTTATCGCATCTCTTAAGCAGTGCATTGTCTAGGATAAACAACTCCAACTTGATCTTCATTTAAGAAGAAAAATTAAATCCGATGTAAGAGTAGATCTATAAAAGCTTGTCAGTGATTTCTAAATGCATAGTTGCCTAACCAATTGATGCATGAATTCCCATTTTTGACAAACATGCCGCAAACGGACCTTCCACTTTCTCCGTAGTAAATCCTTACTTATATTAGCAAAATGTCACACTTAATGGATTGTTTCTTTGATATGATGGCATGGAGGGTTCTTGAAATTTTGCAATCTGCGTAGTGTAGTCCTTAGACCCACCAGCTAGTGGCCAGGTCTGTGGTCTTCCGCGCCATTTTCGCCATCATCCTCATTTGAAGTTTCATTTTTTTTTTTTGTTGCATAATTATTTTCTTTTTCCAAAGATCAACTTACGTCAATTTAATTTTAAAAATTAATAAAAGCCATGTGTGCACTATTGGAGAAAATATTTTTCAATGGGAAAGCAATTCTAAAAATTGCTCCCAATAAGATCAAGACCAGTCATGCAATTTTTACACTCTTGGCAAAGTACAACGAGAGTTTCTAAAGTTGACAAACTCATTAAATCTTTCTTAATATAGGATGTTATCTTCATGTATAAAGGCCCTAGCTCAGGAAAGTTTTTCTATTACATTTATTCTAGCTAATATCTCTTTAGAAATCAATAGCTACCTTGTACCTTAGATCCATATAAGAAATAAAAGTAAAGGGCATCTTGTCCATTTCTTCATGGTATTAGAGCCTATTATTCACAAGTATATCTTTCAAATTTTTCTAATGGCAAACTATTGCTCTGCGTAAATGTTGTCATACTCCTTAACCATAAAAATGTTTAACTTGATGGACATTAATAAGTAATCAGATGAGTTTAGGTACAATATGCAATAATGTAACTTACATGCATTACCCACATTTAGCAGATGTGTTAATTAATATAATCAGTTTGGTCATGAGTTCTTAAAATGTTCATCATTCAAAGGTTACCAGCGTAAAGGAGTATGCTTGAGCAATAAAAGTTTCATAACCTTTACTGTTTTTTATCACCTTAATACATAGCTCAATTATTATCCTCATAATGGTTGTATCTTATTAAGCTAGCTTCAGTTCATAATAAAGTTTAATTTTTATTAATAAATCACACATTTATAATCTTTATGTGATAACATACCTATAACCCAACACTTGTATTTCTAAAATCATAGAAAATACTAGAAAAATACACAAAAATACACTAAAAATACATGTATTTAGGGCTTTGTATGTATTTTTACATCTATAAAATCATCAAATATGTAAAATAAATACACCACAAGATAGAGGAGGATCATACGAATCTAACGCCACCAACCATGCACCATCGAAGCTCCCATGCACTTGCACGCATCACCTAAGTGTGCAGCATGTGGGGCTCATGCACGGGCGAAGGGTCCAGAAAAAAACTGGTTCGATCGATGGCGGTCCGACCCGTTCCCGGTCCAACCGTCCAGTCCATCCGCCTCGGTCCGATTGGTTCCGACCATTCGCCCGATCCGACCGATCCGCCTCAAGGTCCGGGTTGACCGGTTCGGTCAACCAATTGACCAGGTCGGGTCCGGTCGCCGATGTCATCGTGACGTCAGCACCCGCATGCATCGCACGCGCTAGTCGTGCCCTGCGTGTGGGGGCGCGTGACGCGTGGGGCGCGTCTCCAACGCCCTAGTGGCACGTGGCGTGCGTGGGGGCGCGAGTGGCCTCCCCCGACGATGCACTACCCATGGATCTCTTCGTCTCATCGAGCCCAGTCTGAATTTGTGATTTAATTTAATTTTTTATTTAACAAAAAATCTCAAAAATCACAAATTATGGCAAAAAATTTATGCGTTCAAATTCTATGGTTATGGAGGCTCCGATACCACATGTTGGATGAAAATTACGTAACCCCAAGATCTCCATATTCTTATAACCAGAACAAGAATATGCATAATTGAGTAGAAAGATTAACGCGCCTGTTTTGGGATCCATCGTTCTTGAAGCGGAAGCGGAAAACTAATGCTCCATTAGCAAGTCCTTCTTTTCTATTGTCCTCCATATCACTTGCTCAATGAGGCGGCCCCCTCATCTTTAGCATTAGGTAAACGCTCCTTATGTGAGGATACGTGTGAGAATTAGGGTTATAGGAGAGATTTGAGCACTATTTATAGAGTTTTCAACTAGCTCCCTTATTACGAGTCAGACTCAACTCGGCTCACATTAGCCAGTCCCATATTAGACTAATGGCCCGTTTGGTTTGGCTTTGGAGAAATGCCCTTGGGAGAATGCAAATACCTTTGAGGTAAAGGGATTTTCTGAAATGCTAAATTGTTTGGTAAACTATGACTGAAAAGTGCTTAGGGAAATGTAAGACTGTTTGGTAAACATATATTTGAAAAGCCCTTTAGTGTGACCAAATTAAGTTTTTTAGTTTTAGTACTTTTAAAATTGCAAAAAAGAAACAATGACTATATAACCTTTTACATTTTCATGTTGAAAGTAATGTAAAAGATATATATTAGTAAATTTATTTTAAAATTATATTAAAATAATTTGATTATAGATTAGATGCAAAGCTCAACTTTTGGCCTATGGTTCTTTTAGGTTTGTTTTCAACTTTGAATAATTTTTTTTAATTATTGTAGTATTAATCATCTTCGTTAATTAATGATCATTCTAGTGTATTGATAAAAAGTTGGGCTATTGATTGTAAAAAAAAAGAAGAAGGTGAACCCAATATTTGCAAAGGGTTTTTATTATTTAAAAAAATAAAAATAAAATCCGGTGAAACTCCGTCGCCAATCAACGGCGGTTAGGGTGTTAAAAAAAAAAAGAAGTCAACAAATGAATAGTAAATGTGGATTTGTATTTTCAAAATGCTGAAAGCCCAAAGCAAGTCTCCACCTGCTTTAGGGTTTCAGCATTTCAAAGGCCAGCATTTGGCTAAGGACACCTCCAAATCTTTGAACCAAACACCTTAATTTTTTCCCAAGGGGCTTTCGGGACTGAAAGCCCCTTGAGAATGCTTGAACCAAACGGGGTCTAATTAAGAAACCTTCTATCTCACCTTAGACCAACTCCCGTTTTACGGAACCGTAAAATGGTAAATTACAATATCAATTAATGTAGTCCGCATTAGGAAAACTCTTACAGTATCATCTTAGTCAATTCTTCTTTTGACTCATAATTTTCTACAAAATCCATGTTTTGTTTAAAATCTTTATGTGTTCTTTTATCGTTTTCTTTAAGCAGTTGATTATATTTAGATACTCGTGTGGCCAATTAAAATAAATTGGCAAAATTCGAACCTTAGGATCTTCTCTAAGACTAAAATTTTAGTCCATGGAAAGACAAATTTGTAAATTCTTTTTTCTAAAAGAGACGTGAGGCATCTTTTCCAACCTTTTCAAATCAAGCAACAAATTAATCATTCGACTCACTATAATATTGATACTCCATCTACAGGATTAATAATAGAATTGTCTTTCCATCTCTATCAATTACAAACAAAATTTGGTGGCTGTTTAGTATACCAAGTGAAAGCTATTTTTCGATAAAGACTAAGGGAAAAGCCTAGGTCTTAAACATCATATATTGCTACGCTGTATTCAAATACAAATCGATTGATACGTTCAACTGTCAATGATCATCTTCACTAGAAAAATAGGCAAAGTCAGCAATCTTGAAGCATTTAGGATAAGATTGATTATTGACCCACTCAACATAAGGTTTCTTGTAGAAAGGTTGAACAACTCTTCTATCTAGCCTAAATTGCTGTAAAAACATTTTTACCAACTGCTTAGAGGTCAATTTGTGGTTTGGCTGCTCATCTTGTTGCCCCTAGGCGATGTTGATGCTGTCGAATTATTTATCTTAATTATAATCGGTATTATAGGCTTGCACTGCCACATTCGGTGGCATACTTGTCCCATTCGGTCTTACATTTCCAATATTTGGCACTCGTCTAATGTGTCGACCAATTTGATTTGTCTAATCGTGGGATCCATTTGATTACTCCGACCTGCATTGTTTTGATTATTACCATTATTTTGGCCAACAGTGTTTTGATTATTGTCGTTATTCTGCATTAACTGGTGGAACCTAGAGCCTTCGCAAAATTTTATTAGGGTTTGAAACATCTAGCCTAGTTTATTAGCATTATTAGTTGACCACATGGTCTAGCAACATATTCTAGCACCAGATGATCACGATCTTAGTATGACCTCATTGACAGCATTGATGACCATAGGCTTGATCGTGTCCGACATGCGCCTTGCATTATAGTTAGCTATGCCATTGTCTTGTTCTTCGAGCAATCTTCATATAGCTGACATCAAGTTAGGATTTAGGGCATCTTCTCTCCATTGCTCTTCAGTGAAATGCTTTGGAAGATTGGCATCTTCGAGACGGTTATCTTTTGCTGATCTTCCAGTGGCTGAAGATTCAAAATGCGCAGCCATCTCATTACCAGCCTATGGCAGTTGCTTCTCGTCAGTAGCACTGTCGCTTATTAATTTCTGGTTCTCTCCATTGCATTTTCTCAAATTAACAAAAGGTCCCATTAGGTGTGCCCAAAGATGTTCCACCAAAAAGTTAGAAATCTTAAAAGATAAGGATGAATCAAATTGAATTGACAAAGATTCAAAAATGGTCATTTGTTCATTTTGGAAAGGAATGTAAATGGAAGTGAATGTATCTAAATTTTGCGTACTGAACTCCAGATGTTGCAAGAAAAAAAGGGTGCCGGAAAGTTAAAGGTACTGCAAATTGCAGGAAAGTTAAAGACGAAAATATATGCAGAAACAGATGTTTAGATTGATTCATTCTGTGCAGCTCACAAAGATTACAACACGAGCTCTCATATCCCACAGTAGCAGTTATTTACAAGCACTGTTTGGATTTTGAATTTAAGGATATATGCATTGAAGATCCTAAAACTTATCTTAAAAGTGCAATTGAGTCCTAAAGTGTAATCAAGTTTTAAAACTCGTCAAATTGGTTCAATCAAGTCCTTCTGTTAACTTAGTATAATTTGGTTAACTGAAAATATTAATGACTTTTTTTATTATTTTCTCTCTCCTACATTGTGCTAACATGGCTAAAATATAAAAAAATAAAGAGAAAACAACGTGGTTTTAGCCTAAATTTTATTTTTTATTATAAGTATTAATTACTGACAAAAAAAGATCTAAATGTTAATTAAATTAAATTTAAATATAAACTATTTTTTTTTTTTCCCAAAAAAAAATTAATATTTAGGGGGACAGCAACAACCAAACGAGGGCCTACCACTGCAGACCCCTGCCTTCGTTGTTGTTGCCCCACCATTGTAGGCCCTCGCTTGCAATCGGCCACTGGCCGGTGCGTGTTAACCGGAGTCGAACCTCACCCGACCATTCTTGGCCCCTTTCGGCGATGGTGGGGTAGCAAAAACAAGGGTTTGCAGGCCCTAAATGCGTTATCGATTTCCTTTTCTACCATTCAGCCTAATAGGTCTCCCTTTGTTTTTTCTATTGATGACTCCTCCTTTTAGTTATCACGATACCAATCAAGAGTTGGTCGATTCTTTTTTTGTGTCAAACACTTCCTTACTTCTTTCTCATTTTCGCTGCAAGCGCTGGCAGGTTTCTAATTGCTTCCCCTCACAATCATTCAATACCAAGAAAATAGAGATATTCAAACTACCCTTTATGTCTTCCTATAGCTAAAATTAACTAGACAATGTTGATTTGGCATGCATCATTCTCTATTGCTTTATCTCAAGCGTATTTTCAAGAAAAGATATCCTATGAAAGGAAGTGGTCCAGTTCAATTTCTAACGTTTGGTGAGCGTGTCAAAGCTAATAATCAAAGTCCAAATATCACCCGAGCTCGAGGTTGCAAAACCTTTTTGTAGAGATTTTTCAGCAGTTCTGAATATACCTATAAAAAAAAGTGAGGCTGTATTTGGTTCAATTTTCCTAAAGGATTTTGGGCCTCTAAAATCTCTTAGAAAAAAATTAAGGTACTTGGCAAAAAAAAAATATTTGGGCCACTTTGAGAAAATTCCAACATTGACAATGCCAAAAACTCCTGCTAAAAGCCAAAGGTAAACGGGGGCTTTTAGCTTTTTCAAAAAGCAAGTTCTAAAATAAATGATTTTTTTCCTAAATTAGCCCCACTAATAATTTCATATTCCGGTTTTGCCCTCATGACTGTTCATATTCTCTGCAGATCTAGTGTTCGTGGAGGTGAAGGAGTTGGAAGGACACCGACATGAAGTTGGCTAGGGTCATAGCATCACGTCGACCGGAGCTGCATGGCCTCGGTTCCCTGTTGCCTAGCTCATGCGACACTAAAGTCCGATTTAGTTCACCTGAGGTTGTGTGACCTCCACGTCGCCTCACTTAGGGTCGATAAGATGGAAGCAGAAGAAGAAGAAGGGTTGAGGCTAATCAAGTGGTTCTCCGACAAAGTAGTGGGAGGAGAAGTGGACTACAAGGCCAACGCGGGCACGGCTTGGAGCCACTCCTACCTCAACCAGAAGCCCCAGCATCCCTCTTCTACCCTACCAAGCGCCGCGAGTGGATCGTTGTGCAGCTCCACGCCGAGCGCCAGCGCTGCGCCGACGACATCGCTCGCTTGCGATCTCTCTCTCTCTCTCCCTACTTGTCTCGTCCTTTCCCGATTTGTTTTCTGTGTGATTTTGACTTTTCTTGTTAGTGATTTTGACTTTTCTGATTTTGACTGATTGGTGACTGATTGTGTGATTTTGACTGATTGGTTTGTTTTCTGTGTGATTTTGACTGATTGGTTGGTTGACTGGTTACATTTCTTCTTCTTCTTCTTTGGTTCGTTTTCTGTCAAATTGGTCTTTGGCTGGTTACAAAACATCCATTATAACCAAACGCCATTTGGTTTTGACAAATACACATTTATTCAAAGATACTTGGGAAAATGGCTTTACATTCTCAAAATTGAACCAAATGTAGCCTAAGTCCGAGCAAATTTGGTTGGGTAAAAAATGGATTAAACCCAAATTAATTTAATTAATCAATGTCCATCCATTTTTATGTAAGACAATTTTAAAGATTTATATTTGAGACAATTTTAGTTATCTATATTTGACCCAACCTTACTTAGCCCTTGCTCAAGCCAACTCAGGCTATAATTCTTAGCAATTTCTCTCTTAATATTAAAAATAATAGCATATTAAAAAAGAACTAATCTATTAAAAAATCAATTAAACATGACAGATAAGAAATTTCTAATTTGGTTCACGAATCGAGCTACTAAAAAATCTCTTGTTATTTCTCCTGGTGCTTAAAATTTGATCTAATTTAGCCAAAAAAGACTATTGCCTAGAAAGATATATCAACTAGGATAATCAATTCCTGGGCAGTCGATTGAAGGGACAGTTCCTGAGCGGTCGATTGAAGGGACAGTTCCTGAGCAGTCGATTGAAGGGACTAGTTCCCAATTTCTGAACATGAGGATCCCACTCCGAAACTGATTGAAGGGACTGGTTCCCCTTTTTTGAATATGAGGATCCGAGGACTAGACTAAAGAAGGTTAGAACCAAGGATTGGATTGATTTGTCCAAATCAGTTCCTGAATAGTCCAATGGAACTGATTGCATGTACTTCCAACACTTTATACGAATGTGAAAAAATATTTTGACTATCTCAAGCATGTGTGAACTTGTTAATTGACCACACCACAAAAATTTCACGCTTGATCTTAGGCAAAGGGCCATAGTATAGGCTTAGGAAGGAGCTGCCGGGCTTGTGATTTATACACGAAGTCTCTTAGGCTCACTGCTATTTGTTGGATGTGGGACTTGTCTCTTGCAGGGTAGGGTGAGCGAGAGAGAGAGAAAAAGAGAGGGAGTGAGCGTGGGACGAGAAGAGTAGAGTTGATAGTGAACAGTTCCACATCGGCTGAGGGAAGAGACTAACAAGCAAGTTGGTGGTAGCTGCAATGAAGTGTGATGTTGCATTGAGAGAGACCTTATCCTTGCATGAAAATTTTAGTATAAATTACTTCCTCACAATTTTTAATAAAAAAAGTAAGTTTATAAAATTAATAATCAATTTGGTTTGAGCAGTCAATTTTATCTTTGGAATTGGGAGCTAAATCAATATTCACTGGTTCCAATTTTGTGAAATCGGAACCTGACTAACATCACTGGAAACTGGATGATTCTCAGTTCGGATGCTCACCCCTGATACTAGGGAAATGCACAACCACACCTTCAAGCGTAAAAATCTAGAGTTTAGTTTTCCAATCACATCTTGACACACGTCTGTACTGCTCTCCAAGCGTGGCGGTAAAATAATCAACACGTCGCTCTCCTTCCTTACGCAGCTCTCCTTACGTCGCTCTCAGAAGCAGTTGAACTTTTCGTGTTGGTGGTCACTTAAAACTCCTTTGGGAGAAACGATTTTTCGTGGACAACGTTGTTGGACACCCTATCATAATTACAGGCTTCCAAGCAAACTGGTGGTTCATAGATTTTTATGTTGCAACAATTTTTCGTGGCCACTGGACGCATGATTGTTATCCGACGAGGCTAATGATGGGAGTTGGATCCCTCATGTTAAACATGCAATAAATAAAAGGCGGATCCCAAGTGAACGCAGAAACAATAACGCGCAATGCTTTGAGAATGGCTCGAATAAATAAAAATATTCTGCTCCCGAAGCAGCTATATACTTTCTTCATGATTGATGCTCCCCAATAACACCTATATAAAGGGCGGTTAGCAAACTGAAAGATTGCAACAAATTTCGCAATGGCTCTTCCTGCTTTGTTCACAAGCTTCCTTCCCTCCTTGACTGGCTATAACCAACCCTCTCTCTTTTTCTCTAGACTCCCTCGCTCCTCCTCTTCCTCCTCGTCCTCCTCCACGGCCTCTGGCCCTCAATTTATGACACGCGCTTTGAAGATTGAAGGTCAAGAGATTGTGAGACGTTCGGCAAACTGGCAACCTAGCGTTTGGGACTATGGCCTTGTGCAGTCGCTTGGTGTTGATTACTCGGTAATTGTTTTTTTTTTTTAGGGCACAAAATCCAACTTACCATAAGTATTATGGAAAATAGTCACACTTGGTCCTCAAACTTGGAAAATTTTCCTATCAAATCTTTCGGTCTATGGTTCTGACAATTGAAGCTCGTGTCCACTTCAATGCTAGATAAAAGTATGATGTGGAAAAACTAGGCACTGCTGCGGATATTCAATTCGCGAAACTACAAAAACAATAACTCCAGATAAATTTAAGCGAATTTCAGCAACACTTTAGTCCATGATACCACTGATTATTTGAATATTGGACTTCTGTTTGGCATCAATTAATATCTCGGCTTTGCCTTGCTGCGTTCAAATTTTAAGTCACCACGCTGACGACAAAAACAACATAAGTTCGGTGACCGAAGTATACTTTTTCCCTATTTTCTATTTACTTTGATGGGATGAGTCCACAAATCCCAAAACGCCGTTGAAACAAAAGAAAAACTGTACTTTGAATTAGATATATGGATGTATACCTCTCGTGTATTTCTATATATGATTCATAACAACATTCGAGATATGTAACATCAATTTACACATTCATCCATTGCTGCAGTATCAAATGTAAGACCAACCACAACAATATTCTATAGGAGATATCGATAAGCCTAGTCAAAATGGCATATCTCAGCATATAGGCAAGAGCTCAACAGTGCTTGTGCATTAACTTTGATTGACATCTCATTTTTCTGAGCTTTTCATGTGTCTAGGAGGATCAATATACGGAGCATGTCCAAAGGTTGAAGAAAGAAGTCAAGGGTCTATTTGAGAGGGAGATGAATCAGGTGACCAAGCTCGAGTTCTTTGACGTGGTTCAAAGGCTAGGACTAGGATACCATTTTGAGACGGAGATCAAGAGCGCTCTAAGTTCAATCTATAACAACACCGAAGATGCTCAGCTTTCGGATGATCTCTATGCCGCTTCCCTTCGATTTCGGTTACTCAGACAACATGGATACAATATACCACAAGGTAGTCGCCAGCTAGTTAACCTTTTGTGAGTCATGTTGACACATCAAATTTTACTTGACCACTCCTTTTCTTCTGCACATATAGATGTGTTTCAAAGGTTTATGAACACGACCGGCACATTCAATGAATCCCTCAGTGAGGATGCAAAGGGGCTTCTTGGTCTCTATGAAGCTTCTTTTCATGGATTGGATGGTGAAACCATACTCGATGAAGCCTGGAACTTTGCTTCTAAGCATCTGAAGGATCTAAACCTTGACGAAGTTCCCAGCAATTTAGCAAGCAACGTGAGTCATGCATTAGATATGCCGATCCACTGGAGGCCAAACGGGTTGGAGGCTCGGTGGTTCATGGACATGTACGAGAAACAACAAGACATGATCCCCTCTTTGCTACGTTTGGCTAAAATAGACTTCAATTTAGTGCAGTCGATCCATAGGAAGGAAGTTAGCAATCTGGCAAGGTATACACAAGCACTCTATAGTATATAGATGCAATCTGGCTACGCAGGAGCGCATTTTTATTGACTTGGTTTTCATATAACAACTATTTCAGGTGGTGGGTTGAACTTGGGGCAAACAAGATGACCTTCTTTAGGGACAGGCTAGTGGAAAGCTATTTTTGGAGCTGTATAATGGTCTTTGAACCACAATATACAGCTTTCAGAGAAATGAATACGAAGATCGGTTGTATGGTGACACTTATTGATGATGTTTATGATATATATGGGACGCCAGAAGAGCTTGAGCTCTTAACAGATTTCATTATTAGGTTTGTTTAGTGTCACTACCTTCATCATTTTCCTTTTAACAGTTATTGCTGAGAAAAATGATAGGGAATTAATTAGTCTATGAACGTGATGCATAGAACAAATACTCAAAATTATATTATTATAAAAGAAATCAAAATTATATTATTATAAAAGAAATTCTTCCATGCGTTTTGGACAAGTCATTTTTTATGTCAGCTTGTTTTTCTTCTACGTAATTGATTGGTTTGGATTAATTGAGGAACGGTAAGCACTGATTTTCATTGTTATTACTAAAATAAATATCGAGTGGAGGTAAATTTTATAACATTGTTGAAATGGTGATGACTTATTTAGGTGGGACATCACAGACATCGATAAGCTTCCTCCAACAATAAGGAATAGTTTCATGGTCTTGTACAACACGACCAATGAAGTTGGGTATCAAACGATGAGAGAGCAAGGAATCAACCCCATCCCTTACGTGCGGAAAGTGGTAATCTCGACTTACTAAATCTTTTACCTAATATTTTCTAGCCCGTGTCAGAAAACTCATTTTTCTACCTCGAACTTTCGTCATGACTTCTCTTTGAACATTTGAGAATTCGAACAAATAGGAGAAAAGAACGTCCCTCGACTTGGTCATTGACGCACTTTTTGAACTTCAATCCTATAGTGGGCCGATGAATGCAAGGCATACATGAAGGAGGTCCATTGGTACAATAGTGGCATCAAACCGGCACTGAAGGAGTACATGGACGTTGCGGTGGATTCAATCGGAGGGCCGATTTTGCTGTTACATAGCTACTTCCTAACCACAGACAAACTGACGAAAGAGGGACTTGATTATGTGTTGAAAATCCCAAGTGTCATGCATTCCTCTGCCAAGATCCTTCGATTCAACGATGATCTCAGTACATCATCGGTAACTTACTTTGATAGTTGTCCTTTCCTTGTAGATAATCTCTTACAAAAAATATACATTATTGGAATATTCATAGCAGTATTATATTCTTTTTATTTCTCTGATACAAATGTGAGATGAATCAAGGGCTTATGTTTGTTACCCATCATTGTCATCCATGCTTAGCATGAATTAGCACGAGGAGACAACTCCAAGGCACTAGAATGCTACATGAATGAAAGCGGCGCTTCGGAAGAGGTTGCAAGGGAACATATTAGGCATCTGGTGCGCAACATCTGGAAAAAGATGAACAAAGATGTGTTTGAGGACTACCCATTCTCCGGGTTTGGGCCTTTTCTAGGTGCATGTTTGAACTTGGCACGAGCTTCTCATTGCTTTTATGAGTATGGAGATGGACATGGCCTTCCTGGTCACCAAACCAAGGACCATCTTGTGTCAACCATATTCGAATCCGTGCCCCTCGACTAGGGATGCATTATTGACCAAGGTCTCGCTATTGCAGAAAGCCTTTAATCTGTTTTGTTGTTATTAGCTTTTGGGGTGGCTCTGTGAGCTCTAAGTTATTGAAACCATGGTAACTGAGGTCTGTTGACGGGTGTTCGTATAGGCTTGATAAAATTCGGCAGAGAAGCACATGCTATTTCGTGTTTTCTATTGTGGCTGATTGCGTAATTGTTGATGGTATCTGTATATTTTGACATCATTCTTTGCTTAGTGAGGCCGCCCTACACTGGGCGAGAGCTGGCCTTGCCAGATTTGGCGAGGGGAGCCCTTGCTGGGGCTCACCCTCTACCAAGTGAGGCCAGGATCTGTTGAGGCCGACTTGGTCGACACCTCACTAGGGGAGCCCTTGTCTAGGTGAGGGTTGGCCTTGCCTAGGCCAAATTTGGTGAGGCCGACCCTTGCATGGGCTAGACATGGGCATAGCTAGTGGCTAGTCATTGGCAAAAAAAAAAAAAAAAAAAAGAAAAAAAGAAATGAGAGTAAAAATATAAAAATAAAAAATAGGAAAATTATTAAAATATTATTAAAAATTATCTACGTCAACAGTGACAGTGCCACGTAAGTAGGTTGACACCCATGTTAACAATATCCGGCCAAACTTAGTCCGAAGAATTGAATTGACACTAAGTCAAATATGTAGGACTAAATTAATACCATTAAAATATCTAGGACTAAATTGACACAAATGTAATAACTTTATAAATTTTATAACACTTTTTTCCTAAGAAAACCTCCTAACATATTTTGAAGTTGATAAAATTATCCATAGTTTATATTGATCTTGATTAATGCAAAAGTCGTTTGCGTTGCAGGTAATATCCGCTTTAAAAGGACCTTTGATATGATCGGTGAAAAGATCCTAAATGATTGAAAGAACAAGGTTTTAAGTCATAGCATTTAAATCACTATCGTTGTTAAAGTGCCTCAGTAAAAATAGTTAAATTTAACTGGGAAGACAAAATTTCAACTACTGCATGGCTGTAAATGGCTTATGTGTGGATATAAGCAGCATTCTACATGGATATCAATAGTGTGCTGAGTGGATATCGACATAGTATTGCCAAAGCTTAATATAAGCAGCTACCTGTGAAAGTCTAATATCATAAGAAAACGGGGAGCTGGATATAACAGGTGACTATGAATATAAGCGCCGGACCTATACTATTTGTGACGTCAATTTTTCCCTGATCTTCAAGATAATTGTCTTTGACAACTTGTGATTAGATATGGATTTCTAACTCAGAAGATTTTGATTGACCATCAATCTAAAGATTATATATATATAAAAGATAAATCTATAAAGTGAGATTTCTTTCTTGATTGACAATCGTCCCAAGTGCAAGATACTTTCTATAGTTGAAGCACTCCAATTTTGGGAACTGAGATTTGATTTTATAAGCAAACAAATCTATGGGGATTATGATTGATCGACATCAATGGTGAATCTACTCAACAATTGTCAAATGGTTAGATTGGAAATTGATCCTCTTGAAGATTGTCCAATGGGAAGTTTAGATGCCGAGGTATATAAAAGAAGACCAATGCACTGAAGAGATTAGAGGGATCAACAGTTCATAATTCTAAATTTCAAGAAAACTCTGCATACTTTTCTATTGTCTTCTAGGAGTCTCGTATTGTAATCTATTGAGAAGTGTTGGCAGTGTAGTAGTTTGTGTGTAGATGTGAGATCTATCTGCTTAAATATATAAGCAGCATCAATTTCGAGAAGTTCTTCAATATAAGCTGCACAATCTATTGTAACTTCTCAATGATTGATTAGCGAAGTCCAGCCCCCAATAAATTGTTAGTCTAGGAGAGTGGAGATAAGCTTACACCAAACCAAATTACTATAAGTTCTGCACGCATTGTTTCTCTATCTCTCAATCAATGGTTTTTAATTTGGTAAGGGTAACTTTAGAGAGCAAAAAGTAAGACAAACAGTGATTTTTTTTAATTTAGATCCGTTAAGAGATAAATGATGTGGTTCCACGTGACCATTCGGTCCATGTCTCTCTCCCAAACATGTGCACGCTCACAGACACAAAACTCAAATATCTCTTCCAAAAGGGTGGTCCTTACCTTGGATCCAAAAAATGAAAGGCCCCAAGTCATAAGGTAATCACCTGAGTCGCACTCACCCACTAGAGAAAAAGCTTATGGGGCCTTTGCCCCCGTCGTCAGGTGACATGGCCCATAGCATGCACAATCAAGCAAATCTTTCAAGTTCAATGGTTGGAGAAGTTCTAGATCAACATTCGAATGGCCTCAAAACTTTAGCGGAGAACACCAATTTAATGTCCCTACCATTGTAGATCTATCATTAACCATTCAAGCTTCATCTATGCCTCCCACGGATTTAAACACTTCATTTGGCCTCACTACAGCACAATTCCATCAACGCCCATACGTTTTCATCTATAACATTTACTTTACAAAACCAAACATTGGTTGCAACTGAATATTTCGAATCGAGGGAAACTCAAATGGTAGCATAGTTGGTACAAGGCATGACTTGTGGCGAAGGGATCCCACCAACGGCCATGACTTGACTATAATCATATTGACTATAATCATATGTTTAGTTTAGTTGTTAAACCCACTACAATATGGGTTGTCCTTTGTCTAGCCTTATCAAATGGTTGGCCCCTTCTACAATTGAATGTCAACAAGGCCTCCTTACATGGAACTCTTATGAAGAAAATCTATATGCATCAGTGATTGGGCTTCATTTATCAGTCACATTTTAATCACATATGTCAATTGAAGTAGTCTTTTAATGGTCTTAAGCAAGCTCCTTGAATGTGGTATCGAGAACTCAATTCCTTTGTCATCTCATTTGGATTTATCTAATCCAAATCAGACTCCTTGCTCTTTGTATACATACATAATGGCGTCATTACTTATTTCTTGGTTTATGTAGATAATTTTATCTTGAGAGAAAGTGATATAACGTATTTGCAAAAGTTTATGAGAGCTCTTGTAGGTAAATTTTCATTAAAGGATCTAAGGAATCTATATTACTTCTTAGGAGTTCATGTGATACACACTAAGTATGGTCTCTCACTCACACAACACAAGTGTATAAGGGGCATTCTTGATTAAGCAGCCATGTTATGAGCCAAGGAGAGTGCTACCCCAATGGCTACTGACAGCTTTTTCACTCTTGTCGATGGGTCACCTCATATACATGCAACTAAATATAGGAAGATTGGTGGTGCTCTTCTATGTCTTGCATCAAGGCCTGATATTGCTTCTAGTGTCAATAGACTCTATTTATGCATCAACCAACCAAGTTCTATTGGAGTGCCATTAAACCTGTTTTACGTTATCTTAAAGGACCTATAAATTTAGGCCTACACTTGCAAAGTAGTCCTTCTCCATCCATTCATACATTCTCTAATGTTGATTGGGTAGGCAATCCGATGAACATAAGTCTACAACCATTTCCATAGTTTATATTGGCTAGAATCCTATATCATGGTTCTCTCGAAAGAAAAATTATGTTGCTCATTCTCAATCAAAGCTGAGTATTAGTATTGTTGTGATAGCTTTTGAGCTCACATGGATTCAATCTTGCTTCCTTGAACTTGGAGTATCTTCTTCAATCACACCTAGCATTTATTGCAATAACATCGGCGCTACTTATGTGTGCACTGTCATGCCCCGAACCCCGGGCACGCAACAACCCTTTTCCTTGGTCAATAGAAAGCGATGTCTCAGGACTCATTGCCAACCCTTCCTTTTTAATCTTTCATTATGCGGAAGCAGAAAACGAACCATCTCCCTATCAAACAGACAATCAAGCAACCAAACATGGATAGTGAGATGAATAGTAGAAACACAACATCTACTCATATATATACATTTTTTTATTGGATTAACCTACAGAGGATCACTTCCAATCTACAAGCCCAACAGAGGGCCGATCCATCCCTTAAGCTAGACCAAAAAGAAACTAGGCTAGGCTAACCCAATTATACAAAAAAAAAAAAAAAAAAAAGGACAAAGTGCACCTCAAGTGTCAAAACTTGGCACGGAGGGACACTTAAGTGCCAAAAGTTTGGAAAGTGACACTTAAGTGCCAAAATCGGAGTAAAATGGATCACTTAAGTGCCACTCCGACCAAAATCCAGCCAAAATACCGATGTGGTGATTTTCCGGAAAAAGAAGTGCAAAATGACGTCGTTTTGCACGCTGATGTGGCTAGACAATACAAAAATGACGTCGTTTTGGTGCTAACGTGTTAAAAAAATTAATTTAAAATTTTTAAAAATAAAATAAAAAAAAACAAAAAATTTAAAAATATATTAAAAAAAATTAAAACATTTAAAAACTAAACTTATTTAAAATATTTAAAAATAAAATATCAAAAAAGGGGCGGGCGGCTAAGGGCCGAGCCTCGCCGCCGCCAAGGGCTTGGCCCCCCTTTTTATTTTTATTTTTATTTATAGTTTTTTAATTAGTTTTTTAATATTTTTATTTTATTTTTAAAAATTTTTAAATGTTTTAAATTTTTAAATTTTTTATTTTTTTTTAAAATTTTTTAAATAAGTTTAGTTTTAAATTAAATTTAATTAATTTTTATATTAATTTTTTTTATGACATCAACACCAAAACGACGTCATTTTTGTATTGTTTAGCCACGTTAGCGAGTAAAACAGTGTCGTTTTGCACTTCTTTTGCTAAAAATCATCACGTCAACATTTTGGCCGGAGTAGCATTTAAGTGATCATTTTACTTCGATTTTGGCACTTAAGTGTCACTTTTTAAATTTTTGGCACTTGAGTGTTCCTCCATGTCAAGTTTTGGCACTTAGAGTGTACTTTGTCTAAAAAAAAACCTTCGAGCTCGGCATTACAATCGTTTGGATCCAGCGGACTTAGACTTTGACGATTCAGAGTTGGAGGCATACAGGTCAATCACTGGTGAAGCGGGGCCAAGATTCTCTACTGCGCCGTTAGGAGGGTCTAGCTTCATGGGATCCCAGTCAGCGTCCTCGGGGCCCCTACCGGGTGGCTCGTCAAAACCTCTCAAGAGACCGATTAGCAAATTGCCATCTCGAATGAACCACGCCAGGAACCTATGGGGTATCCATTGTCCCTGTCCCTCATCCACACAAATGGTAGATAGATACTTCTCATACAGATGCGCTCGACCCGAGAAGTGATGGTGCGTCACGATAGTATCCCAGTCCTTAGGGATACCGAACCTCATTGATATAAGTGCCATCCTAAGGACTTGAAAGTGGTTATACAATAACCAGTGAGATAAAATCTCAGCGAGTCCTCCCCTAAGCTCCCGATTAGAACACCAACTCAACTTGGGGTATCTCTCTAGAACCACCCAACATACTTACCATGACTAACAACCAACAATCAATAAATCACAACAACCGGGGTCAACTACTAACCAAAGAGTCGGTTCGCATGCAATCTTACCTAGTATGCCATACCCTGCACATTGAATCTCAGCACAATGCACGCAATGCACATGGCTATTAGATAATGTAGATCATCAATCACATACGAATCGCATCACAAGTGATCTCACATGGCCATTGCCATACTCTGCACGTTATCGATTCATGCATGCGTACCATAAATAGTGTGATCAACTCATGCATAGCCAAAATCAATGATGACATGATTGTCATACACTCTTGCACATTGGTGCGCCACATAGCCCATATCGATCAACCACACATGTCGTGATTATAAGGTAAAATCGTTATGACATGTCCCATACCGTGCCACACAATTTTATCTCATAATAAGGCCCAACCATTTCAACGCTCACGCTTGTTTCACTTATTAATGACCTCTTAGCCATAGCTAACTTTCTAGTTAGCGATCATTCGACTCCCGCCAGACTACCGATAAAAATCGGGATTCATCCCGCTCCGTCATGCACGGCAACATTTAGAACTTCCGCCTAGATGGTATCTCATAAAAGGGACATTGGTCTAGAATCTACTGCGACCGGCTTTCGACTCCCGTTGGGTACCGCCCTCAAACTCCCGTTGGGTGACGGTTTAACTTTTGATCACGCAAACATACTACCACAACTCATTACGCATCGCCCCCAAACTCTCGTTGGGTAACGGATTCCACTTCTTGATCATGCAAGCACACCATTAAGACTCCCTTTTTATCTATGAGCATTTAGCCAATGCACACATGCTTGCATACACACTTTCAAATCATTTTCTCCTAAAGGCGGTCCATTTCCAACGTCCCTCGGACAAAAATGTGACATCCTGAATTTTCAGTCATGTTTTTAATAGAATAAATCGGACATTTCATCGACGTGCCTATAGGGCTATTCTCAAAGTTGATCACTTTTGAGATAACTAAACTATCTAGGGAAGCCATTAAAGATTTTAAGGCAAATAGACTTGAGGATTCGACCAGGAATCGGTTACTCGACCGTGTTCATTTGCCAAAATCATTATGGCACAGGCGTAAATTGATTAGAGATCAGAGATAGGTCGGTTCGACTGAGAGGTGTGGCTAATTATGAGTGACACTACTAAAATGGAAAATTCTCGTCAACCGGCACTAGACTGATTTTTCTATCGTTTTAGTACTTTGTGTCCGTAATTGAAACCTCAAGATTTTCATGATAATCGAGAGTTGCCAATGTGTCGAATAGGTTCATCGTGGCTCGATAAAAATCGACCACGGGTCATTTGCATTAAAAATCTCTGAAAACTACTCAGTGGCATGCAGGTTTCTTGAACTTTTTCAATTTGTGCAATGAAGTCCTTAGACTTTTTTTATGCAATGGGATCATTGAACTTTGTATTTGTTTGTTCGTGCTCGTCCTTCCAATGTATACTTGGATGGAAATGCTGAGATGACATCCAGATTTGCATTACATAAGTGTTATCGCTTTAGATAGTTGCCATCGCCGCTGATCACCCCGAAATGAATATCCTCGGACTGAGGGAGGATTGGATAGAGATACTCAGGCAGGTTCGAATTGACCTAGCTTATCTTCGTCCTTGTAGGTGGGAAAGTGGCTGAACCTCGTGGCCCTCTGCGCCATCTCTGCCATCCTCCTCGCCACGTCCGCCATCATCGATTGTTGAAGGTTCTTTGTTATTTTTTGTTTTCATTTCTTTTCTACTCAGTAAAATTAACTTCATGCATCTTTTAATTTTCTCAAGTTGTAAAAGCCACATTGACAATATGTGGCTGCTGCGCAAGCACTTAACAACCGTTTAACAGGTGAATATTCATGTACTATCCCTTATTGGTCCCAAGGAACGGAGGAGAAACTGATTCGGGAATAACATTTTCGTCCAAGCATCTGACTTAAGGACAACAATTGAACATGTTTAAGGACCTTATTGTAAATATATATATGCACAAATAAAAAATGCTTGGGAACACCAATGCCATAATCACCTTTTCTTTCAATGTACGAGGAAGTGATCTTTGATATGGGACTAATGTAAAGTAATCTTAAGCTCCGATTGTTTAGTGGAAATGTGGTGTTTTCGGAAATTATTTTTCAAAAAGTCATTTTCAAGAAAATAATTATAATTTTCAAATTTCGGCTAAAATTTGAAAATGAACTAGAAATATTTTCTGCCGTTCGGTAAGGAAAATCTTTTCCTATATGCACTCATTTTCAATATATATTTTTATATATTTTTAAAATCGATTTTTAAATTTTTAAATTTTTTTCCTTTCCTTTTTTTTTTTTTTTTTTTTTCTCTCTTTCCTTTTAAGCTTTCTTCTTCTTCTTCTTCCTTGGCCTTAGCCAATCGCCGGCCACAGCAGTAGCCGGCAAGGTTGAGCCTTGCCTAATATGGCGAAAAAGCTTCGCTTCACCAAATCAAGCGAGATGGAGCCTTGCTAGAGTCTAGCAAGCTCCAGCCTCGTCGGCCTGGAGTAAGGCTCGAGCTAGCTTGTGGCTAGTCGTTGGCCGTTGCCATGGTCGGCGGCCGGCCAAGGTCAAGGAAGAAGAAGAAAACTAAAAAGGAAAGAAAGAAAGAAAAAAAAAATCGAAAAAAAAAATTGAAAATATGCTTGGTAAAAGAAAGTAAGGTGGAAGAAGTTAGAAAATATTTTCCACTTTCTAAAAAGTGACAAACATTTTTCCCAATTTCGAAGGTATTTTTTCCAATAGGAGAAACTGTTTTTCTTAACTAGTTCGTTTTCCATAAAAACAAATGCCCAAAAACTCCGGAAAATATTTTCCTAAAAGTTATTTTTCGTGAAATGAACAAAAACTTAATATATCAATTTTATTCTAAAATTAAGTTGATTCTTTAATTTATATCACAATAAAATCGTCCTTTCTTTTCATTGTTTTTTTATGAGTTCGTTCTTGCAAGACCAAGTCAGCTCACAACAATAACAACGCACGTCGGTCAAAACACCCGATCATAACAAAAATAAAAATAAAAATAATTAAAAAAAATTGTACGCACTTGGAGTATATGAGCCCATTTCTTCTTAATCATTGAATAGCGTGGGCATCAAACGAGATTCAAATGATTTAACGGTTAGTGTGAAATTGGCTCACATTCGTGGAATGCACGCAGTTGTCGCTCACAGTCAAGTGTCAACCCACCGGGGCCGTCACGATGTAATGGACCCTTTAGTCAAAAGAGAGGGAGAGACTTTATGCGTACGATGCACTCTTTTCGACGTCAGGTTGGGGGCGACACGTCTGAACCACAAAACACGGCTGATCGTCAACTCCATTGCGTCGACATTGTTATACATAGCAGTCTCATCGATTCCCTGCATCTACACACAGTGATCGTAGAAGCATACATTCCAAGAGAGAGAATGATGTTCACGAGGCCCATCTCGTCTTCCTTCTTTTCCTAGCCCTTTCATCTCACGTGATCATCTCTTCGAAGGTCGCCGTCGCCGCCCGCCTGGTGAGCAACGGTAAGCACTTCAACCTCTATAGATGCGTGCACAAACGAGAAAATGCGAATCACGGGCTGGAGGGATAAACAGCCGATGTGATGATTAAGAACGGTCAGCTTTCGGGGTACAAAAGAGATCGGTTTCACATTTCGAAAGTTATATTCTTTTAGAATTCAAAGTTTGGAGACGATAAAGTCTGAGTTGGAGACTAAATAGACGCTTGTTTTCAGGAGGAAGCAGATCCAGGGTGATGGCGGTGAGCAAGATTGGTGTTCCAAATAGGAGCATCCCGACTGCCGGTATAGAAAATGCTCCACCGTCGTTATCTCCCGAACGATCCACGACTATCAAATTTTCTGTTCGATTGCTCCTAATTTTCGTTGGTGTTTTATGGAGACAATACAAATGTAATTCACTTTCGATCCTATCCATGGTTAAGTAGGGTTTTCCACATACTTCTGTTGACGGAGCTCAAATGATTTCCTTGAATACACTGCCAATGGCAAAAGAGTTTAGTTTGGTTTGTTTATTGAATGGATATCGCTATGCCTTTCCGCCACATCTCCGAAAAGTACTCCTAATAAAAAGCACAACCTAGTAGTTAAAAAGGCACATTTTACCATGACTTTCTTAATAACTACTGGTGAAGATCGCTAAGCTACTGTGAAGCTCAATATATTTATTTCCCACTCCCTGAGTGCCGCATTATCCACCATGCAAGCCAATCACCGCATGTTGAGTCTATCATATTTGAGTGAAAGGATGATATTCGCAACATTTTGTACATTTTTGTTTGGCTTGAGCTGACAAAAACAGCATGTTCCAAAGTACCTTTACAATTTTTCAGAGAAAGCACAAGATCTTGTACGCATCCGGAGGACGGAAGCCCATTCCATTTCGCCCATTGAACAGTATAGGTTTCACATAAGATTCAAATGATCCAAGAATTGGAATGAACTGCATTTGCATTGACTGGGTTCATGCAGTTCTTGCTCGCGACCAATCTACCAGGTTGGTCCAAGAGAGGCTCGTCAAAAGCTCACCCAATAGTGATTCTTTCGGAGAAGATGCTCATCCGTATTTCCAAAGACGGTTTACGGAGAAACATTTCTTCAACTCCATGTGGTCTATATACAGCACTCTCATTCCTTCTAAATCTGTATATATTGTACAACCACACATCAGTAAAGAGAACATATGATGCTTCCCAAGGCCTCTCTCGTCTTCCTTCTTTTCTGAGTCCTTTCATCTAACATGATCATCTCTTCAAGAGTCACTGACGCTCGCCCAATGAGCAACGGTGAGCACTATCTCTATACATGCACGCAAAATGAGAAAACACAAAACCTGGGTTGACTGGATAAATCGCCGACTTAACGATTAAGAAAAATCACTTCTGAGAGAAGTGATGATGGGGGATACAAAAGAAACCGATTTCACATTTTACAAGTGATGTACTCTAAGAATTCGAAGTTTGAAGATAACAATGTCTGAATTGGAGACTAACTAACTAAATAGTAAGTGCACGTTTTCAGGAGGAAGTAATATCGAAAAGACGGTGATTAGCCAAATTTTTGTTCGTGGAACAAGTCGGATAGTAAATGTCACCCTCGTCGTAGCATTTCGAAGCTCCTTCCTTAGAGACCATGCCTGCCATGGGAATCTTTCAAGTGATTCTCGATTATTAGCCTTTTTCTTTTCGGTTGTGCTATTAAGAAACGAATAATTCGCTTTCTATACTATCCACGGTTAATTAGAGTTCTCCACAAACTTTTGTTTATGGAGCTCAAATGATTTCTTTGAATACCCCGCGAATGGAAGAAATGTAAATCGTTTGTTTATCGAATTGATATCCCTATGCCTTTTCGACGAATCTGAATATTTTTACTTTAGGCTCCGGATCACAGCGTACCAAGTCTTATCTAATTAAGTAAAAATGTGATATTCCCAGCAATTTGTATATTCTCATTTGGCTTGAGCTGATAGGAACGGTATATTTTGAAAGTATTTAAAATTTTTGAAGAAAGCAAGAGATCTCAAATTTGATTAAATTAGTGTGAACTGTGTCATAGGCTTTTTGCAAGGGTTTGTGTGGAGCTCCATGCGGGTTAGCCAAGGTGTAATTCCGTAGACGTGGTCTTGGAAGGAGTGGTCTACTCGATAGCCATCGAGTATGAGTGGAGACTGATGGAGTGCGGAAGATGTGGCTGCTTCGATCACAATTGCGATGCCCCACCACCAAATACTAGAGCAGGTAGACCCGTGCAGAGGGGCTAGAATGCTCCTCCATCGACAGGGGCTGGACCATCTCACGCCCCTAACCCGACACCCCCTGTCCAATCTCACGTACCTGTCCCGGCAGTGGATCCCAAAGAGCAGCAGCATGAGATAGAGCAGGCCTCTGAAACACTGGCCGAAGCCGAAGTGGGGGTTGTGCCTCACCAAGACTGGAAACAGGTAAAAGGAAAAAGAAGGTTGCTCCCCCCAAGGAAGGTTCCACATCCCTCCATAGCAGCTCCGGCGATGAGGGCATCCATCGTGCTGCGAAGACCTTAGCTTCGGGGAAACCCGAGCCTCCCGTATCTTCACGCAAGCCATCAAAGGGAATGACCACTCCTTTGAAGGTGGTCCTACCCCTGTCTAGCCCCAGACCAACTAACTTCAGGCCCTTCGGACAACAAGTTAGAGGTGCCGAATCGGATGTCTCCTCTAGCTACGAAGATGAGGATTTGTTGGAGGTGGGTATGTCCCCGAGGGCTGCCTCCAGAAGAGTGGTGACGATGCAAGACAAGTTGCTAACTCTACTTCTTGATCCACCTCCTGCCATGACTCCTATGGTTTCGGCTTCCGCTTGCCGAAAACCTCTGAAGCCGAGGTAACCATTTCTAGTCCTTCAACTTGTATATATTTCTATGTACATAGGTATCTAGAATATTAGGGGTCTAGTTGACCCTACTAGACAAGCCGACGTTCATAGTTTGGTTTCCTCAAATAGACTTTACTTCATTGGCCTTCTGGAGACTAACGTATTGGAAGCCATGTTCTCTTCTATCTCTTCAAGTCTGATAAGGGATTGGAGTTGGATTTCAAATTATAGTTGTGCTCCCAGAGGAAGGATTTGGATTGGCTGGAACTTGTCGGTTATTAGCTTTGAAGTGTCTTTGGTAGATGCCAAAGTGATACATGGGAATCTTAAGATGCTCTCTTTGGATATAGTATGTTGTATATCGGTTGTCTATGGGCTGCACACTTTCACTTGCAGGAGACCACTCTAGGAAGACCTTATCATGAAAAGTGCAGCTCTACAGGATTCACCTTGGCTAGTCGCGGGTGATTTCAACGCTATCAGAGACTCGTCTGATAGACTTGGGGGTTCATATAGTTGGATACCATGCTTTGATGATTTTAGACAGTGCTTATCTATGGCTGAGTTAGATGATTTGAGGTATGTTGGATGTCAGTTTACCTGGACTGCCTCTTCTGGTACTTTGCGGAAGGCAAGGAAGATTGATAGAGTCCTAGTCAATTCCAAATGGTGCTTGGTCTTTTTCTTCTCGGAAGCTTCCTTCCTTACACCAAGTATCTCTAACCACTCCCCTATGGTGTTCAAAGTTTTAAATCCGGTTCATCAAAGAAAGCCTTTCAAATTCTGACTTTTGGATGGATCATCCTGATTTCATTCCAATTATCAACCAAGTTTGGGAGATGCCGAATGAGGGAGTGCCCATGTTCAGGTTGGTGTGCAAGCTCAAAGCTCTCAAAGGTCGTCCCAAGACTCTCAATAATGAATCCACATAACATATCCATAAGGACTTCTGAAGTGAGGGCTGCGCTCTAGAGTACTCAACTTGACCTTCAGCAAGACCTAGACTCTGTTGCCCTTGCGGAATTGGAAAAGTCTCAGCGGTGTACCTTCTTGGACTTGCGCTCTAAAGAAGAATCATTTTTCAAGCAAAAGTCCAGAGTTAAGTGGCTAGAGGAAGAAAACCGCAACACCAGATTCTTTCATCATTATGTCAAAAAAAGACAGATAAGAAATATAATTCTTTCAGTTATGGATGCGTCGGGTGTCCAAATCACTGAACCAGAGCTTGTTTATCAGCATTTTGTTAGACACTGCCGTGGCTTATACTTGGGAGACCCTCGGTTGGGGACATCAGGGAGGCTATCCAGTTTCCCCTCGCCGCTGACCAGGTTAGCTTCCTTGATCAGCACATTTCTGACTCAGAGATTTGTTATACGCTCTTTTCACTAGCTAGAAGAAAAGCTCCTAGACTTGATGGTTTCACAGTTGAATTCTTTAAGCATACTGAGAGACGGTGGGTCGGTTGGTTATATCAGTAGTAAAGGATTTCTTTATTTCGGGTAGGCTCTTAAAGGAGATTAACAACACCATATTGGTCCTTGTACCAAAAACCCCGAATGCGACTTCTGTGGATGATTACAGGCCAATTGCCTGTTGTAATACCATTTACAAGTGCATCACTAAACTCATGGATAATCGGGTTGCTACAATCCTATAAGATGTCATCGGCCCTTCCCAGAGCGCATTTGTTAAAGGCCGACAGATCAGGGATAATATCCTACTGGCTTAGGAACTCTTCTCTGGCTTTCACATCCAATCTTACTAACCTAAATGTGCAATTAAGGTAGACTTTAGAAAAGCCTATGACACAGTCGACTGGGACTTCCTTGAGATTGTCCTTCAGGCCTTTGGATTTCTCGATCATTTGACTCGGCTCATCATGACGTGCGTGAGGACCCCTAAATTTTTCATTGCTTTGAATGGGGAGTTACATGGGTTCTTTGCCAGTGGCCATGGGCTCCCTACCTGTTTACATTGGTCATGGAGGTACTACCGGGTATTCTCACCACTCGCTCTTTGATGCCGGAGTTCAAATATTACTGGAGATGCAAAGCGACTGGCCTTTCACACTTATTCCTTGCGGATGACGTCTTCCTGTTCTGTGAAGCTGACTTGCCTTCAATGAAGCTATTCAAGGAAGGCCTCCAAATCTTTTATGATTGGTCTGGCTTGGTTCCAAACACAAATAAAAGTGAAGTCTACCTTGCTGGAGGTTCACCTTCTTTAAGGAACCAAATCCTCCTTACCCTTGGTTTCCTAGAAGGAAGCCTACCGACTCACTATCTCGGGGTTCCCATCATCACTTCCAAGATCAGTAAGGCGGATTGTTGTGTGTTAGTCAACCGCATCACTGCGAGGGTACAATATTGGACCCATCGCTTCCTCTCCTTTGCCGGTCAGCTACAATTGATTAGGTCAGTCCTTTATGCCATCTAAGCATACTGGGCTAGTGTTTTTATCTTACTTGCAGCTATCTTGGATCAAATTGAACGAATACTTAGACAAATCCTATGGAAAGGCCTGGAGTTCGGAAGAGGGGGTACAAAGGTTTCCTGGGAGGACGTCTGTTGCCCAAAAGATGAGGGGGGCCTTGGGATCCGAAGGCTTCGAGAGTATAACAAGGTTGCCATGTTAAAACATATCTGGATTCTGTTTACCGATAAGGAATCTTTATGATGTAAATGGATTCACTCAACCTTCTTAAAAAGGTCGAATTTTTGGGTGGCCAAAAAGCCGACCTACTGTTCATGGGCTTGGAAAAAGATCCTCCAACTCAAGACTGAGTGTCAAAGCTCCTTCTATTGGAGAATTGGGGATGGTTACTCGATATCTCTTTGGTTTGATAACTGGCATCCCAAGGGCCCTTTGAACTTGTATTTTTCGGACTCAGCCATATATGCATCTGGCCTTCCTAGGCAGGCGACAATGGCGGACCTATTCACTAATTGTGGAGCTATGATTAAGGGGGTCTTGGACTCTTGGGCGAATCCCCTTCCCACCCTCTCCCACTCTTCTGATCGTTTCGGCTGGAAGGGAAACACCTCCCATCTCTTTACGGTGGCCTTGGCGTGGGATTTGATTAGGAGGAGGAAGACTTGGGTCTCCTGGCACACATTCATTTGGAACAACTCCATAAGATACCAATTTAACCTTTGGTTTATTGCCAAATGCAGGCTTCCTACCCAAGCTCTATTATTATCTTATGGTAGGATAGATAATGCCTTGTGTCCCTTCTGTAATGAGATGTCGGATTCTATAGACCACCTATTTTTTGGCTGCCGCATCTCTGCTGGCATCGCCTTCTTTTGGGCCTCCAGGTGCAATCTTCCGTGGCGAAGCAATTCGTGGGTCGAGAATCTCAATTGGGCCGCCACTTTCCTTATCGGCAAAGACTTCTATAAGTGCATTGCTCGCTTCTCTTTTGGTGCTCTTTGTTATTTCATATGGAAGCACAGAAACAGCATCCTATTTCGAGAGCAGAGCTTATCCGTCACAGTGATGAAGAATCAACTCATCAAGGTCGTTAGAGACAAAGCCACCACCTACTGGAGTGTGGATGATAATTATAGAAACCAGAGGTTGCAGCGTAGCTGGGGTATTGATCCGATCATTTTTTCAGCTGGGGACTCTTCTATTTCTGCAGGGCCCTAGCCTGGTGTTTGCTGTCTGGATACTCTTCATCTGCACGGTTGCTTCCTTGACGGTTCTTCACTTTTGTCGCTACCAGATGTGTGCGTAAATTGTGGTTCATCTGGCCTTTCGTGGCCTTCCATTGCTTTTCAGCTCCTTTTGCCTTTATTTGGCTGTTTTGCTTCCTTAGGCCCGCTCTTGCGGTCCTTTTGTGCATTTGGCTCTCTTCCACTCACTCTGACTTATTGTCTTGTTGAGTGTAAATTTTGTGGCGCCGGATCTTTTGTAATTATTGGTTAAAGTTCAATATATTCTTATCCTTCACCAAAAAAAAAAAAAAAAAAAAAAAAAGAAAGAAAAGATGGTGATTAGCCAAATTTTTGTTCGTGGAACAAGTTGGATAGTAAATGTCACCCTCATCTTAGCATTTCGAAGCTCCTTCCTTAGAGACCATGCCTGCCATGGGAATCTTTCAAGTGATTCTCGATTATTAGTTTTTCTGTTCGGTTGTGCTCTCAAGAAATGAAAAATTCGCTTTCTATACTTTCATTGTTAATTAAAGTTTTCCACGAACTTTTGTTTATGGAGCTCAAATAATTTTTTTGAATAGCCTGCGAGTGGAAGAAATGTAAATTGATTGTTTATCAAACCTATGCCTTTTCGACGAATCTGAATATCTTCATTTCAGGTTCCAGATCACAGCATACCAAGACTTATCTGTTTAAGTACAAATGTGATATCCACAGCAATTTTTAAATTCTTATTTGGCTTGAATAGATAGGAACGGCTCACAAATTCCCTTTTCAACAAACAAGCCAAAAATGGACCTCTCACTGTCGCCGAAGCTGGTCCTTATCTATATTAGCAAATTGTCACAATTTTAATGGATTTTTTTGGGGGTGGAGGGGGATAATGGCATGTAGGTTTCTTGAACTTTTCAATTTTCGCGGTACAGTCCTAAGACTTTTTTTTATGCAACTGAACTTCGTACTTGTACATTCATGCTCGTCCTTCCATTATTTACATGGACGGAAATGCTGAGATCACATCCCTATTTACGTTACATAATTGTCATTGTTTTAGATAGGTGCCACCGCCTCTAATCACCTCGAAATGAAGATCCTCGGACTGAGAGAGGATTGGACAGAGATACTCAGGCAGGTTCGAATTGACCTAGCCGATCTTTGTCCTTGTAGGTGGGTGGGTGGCTGAACCTCGTGGCCCCCTGCACCATTCGCCATCATCGATTGTTGAAGGTTCTTTGTTATATTGTATTTTCAATTCTTTTCTGTTCAATGATATTAACTTCATGTATCTTTTAATTTTTCTAAAGCTGTAAAAGCCACATTGATAATATGTGGCTGCCTCGCAAGCACTGAATGGCCATTTGATAGGTGAATATTTATGTACTACCCCTTGTTTGTCCCAAGGGATGGAGGAGGAACTGATTCAAGAATAACATTTTCGTCCAAGCATACAACTAAAGGACAACAATCGAACATGTTTAGGACCCCATTGTAAATACACACACACACATATATATATATATATATATATATATATATATATATATATATATATATATATATTGCACAAATAAAAAATGCTTGGGAGCACCAATGCCATAATAACCTTTTCTTTCAATGTGCGAGGAAGTGAGCTTTAATATAGGACTATTGTAAAGTAATCTTAGGCTTTCATCATTTCGAAGAAAATGTGGTGTTTTAAAAAATTATTTCCAAAAACCCATTTTTCAAGAAAATAACTATATTTTCCGATGCTCGGGTGAAATTTAAAGATGAACTAGAAAATATTTTCCACCATTTAGTAAGGAAAAGAAGGAAAATCTTTTCCTGTATGCACTCATTTTCAATATTTTTTATTTTTTAAAATCGATCTTTTTAATTTTTAATTTTTTTCATTTCCTTTTCTTTTTTCTCTTTTCTTTCTTTCCTCTTTAGCTCTCTTCCACAGGCCAGCTCGAGCCTCGCTAGCTTGCCAGATTCCAGCGAGGTTGAGGCTCACCTGATCTGGCGAGCGAGCTCCGGTGAGGTGGAGCCTCGCCATAGGCTAATGAGGCTCAACCTTGCCGGAATTTGGTGAGTTCGAGCCTTGCCGACCTGGGGTGAGGCTCGAGCTAGCTTGTGGCTAGTTGCTAGCCACGTGCCATGGCCAACAACTAGCTAAGGTGAAGGAAGAAGAAGAAAGCCGAGAAGGAAAGAAAGAAAAGAACAAAAAGAAAAGGAAAAGAAAAATTAAAAACTCGATTCAAAAAAAGAAAGAAAAAGAAAATATAAAAAATTGAAAATATTGTTAGTGAAAGAAAGTGAGGTGGAAGGAGTTATGGAAAATATCTTCCACTTTCTGAAAAGTGGAAGACATTTTCCCCGATTTTAAAGGTGTTTTTCTCCAGTAATGGAAAATGATTTCCTTGACTAGTTCATTTTGTGTGAAATGAACACTGGAAAATCCGAAAAATATTTTTCTAGAAGTTATTTTCCGTGAAACGAGCAAAGCCACAATATATCAATGTAATTCTAAAATTAAGTTGATTCTTTAATTTATACCACGATAAAATTAAGTTGATTTATTCACCGTCTACCTTGACTTCCACCTCGTCCTTTCTTTCCATTGTTCTTTTCTGCGTTCGTCTTGCAAGGCCGAGTCAGCTCACACCAATAAGGCAATAACAACTTCGCTTAGTCAGAGCACCCAATCGAAAAAAAATTTGTACGCGCTTGGAGTATATGAGCCCATTTCTCGTTAATCATTGAATAGCGTGGGCTTCAAGTGAGATCGAAATAATTCGACGATTAGTATGAAATTGGCTCATAAACATTGAATACATGCAATCGTGGCTCACGAGCAGCCTGCCGGGTCCGTGTAATGGACCCTCTAGTCAAAAGAGAGGGAGAGAATTTATGCGTACGATGCACGGATTTCAAAGTCAGGTTGGGAACGAAACGTCTGAACCCCAATACACGGCTGCTCGTGAAATCCGTTGGGTCGACATTGTTATATATAGCACTCTCGCCGATTCTATGCAAGTACACCCGGCTATTGCAGAATTATACATTCCAAGAGAGAGAATGATGCTTCACAAGGCCTATCTCGTCTTCCTTCTTCTCCTAGCCCTTTTGTCTTACGTGATCATCTCTTCAGAGGTCACCGCCGCCGCCCGCCCGGTGAGCAACGGTAAGCACTTCAACCTCTATTGATGCGTGTACAAATGAGAAAAGGCAATTCGCAGGCTGAACGGATAAACAGCCGACGTGATGATTAAGAACGGTCTGCTTTCGAGGAAAGTGATCATAGGGGATGCAAAAGAGATCGGTTTCACACTTCGAAATTTATGTTCTTTTACATTTCAAAGTTTGAACACGATAATGTCTGAGTGGAGACTAACTAAACACACGTTTTCAGGTGGAAGCCGATCCGGAGAGATGGCGGTGAGCAAGATGCGTGTTAATGGAAGTGGATCCGGGCATGGCGCTGTACAAGACCCGCACTGGTGAAGCTTTCAAATGATCCTCGACTATTAAACTTTCTGTTCGATTGCCCCTCATTTTCGATGCTGTTTTAAGGAAACAATAGAAATAAAT
Source organism: Eucalyptus virginea (assembly GCA_014182375.1). NCBI lineage: Eukaryota > Viridiplantae > Streptophyta > Magnoliopsida > Myrtales > Myrtaceae > Eucalyptus > Eucalyptus virginea. The sequence continues at coordinate 4,410,360 of CM024521.1, forward strand.
TCACTGTCGATCCTCTCCACCGTCAATTAGGGTTCCCACATACTTCTGTTCATGTAGCTGAAATGATTTCCTTGAATGCACAGCCAATGGCAAAAGAATTCAGTTTGGTTTGTTTGTCGAGTCGATATCGCTATGCCTTTTCGCCACATCTCCGAAAAGTACTAATAAGAAGCTCAACGTAGCAAAAGCATAATTTATCATGACTTTCTGAATAACTACCGGTGAAGATCGATAAGCTACAACAAGCCTCAATATATTTATTTCCTGCTCCACGATAGTCACATAATCCACCATGCAAGCCAATTACCGCATGTCAAGTCTAGTCTATTTGAGCGAAAGGATGATATTTGCAACATTTTGTATATTTTTATTTGGCTTTGGCGGACAAATTTTTTCAGAGAAAGCGTAAGATCTCAAATTCAATTTTCATTTAGCGTGACTTCTTAAAGTCTGAGGATACAAATATCAAAAAATCGACTAATCAATTGTACTGATCATAAAACAAAAGTATTGGCTAATTTGTCTCCTCGAGAGGGAATTATCATATCCAAAAACCTATCCGGAGAAAATATTTTGAACTTTTATTTCAACACAACGTTGATGTTTTGTCGAGAGCACAATGAGTTGCAAACATGGATATCCTTGTCAGGTCCGATCACCGGTTGAGGTTAAACTAGAAGATAGAATTTGAATTGACCAAGTTAATTTTATTTAATCTATTTAATATCAGGAAAAGTACCAAAAAAATATTAAATATGTTGCATTAATATCAATTCAATCGTAAATTTTTTAATTTAATTAATTTAATCCTAAATATTTTTACATTGCTACTAATTTAGTCCATTTGACCAATTTAAATCATATATTGTTAATGTGAACACCGACCATATTATATGACACGACTAGTACTGATATAGATATTTTTTTTAATAATTATTTTCGTCTTTTTTTTTGTCCTTTCATGGCTTGTGCCAATGAGGATTGGCGTTGCTTGAGCAAGGGTGGTGAGGGTCATGCTGGCAGTGGGGGCAACCCTCACTAAGTCTCTCTTAGGTGAGGGCAAGAGTTGACAAGGTCGCCTTCGCCAAATCTAGCGAGGCTAACCCTTGCCTAGGCTAGTCCGGCCTCAACAACGTGCGACAAGGCCAACCCTCGCCTAGGCAATGCCTATCAAGGCCACCCTTCGCTAGACAAGGGTCGACCTTCCCAAATCTAGTGATAATGACCTCACCAATGCTTGCCCTTTTTAGCCATGGTCTCTGTTGGACCAACACAGGCTATGAAAAAAAAGGAAAAAGAAAAGGAATCCAAAAAATTATTAAAAGTTATAACAATATATCCACGTCAACACTAGCTGTCATGCCCTGAACCTCGAGCATGCACCCATCCCTCACTTGGTCAATGAAATAGCGACGTTCTATGACATATCACCGACCCTTTCATTTTAATATGCATACGAAAGTAGATGAAATATCCCCAGACAATAAAACAATGGGATAGGAAAGTAGGACTAAATTCCGAGCTTTCAAAAACAACCACACTTATATACATTGCAAACCAGTGCACATATTTACGAAGCGGGCTACTAAGTTAGATTCAAGATGAACAAGTTTAGAATCAAGGTTTGCAAGCAGGGGTGGGGATTTCACAAATTACGGGCCCTCGTCCTCCTCTTCATCATCCTTCACACTCCAACTGGAGCCTTCAATAGACTGCACTAGACTTCCGAGATCTTCAAAATCCAAGTCTGATGCATCTACGACTGTGCCCGGAGGGGGATCTGTGTTGCCTTTTCCAAAGGCGAACTAAAATACACACAAAGGTATCTCAGACTCCAATAAAGGATCCTCTCTCCGACCATCTTGAGCCTAGCGATACCATGATCTATATCAATGGGGCACTTTGTGGGTGAGACTCGCATCGACCCAAACTATAGACCTCATCAGCTCATAGGTCCAGCTCCTAGGGCATCCATAAAATGGAAAGTAAGAGGTTTGCTCTGTGATCTTCTTAGGCCATCCCAAAAACTCAGGAGCAGCCATTTAGGGACTTGAAATGTGATCCCACAACCGAGATGAGACTACATCTCAGCGAGTTCTACCCCATAAGACCTGATTAGGGCGCCAACACACTCTAGAGACTGCATAAGCACAACACAAATCAGAGAACTTATCTTAGCCTCAGTTCCATTCCCGCAAGTCAGTATATATATATACTATCACATCATATTACTCAATTATATCAAATCATCGATCAACTGACCTAGTCGATTACATGTCATTCACATCATTTCCCAGTCATATTAATCCATATTATTCATTTTCCCAGACGATATACATCTAGTCACCGAGCCATGTGCATTCTCTAAGGCAACATACTTCGTCACTGAGCCACATGCATTCTCAAAGGCGACATGCCTAATCACCAAGCCCTATGCATTCTCTAAGGCGACATACTTAATCACCAAGCCACGTGCATTCTCAAAGGCGATATACCAAATCACCGAGCCACGTGCATTCTCTAAGGTGACGTACTAATCACCGAGCCATGTGCTATCCATAGGTGTATTAAATCTGCGAGTCACCTGCATTCTCCAGGATGACACTCTAGGTCTCCGAGCCACGTATTACGACTTTCTTTCTCATTACTTTATATTAAATCCGTAGGTTACGTGCATTCTCCAAGATGACCTTCTTGGTCTCCAAGCCACATAATACAACTTTCTTTTTCATCACTTTACACAGCCTATTAAAATATTAATGGTGTTGTAGACCCACACTCGGTCATTTCTAATCAATTACTGAAATTGAATAACTTAGAAATAAAATCCCAAAATCATATTTAATTCAATTTAGCACAAATCAACACTCAAATAAATAAACGGATAGGCCAGTAATGCTTAATTGGAAGCCGAGACAAGCCCGGAAAATTACCGAAACTCGTTCAATAAATAATAGAGCTTGTCTACTTGCTAATTACACTGACCATTTGCCTAACATGCATAGGTAAATCCCTAATTTAATTATTCTAATCTAATTTATCCACCTAATTGCACTTAATTAAATTTTGTGGCACCCCGAAGTGCCTAAGGTCACCACAGATACCAAAGAAGAACCTTAGATCCCAGGCATTTTTTTTTTTAAAACGGTCCCAGCGCATTTTATTTGCGAAGCATAATCAAGTCTTACTAACTCTCCCTCCATCAACCATGATACAATTGCACACCACTATGCATCATAAGAAAAGATAAAGCCACGACACTTTTATTTACATATTTTCATGATGGATTTTCTCAGGTCGGTATAACAAAAGAAAGGCCAAGACTTTTCACTACGCTCGGCCATAACCCCAAAAAGAAACAACTCGACCCTCTATGACAATCATGCAAAATCCTCCATCAACTAGTGTCGGCTATTAACCAAAAAGTTGCAGCTCCTACTTCTCACGCACGGGCCTTCACCTACTTCATTCCAACAGACATGAGTCCTACATCTCCTTCCATATAATGCTTCATAGGGAGCCATGCCTATACTTTTTTGAAAACTATTATTATAAGCAAACTCCACCAAATGCAATCTTTCATCCCAATTTCCTTTAAAATCAATTACACAAGCCCTCAACATATCCTCTAATGTTTGGATTACTCTTTCTATTTGTCCATCTGTCTAAGGATGAAAAGCAGTACTAAACTGAAGTTTAGTTCCTAAAGCAATTTGAAGACTTCGCCAAAAGTTCGAAGTGAATCTCAAATCCCAATCTCAGGTAATAATTACTGGAACACCATGTAAGCGTACCATTTGACTTACATATATGTCCGCATATTTGTCCATTGGGTAGTCCATGCGAACCGCTAGGAAATGAGAAAATTTAGTCAAACGGTCCACTATAACCCAGATAGAGTCATGACTACTTGACGTCCTTGGTAATCCTTGTATAAAGTCCATTGTTATATGCTCCCATTTCCATTATGGTATGTCTAATGGTCTCAAGAGTCTTGCGGGTTTACGGTGTTCCGCTTTTACCTATTGGCACGTCAAATATTGAGAAACGTGCTTAGCCGTATTTGCTTTCATACCATTCCACCAAAACTGCTGACGTAAGTTCCTGTACATCTTTGTACTACCCGGATGAATACTAAAATTACTCTTATGTGCCTCCGACAGGATTTCCTTCTTTAATTCTTCGTTGCCGGGAACACAAAGCCGTCCTTGGCATCTTACTACTCCATCATCCGAGATTTGAAATTTTGGTCTTTTTCCTAAAGACACTGCATCTTTCACTTTCAGAATCTCCGGGTCAGACTCTTGAAAGATTTTAACTTTCTGAATAATTTCAGGCTCAACCCTTAATGCACTAAGCATAGCGGTAAGACAATCTATTTTTAATTTAAATTCTGAGTCCGTTACGGACTTTAACAAACTCCATTCTGTCATTCTTAAACTGGCCATCTCCATAGCTGACTTACGACTAAGAGCATCTGCTACCTTATTTGCCTTCCCTGGATGGTATCTTATCTCACAATCATAATCTTTTAACAATTCCATCCACCTCCTTTGTCTCATGTTCAACTCCTTTTGTGAGAACAGATATTTCAAACTCTTATGGTCCATATAAATCTCAAACTTTTCCCCATACAAATAGTGTCTCCATATCTTCAAGGCAAACACTATAGCTGCTAGTTCTAAATCATGTGTTGGGTAGTTCAATTCATGGAATTTTAATTGTCTAGATGCATAGGCTATGACCTTGCCATGCTGCATCAAAACACATCCCAGTCCTTTGTGAGATGCATCACTATACACTTTAAAACCATCAGGTCCAGTTGGTATAGTTAGGATCGGAGTCGAGGTCAATTTTCTTTTAAGCTCTTGGAAACTCCTTTCACATCCCCCATTCCATTCAAATTTCACGTTCTTTCGAGTCAATTTAGTTAAAGGACCTGCCAGTAGTGAAAATCCTTCAATAAACCCTCTATAATAGCCAGCCAGTCCTAAGAAACTTCGTATTTCAATAGGTGTTGTTGGTCTCGGCCAATTTATTACCATCTCAACTTTCGTTGGGTCTACTGCAATTCCTCCTCCTAATACTACATGCCCTAAAAATATTATCTGGTCCAGCCATAATTCACACTTACTAAATTTGGCGTACAACTTATGCTCTCTCAGAGTCTACAAAACAATCCTCAAGTGTCGTTCATGCTCTTTAGGTCCTCTCGAATATATCAGGATGTCATCAATAAAAACAATCACAAACTGGTCTAAATAAGGTTTAAATACCCTATTCATTAAATCCATAAATGCAGCCGGTGCATTGGTTAGTCCAAATGGCATAACAAGGAAGTCGTAGTGTCTATAATGAGTCCTAAACGCAGTCTTAGGGATGTCTTCTTTCTTAATTCTTAGCTGATAGTATCCCGACCTTAAGTCAATCTTAGAGAAGACCGAACTTCCCTGGAGTTGGTCAAAAAGATCATCAATTCTAGGCAAAGGATATTTATTTTTAATGGTCACCTGATTTAGTTGCCTATAATCAATGCACAAGCGCATTGATCCATCTTTCTTTTTCACAAACAAGACTAGTGCACCCCAAGGTGAAGCACTTGGTCTAATGAATCCTTTGTCAAGCAACTCCTGTAGTTGCACTTTCAATTCCTTAAATTCGACTAAGGCCATCCTATATGGGGCTTTTGATATAGGTCTTGTTCCAGGCATTAATTCAATTTCAAACTCAATTTCTCACTCTAGCGGTAATCCAGGCAATTCCTCAGGGAATACATCTTGAAATTCATTAACTACCCGAATTTCATCAATCTTAGGCTCTTCCTTAGTATAATCTCTAACCATAGCCAGGTACCCTTGATATCCTTTGTCAAGTAATGCACGGGCTTCTATTGCTGAAATAAGTGCTACAGGTAGGTGGGTCTGACCTCCCAGAAATTCACAGCTAGACTGATCAGGTAAGGTAAATTGGATCACTTTCCTATAGCAATCCATCTGGGCCCGATACTTATGAAGCCAATCCATTCCTATGATAATATCAAAATCATACATGGCCATTACAACTAAGTCTATTTCCTATCCTTTCCTCCCATTGCTATCTTACAATTTCTACACACCAGTGTAGACAATAACATATCCTTTAAAGGTGTAGAAACACAGAGGCGTCTCAAGAGGCGTAGTTTCTATCTCATTCAACTGTTTATACCTTTCAGACACAAATGAATGCATAACACCCGTATCAAACAATGCATATGCCTTTTTATCATTTACAAGGATCGTACCTGAGATAACATTTTTGGAAGCTTTCGCTTCCTCTTGGGTGATCGCATACACCCTTCCTTGTGCAGGTGGCCTCTGAGGATTTCTTGGTAAGTTTGGCCTAACAGCGTTCCGCTGTGGCTGTTGCACCGAGCCAATGCTCACGTGTGACCCTTCCTGTGGGCAGTTTCTCTTAATATGACCTATTCGTCCACAACTATAACATTTTGGTTGCCCATTGCAAGGTCCTGGGCCATGTTGCCTATTACACCTTCAACACTCCTCATTTTGATAAAGTGTTCTTTCCAAATTCAGACTACCCCTGCCCTTTCTAAAGTTCCCAAAATTTCCCTTCTTCTTAGAGTCCCAGGTCTGACCTTGACCTGTATAGGGTCTCTTACCTTGTCTCATATCACCAAAGGACAATGGTCTCTTATTCTCCGAATGTTCCCTTACCAACTCCTGCTCCACCAACTGTGCCCTTTTATAGATCTCATTATAATCTCTTATGCTCAAAGGCACCAGTTGTTTAATGATATCAGTCCTCAACCCTTTCAGAAACCTCTTAGCTTTCTTTTCTTGATCCTCAATTAGCCTAGGAGCATATTTAGATTGTTTAGAAAATCTTGCCTCATACTGGTTTACTGTCAGCTCCTTTTGTTCTAATTGAACAAATTCTGTAATTTTCATATCCTTAGCACAGTCAGAAAAATGCTTTCTGTTGAAAGCTCTCACAAACTCTTCCCAGTTAACCTCAATACTTGGTGGGAAGATTGTGGCCCTCGAAGCTCTCCACCAAAACTTTGCATTTCCCTCCAGTTGGTACTCTGCCAAGGTTATTTTCTCAGCATCACTGCAGTCCAACAACCTGAAGATTTGTTTCATTCCATCAATCTAATGTTCTACCTCCTCAGGACTTCCCATTCCACTGAACTAAGGTGGTTTTAGCTTCAAAAACTGCTCCACCAGTCCTTGAGTACGACGTTCTGCTCCAGGTTGTTGCTGCGCCTATCTTTCCATCAGATTTCCAATATTGGCTAATGCCTGCAGGATGTCTTCCATTCGGGGTTCAGCCCTTGCAGCAGAGGCTTCAGCTCTCGATGGATGAGCACTTCCAGCTAGCACCATGACTTTCCTGCAATTTTCAAGCATTGCCTCAGGAATAATCTGAGACTCACTGTCTCTACTCAAAGCAACTACTACTACTACATAAGTAACATATACATGTTACTGGTACCTAAAAGCAACTTATAATAAACTACTAGGGATCTACGAGTGAATACTCATCACCCGTTATTCAAAGTTAATCAATTATTCTGTTTTATATCCTATGGTGTGCATTGTCATCATGTTCCTCAATTTCCAAATGAGGCTTCTTATCACTCCACCTATAACCATTGCTCTGATACTAAAACAGGGCGGCTGTGGCACCTCGAAGCGCCTAAGGTCACCACAGATACCAAAGAAGAACCTTAGATCCTAGGCATTTTTTTTTTTTAAAACGGTCCCAGCACATCTTATTTGCGGAAGCATAATCAAGTCTTACTAACTCTCCCTCTATCAACCATGATACACTTGCACACCACTATGCATCATAAGAAAAGATAAAGCCACGACACTTTTATTTACATATTTTCATGATGGATTTTCTCCGGTCAGTACAATAAAAGAAAGGCCAAGACTTTTCACTATGCTCGGCCATAACCCCAAAAAGAAACAACTCGACCCTTTATGACAATCGTGCAAAATCCTCCATCAACTAGTGTCGGCTATTAACCAAAAAGTTGCAGCTCCTACTTCTCATGCACGGGCCCTCACACCCATCCCGGTGCATCAGGCGGTGGCGGCAGCAACATCCCCCACATCACTCCATCTCGATAAACGTGAACGGATATGAACTCCTGAATGACAGGGCCCTCAGCCAAGCCCACGTCATACATCACTATCTCACGAACCCGAATGAATGTCAGACCAGGAATGGTGGGACAGTCGATCTCCACACACTCAACCTCCACATCCAAAGGAAGGCTGTAAAAGACGCCCCGCGTGACAGCAGGGAGCGACATCTTTCTAATTTGAAATGTTGGTCCCCGAAAGGGTGAGTACAGCCACTTACCAGGAAAAGGACCCAATAAACCACTCAATGCATCACACAATACAATCATCACAATCATAGCATAACACATGTCATTCATACATCCATGCACAACTTACCTTGAAACCATGTATATGTCATCATACCACATGTACATACATCCTCATGTTAATCATCACCATCATGTCATACATGTATCATCATGCCATAGGTGCACATACATCTATGCACTCACCATCATCATGTCACATGTGTCATCATGCCATAAGTACGCATACATCCATGCACTCATCATCATCATGTCATACATGTATCATCATGCCATAAGTGCACATACATCCATGCACTCACCATCATCATGTCACATGTGTCATCATGCCATAAGTACACATACATCCATGCACTCATCATCATCATGTCATACATATACCATCATGCCATAGGTGTACATACATCCATGCACTCACCATCATGCATCCATGCATACATGTCGCCATACCATGTATGATTCAATTTCAATTTCCAAATTTTATTCTTTCATTTCGAACCGCCACATTTTTCTTTCCCGAGACCAGTGTTTGCATCCCACATTTATCGCTCGCACCCCACCTAGCATCGCGAGGAACCTTTCGGCACAAACCTCCGGGCATCCGACACAATACCTGCCAGGCATCTCGTACCCCAACTGGCATCACGAGGCATCCCCCGGCACAATACCTGCCGGGCTTCCGGCTCCCCACGCTCCGGACATCTCGAAACTCCCGAGGACCCTCCGGCATTCAGCCATTTAAGGCCACCGGGCTTCCAGCAATTTCTAGCCAGGCATCCCAACACTCCTGGGGCATCGTCGACTCACACCTCCGACGGCCTTCTCACTTATCATAGTTCACATTTACAATCATGGCTCAATTTCAACATGGCATATGATGTGATGGCAAACAAGATCATTTTCATCATTTGATTCTTATATGCATTTTCAATCATCATCATACATGCAACAAGATACAATCCATGGGGTCCATACAACTTAAAATGATCCATACATCATGACTTTTGAAATTTAGCAAATTCCAGCTTGCACAATTTTGGAAAACATGTAGATTAAATATCCATATGATCTTCAAAAATCATGAAATCAGAACATGTGATAGACAAGACAAAAAGATAACAATTCCATGAAGAACACATGCCCAAAAGAGCTTCACACAAGAAGATATAGCTCACACAATACAGCATGCAAAATTCGGATAAAAATCAGATTGCGCAGTTCTTGAAATATTTCGATTAAAATACCCGAATGACCTCCAAAAATTATGAAATTTTACCAGGTTGTAGTCAAGGCCCTAAGGTATATTTTTCATGAAGACACTGAGACCAACTTCGCCCTAGATAATTTACCGTGGACGGACGAAGCTACTGTTCCTAGTACCAAACAGTCCAGTTTAACTGTCTCCGAAAAATCGAAGTTTCGCCTACTTATATTTCTTCATTTCCTCTGAAATTTTGACATGTTTTACCTCAAGAGTTCCACTACAACTTTAATTAAGGGATCTAGGTGAGATTCTCAAAGGATAGTCACCATTTAGTCCATGAAGTCTCGGGAGTCCAGTATCATACTTCCAGATCTGTCGTCTTAAAAGAAAAATCGTTTCACTAGGCTACACTTGCTCGTTTTATCTCAAATTTGAGTATGTTAATATTCAGGATGTTCTATACAACTTTAGTGAAGAAGTCGAAGTGAAAATCGTAGTAAAAAGTGACATGCAGTACACAAAATCACCAAGAGGTCAACTAAACAGTTTCAGATCTAGCCTTTTCGTAGAGGAAGGGTTTTACCCCTTAAAACTCAACCATTTGATCTCAAATTTTAGTATATTATACTTTGAGATGTTTTCTACAACTTTCATGAAGAAGTCAAAGTCAAAATCCAACTCAAAACCCGCATGCAAGCCTTCACAACGTTCGGGGTCAGGCGCCACACTCAAAAACAGAAAGCTATTTCAAAAACTACACACTCTAGTTTCGGTTTCTCATACTCTAATCACATGAGATTTACCACTACTCAATTACACATGCAAGAGACAACATGCAAGAGCAGAATATAGATCCCAACTTGCCTCCAAAATCAAGCGAACAACAGCACACGGACGGCGATGGACGGGTGGACGGATGGGCGACGGGCGGGCGAGCGGCTCCTTCCTCCTCTCTCTCGGTTCCTCTCTCTCTCGCAACCCTCTCTCTCTCTCTCTCTCACTTGGCTTGGGCGACAGCCCCCTCAACCGGCCACTCTCTCTCTTTTATTTCCCCACAAAGCCATCATTGGCAATCATGAGAAGCCACCCACAATGGCCAATGCATGGAGTCTCCTTTTTGCCACTCGGCAAGACTCATGCATAATGGGCTTGGAAGAATTGGGCCGGCCTCTCCCCCTTGTGGCCGACGGCAGCTCTCTCCTAGGCTTCATGGGCCGGCCTTTTGGCCCATCAAAGGTCCATACTCTTGGGCCTAAGACCCAAGGCTAATTAAATCAAATTTAACCCTCTTTTTAAATACTAATTAAATCCTTATTGAACAAAAATACTATAGTGTATAAATTAAATAATTATACACTTGAAATCACAAATCCATAGCTTCTAACCCACAATACATATGGCCAAAGATAGATTATCCTTTTCCAAAATTTATCCATTAAATTTGGCCATAGTCCTTAATACAAGACATTAATTTGAGCACCCCTAATGACTTGTAAGGAATTTCAGGATGCCACAAATTTAATAACCCCTAAGCATCATTAGCATATTAATGAGGGATTAGTGAGCAAAACTCACTTGTTTAACAATCCGTTCGGATCAAAATGTTGGGAACGTTGCAATGGACTTTTTCTCCAAAGCGGGCCTAAGATCCGAGGACCGGTAGCACCTCAAAATGGGCTTCAAAGCTACTGTGAAACCCACTTCTTAGCTTGCTGTTCTTGGCTGGAAATGAGGGAAATTAGCTCGGTTTAGGCAGGAATTGATTGGGAATGAGGAAATAGGCCAAATCAAGCCTAGATGAGGACTTACGGAGGTCGAACGGGGCCGGGACAGCTCCGGGTGAGTTGCAACAGATCCAAAACAGCAGTTGCGAGGTGAGAGGGAGGTGGGCAAGGGCAGACAGCGTGTGGCTGGTGGCGTGCGCGCGGGCAGGGCGGACGGCGGCGAGCAGCATAACTCCAGTGGTAGCTTGGCGTGCAACAACATCCAAGCAACTGCAGCTTCTCCTTTGGTTGCTGTGGGCTAAAATGGAGGGTGGAGAGGATGGTTTGGCTGGCCAAAGGGAGAGAGAGAGGGAGGATAGAGATGAGGGGGACCAAGGGTCCCATTTGGCCTTAATTTCCACCAATTTGTCCCCACCTTTGCTTGTCCACCACCCCAAGACTCCATGGCTGCAAATGAGCCACCAAAACATCCTATACAACTCATGAAATGGTCCATTTGGCTAGGGGGAAGGGGGAGCTACGAATTTGGCACCAATTGGCTTCAATTGGATGCTTGGTCTACTTCAATTCCACCTCATTTGCCATTTACAATTTCAATTGATACCTCAATGCCTCAATTGCTATTTTTCCTCACCCAAGAATCCATCTTGCATCTTAATTTTGTGACAAAAAATAATATCCGGCCTTAATTCAACAAAAAGGGTCCTATGCTGACTTTTTCTCAAAAAGTCTTGGTTGTCAGAAAAATCTTCTGAGACTGAGTTGACATTTCTAGAATTTATTATGACATGACAAGATTTTCGATTTCTGAAATTGAATTTGAATTCGCGGTTAATTTCCATTCGATGCATTTTTATCATAACCTAGGCCATCGGGTAGTTTTGATAAATTTTTAATGTAAATAATCCGTGGTTGATTTTCATCGAGCTACAATGAACCCACTCGACTCAATGGCGACTCTCAATTGTCATGAAAATCTTGAGGATTCAAATATAAACACAGGGTACCAAAACGACAAAAGGATCAGTCTAAGGTCGGTCGACGAGAATTTTTCAATTTAGTAGTGTCACTCATGATTAGCCACACATCTCAGTCAAACAAACCTATCTCTGATTTCAAATCGATTTTTAACTATGCCGTAATTGCCTCTAAAGATGAGTACGGTTGAGGAGCCGATTCTTAATTGAATTCTCAATACTATTGCATTAAAATTCCTTAATAACTTCCTTGAATAATCTAGTTATTTTGAGAGTGATCAGCTTTGAGAACAGCCCTATAAGCACGTCAATAAAATGCCCAATATATTCAGTAGAAAACAAAAGCAAAAATCCGGGATGTCACACTAGCTGTGCCATGTAATGTATCACGTAATACAACCGACATCCACCTCAATCATTTTTAGCTTAAATTGAATGGATGGACTCAATGGGTACCTCAATGAAATGGTTTAGGACTAAATTGGACTAATTAAAAGGTTTGTGACTAAATTGGTATCAAGGCAATAGGTCTAGGGCTTTTGTAATACTTTTCCCGTTAAGTATCTATTGCATTTGTAAATTAAGATGTTGAGGAGTCAATTAATGGTCGGTAAATCAACTATCTCTTTTATTTTTTTGCCACTAGAACTCTTACAATCTCGACTTGCAATGAACAAATAAATGGTCAATGAAGGAAAAATTCCAAATAAAGGCTTAAAATGTTCTCATTTTCCTAAAAAAGTTCTAAATTGGATTTTATTTCAAGTAAGAGCATAAAGTGGCCACCTCATTTTCCCGAAGCTGCCGTTCAGCCCCACTTAGTGCCTGTGCCGCCTCCACCACCCTTGCTTGCCCCAACTAGCCTTTGTTTCCCTCTTTTGTAGCCCAAAACGGAAGCAAAGTAAGTGGGTTTCCGGCAGCACCTCAGGCCCATTTTGACCCGCTTCCCGGCCCCAAAAGCCAAGCCTGCCTTAGAGAGAATCAAGCCCCATCGAGTCCCCATCAAATTGAACCGATTGGATCGCCGAACAAGTGAGTTTAACTCACTAATCCTCACTTAATAGGTTAATGACGCTTAAGGGTTGATTAGTTTAGACTAAGTTAGGATTAGGTGGTTAGTTTGAATTAATTAGTGAAATTAATTATTTACCGATACACGTTAGGTGGATAGTTAGTGCAATTAGAGCCTAGATGAACTCTAGTATTTATTTAGAGCAGTTTGGAAATGTTCTGAGTTTGTCTCGGCATTCAATTAGGCTTTACGGGCCTAAGTTTTAATTATTGGCATTTAATAATTAATTATTTATTTATTTATTTTTCAGAAATTAGACCGGGATAGTCGATAATCAAAATTTTATGCTGATTGTAATGGTGTGATCTGTTTATTTAAGTGAGCTCGAATTTGTACTAATTTGGTGTAAATTGTGATTTTAGGATATATTCATAAATTTATTAATTTCAATAATTAATTGGAAAATAACTGAGTATTTTGGTGGACCATATGAAATGATGGGTTTTGTGAAAAGGAAATTATTATATTTTGGCTAAGGCCAACCGTGTACCTACACATGACTATTTTATCAGGTATGATAAAAAATGAAAAAGAATGTTGACTTGATGACTCAATATGTCATCTTGGAGAAAGAATGTTGACTCGATGACTCGATATGTCATCTTGGAGAAAGAACGTTGGCTCGATGACTCATTATATCATCTCGGAGAAGGAACGTTATATTATATCAACTTGGTGACTTGATATGTCATCTTGGAGAAAGAACATTGGCTCGATGACCTGTTATGTCATCTCGGAGACTGAACGTTATATTATATCAGCTTGGTGACTCGATATGTCATCTTGGAAAAGTAACAGTATACTATTTATTAGCCCTGATGCTAGCTACTATCTATTTTGTAGCATAGAGCTGTCCGCAAGGTGGTTGGACTTTATGGATAGTATTGACTGATATGACCGGGGAATGGTTTGGCTGACATGTAATCGACTAGGTTGATTGATCGATGAGTCGATCTGAGTAAACAATTTGATTGGTTGATATGATTTGATGAGATTATAAATTGTGTTGAACTGCAGGAGGAACTGAAGCCAAGGTAAGTCCTCTAACTCGTGATTGTGCTGAAGCAACCCTTAGAGCGTATTTGCTTCCTAATCGAGTCTTAGGAGGGTAAAACTCACTGAGACGTAGTTTCACCTCATTGTGGGATAAAATTTCAGGTTCATAGATGGCCGCCCCTCCTGCTTCTCTCGAGCATTTTGGCATACTAGAGAAGTTCACAAAACAAAATTATCACATTCCGATACATGGGCACCGTGAAGGATTAGAATATGTGTTGGTGAAGTCCATCGTCTGGGTTGATGTGGGTTTATCCAAAAAGGCGCCCCATCAATACAGGGCATGGTATCGCCATTATAATGATAGACGAAGAGAGGACTCTGTGCCGGAATCTGATATACCTTTATATGTGATGAAGGTTGCTTTCAATAAAGGTATTGCAGACCCTAAGGATGGATCGGTGGTGGATGCAAAGGATCCCAAGTTAGATGATCCTGATTCTCCGAAGTACTTAGCCATGGGCTCTAGCTGGAGTGTGGAAGGAGAAATCGTCGAGGATAATGATGACCCAAAGTAGATTGGAAACCCCCACCGCTGTTTGCAGACCTTGTATATATGTGCACTAGTTTGCAATGTATATAAGTGTGGTGGTTTGGATTTTAAAATCCGTGGCCCTACTTTCCTATTCCATTATTTTATTGTTTGGGGATTATTTATATGTTTCTGCATGCGTATTAAAATGAATGGATCGACGATACATTCTGGAACGTCGCTATTTAATCGACTAGTGAGGAATGAGCGCGTGCTCGAGGATTGGAGCGTGACAATTCTTGCTCGCAAGTCACAACCAATTTACTGGTCCATAATGTGGAATGGACATTTTGGTCCAAGAGAGGCACATCAAAGACTCCTGTGGTAAAACGAGGAGAGACTTTGTGAGGTCAGTGGCAAGACTTTTGAACCACAATAGACGGCATAACTTTGAAGTCAGGGCAGCTGTTGGCTATACGGGATTTTCTGGGTAACCAAAAAAAAAAAAACTTTGAAGTCAGGGCAGAGACGAGACTTTTGAACCCCAATACACGGCATGACTTTGACTCCATGTGGTCGACATTGTTATATATAGCACTCTTGTTCCTTCTATATAAATTCAAAAAGTAGATCGTCTAACCACACATCAGTTGGTGAAAGAATGATGCTTCCAAAGGCCTCTCTCGTCTTCATTCTTTTCCTAGTCCTTTCACCTAACACGATGATCTCTTCAAGAGGCGTCAACGCCCGCCCGATGAGCAACAGTGAGCACTCTCATTATACATGCACACAAAACATGGGTTGATTGGATAACGATTAAGAACAGTCGGCTTTGACAGAAGCGACGATAGGGGATAGCAAAAAAAAAAAAAAAAAAAAAACCAATTTCACATTTTGCAAACAATGTTCTTTTTGAATTCGTAGTTTGAAGATAAGAATGTCTGAAGTGGAGACTTAACTAAATGCATCTTTTCAGGGGGAAGCAATATCGAAAAGATGGTGGTAAGCCAGATTTATGTTCGTGGAAGTAAAATTCACCCTGGCCCTTCTCATAGGCACCCTCCTTCGAGTCCATGGCGACCATAGCGAATCTTTCAAGTGATTCTGGATTATTAAATTTTTCTACTTTATTGCAGCTAATATTATTGTTGGTGTTATAAAGAAACATATAATTCGCTTACCATACACTCCATGATTGATTAGGGCTTTCCACGCACTTGTGCTCATGGAGCTTAAATTTTTTCTCTGAATACCCTGCTAGCAGAAAGCATGTAAATCGATTGTTTATTGAATTGATATCCCTATGCCTTGTTGCCGTATCTCAATATCTTTGTTTCATGCTCCCAATCTTCACATGCCGGGTCTTATCTATTTAAGCAAAAATATGATATTCACAATATTTTATATATTCTTATTTGGCATAAACTGATAGGAATCATATATTTCGGAATTACTTAAAAGTTTTCCAAAGGAAGCGGGACATCTCAAATTTGATTAGCGTGACCTCTTGTAATTCTCTTGAAATCAGATAAGATTGTGAAAAAGTACTGATAAACCCACTAACCCATTAGGTATATGAACCCAATACCACCGTCCTACTGATGTCTTGGAAGAGAAGATTAATTAATAATTGCTCAAGTGACAAACTGGTTAGAGATTTGCTTGTAACGTAATTCGAATTTCTGATCTCATAAGAGCAATATGAATCCTTTATCGCTGAGTTACCACACTTGATGGTTCCAATTTGTTTGATTCATTGCATCTCTTAAGAAGCACATTGTCTAGGATAAACAAATCCAACTTGACCTCCCGGAACAAGAAAATTAAATCCGATGTAAGAGTAAGCCTATGAGAAGCTTGTCAGTGATTTCGAAATGCATAGATGCCCAACCTATCGGCGCACGAATTCCCTTTCAAACAAACATGCCGCAAATGGATCTCTCACTGTGGCTGGAGCTAATCCTTATCTATAATAGCAAATCATCACATTCAATCGATTTTCTGGGGGATAATGGGACGTAGGTTTCTTGAACTTTTTCAATTTATGCGGTGTAGTCCTTAGAATTTTTTTCATGCAACTGGGTCATCGAACTTCGTATTTGTTTGTTCATGCTCGTCCTTCCATTTTACACTTGGACGGATTTGCTGAGATGACATCCAGATTTGCGTCACATAAGTGTTATCATTTTAGATTGGTGCCACCGCCTCTAATGACCGATTGTCGAATGTTTTTTTTTTATTTGTTTTCAATTTTTTTCTATTTAGAAAAATCGATAATTGCCCAAAAAAAAAAAAGTATCAATACTTATTGTGCTTAGTTCTAAACCTTTGTAATTTTGTTAGTTAGTCTTAAACATTTTCACATTTTGCTAATTGAGTTAATATAGTCAATTTTGACTAAAAATCTCTTGTGTGAATGCTGGTTATCTTATGTGGGACGATTGGCGCTAATGTAGAAATTTTTTTAATATTTTTTTTTTTTTTTTTTTATTTCTCTTTTCCTTCTTTACTTTTACTTTTTTTTTTTTTTTAATACTGTGGTTGGCAATGGTTGTCAGGCCCTTGCCGGGCTAGGTAGCCTTGCTCTCCGTTGCCAAGATTGAAGGGAAAAATAAGAAAAGAATTACGGGAAAATAATAGAACAATAAAAATTGATAAAAATTCAAATAAAAAATTTAAAAATTCAAAAATATTGTTCACGTCAATATCAATCATGTCACGTAGAATAACCGGCATCCACATAAGTGATTTCTAACCTAGTTGAGTGGACTAATTTGGCAAAATTTAAAATGATTTGGGATTCCATTGATAAAATTAAAAAGTTTATGACTGAATTGGTAAAAATGCTAAAAGTGGAAAACTTTTTTAATAACTTTCCCCAAAAATTAACTTCATGTATCTTTTAATTTTCTAAATTTTTACAAGCCACATTGAGAATACGATGTTGCCTCTTAAGCACTTAACGCAATTTGACTCCAGGTCAACATTCTCATCCAAACATTTGGCAAAAGAACAACAATCGAACATGTTCAAGGACTCCAATGCCATAATCACCGTTTTCTTTAAATGTATGAGGAAGCGAGCTTTAATATAGGACTTCGGTAAATTAATCTTGATATATAAAAGTTAGCCTATAAGTAAGTTGATTTTTCTATTTATGCCACAATAAAATTAAGTTGATTTATACACCAGCTACCTTAACTTCCAACTTTTCATTTTCTCTTCTGAATTCTTTATTGCAAGACAGAGTCAGCTCACACCAGTAACAACTCGGCTTGGTCAGAGCACTCGATCAAAAAAAATTTGTACGCTCTCGGAGCATGTGAGCCCATTAATCTTAATCATTGAATAATGTGGGTCTTAAGCGAGATCCAAATGATCTGACGTTTAGCATGAAGTTGGCTCACATATATCAAATACAAGTGATTGTCGCTCACAATCAATCTACCGTGTCCGTCACGACGGAATGCAACCTTTAGTCAGAGAGAGAGAGAGAGACACTTTCTATGTACAACGCACTATCTTTGGAAATGATGCCCATACATGTTTTCAAAGTCAGGTTGGCGGGGAAGACGAGAGAGAAAGAGACTTTGCGCACTATCTTTGGAAATGATGCCCATCCATGTTTTCAAAGTCAGGGGAATGTCTGAACCACTACACACGGCTGATCGTCATCTCCAAGGAGTCGACATGGTTATATATAGCACTCTCACTGATTCTATGCATGTAAAACACAAGGTTACCGTAGAATCATACATTCCAAGAGAGAGAACGATGCTTCCCAAAGCCTATCTCGTCTTCCTTCTTTTCCTAGCCCTTTCATCTCACGTGATGATCTCTTCAAAGGTCGCCGCTGCCGCTGCCCGCCCGGTGAGGAAGGGTAAGCACTTCAACCTCTATAGATGCATGTGCGAATGAGAAAATGCAAATCATGGGCTGGACAGATAAACAGCCAACATGACAATTAAGAACTATCTGCTTTCTGGGGTATAAAAGAGTTCGGCTTCAAAAGTTCTCTTCTTTTAAGGTCCGTTCGTTTCGCGGAAAATATCATGTTTCCGGAAAACATTTTCGTGGAAGTCATTTTCCAGGAAAATGACTATTTTCCAGTATTCGGCCGAAACTTAAATTTTGAGTGAAAAATATTTTCCACCGTTCATTAGCTAATTTAATTGTTTTGGAAAAATGATCAAAAATTAAATTTTAATATTTTTAATTGACCAAAAAATTAGTTTCATTTTTATATTTTTTAAAATGAATTTTTCATTATTTGTATTTTTAAAAAATCGAAATTTTTATTCTTTATTCTTTATTCTTTTTTCTTTTTCTTTTCCTTCCTCCTTCCTCCTCCTCCTTCTTCCTCCTTCTTCCTCCTCCTTCCTCCTCCGCGACGCCTCCTTCCTACCTAACGATGGCCAGCTGCCCGGCGGCCGACCAAGACCCGGTGGCCAGATCCGGCGAGCTCAAGGCTCGGCCGATCTCGCCCGAGCTCGCTGCAAGCTTCGCCGGGCTCTGGCGAGCCGTGAGCTCGCCGAATTGGGCAGCGAGCTTGGGCTCACTGGATTGGGAGCTCGAGCTCCGCCGCCAGAATCGGCGAGCTCGCGGCTCGCTAGAGCCCGGCGAACCTATGGCAAGCTCGGGCGAGGCTCGAGCCCCGCCCAGCTCGCCGGATCTGGGGAGCCGCAAGCTCCGCCCCAAGCCGGCGAGAGCTCCGCCTCGCCCGATCTGGCTAGGTGGAGCCTCGTCGGCCTAGGGTGAGGCTCGAGTTGGCTTGTGGCCAGTCGCCAGACGCCGGCCGCCACCAAAGAAGAAGATGAAAAGGAAAGAAAGAAAATAAAAAAGAAAAGGAAAAAAAAATCAAAAACTCGATTTTACAAAAAAAAAAATAAAATAAAAAGAAAGCATAAAAATAAAATGAAAATGTATTGGTAAAAAGAAGCAAGATGGAAGAAGTTATGGAAAACGTTTTCCACTTCTCAAAAGTGGAAAATGTTTTCCTAACTTTTAAAGGTTGTTTTTTTCAATGATGGAAAACATTTTTCTTGACTAGTTCATTTTCGGTGAAACGAGCGCCGGAAAATGCGGAAAACGTTTTTCCGGAAATCATTTTCTGCGAAACGAACGAACCCTTAGATTCAAAGTTTGAAGATGATAATGTCAGAGTTGGAGACTAAATAGATGCACGTTTTCAGGAGGAAGCAGATCCAGGGTGATGGCGGTGAGCAAGATTGGTGTTCATGGAAGTACATCCCCGCCCGGGGGGGGTTCATCATATACTCCAGGCCCGCCGCGAGCTTTCAAATGATCCACGACTATTAAATTTTCTGTTCGATTGCTCCTAATTTTCGTTGGTGTTTTAAGGAGACAAGACAAATATAATTCAGTTTCGATCCACTCCATGGTTAATTAGGGTTTTCCACATACTTCTGTTGATGGAGCATAAATGATTGCCTTGAATACACAGCCAATGGCAAAAGAATTTAGCTTGGTTTGTTTGTTGAATGGATATCGCTATGCCTTTTTGCCACATCTCCGAAAAGTACTCCTAATAAAAAGAACAATTAGTAGTTAAAAAGGCGTATCTTACCATGATTTTATGAATAACTACTGGTGAAGATCGCTGAGCTACGGTGAAGCTCAATATATTTATTTCCCGCTTCCCAAGTGCCGCATTATCCACCATGCAAGCCAATCACCGCATTTCGAGTCTATTCTATTTGAGTGAAAGGATGATATTCGCAACATTTGGTATATTTTTGTTGGGCTTGAGCTGACAAAAACAGCATGTTCCAAAGTACCTTCAAAATTTTTTAGAGAAAGCGCAAGATCTTGTACGCATCCTAAGGACGTGAGGCCGTTTCATTTCGCCTATTGAACAGTATAGGTTTCACATAAGATTAAATGATTCAAGAATTGGAATGAAGTGCATTCGCATTGACTGGGTTCATGCAGTTCTTGCTCGCGACCAATCTACCAGGTTGGTCCGAGAGAGGCTCGTCAAAAGCTCACCCAATAGTGATTCTTTCGGAGAAGATGCTCGTCCGTATTTCCAAAGTCGGTCCACGGAGAAACTTTTGAACCGCAATCAGCGGCATTTCTTCAACTCCATGTGGTGTATATATAGCACTCTCATTCCTTCTAAATCTGTATACATTGTACAACCGCACAACAGTAAAGAGAACATATGATGCTTCCCAAGGCCTCTCTCGTCTTTGGCGCCCGCCCAATGAGCAACGGTGTGTTCTTTCTCTATACATGCATGAAAAATGAGAAAACACAAAACCTGGGTTGACCAGATAAATCGCCGACTTAACGATTAAGAAAAATCGCTTCCAAAAGAAGTGATGATGGGGGATACAAAAGAAACCGGTTTCACATTTTACAAGTTATGTACTCTAAGAATTCGAAGTTTGAAGATAACAACGTCTGTATTGGAGACTAACTAACTAAATAGTAAGTGCACGTTTTCAGGAGGAAGTCGGATAGACGGTGATTAGCCAAATTTTTGTTCGTGGAATAAGTCGGATAGTAAACGTCACCCTCGTCGTAGCATTTCGAAGCTCCTTCCTTAGAGACCATGCCTGCCATGGGAATCTTTCAAGTAATTCTCGATTATTAGCTTTTCTGTTCGGTTGTGCTATCAAGAAATGAAAAATTCGATTTCTATACTTTCCACAGTTAATTAAAGTTTTTCACAAACTTTCGTTTATGGAGCTCAAATGATTTTTCTGAATAACTTGCGAATGGAAGAAATGTAAATTGATTGTTTATCAAACCTATGCCTTTTGGACGAATCTCAATATCTTTATTTCAGGCTCCAGACCAAGACTTATCTATTTAAGTACAAATGTGATATCCACAGCAATTTGTATATTCTTATTTGGCTTGACAGTAAGAATTAGATCAAATGGGAAATAAAAGTACGTGATAGATAACGATCTATCTTGATATTCTATTTTTCATATTTTTATACCTTCTATTTCATTAAAGATAAAGACAAGAAAAGAAAGAATGTCTTATTATTCCTACATCTTAGGAAGATTCCCCTAATACTTCTAAATGGGTCACTGCGTATTTTGCTTGTTCTTGATTCTACTAGAAAAAGAATATCCTATAAGAATATTTTATAAGCAGATTTATTAGAGCCTTTGATAGGAATAGACCGAATGGTATATATTGGAAGTATTTAAAAGTTTTTCAAAGAAAGCAGGAGATATCAAATTTGATCTAATTTAACATGAACTGTTGTAATTCTTTTGAAATCAGATAAGATAGTGAAAAAACAAAAAAAAACTACAAACCCACTAACCCATGGTATAGGTGCATGAACCCATTACTACAGTCCTACTGATGTCTTAAAAGAGAAGAAGTTTAAATAATTAATGCCCCGGACACAAGTTGGCTGGAGATCCACTCGTAAAATAACTGCAATTGGTGATCTTGTGAAAAATAATATGATTCCTTTATTAGTGGGTTACCACGCTCAATAATTCCAATTTGTTCGATTCATTGCATCTCTTAAGAAGTACATTGTCTAGGATAACCAACTCCAAATTGACCTCCCCTAAACAAGAAAACTAAATCCAATGTAAGAGTAGACCAATGAGAAGCTTGTCAGCAATTTCAAAATGCGTAGATGCCCAACCAGTTGGCTCACAAATTCCCTTTTCAACAAACAAGCCACAAATGGACCTCTCACTGTCGCCGGAGCTAGTCCTTATCTATATTAGCAAATTGTCACAATTTTAATGGATTTTTTTTTTTTTTTTTTTTTTTTGGGGGGGGGATAATGGCATGTAGGTTTCTTGAACTTTTCAATTTGCGCGGTATAGTCCTTAAGACTTTTTTTTTTTTATGCAACTGAACTTCGTATTTGTACATTCATACACGTCGTGCCACCGCCTCTAATCACCTCGAAATGAAGATCCTCGGACTGAGAGAGGATTGGACAGAGATACTCAGGCAGGTTCGAATTGACCTAGCTTATCTTCGTCCTTGTAGGTGGGTGGGTGGCTGAACCTCGTGGCCCCCTGCGCCATCCGCCATCATCGATTGTTGAAGGGTTCTTTGTTATATTGTGTTTTCAATTCTTTTCTGTTCAGTAATATTAACTTCATGTATCTTTTAATTTTCTAAAGCCGTAAAAGCCACGTTGACAATATGTGGCTGCCACGCAAGCACTGAATGGCCATTTGACAAGTGAATATTCCTATACTACCCCTCGTTTGTCCCAAGGGACAGAGGAGGAACTGATTCAAGAATAACATTTTCGTCCAAGCATATGACTAAAGGACAACAATCGAACATGTTTAGGACCCCATTGTAAATATACATATATATATTTATATAATAGTTGCACAAATAAAAAATGCTTGGCAACACCAATGCCATAATAACCTTTTCTTTCAATGTACGAGAAAGTGAGCTTTAATATAGGACTATTGTAATCTTAGGCTTTCATCATTTCCCAGAAAATGTGGTGTTTTTAAAAATTATTTCCAAAAACCTATTTTTCAAGAAAATAACTATATTTTCCGATACTCAAGTGAAATTTAAAGATGAACTAGAAAATATTTTCCACCATTTAGTAAGGAAAATCTTTTCTTGTATGCACTCAATTTCAATATTTTTAATTTTTTAAAATCGATTCTTAAATTTTTAAATTTTTTTCCTTCCCTTTTTTTTTTTCTCTTTTCTTTCTTTCCTCTTAAGCTCTCTTCCATAGGCCAGTTCGAGCCTTGCCCCGGGCTAGTGAGACTCGAGCTCGCCAGATTCAAGCGAGGTTGAGCCTCACCTGATCTAGTGGGTGAGCTCCGGCGAGGTGGAGCCTCACCATAGGCTAATGAGGCACAACCTTGCTGGAATTTGGTGAGTTCGAGCCTTGCCGACCTGGGGTGAGGCTCAAGCTAGCTTGTGGCTAGTCGCTAGCCATGTGCCATGGCCAACGACTAGCTAAGGTGAAGGAAGAAGAAGAAAGCCGAAAAGGAAAGAAAGAAAATAACAAAAAGAAAAATTTTAAACTTGATTTTGAAAAAAAAAAAAGAAAAAAGAAAATATGGTTAGTGAAATAAAGTGAGGTGGAAGAAGTTATGGAAAATATTTTCCACTTTTTGAAAAGTGGAAAACATTTTCTCCAATTTTTCTGGTGTTTTTCTCCAGTAATAGAAAATGTTTTCCTTGACTAGTTCATTTTAAGTGAAACGAACACCGGAAAATCCGAAAAATATTTTCCTAGAAGCTATTTTCCGTGAAACGAATAAAGTCACAATATATCAATGTTATTCTAAATTAAGTTGATTCTTTAATTTATACCACAATAAAATTAAGTTGATTCATTCACCGTCTACCTTGACTTCCACCTCGTCCTTTCTTTCCATTGTTCTTTTCTGCGTTCGTCTTGCAAGGCCGAGTTAGCTCACACAAATAAGGCAATAACAACTTCGCTTAGTCAGAGCACCCAATCGAAAAAAAAAAAAAATTGTATGCGCTTGGAGTATATGAGCCCATTTCTCGTTAATCATGGAATAGCGTGGGCTTCAAGTGAGATCGAAATGATTTGACGATTAGTATGAAATTGGCTCATAAACATCGAATACATGCAATCGTGGCTCACGAGCAGCCTGCCGGGTCCGTGTAATGGACCCTCTAGTCAAAAGAGAGGGAGAGACTTTATGCGTACGATGCACGGATTTCAAAGTCAGGTTGGGGACGAAACGTCTGAACCCCAATACACGGCTGCTCGTGAAATCCGTTGGGTCGACATTGTTATATATAGCACTCTCACCGATTCTATGCAAGTACACCCGGCTATTGCAGAATCATACATTCCAAGAGAGAGAATGATGCTTCACAAGGCCTATCTCGTCTTCCTTATTCTCCTAGCCCTTTTGTCTTACGTGATCATCTCTTCAGAGGTCGCCGCTGCCGCCCGCCCGGTGAGCAACGGTAAGCACTTCAACCTCTATTGATGCATGCACAAATGAGAAAAGGCAATTCGCAGGCTGAACGGATAAACAGCCGACGTGATGATTAAGAACGGTTTGCTTTCGAGGAAAGTGATCATAGGGGATGCAAAAGAGATCGGTTTCACACTTCGAAAGTTATGTTCTTTTAGATTTCAAAGTTTGAAGACGATAATGTCTGAGTTGGAGACTAACTAAACACACATTTTCAGGTGGAAGCCGATCAGGAGAGATGGCGGTGAGCAAGATTGGTGTTAGTGGAAGTGGATCCGGGCATGGCGCTGTAAAAGACCCGCACTGGTGAAGATTTCAAATGATCCTCGACTATTGAACTTTCTGTTCGATTGCTCCTCATTTTCGATGCTGTTTTAAGGAAACTATAGAAATAAAATTCACTGTCGATCCTCTCCACCGTTAATTAGGGTTCCCACAAACTTCTGTTCATGTAGCTGAATTGATTTCCTTGAATGCACAGCCAATGGCAAAATAATTCCGTTTGGTTTGTTTTTTGAGTCAATATCGCTATGCCTTTTCGCCACGTCTCCGAAAAGTACTGATAAGAAGCTCAACGTAGTAGTTAAAAAGCATAATTTATCATGACTTTCTGAATAACTACTGGTGAAGATTGATAAGCTACAACAAGCCTCAATATATTTATTTCCTGCTCCACGATAGTCGCATAATCCACCATGCAAGCCAATCACCGCACATCAAGTCTAGTCTATTTGAGTGAAAGGATGATATTTGCAACATTTTGTATATTTTTATTTGGCTTTGGCGGATAAATTTTTTCGGAGAAAGCGTAAGATCTCGAATTCAATTTTCACTTAGCGTGACTTCTTAAAGTCCGAGGACACAAAAGTAAAAATCTCAAAAAATCGACTAATCAATTGTACTGATCGTAAAACAAAAGTATTGGCTAATTCGTCTCCTCGAAAGGGCATTATCATATCCAAAAACCTCTCCGGAGAAAAAATTTTGAATTTTTATTTCAACGTAACGTTGATGTTTTGTCAAGAGCACAATGAGTTGCGAACATGGATATCCTTGTCACGATCACAGGTCGAGGTTAAACTAGAAGATAGAATTTGAATCGACCAAGCTAATTTTATTTAATCTATTTAATATCAGGAAAAGTACCCAAAAAATATTAATATGTTGCATTAATATCAATTCAATTGTAAATTTTTTAATTGAATTAATTTAATCCTAAATATTTTTACATTGGTACTAATTTAGTCCATTTGACCAATTTAAATAAGATGTTGTTAATGTGAACACCGACCATATTATATGGTATGATTAGTACTGACATAGATATTTTTTTAATAATTATTTTCTTCTTCTTTTTCTTTTTTTTTGTCCTTTCATGGGCTGTTCCAATGAGGGTCGACGTCGCTTGGGCAAGGGTGGCGAGAGTCATGCTGGCAGTGAGGGCGACCCTCACTAAGTCTCGCTTAGGTGAGGGCAAGAGCTGAAAAGGTCACCTTCGCCAAATCTAGTGAGGCTAACCTTGCCTAGGCTAGGCCGGCCTCAACAAGGCGCGACAAGGCCAACCCTCGCCTAGGGAATGCCTAGCAAGGCCACCCTTCGCCAGACAAGGGTCAACCTTGCCAAATCTAGTGATAGTGACCTCACCAATGCTTGCCCTTTTTAGCCATGGTCTTTGTTGGACCTGCACAAGCTATGAAAAAAGAAGAAAAAGAAAAGGAATTCAAAAAATTATTAAAAGTTATAACAAAAATATCCACATCAACACTAGCTGTGCCATGTAATATATCACGTGATATGGCCGACATCCACCTCAATCATTTTTAGCTTAAATTGAATGGATGGACTCAATTGGTACCTATATGAAATGGTTTAGGACTAAATTGGACTAATTAAAAGGTTTGTAACTAAATTGGTATCAAGGCAATAGGTCTAGGGCTTTTGTAATACTTTTCCCGTTAAGTATCTATTGCACTTGTAAATTAAGATGTTGATGAGTCAATTAATGGTCGGTAAATCAACTATCTCTTTTATTTTTTGTCACTAGAACTCTTACAATCTCGACTTGCAATGAACAAATAAATGGTTAATGAAGGAAAAATTCCAAATAAAGGCTTAAAGTGTTCTCATTTTCCTAAAAAAGTTCTAAATTGGATTTTATTTCAAGTAAGAGCATAAAGTGGCCACCTCAATCTCAAAGAAGGGTTTGACCTTGCCAATCAACAAAATCTTCCAACCAGTAAAGGGCATTTTCGTCCAAGGACAATGTGATAGTTAATGGGTGTAACATTTTGGAGTTTTACCCTCCATTTATTAGATCTAATGTACCAATTTGTGATTCTTCATAGTATTAATCTAATATAACCAAAACTAACAGTGGATAAATTGATCATAAATATACCAGTTTGAAGTCTTTTTGTTATTAACAAAATAGTTTTGGATAAATTTATCATAGACATACTAGTTTGGGGTCTTTAATATTCATATTTTGAGATAAATTTATTATAAGTGTACTAGTTTGGGGTTTTTCGTGGCATTAACCCTAAATAATAAATACCCAAGACACAAGCTAGCTAGAGATCGGCTTATAACATAACTTGAATTTGTCATCTCATGAAAAAAATATGACTCCTTTATAATTGGGTTACCACTAGGGGTGATCGGGTCCAGGGTGGGTAGGTTCCAGACCTGGACCTTGTACCCGATCCTATTATAACCGATTCTTCTTTTTTGGACCATGTACCCGACCCTGTTTGCATTGGACCCTGTACCCGACCCACCCTGTTTTTCCGATCCGGTTTCAGGGTTAACCCTGTTTATATTGGAACCTGTTTTGCAACCACCCATTTATACGACTTCGAATTTTATTTTAATACATGATAAAACAACATAATTCTTCTAATTTATATTGAAATATTAAGCGTAATTAATAAATAAATTTCTACCTCATTTCGTATGTATTAATCAAATTCTAGGTGGTTCACTCGAGATTAAGTCGTGATAGTTTAGCAACTCCACTGGGGTTTTTTTTTTTTTTTTTTGGGATCACTCGGCGGGGCCTTCTTCGTTCCTTGGAAAAAAGAAACACAAAAAATAAAATGGAGGAAAAGCTTGAGAGTCAAGGTCAATGTCAAGAGGCAGAGGAGACGTGGGCAGCGTAGAGAGGGACGTGAGGGAGACGTGACAAGCCAGCAGGGAGAAAAGAAAAAAGAAAAAAAAAAGAAACAGAATAGTGTATTGTTCATCTTCTTCACGGGCTCCCTCCGCACGCCATAGCCACCGGCGACACCACCGCGCCACCGCCGGAGCCCCCTCACCCGCGAGCTCGCACCGCCACTCGTCGCCACTGCTGTGGCCGCGACAACTCGACACCTCTAACCACTCGAAGCTTTGTCGCCGTCGCCCTTGCCCCTGTGAAGCTGCCACTGCACCAGCACCGCCGCTTGGCTCCTCGCGACACCAGCAACCAGTGAAGCCGCAAGGTCGACAAGAAGGGCGTACAATCCGGTTCTCAAATCGGTTCTTGAACCGGTCCGGTCAATCCGGTTCCCGGGTGGGTAATCCCTCGGAACCGGTTCCCGAACCGGTTCAAACCGGTTCTAACTTTTGGGAACCGGTTCCCGGACCGGTTTCAACGGGAACCGGTTCCCGACCCTGTTTTCTGGGTGGGCCGGTCCGGGAACCGGGTTTACCCGGTCCGGTTGCACACCCCTAGTTACCACGCTCAATGGTTCCAATTTGTTCGATTTATTGCATCTCTTAAGAAGCACACTGTCTAGGATAAACAACTCCAACTTAACCTCCCTTGAGTAAGAAAACTGAATTCGATGTAAGAGTAGGCCTATGAGAAGCTTATCAGCGATTGCGAAATGCATAGAAGCCCAACCGGTCAGCACGCATATTCCCTTTTCAACAAACGTGCCTCGTATGGACCTCTCGCTGTCGCCGGACTTAATCCTTATCTATATTAGCAAATTGTCACATTTAATGGATTTTTTTTTGGGGGATAATGGCATGGAGGATTTTTGAACTTATTCAATTTGCACAGTATAGTCCTTTAGACTTTTTTTATGCAACTGGGTCATTGAACTTCGTATTTGATTGTTCATGTTCGTTCTTCCATTATGTGCTTGGACGGAAATGCTGAGATGTCATCCATATTTGCGTTACATAAGTGTTATCGCTTTAGATAGTTGCCACCGCTTCCAATCACCCCGAAATGAAGATACTCGGACTGGGAGAGGATCAGATAGATATACTCAGGCAGGTTCAAATTGATCTAGCTTATCTCCGTCCTCATAGGCAGCTGGCCGACTTCCATGGCCCTCCACGCCATTTCTACTGTCCTCCTCGCCATGTCCACCGTCATCGATTGTTGTACTTTTTTTTTATTTGTTTTCAATTTATTTATATTCAGAAGAATTAACAAAAAATATTTAAAAAGTTCTAAAGCTATTGCACTTCTGCTAGTTTAGTTCTAAATTTTACTTTACCAATTGAGTCATATACATTTTCAAATTTTGCCAATTGAGTATATCCAATCAATTTTAGCTAAAAATTACTAATGTAGATGTTGGCCATTTTATGTGGTACGGCTAGCTTTGACGTTGACATTTTTTTAAAAAAATTTATATTTTATATTTTTCTCTTTTCCTTCTTTACTTATTTTTATTGTGGTTGACAAAGGTCGTCTAGCCCTCACTAGCCACAGGTGAGGTCATCAGAACCACAAGCAAGGCCAGCCTCACCCAAAGCTAGGCTAGGTAGCCTTGCTTGTGGCTGTGATGGTCTATGTGAGGCTAGCCTCGCCCGCAGCCGCAATGGCCTAGCCCAAATCTAAACAAGGGCCACAACCCTTGCCTGCGGCCACCAAGCCAGCCATAATTAAAAAAAAAAGAAGAAGGTAAAGATAAGAAAATAAAATTGGGAAAATAAAAGAAAATAAAAATTCAAAGTAAAAATTTTAAAAATTCGAAAATAATTATTCACATCAGTGCTGACTATACCACGTAAGACAGCTGTAATCCATGTTTTGATTTCTAGTCAAAATTAGTCAAATGGATTTATTTGGTAAAACATGTAAAGTTTTAGGACTTAATTCGTAAAATTAAAAGATTTAGGATAAAATTGATAAACATATAATAAGTTAAAACTTTTTTGGTAACTTTTCCGAAAAATTAACTTCATGTATCTTTTAATTTTCTAAATTTGTACAAGCCACATTGACAATATGTTGTTGCCTCTTAAGCACTTCACGGCCATTTGACTCCACATCAACACTTTCATCCAAACATCTGGCCGAAGAACAGCAATCGAACATGTTCAAGCACTTGAATGTTAAAATATATAATATATATATACACATGGATGACATTGCATAAATAAAAAGTGCTAGGACAACAATGCCCTGATCAACTTTTTCTTTAAATGAAGGAGGAAGCGAGCTTTCATATAGGACTTTGGTAAATTAATCTTGATATATAAACGTTAACCTATAACTAAGTTGATTTTTCTATTTATGCCAATAAAATAAAGTTGATTTGTTCACCGGCTACCTTGACTTCCAACTTTCCATCTTCTTTTCTGAGTTCATTCTTGCAAGACCAAGTCAGCTCACACCAATGACAGCTCGGATCGGTCGGAGTACCCAATCGAAAAAATTTGTATGCGCTTGAAGTATGTGAGCCCATTTTATCTTAATTATTAGATAGCGTGGCCCTCAAGCAAGACCTCAATGATCCGATTGTTAGTATGAAATTGGCTCAGATGCGTTGCCCACAATCAACCCACCAGGTCCGTCGCGATGCAATGGACCCTTTAGTCAAAAGATAGGAGAGAACTCATGCGTGCAATCCACTGTTTCCAAAGTCAGGTTGGGGGCGAAACGTCTCAACCACAGTACACGGCTGATCGTTAACCCGTAGGGTCGACATTGTTATATATAGCACTTTCACTGATTCTATGCAAGTACACATGGTTATCGTAAAATCATACATCCCAAGAGAGAGAATGATGCTTCACAAGGCCTATCTCGTCTTCCTTCTTTTCCTAGCCCTTTCACATTGAATACATGCAACCGTCGCTCATGATCAACCTGCCGGGTCCGTCATGATGTAATGGACCCTCTAGTCAAAAGAGAGGGAGAGACTTTATGCGCCGCAAAACGTCTGAACCTCAATACACGGCTGCTCGTGAAATCCATCGGGTCGAGATTGTTATATATAGCACTCGCACCGATTCTATGCATGTACACACGGCTATCGATAGAATCATACATTCCAAGAGAGAGAATGATGCTTCACAAGGCCTATCTCGTCTTCCTTCTTTTCCTAGCCCTTTCATCTCACGCAATCATCTCTTCGAAGGTCGCCGCCACCACCCACCCAGCGAGCAAAGGTAAGCACTTCAACCTCTATAGATGCATGCACAAACGAGAAAACGCAAATCGTGGGCTGAAGATATAAACAGCCGATGTGATGATTAAGAACGGTCTGCTTTCGGGGTACAAAAGAGATCGGTTTCACATTTCGAAAGTTATATTCTTTTAGAATTCAAAGTTTGAAGACGATAATGTATGAATTGGAGACTAAATAGACGCTTGTTTTCAGGAGGAAGCAGATCCGTGGTGATGGCGGTGAGCAAGATGCGTGTTGATGGAAGTAGATCCCCGCAGTCCCCTGGACATCATTAATTAGGGTTTTCCACATACTTCTGATCCTCGACTATTAAATTTTCTGTTCGATTGCTCCTAATTTTCGTTGGTGTTTTAAGGAGATAATACAAATATAATTCACTTTCGATATCGTCCATTGTTAATTAGGGTTTTCCACATACTTCTCCCTATGGAGCTCAAATGAATTCCTTGAATACATTGCCAATGGCTAAAGAATTTAGTTTGATTTGTTCGTAGAATGCGTATCGCTATGCCTTTTCGCCACATCTCCGAAAAGTACTCCCAATAAAAAGCACAACCTAGTAGTTAAAAAGGCATATTTTACCAGGACTTTCTGAATAACTACTGGTAAAGATCGCTAAGCTACTGTGAAGCTCAGTATATTTATTTCCCGCTCCCCAAGTGACGCATTATCCGCTATGCAAGCCAATTACCGCATGATCGAGTCTATTCTATTTGAGTGAAAGGATGATATTCGCAACATTTTGTATATTTTTGTTGGGCTTGAGCTGACAAAAACAGCGTGTTCCAAAGTACCTTCAAAATTTTTTAGAGAAAGCGCAAGATCTTGTACGCATCCGGAGGATGTGAGCCTGTTCCATTTCACCCATTGAACAGTATAGGTTTCACATAAGATTCAAATGATCCAAGAATCGGAATGAAGTGCATTCGCATTGACTGGGTTCATGCAGTTCTTGCTGGCGACCAATCTACCAGGTTGGTCCAAGAGAGGCTCGTCAAAAGCTCACCCAATAGTGATTCTTTCGGAGAAGATGCTCATCCGTATTTCCAAAGTCGATCCACGGAGAAACTTTTGAACCGCAATCTGCGGCGTTTCTTCAACTCCATGTGGTGTATATATAGCACTCTCATTCCTTCTAAATCTGTATACATTGTACAACCGCACAACAGTAAAGAGAACATATGATGCTTCCCAAGGCCTCTCTCGTCTTCCTTCTTTTCTGAGTCCTTTCATCTAACATGATCATCTCTTCAAGAGTCACTGACGCCCACCCAATGAGCAACGGTGAGCACTATCTCTATACATGCACGCAAAGTGAGAAAACACAAAACCTGGGTTGACCGGATAAATCGCCAACTTAATGATTAAGAAAAATCGCTTCTGAGAGAAGTGATGATGGGGGATACAAAAGAAACCGATTTCACATTTTACAAGTGATGTACTCTAAGGATTCGAAGTTTGAAGATAACAATGTCTGAATTGGAGACTAACTAACTAAATAGTAAGTGCACGTTTTCAGGAGGAAGTAATATCGAAAAGACGGTGATGAGCCAAATTTCTGTTCGTGGAACAAGTCGGATAGTAAACGTCACCCTTGTCGTAGCATTTCGAAGCTCCTTCCTCAGAGACCATGCCAGACATGGGAATCTTTCAAGTGATTCTCGATTATTAGTTTTTCTGTTCGGTTGTGCTCTGAAGAAATGAAAAATTCGTTTTCTATACTTTCCACTGTTAGTTAAAGTTTTCCACAAACTTTTGTTTATGGAGCTCAAATGATTCTTTTTAATAGCCTGCGAATGGAAGAAATGTAAATTGATTGTTTATCAAACCTATGCCTTTTCAACGAATCTGAATATCTTTATTTCAGGCTCCAGATCACAGCATACTAAGACTTATCTATTTAAGTACAAATGTGATATGCACAGCAATATGTATATTCTTATTTGGCTTGAATTGATCGGAACGGTATATTTTGAAAGTATTTAAAAGTTTTTCGAAGAAAGCAGGAGATCTCAAATTTGATCTAATTTAACATGAACTGTTATAATTCTTTTGAAATCAGATAAGATAGTGTGAAAAAAAAAAAAAAGTGATAAACCCACTAATCCGTGGTATAGGTGCATGAACCCATTACTACAGTCCTAATGATGTCTTAAAAGAGAAGAAGTTTAAATAATTAATGCCCGTGACACAAGTTGGCTAAAGATCCACTGCTAAAATAACTCAAATTTGTGATCTTGTGAAAAATAATATGATTCCTTTATTAGTTGGTTACCGCGCTCGATGATTCCAATTTGTTTGATTCATTGCATCTCTTAAGAAGTACATTGTCTAGGATAAATTGTGACATCCCGAAATTTAGGCCTATTTTGAGTGTTGAATTTTCGAGGGTTTTCATATTTAATTAGTGGATGTCGTCTCATCGTCCGTCGAATTAGCTGCGAGCCCGAAATTTCGGAAAAAGAAATTATCGGATGAAAAATCGAAAATTGGAATAGAAAGAAAAATGATAATATTATTATTATTATTATTTTTTCTCTCTCATTTTCTTTCTCTCTCCTCTTTCTACTCTCCTTCACGCATCCTCCCCTTTGACCGAGATTCCTCTTTCTCCTTTTTCTTTTCTCTTTCTTCTCCTCTCCTTCATGTTTTCTACCCCTCCTTCACATGCAATTTTCTCTCCCTCTTTTTTCTTCTCTCTTTTTCTCTCTCTCTTCTCTCTACGTTTCCCCCTCTTTCCCACGAAATTTCCTCCCCCTTTCTTTTCTCCTCTCTTTCTTCTTTTTCTCCTTCTCTCTCTCTCTTTTCCACCCCCTCACCTACGCCAACCCTTCTGCTGTAATTTCCCCCTCAATTTCCCCTCCTCTACTTTATTGTTTCTCCCTTATCTTTCCCCCTTCCTCCTCTCGACAACTTCCCTCCCTTCTTCTTTTCTTTTTCTCTCCCTTCTCTCTTTCTCTTCTCCCCCTCACGTATTCTCCTTTCTACCGTAGCTCCCCCATCTTCTTTCACCTCCATTCATTTGCTTTTATTTTTTTCTAACTTCATCATCTACTTGTCTCGCCACCATCATCCTCCCTGTTGCACACCATCCATCTAATCCGAGCACCCTTGGCCTTGAGCTCAGCTTCGACGAACCGTTGCCGGGAGTTCTTCAATACACAAATTGCATAAGTTGTCTCCTAACTCTAGATTAGGGGCTGAGTACATGAATTAGGGGTTTCTATGTAGATGAAAGATGTAGATGACGTTATATATGGATGAATGTTGGTTAGGGATGTTAGGATAGACAAAGAAATGTTGAGAAGGGCACCGCCTCTCTCTCTCTCTGGATTTTTCCAGATTACTCTCTCTCTCTATTGCTCTAGACTTTTCTCTTCCTCTCTCCAGAATTTTCTCTCCCTCTCTCTCCAGATTTTTCTCGGCCATTTTGTTCGTGGACTCCACCGACTTTGGCTCCTATAAACAGGGGCTGTTGTCTCTTGAAGTGAAAAGTGTGAGGAGTGTGTGATGTGAGTGGAGTGTGTACGTGAGTGTGTGAGTGGGTGGAGTAGGTGACGTGAGTGTAGAGTGAAGTAAGTGAGTGGGTGTGTGTGCAAGAATTGTGTTCGTGTGAGGTGTGAGAGGTGTATGAGAGTGGTGTGTAGAGAGTTTGTAATATTGTTTATATAAAATAAAGCAATTGTTTTACTTGTACATCCACTTGCTTCTCAACAAGAAAAGCTTAGATAAGGTTTAGAGAGCAAGACAACCACCGTCGATGAAGTTTCGGACAAGAACATAAGCTGATTTCTGAAACAGTTTCCAGGACGTGGGAGTTTTGCTAATTTTTTAGACGACTTTGTGTTGCGATTTTGAAGAAATTTCCTTCTGAATAAATGTTTTAGACATTCTAAATATAACATATATTTTTCATAATTTTTATAATTTAAAGAGATGACGATTTTCATGACGTCATCCTTGAAACAATAATTCGGACACTTCTGTAAACCGTGACCTGTTATGATTCCGAGGGCTGTTACTGACCTTTAGAGGTCGAATTTACAATCGGTT
This sequence comes from Eucalyptus virginea, assembly GCA_014182375.1. Classification (NCBI taxonomy): domain Eukaryota; kingdom Viridiplantae; phylum Streptophyta; class Magnoliopsida; order Myrtales; family Myrtaceae; genus Eucalyptus; species Eucalyptus virginea. Next base: position 4,445,688 of record CM024521.1, read on the forward strand.
TCTTCACAAAAGTTGTTCATTATAACTTCTAGGTTAACATACTCGAATTTAAAATCAAACGGACCAGATTTCGACCCAAAATCGAACTGATTTCAATGAGTTAGACTCTCTGGAACTGGACCCGATTTTTGTGCTGGATAGAGAGAATTTATGGGCCGAATCCAGAGGGATCTGGATCTTGGTGTCTTGATGAAAAAAAAAAATTTATGTGTTTTCTAGCACATGTCCAAATTTGAGAATTTTTCAAGCTCATATGAGTGGGTTTCTGACTTCGAATTCGGGAGAGCGTAATTGGACAGTTTTCTGTCAATTTGGGTTAGTAAGAGTGTGTGCTTGTTTCGAAGTATTCTTGGTGTAAAATTGCCCAATTGATGCTGTGAATGCTATGTGTAAGTGATTATTGAAGTGTAACATTGATTATATGCATTCACGACATGATATTGCGCCACGAGCCTTTGGGGTCGGGTGATGCTCCTTCGGGCCCCAAGTCAACGGATGCCGGTCGCAGTGGATGCTAGACCGATGCTCTTAATCAGAATGCCGTCTAGATGTAGACGTTGCCGCGCTCGACGGTGCGAGGCGATGCCCGGTTATACCGGAAGACTGTTATCTGTGCATTGAAATCATTTGTGACACATGAATGAGTGAAAGTGAGGGACCTAATTAAAAGACGAAATTGTGTGGTGCGGTATGAGATGTGCCATAATGGTTTAGTCTGGTAATTGGGGGCCCATGTAATTATGTTGACATTTATGTCCTTACATATGTACATGTTAAAAGTATTCTGATGATTTATGATCTCGATATCTTATGTATGATTTGATTGACACTAACATGCAGGAAAGTACTAGCATTAAGAAAGTGTGAGAAAGGCGATTAGATTGCATGTTGAGTGTACCCTTCTCCTAATCCGGATTTAGGGGATTGACTTGCTGAGATGTGATCTCACCCCTTAGTGGGCTAACATTTTCAGATCCCTAGTTGGAGAGTGGACAGGCAAGAGGCATAGGTCTACAGGCAGTGGAGTACGGATGCCTTGGTAGCTTCTGCCAAATAGTGACGAGTCTGCCGTCAGGTCTGGATAGTGGGTGACCACTCACCCTAGTCTATTGAAGAGTCTGGCAGGGTTGTACATAGAGACCTGACCCCAGGGGCGAAGAGCTCAAAGTGTAGCTAGCCTAGGGGTTTTCATTTTAAAACACTCCATGTTTTGTTAGACTCTTCTGTATTTGAATGCTATAGTAAGAGTAAGTGCGGTTTGTAATACGTGTATGGTTTGTAAAAATATAATCCTATGTTTGCTATCTCATTTATGTGTTGTTGGGAGAATATGATTTCTCTTCCGCATGCTTGATAAACAAATGGGTCGGCAATGAGTTCTGGGATGTTGCAAAATTTTATATCGACCACGGAGGGATGTGCATGTGCTCGGAGTCGGGTCATGACATAAACAACTCCAAATTGACCTCCCCTAAACAAGAAAACTAAATCCGATGTAAGAGTAGACCTATGAGAAGCTCGTCAGCAATTTCAAAATGCATAGATGCCCAACCAGTTGGCTCACAAATTCCCTTTTCAACAAAGAAGCCACAAATGGACCTCTCACTCTCGCCGGAGCTAGTCCTTATCTATATTAGAAAATTCTCACAATCTTAATGGATTTTTTCTTTTGTGGGGGGGGAGATAATGGTATGTAGGTTTCTTGAACTTTTCAATTTGTGCGGTATAGTCCTTAAGACTTTTTTTGTGCAACTGAACTTCGTATTTGTACATTCATGCTCGTCCTTCCATTATTTACTTGGACGGAAATGCTGAGAACATATCCATATTTGCGTTACATAATTGTTATCGTTTTGGATAGGTGCCACCGCCTCTAATGACCTCGAAATGAAGATCCTCGGACTGAGAGAGGATTGGACAGAGATACTCAGGCAGGTTCGAATTGACCTAACAGATCTTTGTCCTTGTAGGTGGGTGGGTGGCTGAACCTCGTGGCCCCCTGCGCCATCCGCCATCATCGATTGTTGAAGGTTCTTTGTTACATTGTGTTTTCAATTCTTTTCTGTTCAGTGATATTAACTTCATGTATCTTTTAATTTTCAAAAGCTGTAAAAGCCACATTGACAATATGTGGCTGCCACGCAAGCCCTGAACGGCCATTTGACAAGTGAATATTGCTGTATTACCCCTTATTTGTCCCAAGGGACAAAAGAGGAACTGATTGAGGAATAACATTTTCGTCCAAGAATATGACTAAAGGACAACAATCAAACATGTTTAGGACCCCATTGTAAAAATATATATATATAATTGCACAAATAAAAAATGCTTGGGAACACCAATGCCATAATAACCTTTTCTTTCAATGTACGAGGACGTGAGCTTTAATATAGGACTACTGTAAAGTAATCTTAGGCTTTCATCATTTTGCAGAAAATGTGGTGTTTTTAAGAATTATTTCCAAAAACTCATTTTCCAAGAAAATAACTATATTTTCCGATGCTCAGGTGAAATTTAAAGATGAACTAGAAAATATATTCCACCATTTAGTAAGAAATTTTTTCCTGGATGCACTCATTTTTAACATTTTTTATTTTTTAAAATCGATTTTTTAATTTTTTAATTTTTTTCCTTTCCTTTTCTTTTTTCTCATTTCTTTCTTTCCTCTTAAGCTCTCTTCCATAGGCCAGTTCAAGCCTTGCCCCAGGCTTGTGAGGCTCAAGCTCGCCAGATTGCAACGAGGTTGAGCCTTGCCTGATCTGGCGGGCGAACTCCAGTGAGGTGGAGCCTCGCCATAGGCTAATGAGTCTCAACCTTGCCCGAATTTGGTGAGTTCAAGCCTTGCCAACCTGGGATGAGGCTCGAGCTAGCTTGTGGCTAGTCGCTAGCCACATGTCGTGGCCAATGACCAACTAAGGTGAAGGAAGAAGAAGAAAGCCGGAAAGGAAAGAAAGAAAAGAACAAAAAGAAAAGGATTAGAAAAATTAAAAACTTGATTTTTAAAAAAGAAAGAAAAAGAAAAAGAAAATATAAAAAATGAAAATATGGTTAGTGAAAGAAAGTGAGGTGGAAAAAGTTATGGAAAATGTTTTTCACTTTTTGAAAAGTGGAAGACATTTTCCCCAATTTTGAAGGTGTTTTTCTCCGGTGATAGAAAACGTTTTCTTTGACTAGTTCATATCATGTGAAACGAATACCGGAAAATCCGAAAAAAAAAAAATTTCTAGAAGTTATTTTCCGTGAAACGAACAAAGCCACAATATATCAATGTTATTCTAAAATTAAGTTAATTCTTTAATTTATACCACAATAAAATTAAGTTGATTTATTCACCGTCTACCTTGACTTCCACCTCGTCCTTTCTTTCCATTGTTCTTTTCTGAGTTCGTTCTTGCAAGGCCGAGTTAGCTCACACCAATAACAACTTCGGTTAGTCAGAGCACCCAATCGAAAAAAAAAAATTGTACGCACTTGTAGTATATGAGCCTATTTCTCGTTAATCATTGGATAGCGTGGGCTTCAAGTGAGATCGAAATGATTTGACGATTAGTATGAAATTGGCTCATAAACATCGAATACATGCAACCGTCGCTCACGGTCAGCCTGCCGGGTCCGTGTAATGGACCCTCTAGTCAAAAGAGAGGGAGAGACTTTATGCGAACGATGCACGGATTTCAAAGTCGGGTTGGGGACGAAACGTCTGAACCCCAATACACGGCTGCTCGTGAAATCCGTTGGGTCGACATTGTTATATATAGCACTCTCACCGATTCTATGCAAGTACACCCGGCTATTGCAGAATCATACATTCCAAGAGAGAGAATGATGCTTCACAAGGCCTATCTCGTCTTCCTTCTTCTCCTAGCCCTTTTGTCTTACGTGATCATCTCTTCAGAGGTCGCCGCGGCCGCCCGCCCGGTGAGCAACAGTAAGCACTTCAACCTCTATTGATGCATGCACAAATGAGAAAAGGCAATTCGCAGTCTGAACGGATAAACAGCCGACGTGATGATTAAGAACGGTCTGCTTTCGAGGAAAGTGATCATAGGGGATGCAAAAGAGATCGGTTTCACACTTCGAAATTTATGTTCTTTTACATTTCAAAGTTTGAACACGATAATGTCTGAGTGGATACTAACTAAACACACGTTTTCAGGTGGAAGCCGATCCGGAGAGATGGCGGTGAGCAAGATAAGTGTTAGTGGAAATGGAACCGGGCATGTCGACGAGCACTGGTGAAGCTTTCAAATGATCCTCGACTATTAAACTTTCTGTTCGATTGCTCCTCATTTTCGATGCTGTTTTAAGGAAACTATAGAAATAAAATTCACTGTCGATCCTCTCCACCGTTAATTAGGGTTCCCACATACTTCTGTTCATGTAGCTGAAATGATTTCCTTGAATGCACAGCCAATGGCAAAAGAATTCAGCTTGGTTTGTTTGTCGAGTCGATATCGCTTTGCCTTTTCGCCACGTCTCCGAAAAGTACTAATAAGAAGCTCAACGTAGTAATTAAAAAGCATAATTTATCATGACTTTCTGAATAACTACCCGTGAAGATCGATAAAGCTACAACAAGCCTCAATATATTGATTTCCTGCTCCACGATATTCGCATAATCCACCGTGCAAGCCAATCACCGCATGTCAAGTCTAGTCCATTCGAGTGAAAGGATGATATTTGCAACATTTTGTATATTTTTATTTGGCTTTGGCGGACAAAATTTTTCAGAGAAAGCGTAAGATCTCGAATTCAATTTTCACTTAGCGTGACTTCTTAAAGTCCGAGGACACAAAAGTAAAAATCTCAAAGAACCGACTAATCGATTGTACTGATCGTAAAACAAAAGTATTGGCTAATTCGTCTCCTCGAAAGGGCGTTATCATATCCAAAAACCTCTCCGGAGAAAATATTTTGAACTTTTATTTTGTCATAACGTTGATGTTTTGTCAAGAGGACAATGGGTTCCATACATGGATATCCTTGGCAGGTCCGATCACTGGCCGAGGTTAAACTAGAAGACATAATTTGAATTGACCAAGCTAATTTTATTTAATCCATTTAATATCAGGAAAAGTATGCAAAAAAAATTATATTAAATACGTTGCATTAATATCAACTCAATCGTAAATTGTTTAATTGAATTAATTTAATCCTAAATATTTTTACATTGGTACTAATTTAGTCCATTTGACCAATTTAAATCAAATATTGTTAATGTGAACACCAACCATATTATATGGCACAACTAGTACTGACATAGATATTTTTTTAATAATTATTTTCTTCGTCTTCTTCTTCTTTTGTCCTTTCATGGCCTGCGCCAATGAGGGTTGGCGTCGCTTGAGCAAGGGTGGCGAGGGCCATGCTAGCAGTGAGGGCGACCCTCACTAAGTCTCCCTTAGGTGAAGGCAAGAGTTGACAAGGTTGCCTTCGCCAAATCTAGCGAGGCTAGCCCTTGCCTAGGCAAGGCGGGCCTCAACAAGGCTCGACAAGGCCAACCCCCGCCTAGGCAATGCCTAGCAAGGCCACCCTTCGCTAGACAAGGGTCGACCTTGCCAAATCTAGTGATAGTGACCTCGTCGATGCTTGCCCTTGTTAGCCATGGTCTCTACTGGATCAGCACAGGCTATGAAAAAAAGAAAAGGAATTCAAAAAATTATATAACAAAAATATCCACGTCAATACTAGTTGTGCCATGTGATGTGTCACGTAATACGGCCGACATTCACCTCAATCATTTTTAGCTTTAATTGAATGAATGAACTCAATTGGTACCTATATGAAATGGTTTAGGACTAAATTTGACTAATTGAAAGGTTTGTGACTAAATTGGTATCAAGGCAATAGGTCTAGGGCTTTTTTAATACTTTTCCCTTTAATATCTATTGCACTCGTAAATTAAGATGTTGACGAGTCAATGAACGGTCGGTAAATCAACTATCTCTTTTATTTTTGGTCCCTAGAACTCTTACAATCTCGACTTGCAATGTACAAATAAATGGTCAATGAAGGAAAAATTCCAAATAAAGCCTTGAAGTGCCCTCATTTTCCTAAAAAAGTTATAAATTAGATCTTATTTCAAATAAAAGCATAAAGTGGTCACGTCAATCTCAAAGAAAGGGTTTGACCTTGCCAAACAACGAAATCTTCCAACCAATAAAGGGCATTTTCGTCTGAGGACAATTTTTCTTCTTTTCTGCATGTTCATCATCTCCTTCGTCCAGCAAGATGAAGAAGATGAAGAGCGAAGAAAAGAAATGTTAGCTTGCTTTGCTGAGATGAAATGCCTTCTCTTTTCGTCTATCGCCATCGACGACCATTTTTACAGCTTAGACGGTCTTTTCATTTCAAAATCATCTATCTGGCTTCACAAGGGAACGACTCTCTATGGCCTTCCTCTGAAAATTTCATTTCTTATTTGCTCTCTCTCCATCGGTTCCTTCATTTTCTCCTATGGTCAATGCTTTCTCTCTGAAGGTGTATTCGTTGGTTGAGTCGTTGCTGAAGCTCTATTTGAAAATCAGGTGCCTAACTTTACAAGGGAACGAATCTCTCTCGCCCTCTCTCTCGTTGATTTGAACAAAAATTTGCCCCAAATTCTTGGGTTGTCATTCTCTCTCGCTCTGAAATTCTCAATTCATGTTCGCTCTATTTTTTTTTATCGATTCCCCCACATTCTGTAGTGGTTAATGACTCCATACTCTCTTTATCGGTCTGGGTAAGGCCAGCTTCTACTGTGGCCACAATGGCCTCCCCAAATTTAGGCAAGGGCTGTGACCCTTGTCACAGTGGCTGATGAGCACTGTCTAACCCTCACTGGCCATAAGAAGAAGAAGAAGAAGAATTGCATTCGAGAAATGTAGTGTGGAGCATGAAGATGCATATTGAATTTGTCGGTGACAATTTCTTTTTGTTGCATTTTGGCCGGACTTTGTGCAGAATTCGACTTTGAATAGTTTGATACTTTCTTTTGTTTATGTAACATAATGCTTAGTCCTTATTTCATCTTCAAGGCAATAAATAGGGAAGAAAAAATTATTGTCTTTGGATGAAAATGCTCTTTACTGACTAGAAGATTTGGTCAGCCGATGAGGTTAGACTCCCTTTTTTTGAGACTAATACGGTCACTTTTTTTCCGTATTTGACACAAAATCCATTTTGGACCTCTTTTGAAAAAGTGAGGTCACTTTAAATCCTTATTTAGAATTTTCCCGGTAAATGAATGAAGATTCTTTAACGAAAGGGTGTTGATGGTTTGGTGGAACATGTAGGAAGTAGGTAGAAGTCTGCGATTGGTTAATCACACCTAAAAAGAAGAAAGCAAACATTTCTCTCCTCTTGGAGCATATTTAATTTGCGCTGTACCTGCATTGTTAATTTGCGCTATACCTTGCCTGTTCGTATTCCTCACGCTGTATCTGGTTTCTCGTTGCTCGAAGCAGTTTGATGCCAGTGCTAATCCCCTCTCTCAAAACAAAGTTTTCTCATTCTATTACCACACTTTGGAGTGATGCAATCGCTCCAATGTTCAGTCACAGAAATTCAGCGGAAACCAACACTACCAGCATCGTAGCGACCTCCTGCTTTTAAGTTCTACATACATTGGAACTAAAACTCTGCTGAAATTCCAACGACATTGTTATTTTGGCTCCAACTGCAAGAACCACGGATGGGTCGCGTGGGCTGTAAATCCTAGTGGAAGCAGAATGGTCGAGCGGCAAACTTCGATTGCTCACAAGGAAGCAAATTGGTCAATGGCTGTGAGGACTTTCAAGGTGGTTTTCGTGCAAATTAGTTGGGGTAGGCGAGACCGCACAAGTTCTCCAAGGCAGAAGCCGAGTATAAAAGGAAGCCGTTCAGAATGTTTGAGGCAGTCCGGTTTCCGAAGGAGATGATGGTATTGAATTAGGTTCATGCAATCAAATCCTTCTGTTAATTCCGCCCAACTTGAAAAACCGAAATATGTTAATAAGTTTTAGAATTTGATTACAATTTTTGAAAGTTTTAAGACTCAATTACATTTTCATGACAAAACTTAAGACTTCTAGGTACTTATCCAATATCCCTTTATTTACTAACCACGATCAGCATTTGCAATGGAATGCCTCTCTAACAGGGGCGTAATGAGGAAAATAGCTCTTAACAACAAAGCAATTCTGAAAATTACTCTCAATCAGGTCAAAACCAGTTAAGCAATTTTTATACTATTGGCAAGAGAAGCAAGAATTTCCAAAATTGATAAACTTTTTTTTATCTTCCTTTATGTAAGGATTTTATCTTTCCGTATATAATAGCTGCAACACATGAAAGTTATTTTATTGTATTTATTCTAACTAATGTCTGTCTATAAACCATTAAAATAACACTTAAGTGCATCTTGTCCAATTCTTCATACCCCTCGTTGGCAATGTGTGGCTGCCACATACGTAGGTAACGACTATTGAATTGCCATATTAGTCTATCCGTCCAAACATGACGGAAGGACAAACATTACAACAACCGAACATATATTTGACTCAGTTGTAAAAAAAAGGTTTAGAAACAATGATTTACAAATAGAAAAAGCTCAAGAATACCAATGCCATAACCATGTTTTCTTGAGGAAGTGAGCTTTAGTACACGACTTTCGTAGATTAATCTTAACATGTTGATTTTATCCTAAGGGTGTGTTTGTTTAATGGAAAATGAATATTTGAAAAATCTTTTCCTGAGAATAATCGCTTATATAATTTGAAATAATTAGTTAATAAGAAATTTTTTCATTGTCGAGGACAATTTATGTCTAAATATTTTTGTTTGTTTAAATTTAAAAGTGATATGATCAATCTTTTTTAAGAAAATAATTTTCAAATAATTTATTTTTTACGGAATAAATGGAGTCTAAAATTAAGTTGATTTTTTTATTGATGCCACAATAAAATCAAGTTGATATATCTACCATTGACCTTGACTTCCTCTCGTCCTTTCTTTTCATTTCCTTTTCTAAAATTGCTCTTGCATGACTGGGTCATCTCACACCGAAAACAACTTGGATTAGTTAAAATGAAAAGCAGGTTCAACACTAGCCTTGGAGGACCCAATCGAATAGGTTTTGTACATGCTTAAAGTATGTGAACTCATTTCATCTTAACCATTAAATAATGTTGGCTTTTTGTAGGATCTAAATGATCTGATAATAGGGATGACGTGGACTCCCATGCACCCGATACCTGCAATTCTTGTGACATCTCAAATTTTCACTTCTACTTTCAATTAAATTAGTTGGACATTTCATCGACTCGCCTGTAGGACTGTTCTCAGAACTGATCACCCTCGAGATAATTAGTGTCACGCCTCGAACCTCGAGCGCGCCAACATCCCACCATGGTCGATCAAATATGCGACATTCCCAGGTAGTGTCGCCGACCCCATTCATGTAATCACGCATGCGGAAGCGAAACAAATCCCCTGACAATATTTAACTTGGGATAGAAAAGCAGGTAATCAATCACAATACCAAACACTCATTTACAAACACATAGATTTAAATAGAACTCTGGACTGTCTACAAAATAGACCAGCTCAACAAAAGGGGAACTATCTTAAAACCAACTAGCAGGACACGTTCACCGATACTTCAGTCTCCACCTTTCCAGACTTAGGGCTTCGGGTCCTCCACGACCGCCATCTAGGGACCTGAAATTTTAATCCCCAAACCGGGATGAGACAATGTCTCAGCAAGTTCAACCCCCTAAACCCCTATTAGAAAGAAAATACACCCCGGGTGGCCTAGCCACATCACACAGAAGACTTACCTCGCCTCAGTTCCTTCCTGCAGGTTAGCACAAATCAAATCACTCAATCACAGATAGTAAGAGGAACTTAAACAACCGGAACGTACTCACTTTCATATAACCAACAACCGCGGGGGTCCTGATTATAAGACTAAATCGTTATGACACGTCCCATTCCATGCCACACAATTCCGTCCCATAATCCGACACATCAACAACACTCAACATGCATTCCAATTGTTATTCACTGCCACACAAGGGCATAGCCTACTTGCAGTTCGGCTATCTACTGACATATAGCCAGGCATCGCCTCCCCCCTTGGAGCGCGGCTTCGTCAGTACATCAACGGCATTCCTGAAGGAGCATGGGCCCAGAATCTACTGCGACCTGCAACCACCGCGTGGGCATCCCATATAGGGGCAAGTCCGGCTCAACAGCCCAGGACGATTCCTCTTAATTGTCACACAGCCAAATCATACTCGGCCCCAAGACACTTTATATTTCACTCAATCTTTCACTTAAAATAGTGATCCCCATTTTTTTTTTCATATTAAAAATATTCCAAAATTACTCACGTGTGTGGGGACACGTTAATTTCGAATCAAAAAGCCAATATCTCACTTTTTCAAACCCCACTATTTAATATAATTATTAAAATCCAATTTTTGCATCAGAACCCGACACTTGGGTTTTTATGAATAAAATCCCTATTTACCACAATCAACACCCAATTTGCCACATGCATTCATCAAATTCAAATTCTAAATACACAAAGAATGATCAAGACGAAATTCCGAAAAATAAGGTTCCAAAATAATTTCAAAATTTATTAAATAATTAAATTTATTCCGAAAATTAATTAAATAATAATACCCATATCTTTCACAATCCACACTCAATTTATAATATTCAATCGTGAATTTCACAATCTGACTACACAAAGCGACCGGCACGAAATTATGAGAATTTAGGGTCTTGACAAAATTTTCGGAATTTAATAAATAATTAAATTTATTCCGAAAATAATTAAATAATAGTATTTTAATAATTTCGAATAAATATATATTATTAAATTATTTAATAATTTCGGAATACTTAAATAAATCAAAAACAAATTCCTTTAAGTCACATCAAAGCTTATATTAATATAAACATACTTAACTTTAAACTAAACACACTTTAACTTAATTAAACACCCTAATCTAATCATCAACCAAATAAACTAATCTAACCACCTAAACTTACTTAACTTAGACTAAGCACACTTATGGCATCATTAACCCTCTAATCAAGATTTAGTGAGTTAAACTCACCGGATTAGCGAGCCGAGCGGACCAAAACGACGAGGACGATGCGAGGATCGACTTTTCTCAAGGCGGGCCGAGCATCCGGGCTTGGGAAAGCGGCCAAAACGGGCCAAACACCCGCTGCCATACCCATTTTCTTGGCTGCTGTCCATTGCGGTTTGAGGCCGAGGAAGGGTAGATCCGAAGCTTGGATGAGATGGAGAAGGACCAGGGAAGGTTGAGGGGTCGAACCGGACCTAGGCGGGGCCCGAACGGTGGCCGGAGGTGGCCGAACGGCTCCGGCACGGGCTGATGCAGCAGCCGCGACGCAAGGGCAGGCGAGAGGGAGGCCGGAACGACGGCCAGGACGGCGGTGACGCGCTGGAGGCGTGCGAGCGGCGGACGACGCACGAGGGGTGCGCGACGGCGGTCCGGCTGGACCGTGGGCTGCTCCGGCGTCTTCAGATCTACTGGTGCGTCGAGCTGCAGCGGAGATGGAGGAGAGAGGGCGACGGTGGCGCGGGTGATGGTTCGGGCGGACGGCGAGCAGCTCGGCGGCGTGAGGCGGCGGCGGATCTCACTCCGGCGGTGGCTGCGACGGTTGCTGTTGCTCCGGTGACGTCCGAAGAAGAAGAAGAAGATGGAGATGGAGGGGTCGCACGGGAGAGAGAGGAAGAAGAGAGGGAGGAGAGAGAAGAAGGGGGGCCAATTTCTTTTCTTTTTCCCTTTCTTTTAATCCAACAAATTGGCCCACCATAACATCACTTGATGATGTCATACTTCACTCACTCAAAACTCCCACAAACCTTATTCCAATGGGTCCATTTTATTTTTCCGTCGGGCGTGAAAGTTTGTACAACCAATTCTCCAATTCCACTTGATTCCCTTCCAATCAATCAAATCGAAGTCATAAAAGAATCCAATATCACCACACTTCAATTAACATCTTCACTTTGTCATGTAACCAACTTAAGTCCTAATAGCAAGACCAAATGCGGGCCTACTAATTTCTCGAGCCAAATTAGCCATTCTCTGATTATTTTGCTGAAAAACTTGACTTGCATGAAAAATCTTCCAAAGATGAGTCAATACTCCTAAGATGATTTGTGACACACCCACTTCCATTTCGAATTCGATCTCAATTCCACTTAATTTCACTTTGGACGATACTAACGCGGCCCAACCTACCGGGTAGCCTTTAGAAATTTTCATGCATTTGACCTGTGGTTGATCATCTTAAGCCACAATGTACATCTTTAAAACATTGGCGACTTTCGGTTGTCGGCGTAATCTCAAGATTTTAAATACGAACACAGGGTACCCAATCGATAGAAAAGTCGGTCCAGTGTCGATCGACAAGAATTGTGCAATCTTGTGGAATCACCCACACTCGATCACATGCCTTTGTCGAGTCAACCTATCTCCGGTCTCTAATCGATTTTTATTTGTGCCGTAATAACCCCTTGCAGATTAGCTCGGTCAAAAGGTCGCTTCCTGGTCAAATTCTCGAGTCTGATGCATTAAAAACTCTTAACGGCTTCACCCGATAGACTAGTTTTCACATGAATGGCCGACTCAAGGAAAAGAACTATATGCGTGCCAACATGCTCGTCTCAATTTATTGAAAATATGATTGGAAAATCGGGATGTCACAATTAGACTATCTAGGAAAGCCATTAAGGAATTTTAATACAATAGACTAGAGAATTTGATTAAGAATCGGCTACTCGATCGTGCTCATCTTTAAGGCCATTACGGCACAGTTAAAAATCGATTAGAGATCAGAAATAGGTCAGTTCAACTGAGATATGTGGCTAAACGTAGGTGACTCCACTAAATTAGAAAATTCTCGTCGACCAGCACTAGATTGATTTTTCTATCGTTTTGGTACCCTGTATCCGTATTTGAATCCTCAAGATTTTCACGATAATCAAGAGTCTCAAATGTGTCAAGTGGATTCATTGTGGCTCGAAGAAAATCAACCACAGGTTATTTGCACTAAAATTTTTTGAAACCTACCTGGTAACCTAGGTCACGCTAAAAACTCGCCAAAGTGAAATTAATCGCGGATTTGAATCCAATTTTAGAAATTGAAAGTTCTATCATGTCATAGGTCATTTTAGGAACGTCGACTCAGTCTCCAAAAATTTTTCTGCAATTGAGACTTTTTGGGAAAAAGTTGTCGTAGGGCCGTTTTTGTTTAGAAAATGTTAGGGACCGTTTTTATCGCGCAATTGGGAAGCTAGTAGGATCAATTTGTGAGAAAAAATACCAATTGGATCAATGGGGTGTTAGCTGATTTTATAAAGGCTGATTTGTGTTGAATTAAGAAGGAAATGAGGTCCAATTGAGAGGAAATTTTTCAAATTCGTAACTCCCCCTTGCCTAGGGCTTTTGGACCATTTCAAAGGTTGTAAATTGAGCCTTGGTGGCTGATTATGGTCCATGGAAGCCAGCTATGGATGGGACTTGGTCAAGGGGACCATTTTGATGAGATTGAAGCTTGGTGGCCCCCCTTATCCCCCTTATCTCTTCCCTCTCTCCCTCAAGCTGCCGTCCACAGCCCCTCCTCCCTCTAGTTTTTGTTGTTCGAACACCAGCAACTAACGAGGAAGCTAGCTAAGCAGCCGTCCCCGTTGCACGCCGCCGCCCGTCGCCGTGCGCCACTCCTGTCGCCCGCGCGCACCACCGCACCTCATCGCGCGTGCCTCCGCCCCTTCTTGCCCTCATGCCACTTCAGCAAGTTGTCTCACCGTCCTGGAGGCTGTCCAACCACCGTGAGTGGCCGTACGAGTCCCCCAGAGCCGCAATTCAACTCCGCCAAGTGCCCGTGCCACCTCCGCCACCCTTGCTTGCCCTAACCAGCCTTTGTTTCCCTTTTTTGCAGCCCAAAACAGAAGCAAAGTTAGTGGGTTTCTAGCAGCACCTCAAGCCCATTTTGACCCGCTTCCCAACCCCAAAAGCCAAGCTTGCCTTAGAGAGAATTAAGCCCCGTCGCGTCCCTGTCAAATTGAACCGATTGGATCGCCGAACAAGTGGGTTTAACTTACTAATCATCGCTTAGTAGGTTAATGACGCTTAAGGGTTAATTAGTTTAGACTAAGTTAGGATTAGGTGGTTAGTTAGAATTAATTAGTGAAATTAATTATGTACCGATACACGTTAGGTGGATAGTTAGTGCAATTAGAGCCTAGACGAACTCTAGTATTTATTTAGAGTGATTTGGAAATTTTCCGAGTCTGTCTCGGCATTCAATTAGGCTTTATGGGCCTAAGTTTTAATTATTGGCATTTAATAATTAATTTTTTTTTCGGAAATTAGGCCGGGATAGTCGGTGACCGGAATTTTATGCTGATTGTGATGGTGTGACTTGATATGTCATCTTGGAGAAAGAACGTTGGCTTGATGACCCGTTATGTCATCTCGGAGAATGAACGTTATATTATATCAGCTCGGTGACTTGATATGCCATCTTGAAGAAATAACAATATACTATTTATTAGCCCTGAGGCTAGCTACTATCTATTTTGCAGCTTAGAGTTGTCCGCAAGGTGGTCGGACTTTATGGATAGTATTGACTGATGTTCGTGAAATTCTAAACGCAAGTGCACGTATCGAACAAGTAATATAATGATGAGAAAAAGTATCGTCCCACGGAGATCGATGATTAATAAACTAATTAAATACTAAAATAGATTAATTCTAAAATTTATCTAACAAATCAAAATATAATTTAGAATAAATTAAAAACAAAACTTGAAGACTAAATGCAGTAAAATCAATCGATAAATATGTTAGAGCATCCGATTTCACCATAACCACTAAATATGAATTTCAGATTGTTGTGAATACAAGAACGATATCAAACATGTGATAGCGGAATTTCCTAATCTATTTACTATCATATCTCTAGGTATAGCAAACCTACTCAGCTTATTAATCCACTATATCTCTATGTGAATTAAAATAAACATGAGTGCATTAAAAATTATGAATATTCCCGATTTACAATGAGTCTTTTGGATCACCTTATCATCAAAAGCTACACAAATAACGCGGTATATTTCTATCCACGTTTAATTCATGGTTATATATTATAATGAGCAATTGCATATTATCACCTCTCGCCTCAAACATGCACATCGATCATTCAAGTGATGGCCAGTCACTCAAAAGCATTAAACGCAATAATATATAACTCACATGAATAAAATCAATTGTAAAACATAAAAATCATGAAATTCATATCATCATGGTTAGGCTACATCGTAGCCTAACAAAAAAAATTAGAACATAGTAGAATAAGAAATAAAAATAAAAATATAGATCAAATCCAGCATCTTGAATCAAATGACAAGAATTCTGTCACCACTTTTGTCTTCTCTTCAAAATACTTGAAAAAACTCTCAGAAGAATGAAAAACGATCTAACCCAAAAAACCCTAGCTGCTCTCCCTTCCTATTTATAGGAAATCTAAAATATCTATCTCTCAATGCTTGCAGATAACATTAGGGAACAAAATCAAGAATTTCCTGATTTGATATCCATCTTCCACTACTGCTTTTATTTGAATTCCTAATAATTTCCATTCTTTTCCTTATCTTCTCCATATCTCATTATTCTGCATAAACAAGGAAAATTTAAATAATCAGAAGGAAATCCAAATATTTTCTCATAGATAATGCATTAATTGTTGCCTAAAATAGGTAAAATAACTCTATTTTTATAGAGTTATCAACTAATATGACCGGGGAATGGTCTAGCTGACATGTAATCGACTAGGTCGATTGATCGATGAGTTGATCTAAGTAAACAATTTGATTGGTTGATATGACTCGATGAGATTATAGATTGTGTTGAACTGCAGGAGGAACTGAGGCCAAGGTAAGTCCTCTGACTCGTGATTGTGCTTAGGTAGCTCTTAGAGCGTATTTGCTTCCTAATCGAGTCATAGGAAGGTAGAACTCATTGAGACGTAGTTTCACCCTGTTGTGGGATAAAATTTCAGGTTCATAGATGGCCGCCTCTCCTGCTTCTCTCGAGCATTTTGGCATACTGAAGAAGTTCATAAAACAAAATTATCACATTCTGATACATGGGCACCGTGAAGGATTAGAATATGTGTTAGTGAAGTCCATCGTCTGGGTTGATGCGGGTTTACCCAAAAAGGTGCCCCATCAATACAGGGCATGGTATCGCCATTACAATGATAGACGAAGAGAGAACCCTGTGCCGGAATCTGATATACCTCTATATGTGATGGAGGTCACTTTCAGTAAGGGTATTGCAGACCCTAAGGATGGATCGGTGGTAGATGCAAAGGATCCCAAGCTAGATGATCCTGATTCTCCGGAGTACTCAGCCGTGGGCTCTAGCTGGAGCGTGGAAGGAGAAATCGTCGAGGATAATGATGACCCGGAGTAGATTGGAAACCCTCACCGCTGTCTGCAGACTTTGTTTTCTGAGCTTGTTTAACTTGAATCTAACTTGGTAGTTCACCTTGTATATATGTGCACTGGTTTGCAATGTCTATAAGTGTGATGGATTGGATTTTAAAATCTGTGACCCTACTTTCCTATTCCATTATTTTATTGTCTGAGGATTAATTATATGCTTCCGCATGTGTATTAAATAAATGGGTCGACGATGCGTCCTGGAATATCACTATTTAATCGACTAGTGATGGATGAGCGCACGCTCAAGGATTGGGGCGTGAGAATTCTTGCTCACAAGTCCCAACCAATTTACTGGTCCATCATGTGGAATGGACATTTTGGTCCAAGAGAGGCACGTCAAAGACTCCAGTGGTAAAACGAGGAGAGACTTTGTGAGGTCAGTGGCAAGACTTTTGAACCACAATAGACGGCATAACTTTGAAGTCAGGGCAGAGACGAGACTTTTGAACCCCAATACACGGCATGACTTTGACTCCATGTGGTCGACATTGTAATATAAAGCACTCTCGTTTTTTTTTTTTTTTTTTTTTTTGGTAAGAATATATAGCACTCTCGTTCCTTCTATATAAATTCAAAAAGTAGATCGTCTGACCACACATCAGTTGGTGAAAGAATGATGCTTCCAAAGGCCTCTCTCGTCTTCATTCTTTTCCTAGTCCTTTCACCTAACACGATGATCTCTTCAAGAGGCCCGATGAGCAACAGTGAGCACTCTCATTATACATGCACACAAAACATGGGTGGATTGGATAACGATTAAGAACAGTCGGCTTTGACAGAAGCGACGATAGGGTTAGAAAAAAAAAAAATCAATTTCACATTTTGCAAACAATGTTCTTTTTGAATTCGTAGTTTGAAGATAAGAATGTCTGAAGTGGAGACTTAACTAAATGCGTCTTTTCAGGGGGAAGCAATATCGAAAAGATGGTGGTAAGCCAGATTTATGTTCGTGGAAGTAAAATTCACCCTGGCCCTTCTCATAGGCACCCTCCTTCGAGTCCATGGCGACCATAGCGAATCTTTCAAGTGATTCTGGATTATTAATTTTTCTACTTTATTGCAGCTAATATTATTGTTGGTGTTATAAAGAAACATATTATTCGCTTACCATACTCTCCATGATTAATTAGGGCTTTCCACGCACTTGTGCTCATGGAGCTCAAATTTTTTCTGTGAATACCCTGCTAGCAGAAAGCATGTAAATCGATTGTTTATTGAATTGATATCCCTATGCCTTGTTGCCGTATCTCAATATCTTTGTTTCATGCTCCCAATCTTCACATGCCGAGTCTTATCTATTTAAGCAAAAATATGATATTCACAATATTTTATATATTCTTATTTGGCATAAACTGATAGGAATCATATATTTCGGAACTACTTAAAAGTTTTCCAAAGGAAGCGGGACATCTCAAATTTGATTAGCGTGACCTCTTGTAATTCTCTTGAAATCAGATAAGATTGTGAAAAAGTACTGATAAACCCACTAACCCATTAGGTATGTGAACCCAATACCACCATCCTACTGATGTCTTGGAAGAGAAGATTAATTAATAATTGCTCAAGTGACAAACTGGTTAGAGATTTGCTTGTAACGTAATTCGAATTTCTGATCTCATAATAGCAATATGAATCCTTTATCGCTGAGTTACCACACTTGATGGTTCCAATTTGTTTGATTCATTGCATCTCTTAAGAAGCACATTGTCTAGGATAAACAAATCCAACTTGACCTCCCCGGAACAAGAAAATTAAATCCGATGTACAGTAGACCTATGAGAAGCTTGTCAGCAATTTCGAAATGCATAGATGCCCAATCAGTTGGCGCACGTTTTCAACAAACATGCCGCAAATGGACCTCTCACTGTGGCCGGAGTTAATCCTTGTCTATATTAGCAAATTGTCACATTCAATGGATTTCTTTTTGGGGATAGTGGCATGCAGGTTTCTTGAACTTTTTCAATTTGTGCAGTGTAGTCCTTAGAATTTTTTTCATGCAACTGGGTCATTGAACTTCCTATTTGTTTGTTCATGCTTGTCCTTCCATTTTACACTTGGACGGATTTGCTGAGATGACATCCAGATTTGCGTCACATAAGTGTTATCATTTTAGATTGGTGCCACCGCCTCTAATCACCGATTGTCGAATGTTTTTTTTATTTGTTTTCAAATTTTTTCTATTTAGAAAAATCGAAAATTGACCCAAAAAAAAAAGGTCTCAACACTTATTGTGCTTAGTTCTAAACCTTGTAATTTGTCAGTTAAGTCTTAAATATTTTCACATTTTGTTAATTGAGTCAATATAGTCAATTTTGGCTGAAAATCTCTTGTGTGAATGCCGGTTGTCTTACGTGGCATGGTTGGCACTAATGTAGATAATTTTTTGATATTTTTGATATTTTCTTTATTTCTCTTTTCCTTCTTTACTTTTGTTTTTTTTACTGTGGTCAGCAATGGTTGTCAGGCCCTTGCCGGGCAAGGTAGCCTTGCTCTCCGTTGCCAAGATTGAAGGGGAAAAAAATAAGAAAAGAAATACAGGGAAAATAAGAGAACAATAAAAATTGATAAAAATTCAAATAAAAAACTGAAAAATTCAAAAATATCGTTCACATCAATATCAATCATGCCACGTAGGATAATCGACATCCACATCAGTGATTTCTAACCTAGTTGAGTAGACTAATTTGGCAAAATTTAAATGATTTGGGATTCAATTGATAAAATTAAAAAAAAAAATTATGATTGAATTGGTAAAAATGCTATAAGTTTAAAACTTTTTTAATAACTTTCCCCAAAAATTAACTTCATGTATCTTTTAATTTTCTAAATTTGTACAAGCCACATTGACAATACGATGTTGCCTCTTAAGCACTTAACGCCATTTGACTCCACGTCAACATTCTCA
Organism: Eucalyptus virginea; assembly: GCA_014182375.1. Lineage (NCBI taxonomy): Eukaryota > Viridiplantae > Streptophyta > Magnoliopsida > Myrtales > Myrtaceae > Eucalyptus > Eucalyptus virginea. Next base: position 4,465,112 of record CM024521.1, read on the forward strand.
TCCAAACATTTGGCAAAAGAACAACAATCGAACATGTTCAAGGATTCCAATGCCATAATCACCGTTTTCTTTAAATGTATGAGGAAGCGAGCTTTAATATAGGACTTTGGTAAATTAATCTTGATATATAAAAGTTAGCCTATAAGTAAGTTGATTTTTCTATTTATGCCACAATAAAATTAAGTTGATTTATACACCGGCTACCTTAACTTCCAACTTTTCATTTTCTCTTCTGAATTCTTTATTGCAAGACTGAGTCAGCTCACACCAGTAACAACTCGGCTTGGTCAGAGCACTTGATCAAAAAAAATTTGTACGCTCTCGGAGCATGTGAGCCCATTAATCTTAATCATTGAATAATGTGGGTCTTAAGCGAGATCCAAATGATCTGACGTTTAGCATGAAGTTGGCTCACATATATCAAATACAAGTGATTGTCGCTCACAATCAATCTACCGTGTCCGTCACGACGGAATGCAACCTTTATTCAGAGAGAGAGAGAGAGAGAGAGAGACTTTCTATGTACAACGCACTATCTTTGGAAATGATGCCCATACATGTTTTCAAAGTCAGGTTGGCGGGGAAGACGAGAGAGAAAGAGACTTTGCGCACTATCTTTCGAAATGATGCCCATCCATGTTTTCAAAGTCAGGGGAACGTCTGAACCACTACACACGGCTGATCGTCATCTCCAAGGAGTCGACATGGTTATATATAGCACTCTCACTGATTCTATGCATGTACACAAGGTTACCGTAGAATCATACATTTCAAGAGAGAGAACGATGCTTCCCAAAGCCTATCTCGTCTTCCTTCTTTTCCTAGCCCTTTCATCTCACGTGATCATCTCTTCAAAGGTCGCCGCCACCACTGCCCGCCCGGTGAGGAAGGGTAAGCACTTCAACCTCTATTGATGCATGCGCGAATGAGAAAATGCGAATCATGGGGTGGACAGATAAACAGCCAACGTGACGATTAAGAACTATCTGCTTTCGGGGGTACAAAAGATATCGGTTTCAAAAGTTATGTTCTTTTAGATATCAAAGTTTGAAGACGATAATGTCCAAGTTGGAGACTAAATAGACGCACGTTTTCAGGAGGAAGCAGATCCGGGGTGATGGCGGTGAGCAAAATCGGTGTTCATGGAAGTAGATCCCCGCCTGCGCGTTCAAAATATGTTCCAAGCCCGCCGTCAGATTTCAAATGATCCACGACTATTAAATTTTCTGTTCGATTGCTCCTAATTTTCGTTGGTGTTTTAAGGAGACAAGACAAATATAATTCACTTTCGATCCACGCCATGGTTAATTAGGGTTTTCCACATACTTCTGTTGATGGAGCATAAATGATTTCCTTGAATACACAGCCAATGGCAAAAGAATTCTTGGTTTGTTTGTTGAATGGATATCGCTATGCCTTTTTGCCACATCTCCGAAAAGTACTCCTAATAAAAAGCACAATTAGTAGTTCAAAAGGGGTATTTTACAATGTTTTTATGAATAACTACTGGTGAAGATTGCTAAGCTACAGTGAAGCCCAATATATATATTTCCCGCTCCCCAAGTGCCGCATTATCCACCATGCAAGCCGATCACCGCATTTCGAGCGTATTCTATTTGAGTGAAAGGATGATATTTGCGACATTTTGTATATTTTTGTTTGGCTTGAGCTGACAAAAACAGCATGTTTCAAAGTACCTTCAAAATTTTTCAGAGAAAGTGCAAGATCTTGTACGCATCCAGAGGATTGAGCCCGTTCCATTTCACCCATTGAACAGAACAGTATAAGTTTCACATAAGATTCAAATGATCCAAGAATTGGAATGAAGTGCATTCGCATTGACTGGGTTCATGCAATTCTTGCTCGCGACCAATCTACCAGTTTGGTCCAAGAGAGGCTCGTCAAAGCCTCACCCAATAAAGTGATTCTTTCAAAGAAGATGCTCATCAGTATTTCCAAAGTCGGTCCACGGAGAAACGTTTGAACCGCAATCCACGGCATTTCTTCAACTCCATGTGGTCGACATTGTTATATATAGCATTCTCATTCCTTCTATATCTGTATACATTTTACAACCACACAACAGTAAAGAGAACACATGATGCTTCCCAAGGCCTCTCTCGTCTTCCCTCTTTTTCAGTACTTTCATCTAACATGATCATCTCTTCAAGAGTCACTGGTGCCCGCCTAATGAGCAACGGTGAGCACTATCTCTATACATGCATGCAAAATGAGAAAACACAAAACCTGAGTTGACTAGATAAATCGCCGACTTAACGATTAAGAAAAATCGCTTCTACGAGAAGTGATGATGGGGAATACAAAGAGACCGATTTCACATTTTACAAGTGATGTACTCTAAGAATTCGAAGTTTGAAGATAACAATGTCTGAATTGGAGACTAACTAACTAAATTGTAAGTGCACATTTTCAGGAGGAAGTAATATTGAAAAGACGGTGATGAGCCAAATTTCTATTCGTGAATCAAGTCGGATAGTAATGGTCACCCTCGTCGTAGCATTTTGAAGCTCTTTCCTTAGAGACCATGCCTGCCATGGGAATCTTTCAAGTGATTCTCGATTATTAGTTCTTCTGTTCGGTTGTGCTATCAAGAAATGAAAAATTCGTTTTCTATACTTTCCCCGGTTAATTAAAGTTTTCCACAAATTTTTGTTTATGGAGATCAAATTATTTTTTTGAATAACCTGCGAGTGGAAGAAATGTAAATTGATTGTTTATCAAACCTATGCCTTTTCCACGAATTTGAATATCTTTATTTCAGGCTCCAGATCACAGCATACCAAGACTTATCTATTTAAGTACAAATGTGATATCCACAGCAATTTTTATATTCTTATTTGGCTTGAATCGATAGGAACGGTATATTTTAAAAGTATTTAAAAGTTTTTCTAAGAAAACAGGAGATCTCAATTTTGATCTAATTTAACATGAACAGTTGTAATTCTTTTTGAAATCAGATAAGATAGAAAAAAAACTACAAACCCACTAACCCGTGGTATAGGTGCATAAACCCATTACTACAGTCCTACTGATGTGTTAAAAGAGAAGAAGTTTAAATAATTAATGCCCAAGACACAAGTTGGCTGGAGATCCACTCGTAGAATAACTCAAATTTGTGATCTTGTGAAAAATAATATGATTACTTTATTAGTTGGTTACCACGCTCGATGGTTCCAATTTGTTTGATTCATTGCATCTCTTAAGAAGTACATTGTCTAGGATAAACAAATCAAAATTGACCTCCCCTAAACAAGAAAACCAAATCCGATGTAAGAGTAGACCTATGAGAAGCTTGTCAGCAATTTCAAAATGCATGGATGCCCAACCAGTTGGCTCACAAATTCCCTTTTCAACAAACAAGCCAAAAATGGACCTCTCACTGTCGCCGGAGCTGGTCCTTATCTATATTAGCAAATTGTCACAATTTTAATGGATTTGGGGGGGATAATGGCATGTAGGTTTCTTGAACTTTTCAATTTGCGCGGTACAGTCCTTAAGACTTTTTTTATGCAACTGAACTTCGTATTTGTACATTCATGCTCGTCCTTCGATTATTTACTTGGACGGAAATGCTGAGATGACGTCCATATTTACGTTACATAATTGTTATCGTTTTAGATAGGTGCCACCGCCTCTAATCACCTCGAAATGAAGATCCTCGGACTGACAGAGGATTAGACAGAGATACTCAGGCAGGTTCGAATTGACCTAGCTTATCTTCGTCCTTGTAGGTGGGTGGGTGGCTGAACCTCGTGGCCCCCTGCGCCATCCGCCATCATCGATTATTGAAGGTTCTTTATTATATTGCGCTTTCAATTCTTTTCTGTTCAGTAATATTAACTTCATGTATCTTTTAATTTTCTAAAGCTATATGTGGCTGCCACACAAGCACTGAACAGCCATTTGACAGGTGAATATTCCTATACTACTCATTGTTTGTCCCAAGGGACGGAGGAGGAACTCATACATGAATAATATTTTCATCCAAGCATGTGACTAAAGGACAACAATCGAACATGTTTAGGACCCCATTGTAAATATACATACATACATATATATAGATATATATATATATATATATATATATATAATTGCACAAATAAAAAATGCTTGGGAACACCAACGCCATAATAACCTTTTCTTTCAATGTACGAGGAAGTGAGCTTTAATATAGGACTATTGTAAAGTAATCTTAGGCTTTAATCGTTTCACAGAAAATGAGGTGTTTCTAAAAATTGTTTTCCAAAAGCCCATTTTCCAAGAAAATAACAATATTTTCTGATGCTCGGGTGAAATTTAAAGATCAACTAGAAAATATTTTCCACCGTTTAGTAAGGAAAATCTTTTCCTGTATGCACTCGTTTTCAATATTTTTTTATCTATTAAAATCAATTTTTAAAATTTTTAATTTTCTTCCTTTCCTTTTCTTTTTTCTCTTTTCTTTCTTTCCTTTTAAGCTCCCTTCCACAAGCCAGCTCAAGCCTTGCCCCAGGCTGGCGAGGCTCGAGCTCACCAAACTCAAGCAAGGTTGAGCCTTGCCTGATCTAACGGGCAAGCTCAAGCAAGGTGGAGCCTCGCCACGGCCGATGAGGCTCGACCTTGCCAAAATTTGGTGAGTTCGAGCCTCACCAACCTGGGGTGAGCTCGAGCTAGCTTGTGGCTAGTCGCCACCACTTCCGTGGCCAACGACCAGCCGGGGTCAAGGAAGAAGAAGAAAGTCGAAAAGGAAAGAAAGAAAAGAACAAAAAGAAAAAGAAAAGAAAAATTAAAAACTCAATCTTTTTTTTAAAAGAAAATATGGTTAATGAAAGAAAGTGAGATGGAAGAAGTTATGGAAAATGTTTTCCACTTTATGAAAAGTGGAAAATATTTTCCCCAATTTTGAAGGTGTTTTTATCGAATAACGGAAAATGTTTTTCTTGACTAGTTTATTTTGTATTAAACGAACATCGGAAAATCCAAAAAGTATTTTTTTAGAAGTTATTTTTCTGTTAAACGATTGAAGCCACAATATATCAATGTTATTGTAAAATTAAGTTGATTCTTTAATTTATACCACAATAAAATTAAGTTGATTTGAAAAGGAGGGGGCCATTTGTTTCTTTCTCGGGTACTGTTCCCTTTTTCCTCTCTACTGGGCAATCTGCTCGTTGTTCATACCGTCTCCTATTATGCTCGTCCCATGAGCTTCTACCATCGGTTTGGCTTGATTTTTGGTGGGCTTCTTCGTCTGCCTGCCTTCCATCTTTCCACTGAACGGTTTCGTCTGGTTTGCCCCCTAAGTCACGCTTGAAGAAGCCCTTTCTCTCGCCCATTTCGGTGCCTTGTTCTGCTGTTTGTGCGGGCTTCAGGCTGATTCAAGGACTAGCGGTGGTTTTGTTGGCTCTCACCACCCCTCCTCGGCCCTTTGCTTCCTTCCCTGGTATGGATTCTCTTCCTTTGCTGTAGAAGGTGTGCTGGAGAGTTGTTGGGCTGTTGGAGGGTTTTTCTGTTATGGCGTCTACCTCGGCCGACAGAAGTGGCCTCCTTGTTGAGGCCCACCGTGGTGCTGTGAAGGGTACGGGGCTTAGCCCCCTTCTTGCGCTGTAGAAGGCCGACCTGCTGAGAAGTCTACTCATCCCTCTCAACCCGGTGTTGAGCCTTCGCCGGTCGGTGATGGGATTAGACTTGGACCGCATTCGAGGTCGCCTCATGATGGGCGTTCTAAGGGCCGTAGTCATGCTTGTGCCCCTTCTAAGCGGCGTCAGGCCCCAGCTAAGCTAGCTAGCTCTTTGAGGCCTCCCCAAGCCCGGTCGTGGGCCAATGTGGCTCGACTAGTAGCAAGGGGCTATGAGCTATCTTTTGTCCCACCTTCTTCTGTGGGCGAGAAACCTGTTATGAACTTATCCAGCGAGGTGTTGTAGACTGCAGACCCCAAGTGGAGCGAGTACTTGGTTGGTTACTTTGTAGGGAAGAGACTCACGTTTCAGCTCGTAGAGGATGCGTTGAAGAATATCTGGGGGAATAAGCTGATCGATGTACTGGCCAATGACCAGGGGTTCTTCTTCTTTCATGTTCCGGACCCTTTGTTCCGTAGGAAGATTTTGGAAGAGGGGCCTCTAACTGTAGCACGACTGCCTCTTATCTTGCAACAGTGGAAGCCTCTGTTGGAACTTAAAAAAGATAGGCAATCTTCAGTCCCGGTGTGGATTAGACTCAAGAATCTTCCTCTTGATCTATGGTCCGCGCCGGCTATTAGTGCCATAGCAAGCTCCATTGGTAAGCCCATTTATGTCAATCAACATACGGAGGGTATGAGGAGAATTTCTTTTGCCCGAGTATGCGTGGATATCCAAGCAAAACAGCCTAAGGTCTCGGAGGTTGTTGTGAATGTGGATGGAGTATCTCCTGCAATTGTTGTTGAGTATGAGTGGAGGCCGATGGAGTGCCTCAAGTGTGGCGTGTTTGGCGAAAAATGTGAGATCTCTCCCAATCCCTCTGGCCCGAGGATGTTGCCGGTGCAAGCCAATATGGCCCTTGCTTCTTCGGACCCTGTCCAGCCCCCTGCCCCTATTTCGGATGCCCCGGTGGTACATGAGCAGGCTTGGAAGCAGGTCAAAAGCAAGAAGAAGAAGCCCCCTCCCCCGGTGGACTTCAACTCGACCTCTCAGGTTAATACGAGCGATGAGGGCCGTGCTTTGAAGCTTAAGGCTGCAGCAGTGGAGAAATGGTTGCCTCCTACTTCTTGCAAAGCCCCCAGAGGCCCCATAATTGGTCCGAATCAGGCTGAAGCTGCCCTTGCTTCTATGGATGAGATGGGTAGCTCTTCGAAGACTCTCTATCCTAAGTTGCCCAGCTTGGGAGTGGTGATAGGTGAATCAGTTGAGATGGGCTGTTCTTCGGATGAGGAGCTGCTCCCTCCAAGCCCCTCTCCGAAAGCATCTGCTACTAACAACACGCCTGAGACCTTACAGGACAAGCTACTCGCTCTTGCTCCTGACCCTCCCCCTCCGGCGATTCGTGTTACTTCACCATCCACGCGGCGAAGCGTCTACAAAAGGAGGTAACCCTCATTTCTTCCTTTTATTTGTAAATATGTATATAGGTTGCTGGAATATTAGGGTCTTGTTATCCCTCTTAGACAAGCGGAGGTTCAGAATTTTGTTTTGGTGAATCATTTGGCTTTGATCGGTTTAGTTGAGACTAAAGTTCCCCATAATATGTTTGAAGCTATTTCTGGTAGTTTGATGTCGAACTGGTGTTGGGTGGCTAATCTTGAGCACTCCCATTGAGGAAGGATCTGGGTTGGCTGAAAACCTTCCATTGTCTCCTTTGAACACTTCTCATCTTCGGACCAGGCGATTCATGGGAATCTCAAATGGTTGGATTCGGGAGCTATCTGTTGTGTCACTATCGTTTATGCTGAGCACTCCTTCACCTCCCGGAGACCTCTTTGGGAGGATCTAGTGCATAGGAGTTCTACTTTACAGAATGTGCCGTGGCTTGTTGTGGGGGACTTTAATGCTATTAAGGACCCCTCGGATAGGCTTGGAGGTTCGAACTTATGGTTGCTGTGCTTTGATGAGTTTGCACAGTGTCTAGATCAGGCGGGACTGGAAGACCTCAGGTATGTGGGGTTCCGTTACACTTGGTCTACTTCTACGGGCCCTTCTCGCAAGACCAGGAAGATTGATAGGGTCCTGGTGAACCCTTGTTAGAGCCAGGTGTTTTCCTTCTCGGAGGCTTCTTTTCTCGCTCCTGGGATTTCCGACCACTCTCCTATGGTGGTCAAGGTCGAGAACCCAGTGTTTCGGAGGAGGCCATTCAAATTCTTTGATTTTTGGATGAAGCACCCAGACTTTGAGACAATTGTGAAGCAAGTTTGGGACTCACCGGGAGAGGGGACTCCTATGTACAGGCTTGTTTGCAAGCTGAAGGCCCTGAAGTGTCGGCTTAAACAGCTTGATAGAGATTCCATTTCTAATATTTCCGTAAGGACTGCAGAAGCTAGGGAGGCTTTAAGGGTGCATTTGGAAAGACTTTTGGGGAAATTCCTTGAGAAAATGTAAAGACCTTTGAGCTAAATGGGTTTTTGGAAATGTAAATTGTGTTTGGTAAATCGTATTTATAAAAGTCCATTGTAAAGTATAGTTGAGCAAAATATTGTTTGGACAAATTAACTGTGCAAAAGACTTTTGTCATTAAAGAAAAGGAAAAAAAAAAAAAAATTGGCTGGTTACTGCCGGCGAGGGGCAGGCGGTCCAACGAGAGGCAGGCGGTCGGCAAGGGTCACCGCAACCAGATCAAGCGGCCCTGGCGACCTCCGCATGAAGGTCGCGGTGTGGAGGGTCGCGCGACCTTCCGGCGAGGGTCGCCGCGACCCAGATCGTATCTAGTTGCGGCGACCTCGATCGCGACTAGATCGTTGCGACCAGATCGCTCAATTTGGGTCGCCGGAGGTCGCCCGGCCCAGATCTGGGTCGCAGCGATCTCCGGGGACCCAGATCTGCGCGCGATTTGGGTCGCCGGAGGTCGCGCGGCCCAGATGTGGGTCACGGAGACCTCCGGTGACCCAGATCTGCCGGGGGTCGCAGCGTCGCTGGGGTTGCAGCGGTCGCGCGACCTTGCTGCGACCCAACTATGGGTGGTTGCCGGGGGTTGCAGAGGTCGCGGCGACGCGACTCGCAGGGGTCGCCGAGATCACGCAACTGGCCGCCGACGGTCGCCGTGACACACCGGCCTCTTGCCGCATCTGTCTAACTCGTCGCCGGCCCCTCACAGCTTGGCGCAACTTCGCCGGCCAACCTCAACGAAGAAGAAGGTGAATAGTTACGAGGACAAAACCGGAAAAATGAAATGTTAACGAGGACATTTATGGAAGAAACTTTTTTGTCTTAACTCTTCATCAGCCTTCCGAGAAGGCTGAATGCCCAAGGCAACCCCCAACCTGCCTTGGGCTTTTAACCTTGGGAAGGCAAGCCTTCCCCAAAGGCAAGTAAAAAAAAATCTTCCCAAACACTCTTTCCTTGGCCCAAAGGCCTTTAGCCCTCCAAAGGCCCTTGGGAAAGCAGTTCCCAAACGCAGCCTAAGTCAGACTCAGCTTGGCCTCCTTCAAGATCCGTCTAGTATGACGCTTGCAGACGTGGAGAGGATTCAACGCCAAGCCTTCTTGGAACTTCGCTCTCAAGAGGAGCCTTTCTTTAGACAAAAAGCTAGAATCAGATGGTTGAAGGAGGGAGACCGGAATACGAAGTTCTTCCACCATTATGTCAACAAGAGACAATTGAGAAACAGAATTCTTTCTGTGGTAGATTCTCTCGGCAACCAAATCAGCAACCCGGTAGATTCTCTTGGCAACCAAATCAGCAACCCACAGCTTGTCCAGCAACATTTTGTGGAGTACTACCAAGACCTCCTTATGCCTCGGGTGGAGCACGTTACTCCTCAAGTTTCGGAGATTCCGTAGATCATCAGCTCTCAGCTTAATGACGACCAGATCACCTTTCTTGCTTGGCCATTCACCGACTTGGAGATTCGGGACACTCTGTTCTCTCTTGCTTGAGGTAAGGCCTCAGGTCCAGATGGTTTCACTGTTGAGTTTTTCAAGGAGAACTGAGGGACGGTTGGTCAGCTAGTCACGACAGCCGTTATGGACTTCTTCACCTTAGGAAGAATACTTAAGGAAATCAACAACACCATTTTGGTCTTGGTGTCGAAGGTGCCAAATGCGACTACAGTTGACGACTTTAGGCCTATTGCGTGTTGTAATACTATTTACAAGATAATTACAAAATTATTGGCGAACAAGGTTGCTTCTGTGCTGAAGGATCTAGTGAGCCCGTGTCAAAATGCTTTCATTAAGGGGCACAGGATCAGGGATAACATCGTCTTGGCTTAGGAACTATTTTCTAACTTCCATTTGGAGCCTTACTCACCGATGTGTGCCGTTAAAGTCGACTTTAGGAAGGCCTATGATATCGTAGATTGGTGGTTCCTTGAGAGTGTCCTCCTTGCTTTTCGTTTCCCTGATCGTTTGGTTCAGCTCATCATGACTTGTGTGCGGACTCCTCGATTTTCTATTGCGTTAAATGGGGAGCTCCATGGCTTCTTCCTTAGTGGGCGTGGCCTGCGCCAGGGTGATCCCATATCTCCCTATTTATTCACTCTGGTTATGGAGGTTCTCTCGGGGATTCTCAGGAGGTGTTCGCTATAGCCAGACTTTAGCTTCTTTTGGAGATGCAGGTCTACATCCCTCTCACACTTGTTCTTTGTAGATGATGTTTTCCTCTTTTGTGAAGGACATGTGCCGTCTATGACACTCCTCAAGGAAGGTCTACAAATGTTCTCTGCTTGGAGTGGCCTATTACCGAATCCGAGGAAGAGTGAGGTGTTCCTGTCAGGAGGCTCGCCTTCCTTAAGGAATCAAATCTTGCAGGTTCTTGGATTCTTAGAAGGGAGCTTACCAGTTCGGTACCTAGGTGTCCCAATTATTACTTCGAGGCTGAGGAAGACAGATTGCGCTGTTCTAGTTAGGCGCATCACCTCGAGTGCAACAAGGCGGCCATGCTCAAACATATCTAGATCTTGTTTTCAGATAAGGAGTCACTGTGGTGCAAGTGGATCCATTCCACCTTCTTAAAAAGAAAGAATTTATGGGTCGCTACAAAGCCAACTTGTTGTTCTTGGGCTTGAAAGAAGATTCTTCAAATCAGGACAGAATTTCGGCTTAGCTTCTTTTGGATGATAGGTGATGGCCTATCAGTGTCACTCTGGTTAGACAATTGGCACCCTAGGGGCTCTTTGAACTTATATTTCTCATATTCACTCATCTACAACTCTAGTCTCTCTAGACAGGCCTTGGTGGCTGACCTTTTCTCTGAAGATGGTCAGGCTGTCAAGACGGTGTTGGAGTCCTGGGGTTTGCCGCTTCCTTTCTTGTTTGGAGACCAAGATCGTTTTTGTTGGAGAGAGAGTTCGTTCGGCATGTTCTCGGTCGGCTCGGCTTGGGAGGCTTTAAGGCGGAAGAAGACACATGTCAGTTGGCATTATTTCATCTGGAACAATGATATCCTACCACGGTACCAATTTCACCTTTGGCTCATCACCAAGTGTAGGCTTCCTACCCAGTCTTTCCTTATGACTTCTAGTAGGATTGATGATGCTTCTTGCCCTTTTTGCAATGTTATGCCTGACTCTATAAATCATCTCTTTTTTGGATGTCGCATTACTGCTAGTGTTGCTTTCTTTTAGGCGGCTAAGTGTAACCTTCCTTGGCGTAATAGACCTTGGCTTGATAATCTACGTTGGGCCATAACTATGCTTTCAAGCAAGGAGTTTTATAAGTGTGTTGCCCGCTGTTCTTTCGGTGCGATGTGCCATATTATTTGGAAGAACAGAAACGGCATTCTCTTCAGGGGGGAGCAGGTTTCTGTTCCGGCCATGAAGAAGCATCTCCTTCAAGTTGTTAAAGACAAGGTGGTAACCTTCAGGAATGTGGAGGACTCCATCAAAAATAGAAGGTTGCAACGCTCTTGGGATGTTGACCCCATTATCTTCTCTAGGGATCAGACTTAGAGTTTTTTGGCCGGTTTGGTTGCCTTTGGCTGCCCATTGTGCTTGCCGCCTGGGCCTTTCTTTGTTGTTCTTGTTGTAGCCGTTTGGCTTTTCTTGCGGTTTCCTTTCACTCATTTAGAGCCTGTTCTTCATGAGTGCAAGTTTTGTAGCCATCTCATTTGTACAGTTTGGCTTCCCCAATATATTGTTTACTTTTACCAAAAAAAAAAAATTAAGTTGATTTTCTTTACCAAAAAAAAAAAAAAATTAAGTTGATTTATTCACCGTCTACCTTGACTTCCACCTCGTCCTTTCTTTTCATTGTTCTTTTCTGAATTCGTTCTTGCAAGGCCGAGTTAGCTCACACCAATAACAACTTCGCTTAGTCAGAGCACCCAATCGAAAAAAAAAAAAAAATGTACGCTCTTGGAGTATATGAGCCCATTTCTCGTTAATCATTTAATAGCGTGGGCTTCAAGTGAGATCAAAATGATTTGACGATTAGTATGAAATTGGCTCATAAACATCGAATACATGCAATCGTCGCTCACGATCAGCCTGCCGGGTCCGTGTAATGGACCCTCTAGTCAAAAGAGAGGGAGAGACTTTATGCGTACGATGTACGGATTTCAAAGTCAGGTTGGGGACGAAACGTCTAAACCCCAATACACGGCTGCTCGTGAAATCCGTTGGGTCGACATTGTTATATATAGCACTGTCACTGATTCTATGCATGTTCACACGGCTATTGCAGAATCATACATTCCAAGAGAGAGAATGATGCTTCACAAGGCCTATCTCGTCTTCCTTCTTCTCCTAGCCCTTTTGTCTTACGTGATCATCTCTTCAGAGGTCGCCGCCGCCGCCCGCCCGGTGAGCAACGGTAAGCACTTCAACCTCTATTGATGCATGCACAAATGAGAAAAGGCAATTCGCAGGCTGAACGGATAAACAGCCGAGGTGATGATTAAGAACGGTCTGCTTTCGAGGAAAGTGATCATAGGGGATGCAAAAGAGATCGGTTTCACACTTCGAGATTTATGTTCTTTTACATTTCAAAGTTTGAACACGATAATGTCTGAGTGGAGACTAACTAAACACACGTTTTCGGGTGGAAGCCGATCCGGAGAGATGGCGGTGAGCAAGATAAGTGTTAATGGAAGTGGATCCGGGAGCTTTATAAAAGACCCGCACTGGTGAAGCTTTGAAATGATCCTCGACTACTAAACTTTCTGTTCGATTGCTCCTCATTTTCGATGCTGTTTTAAGGAAACAATAGAAATAAAATTCACTGTCGATCCTCTCCACCGTTAATTAGGGTTCCCACATACTTCTGTTCATGTAGCTGAATTGATTTCCTTGAATGCACAGCAAATGGCAAAAGAATTCAGTTTGTTTTGTTTGTCGAGTCGATATCGCTATGCCTTTTCGCCACGTCTCCGAAAAGTACTAATAAGAAGCTCAATGTAGTAGTTAAAAAGCATAATTTATCATGACTTTCTGAATAACTACCGGTGAAGATCGATAAGCTACAACAAGCCTCAATATATTTATTTCTTGCTCCACGATAGTCGCATAATCCACCATGCAAGCCAATCACCGCATGTCAAGTCTAGTCTATTTGAGTGAAAGGATGATATTTGCAACATTTTGTATATTTTTATTTGGCTTTGGCGGACAAAGCTTTTCAGAGACAGCGTAAGATCTCGAATTCAATTTTCATTTAGCGTGACTTCGTAAAGTCCGATTACACAAAAGTAAAAATCTCAAAAAATCGACCAATCAATTGTACTGATCGTAAAACAAAAGTATTGGCTAATTTGTCTCCTCGAAAGGGCATTATCGTATCCAAAAACCACTCCAGAGAAAATATTTTGAACTTTTATTTCAACGTAACGTTGATGTTTTGTCAAGAGCACAATGAGTTGCAAACATGGATATCCTTGTCAAGTTCGATCACGGGTTGAGGTTAAACTAGAAGATAGAATTTGAATTGACCGAGCTACTTTTATTTAATCTATTTAATATCAGGAAAAGTACCAAAAGAAAATATTAAATATGTTGCATTAATATCAATTCAATCGTAATTTTTTTAATTGAATTAATTTAATCCTAAATATTTTTACATTGGTACTAATTTAGTCCATTTGACCAATTTAAATAAGATATTGTTAATGTGAACACCGACCATATTATATGGCATGACTAGTACTGATATAGATATTTTTTTAATAATTATTTTCTTCTTTTTTTTTTCTTTTTTTGTCCTTTCATGGCCTGTGCCAATGAGGGTTGGCGTCACTTGAGCAAGGGTGGCAAGAGTCATGCTGGCAGTGAGGGCAACCCTCACTAAGTCTTGCTTAGGTGAGGGCAAGAGCTGAAAAGGTCACCTTCGCCAAATCTTGTGAGGCTAACCCTTGCCTAGGCTAGGCCGATCTCAACAAGGCGCGACAAGGCCAACCCTCGCCTAGGCAATGCCTAGCAAGGCCACCCTTTGCCAGACGAGGGTCGACCTTGCCAAATCTAGTGATAGTGACCTCACCAATGCTTGCCCTTTTTAGCCATGGTCTTTGTTGGACCAGCACAGGCTATTAAAAAAAAAAGAAAAAAAAAGGAATTCAAAAAATTATTAAAAGTTATAACAAAAATATCCACATCAACACTAGCTGTGCCATGTAATGTATCACGTAATACGGCGGACATCCACCTCAATCATTTTTAGCTTAAATTGAATGGATGGACTCAGTTGGTACCTATATGAAATGGTTTAGGACTAAATTGGACTACTTAAAAGGTTTGTAACTAAATTGGTATCAAGGCAATAGGTCTAGGGCTTTTGTAATACTTTTCCCGTTAAGTATCTATTGCACTTGTAAATTAAGATGTTGATGAGTCAACTAATGGTCGGTAAATCAACTATCTCTTTTATTTTTTGTCACTAGAACTCTTACAATCTCGACTTGCAATGAACAAATAAATGGTTAATGAAGGAAAAATTCCAAATAAAGGCTTAAAGTGTTCTCATTTTCCTAAAAAGTTCTAAATTGGATTTTATTTCAAATAAGAGCATAAAGTGGCCACCTCAATCTCAAAGAAGGGTTTGACCTTGCCAATCAACAAAATCTTCCAACCAGTAAAAGGCATTTTCGTCCAAGGACAATGTGATAGTTAATGGGTGTAACATTTTGGAGTTTTACCCTCCATTTATTAGATCTAATGTACCAATTTGTGATTCTTCATAGTATTAATCTAATATAACCGAAACTAACAGTGGATAAATTGATCATAAATATACTAGTTTGAAGTCTTTTTGTTATCAACAAAATCGTTTTGGATAAATTTATCATGGACATACTAGTTTGGGGTCTTTAATATTCATATTTTTGAGATAAATTTATTATAAGTGTACTAGTTTGGGGTTTTTCGTGGTATTAATCCTAAATAATAAATACCCAAGACACAAGCTAGCTAGAGATCGGCTTATAACATAACTCGAATTTGTCATCTCATGAAAAAAATATGACTCCTTTATCATTGGGTTACCACGCTCAATGGTTCCAATTTGTTCGATTTATTGCATCTCTTGAGAAGCACATTGTCTAGGATAAACAACTCCAACTTAACCTCCCATGAGTAAGGAAACTGAATCCGATGTAAGAGTAGGCCTATGAGAAGCTTATCAGCGATTGCGAAATGCATAGAAGCCCAACCAGTCAGCGCACATATTCCCTTTTCAACAAACGTGCCTCGTATGGACCTCTCGCTGTCGCCGGACTTAATCCTTATCTATATTAGCAAATTATCACATTTAATGGATTTTTTTTTTGGGGATAATGGCATGGAGGGTTTTTGAACTTATTCAATTTGCACAGTATAGTCCTTAGACTTTTTTTATGCAACTGGGTCATTGAACTTCATCATGTTCGTTCTTCCATTATGTGCTTGGACGGAAATGCTGAGATGTCATCCATATTTGCGTTACATAAGTGTTATCGCTTTAGATAGTTGCCACCGCCTCCAATCACCCCGAAATGAAGATACTGGACTGGGAGAGCATCGGACAGATATACTCAGGCAGGTTCAAATTGATCTAGCTTATCTCCGTCCTCGTAGGCGGCTGGCTGACTTCCATGGCCCTCCACGCCATTTCTACCGTCCTCCTGGCCATGTCCACCGTCATCGATTGTTGAACTTTTTTTTTTATTTGTTTTCAATTTATTTATATTCAGAAGAATTAACAAAAATGATTAAAAAAGTTCTAAAGCTATTGCACTACTGCTAATTTAGTTCTAAATTTTACTTTACCAATTGAGTCATATACAATTTCAAATTTTGCCAATTGAGTATATCCAATTAATTTTAGGTAAAAATTACTAATATAGATGTTGGCCATTTTACGTGGTACGGCTAGCTTTGACGTTGACATTTTTTTAAAACTTTTATATTTTATATTTTTCTCTTTTCCTTCTTTACTTATTTTTACTGTGGTCGGCAAAGGTCATCGAGCCCTTATTGGCCACAGGTGAAGTCATCACCTATGAAGTCTGTGCTTCCGTGTCGTGTCCGACACGTGTCGGAGCGTGTCGGACACGTCGACACGCTCGGACATGCTCGGACACGCGGTCAACGCGTGTCGAGTTTTCTGACACGTAGTCAACTTTTTTCGACTCGTCTCGACACGCGTGTCGGATGGAAGCGAGGGCGAGGGAGGAGAGACAAGGCCGCGAGCAACGGCGAGCCCGCGACGGCGAGAAACCACCAGAGAAAGAGTAGAGACTGATGCGCCAGAGAAAGAGTAGAGACCGAGGCAAGGGCAGCCGTAGAGACTAAGGTGAGGGCGGCCACATGCGGGATCGGCGACGAGGCTGCAACTGCAAGTGAGGAAGGGCCGAAGGCGAGGCGGAGGAGGAGGAGAAGTATCGAGAGGAAGAGGAGAGGAAGGGGGTCGTATGGAGGTCGTCCGGCGAGGAGATGGAGATGGATCGAGAGGAAGATCGTGCGGCGAGGGGAAAAAAATGAGAAGAGGAAGGGGTTGCGAGGTCGTGCGGCGAGGGGAAAAATGTGTTCCAGTAGCTAGGTTTTGGAAACTCAATGGGGGTGAAGTGAGTCAGTGACAGCTTGTCACGTGGGTGGGGGAGGGGAAAAAAGTGAAATAAATTTGGGGTGAGGGGAAATAGTCTGACGTGGGAAGGTAGGGAAAAAAAATTGAAATAAATTTAGGAGGGAGGGAATAGTCTCTCGTGGGGGAGGGAGGGAAAAATTGAAATAAATTTGGGAGTGGGGGAAACTTTGTTTTAATCGGAAAAAAAAAATAAATAATTTTAAAAAATAAAAATACTGAATTTTAAATGATAATAAATTTTGATCATTGTAAAAAATCATAGATTTATTTAAATAAGTTGATTCTAATTTCCAAACATGGATACGTATTAATTATGAATATGTGTTTCGAATTTCCAATGAATTAATTTATTAATATTATTAGTGTAAATTCATTGTAGGCTCGTTTTTTAATTAATGTGAATTTAAATCAAATTAATTAAAAATAAAAATATTTATTTAATATTTAACGTGTCGGAACGTGTCGAAATTCTCTACTTTTTTAGAAATGACGTATCGCGTGTCGTGTCGTGTCGTGTCGCGTGTCGCGTGTCGCGTGTTGGTGCTACATAGGTCATCACAACCACAAGCAAGGCTAATCTCACCCAAAGCTAGGCTAGGTAGCCTTGCTTGTGGCTATGATGGTCTATGTGAGGCTAGCCTCGCCTGCAACCGCAATGCTCTAGCCCAAATCTAAACAAGGGCCACAACCCTTGCATGCAGCCACCAGGCCAGCCATCATTAAAAAAGAAAAAGAAAATGAAGGTAAAGATAAGAAAAGAAAAAAAAGAAAAAAAAATTCAAAATAAAAAATTTAAAAATTCGAAAAAATTATTCACATCAGCGCCGACTATACTATGTAAGACAGCTGTCATCCATATCATTGATTTCCGATAAAAATTAGTCGGATGGATTTATTTGGCAAAACATGTAAAGTTTTAGGACTTAATTTGTAAAATTAAAAAATTTAGGATTAAATTGGTAAAAGTACAATAAGTTAAAACTTTTTTGGTAACTTTTCCGAAAAATTAACTTCATGTATCTTTTAATTTTCTAAATTTTTGCAAGCCACATTGACAATATGTTGTTGCCTCTTAAGCACTTCACGGCCATTTGACTCCACATCAACACTTTCATCCAAACATCTGGCCGAAGAACAGCAACCGAACATGTTCAAGCACTTGAATGTTAAATATATATATATGGATGACATTGCATAAATAAAAAATGCTAGGACAACAATGCCCTGATCAACTTTTTCTTTAAATGTAGGAGGAAGCGAGCTTTAATATAGGGCTTTGGTAAATTAATCTTGATATATAAACGTCAACCTATAACTAAGTTGATTTTTCTATTTATGCCAATAAAATAAAGTTGATTTATTCACCGGCTACCTTGACTTCCAACTTTCCATCTTCTTTTCTGAGTTCATTCTTGCAAGACCAAGTCAGCTCACACCAATGACAGCTCGGATCGGTCGGAGTACCCAGTCGAAAAAATTTTGTATGCGCTTGGAGTATGTGAGCCCATTTTATCTTAATTATTAGATAGCGTGGCCCTCAAGCAATACCTCAATGATCCGACGGTTAGTATGAAATTGGCTCAGATGCGTTGCCCACAATCAACCCACCAGGTCCGTCACGATGCAATGGACCTTTTAGTCAAAAGATAGGAGAGAGCTCATGCGTGCAATCCACTGTTTCCAAAGTCAGGTTGGGGGCGAAACGTCTGAACCACGGTACACGATCGTGAAATCCGTTGGGTCGACATTTTTATATATAGCATTTTCACTGATTCTATGCAAGTACACATGGTTATCGTAGAATCATACATCCCAAGAGAGAGAATGATGCTTCACAAGGCCTATCTTGTCTTCCTTCTTTCCTAGCCCTTTCACATCGAATACATGCAACCGTCGCTCACGATCGAATACCTGCAATCGTCGCTCACAATCAACCTGCCGGGTCCGTCACGATGTAATGGACCCTCTAGTCAAAAGAGAGGGAGAGACTTTATGCGTACGATGCACGGAATTTCAAAGTCAGGTTGGGGGCGAAACGTCTAAACCTCAATACATGGCTGCTCGTGAAATCCGTTGGGTCGACATTTTTATATATAGCACTCGCACCGATTCTATGCATGTACACACGGCTATCGTAGAATCATACATTCCAAGAGAGAGAATGATGCTTCACAAGGCCTATCTCATCTTCCTTCTTTTCCTAGCCCTTTCATCTCACGTGATCATCTCTTCGAAGGTCGCCGACACCACCCACCCAGCGAGCAAAGGTAAGCACTTCAACCTCTATAGATGCATGCACAAACGAGAAAACGCAAATTGTGGGCTGGAGAGATAAACAACCGATGTGATGATTAAGAACGGTCTGCTTTCGGGGTACAAAAGAGATCGGTTTCAGATTTCGAAAGTTATATTCTTTTAGAATTCAAAGTTTGAAGACGATAATGTATGAGTTGGAGACTAAATAGACGCTTGTTTTCAGGAGAAAGCAGATCCGGGGTGATGGCGGTGAGAAAGATTGGTGTTACTCCAAGAAAACCCGCGCCTGACGACGGAAATAAATAATTAGGGTTTTCCACATACTTCTGATCCTCGACTATTAAATTTTCTCTTCGATTGCTCCTAATTTCCGTTGGTGTTTTATGGAGATAATACAAATATAATTCACTTTCGATATCCTCCATGGTTAATTAGGGTTTTCCACATACTTCTCTTGATGGAGCTCAAATGATTTCCTTAAATACATTGCCAATGGCAAAAGAATTTAGTTTGATTTGTTTGTTGAATGCGTATCGCTATGCCTTTTCGCCACATCTCCGAAAGTACTAATAAAAAGCACAACGTAGTAGTTAAAAAGGCATATATTACCAGGACTTTCTGAATAACTACTGATAAAGATCGCTAAGCTACTGTGAAGATCAATATCTTTATTTCCCGCTCCCCAAGTGCCGCATTATCCACCATGCAAGCCAATCACCGCATGTTCGAGTCTATTGTATTTGAGTGAAAGGATGATATTCGCAACATTTGGTATATTTTTGTTGGGCTTGAGCTGACAAAAACAGCGTGTTCCAAAGTACCTTCAAATTTTTTTAGAGAAAGCGCAAGATCTTGTACGCATCCAGAGGACGTGAGGCCGTTCCATTTCGCCCATTGAACAGTATAGGTTTCACAGAAGATTAAATGATCCAAGAATTGGAATGAAGTGCATTCGCATTGACTGGGTTCATACAGTTCTTGCTCGCGACCAATCTACCAGGTTGGTCCAAGAGAGGCTCGTCAAAAGCTCACCCAATAGTGATTCTTTCGGAGAAGATGCTCGTCCGTATTTCCAAAGTCGGTCCACGGAGAAACTTTTGAACCGCAATCAGCGGCATTTCTTCAACTCCATGTGGTCTATATATAGCACTCTCATTCCTTCTAAATCTGTATACATTGTACAACCATACAACAGTAAAGAGAACATATGATGCTTCCCAAGGCCTCTCTCGTCTTTGGCGCCTGCCCATTGAGCAACGGTGTGTTCTATCTCTATACATGCATGAAAAATGAGAAAACACAAAATCTGGGTTGACCAGATAAATCGCCGACTTAACTATTAAGAAAAATCGCTTCCGAGAGAAGTGATGATGGGGATACAAAAAAAACCGGTTTCACATTTTACAAGTTATGTGCTCTAAGAATTCGAAGTTTGAAGATAACAATGTCTGTATTGGAGACTAACTAACTAAATAGTAAGTGCATGTTTTCAGGAGGAAGTAATATCGAAAAGACGGTGATTAGCCAAATTTTTGTTCGTGGAATAAGTCGGATAGTAAACGTCACCCTCGTCGTAGCATTTCGAAGCTCCTTCCTTAGAGACCATGCCTGCCATGGGAATCTTTCAAGTGATTCTCGATTATTAGCTTTTTTGTTCGGTTGTGCTATCAAGAAATGAAAAATTCGATTTCTATACTTTCCACGGTTAATTAAAGTTTTCCACAAACTTTCGTTTATGGAGCTCAAATGATTTTCTGAATAACCTGCGAATGGAAGAAATGTAAATTTATTGTTTATCAAACCTATGCCTTTTGGACGAATCTCAATATCTTTATTTCAGGCTCCAGATCACAACATAACCAAGACTCATCTATTTAAGTACAAATGTGATATCCACAGCAATTTGTATATTCTTATTTGGCTTGACAGTAAGAATTAGATCAAATGGGAAATAAAAGTATGTGATAGATAACGATCTATCTTGATATTCTATTTTTCATATTTTTATACCTTTTATTTCATTAAAGATAAAGACAAGAAAAGAAAGAATGTCTTATTATTCCTACATCTGAGGAAGATTCACCTAATACTTCTAAATGGGTCACTGCGTATTTTGCTTGTGCTTGATTCTACTAGAAAAAGAATATCCTATAAGAATATTTTATAAGCAGATTTATTAGAGCCTTTGATAGGAATAGACCGAGAAAGTATTTAAAAGTTTTTCAAAGAAAGCAGGAGATCTCAAATTTGATCTAATTTAACATGAACTGTTGTAATTCTTTTGAAATCAGATAAGATAGTGAAACAAAAAAACAAAAAAACTACAAACCCACTAACCCATGGTATAGGTGCATGAACCGATTACTACAGTCCTACTGATGTCTTAAAAGAGAAGAAGTTTAAATAATTAATGCCCCGGACACAAGTTGGCTGGAGATCCACTCGTAAAATAACTGAAATTTGTGATATTGTGAAAAATAATATGATTTCTTTATTAGTGGGTTACCACGCTCAATAATTCCAATTTGTTCGATTCATTGCATCTCTTAAGAAGTACATTGTCTAGGATAACCAACTCCAAATTGACCTCCCCTAAACAAGAAAACTAAATCCAATGTAAGAGTAGACCAATGAGAAGCTTGTCAGCAATTTCAAAATGCGTAGATGCCCAACCAGTTGGCTCACAAATTCCCTTTTCAACAAACAAGCCACAAATGGACCTCTCACTGTCGCCGGAGCTAGTCCTTATCTATATTAGCAAATTGTCACAATTTTAATTGTCGCCGGAGCTAGTCCTTATCTATAGGTTTCTTGAACTTTTCAATTTGCGCGGTATAGTCCTTAAGACTTTTTTTTATGCAACTGAACTTCATATTTGTACATTCATACTCGTCGTGCCACCGCCTCTAATCACCTCGAAATGAAGATCCTCGGACTGAGAGAGGATTGGACAGAGATACTCAGGCAGGTTCGAATTGACCTAGCTTATCTTCGTCCTTGTAGGTGGGTGGGTGGCTGAACCTCGTGGCCCCCTGCGCCATCCGCCATCATCGATTGTTGAAGGGTTCTTTGTTATATTGTGTTTTCAATTCTTTTCTGTTCAGTAATATTAACTTCATGTATCTTTTAATTTTCTAAAGCTGTAAAAGCCACGTTGACAATATGTGGCTGCCACGCAAGCACTGAATGGCCATTTGACAAGTGAATATTCCTATACTATCCCTTGTTTGTCCCAAGGGACGGAGGAGGAACTGATACAGGAATAACATTTTCGTCCAAGCATATGACTAAAGGACAACAATCGAACATGTTTAGGACCCCATTGTAAATATACATATATATTTATATATATAGTTGCACAAATAAAAAATGCTTGGCAACACCAATGCCATTATAACCTTTTCTTTCAATGTACGAGGAAGTGAGCTTTAATATAGGACTATTGTAATCTTAGGCTTTCATCATTTCCCATAAAATGTGGTGTTTTTAAAAATTATTTCCAAAAATCCATTTTTCAAGAAAATAACTATATTTTCCGATGCTCAAGTGAAATTTAAAGATGAACTAGAAAATATTTTCCACCATTTAGTAAGGAAAATATTGTCTTGTATGCACTCATTTTCAATATTTTTTATTTTTTAAAATCAATTTTTAAATTTTTAAATTTTTTTCCTTCCCTTTTCTTTTTTCTCTTTTCTTTCTTTCCTCTTAAGCTCTCTTCCATAGGCCAGTTCGAGCCTTGCCCCAGGCTAGTGAGGCTCGAGCTCGCCAGATTCAAGCGAGGTTGAGCCTCACTTGATCTAGCGGGCGAGCTCCGGCGAGGTGGCGCCTCACCATAGGCTAATGAGGCTCAACCTTGCCGGAATTTGGTGAGTTCGAGCCTTGCCGACCTGGGGTGAGGCTCGAGCTAGCTTGTGGCTAGTCGCTAGCCATGTGCCATGGCCAACGACTAGCTAAGGTGAAGGAAGAAGAAGAAAGCCGAAAAGGAAAGAAAGAAAATAACAAAAAGAACAATTAAAAACTTGATTTTGAAAAAAGAAGAAGAAAAAGACAATATGGTTAGTGAAAGAAAGTGAGGTGGAAGAAGTTATGGAAAATATTTTCCACTTTCTAAAAAGTGGAAGACATTTTCCCCAATATTGCCTGTGTTTTTCTCCAGTAATAGAAAACGTTTTCCTTGACTAGTTCATTTTATGTGAAACGAACACTGGAAAAACTGAAAAAAAAAAACTTATTTTCCTAGAAGTTATTTTCCGTGAAACGAACAAAGTCACAATATATCAATGTTATTCTAAAATTAAGTTGATTCTTTAATTTATACCACAATAAAATTAAGTTGATTTATTCACCGTCTACCTTGACTTCCACCTCGTCCTTTCTTTCCATTGTTCTTTTCTGCGTTCGTCTTGCAAGGCCGAGTTAGCTCACACCAATAAGGCAATAACAACTTCGCTTAGTCAGAGCACCCAATCGAAAAAAAAAATTGTACGCGCTTGGAGTATATGAGCCCATTTCTCGTTAATCATTGAATAGCGTGGGCTTCAAGTGAGATCGAAATGATTTGACGATTAGTATGAAATTGGCTCATAAACATCGAATACATGCAATCGTGGCTCACGAGCAGCCTGCCGGGTCCGTGTAATGGACCCTCTAGTCAAAAGAGAGGGAGAGACTTTATGCGTACGATGCACGGATTTCAAAGTCAGGTTGGGGACGAAACGTCTGAACCCCAATACACGGCTGCTCGTGAAATCCGTTGGGTCGACATTGTTATATATAGCACTCTCACCGATTCTATGCATGTACACACGGCTATTGCAGAATCATACATTCCAAGAGAGAGAATGATGCTTCACAAGGCCTATCTCGTCTTCCTTCTTCTCCTAGCCCTTTTGTCTTACGTGATCATCTCTTCAGAGGTCGCCACCGCCGCCCGCCCGGTGGGCAACGGTAAGCACTTCAACCTTTATTGATGCATGCACAAATGAGAAAAGGCAATTCGCAGGCTGAACGGATAAACAGCCGACGTGATGATTAAGAACGGTTTGCTTTCGAGGAAAGTGATCATAGGGGATGCAAAAGAGATCGGTTTCACACTTCGAAAGTTATGTTCTTTTAGATTTCAAAGTTTGAAGACGATAATGTCTGAGTTGGAGATGGCGGTGAGCAAGATGGGTGTTAGTGGAAGTGGATCCGGGCATGGCGCTATAAATGACCCGCGCTGGTGAAGCTTTCAAATGATCTTCGACTATTAAACTTTCTGTTCGATTGCTCCTCATTTTCGATGCTGTTTTAAGGAAACTATAGAAATAAAATTCACTGTCGATCCTCTCCACCGTTAATTAAGGTTCCCACATACTTCTGTTCATGTAGCTGAAATGATTTCCTTGAATGCACAGCCAATGGCAAAAGAATTCAGTTTGGTTTATTTGTCGAGTCAATATCGCTATGCCTTTTCGCCACGTCTCCGAAAAGTACTGATAAGAAGCTCAACGTAGTAGTTTTTTTTTTTTTTTTGATCGGAAAAGGTAATATATTGATAATAAAACATCACGTAGGAAAATAGCCTGGGCTAGGGCGTCATTACAAAGTATGTCCAGCATGACTTGAGGAGGGGAGACGATCCAAGTTGGAGAAAGAGATCCTCGTCCATGGGCCTTGGCAGCCCAGTCTGCTAGGGCATTGGCTTCCCGACGGCAATGCTGCACTTTGAGGTTGCAGAAGCTCTGAAGGAGATCAACGCATTCGGCAAAGAGGGCGCGGCACTCCCACGGCGGCAGACAGCACCAATTGAGGGTTTCGACTAGGATAATGCTGTCGGACTCCACAACCAGGTGAGATGCGGTTAAATTTTGCTGTATCAAATCCTTGAGAGTGAAAACTAAAGCTTGGATCTCTGTCTCGAGAGCAAAGGACGCAGAGACAGAGCGGGTGAAGCCTCCGATCAAGCTACCCGAGTGATCGCGAGCGATACTAGCAATTGCGCCCATTTGATTCGCTATGGGGAAAGCACCGTCCATATTAATCTTCACCGTGCCCTGCTGCGGAGGATGCCAAGTCCAATTAGGGTTCAGCCACGAGGAACGACCCGTGAAGTCCTGCTGCTGGGTACTTTTCTGGAGATTGGCCAGGGCAAAAGCTGATTCAACGATCTGATCCGGGGAGATGCGATGGCAGCGAAACACAAAGTGGTTCCGAGCCTTCCAAATTTCCCATAGAAGGCCTACTATTTGCTCAAAATCTGGTAAGCCCCTTTTCTGATTGAGGATGTTTGCTATCCAGGAGTCCATTCGGTTAGGGTTGTAAGCAACAATATTAATCTGAACTTGGGAATGATTCCATATACCTTGTGTCCATGGGCAATGCAAAAATAGGTGTTCTGTAGTTTCTGGGGAGGTAGAGGAACAGAGTACATAGACCGGGTCTGGGATGATCCTGTTGGAGAAATCTTTCTGGAATATTTTGAAGCTGATAAAACGTTTCCATCAGTCTAGTCTGAAGATTTGCAGACTCTACTATTTAAAGTTTGAAGACCTCCGGACTGCCAGACTCAAGACTCAAAGTCTATTCTCATTGACAGTTTCTAATCCGTTGAAGAAAGGCTATCCAAAACGAGTGTTTCATTAAGGATTTGACCTTATCGACGGAGAAGATCTCTTGGCTGGATATGACATAACGGATTCCTTTATTCGAATCAAGATTGATTAAGGATCCGATGATTGGCGAAGTATACTTGGAAGGTTCTACTTATGGAAACCGAGATCCTGATTGTATGGGCGAACAGGATTGATGGGCTATCGACATGTTCCTTTAATAGCTCGAATGATCTTCCAAATTGATTATGTCCAACGGGTAGATTGGAGGAATTCCTTTGGTAGGTGCCAACGGGTATGATGGCATAAAGGAGTATATAAGGAAGACGTTCCAGTTGTTCGAGTGGGTGAGCGATAGAAGAATTCCAAAGTCTGAAGCTCCTTGTTCTTAGTCAATTCATTTACTGAGCGAAATCTTGTACGCAAAAGAGAGTCTATATTCGTGAGAAACCTTGAGGAAGTGTGGTAGAATATCTACACTGTGGAATCAAGGGAGAACATTGCTGTAACATCTCTTTTGTTCATAGTGAAATCCAGCCAGTAGGCTGTCAGTGCGGAAGAGTGGACGTAGACTTGGAATAAGCCAAACCACTATAAACCTTGTGTTCAATTTTCTCTTCCCTACTCTCTGCTTTACTTTGATCATAATTCGTTTTGCTAACTAAAGGAGAACTTCCTTTCTATTGTCTGTCTAGTATTGCTCTCCTATCTCGAGAAATTATTTTTTACACCTATTCACCCCCTCTAGGTGCTTATACTAGCTATATCAATTGGTATCAGAGCCTGTGTATTCACTTTGTTTGAAGTGTTTTACTTCAAAGTTAAAGATCCATGGCTAGTATGTTAGCTCCAGGGCTGGTGGAAGGGCAAAGCAATACCAGACCACCTTACTTTGATGGAAAGGATTATAACATCTGGAAAAACAAGATGAAAGTGTTCCTAAGATCAAAGGATCCTCTGGAATGGGACGTTATAGAAAAAGGAATCATTCCTAAAGCTGCACATGTCTCAAAGAGAGGAAAAGAAGCTATTGAGTCTAGTGAAATGACTCAGGAAGAGATAATCAAGAGACAAGCTCTTGAGGCAAAAGCAATTTATTCTTTATATTGTGCTTTGTCACATACTGAATATAACAGAATATCTTCTTGTGTTACAGCGAAAGAAGTCTGGGATAGATTACATATTACCTATGAAGGAACCGATCGAGTGAAAGAGACCAGAATTAACATTCTCCTCGGTCAATACGAAGCCTTCAAAATGAAATCAGGAGAATCTATAACTGACATGTTTAGTCGTTTTACAGAAATCGTGAATGGTCTTGAAAATCAAGGTCAACCAATTTCTAATCCCATGAAGGTAAACAAGCTACTGCGTGGACTCTCCAAGGATTGGAATCACATAAAGACCTCAATAAGAGAGACACAAAGAATCATGCCACTATCTCTGTCGATGAGTTGGTTAGGACTCTTCGATCTTATGAAGTGGAACGAATCAATGAAGACGAAGATCCTAAAGGTAAGAAATCTATTGCATTAAAATCCAATGATGATTCTGATGTTACAGATTCTGAAGACGATATGGATGATGAGGAGCGTGCTCTCATGATAAGTAGATTCAAAAAGCTGAACGAAAAGGAAGAAGATTCAATCCAAAGAAACGAGTTTTCAAAAGCAAATGACTAAGTCTCATTGAGGATGATGAATCAAACAAAGATGTAGTCTCGCTTTGAATGTAAGAAAAAGGGACACATCGGACCCAACTGTCCTCTTCGAGGAAGAAAAAAAAGAAAATTTGAAAAGTATCGAAAGGCTCTTAAAGCGAAACACGGAGTGATACGAGTGTGAAGAAAGTGATGATGATTATGCCAATATATGTTTGATGGCACAATTGGATTCAGATTCAAACTCCGAGACAGACTCAGATTCAGACAGT
The DNA here is from genome assembly GCA_014182375.1 of Eucalyptus virginea. Taxonomy (NCBI): domain Eukaryota; kingdom Viridiplantae; phylum Streptophyta; class Magnoliopsida; order Myrtales; family Myrtaceae; genus Eucalyptus; species Eucalyptus virginea. Next base: position 4,492,568 of record CM024521.1, read on the forward strand.
GAATTTGAGGTGAGTAACTTCAAAATCCCTATTAAAGTTTCTAAATACATTGATGAGTTGTGTTTTAGTCTTAAGACTTCTCTTAAAAGGATTTCCGAACTCAAAAAGGAAAATTCTGCACTGAAACAACAGGAAAATATTTTGAAAGAAAAGGTTAATTGTTTAGACATAAATGTTTCTTCTCTTAAAGAAAGTGAAAATAATCTTTTAAAAGAAAATGTATTTTTAAAAAATGATATATCAAATATTTCAAAAAGATTTTCAATAGGATATGAGAAACTTGAAAAAATTCTTTCAAGTACAAAGACCTTATTTCAATAAATCTGGTTTGGGAATGACAAATAGAAACCATTCCTTTAATTGATTTTCCTAAAGTGAAGGAAAGAATTAAGCAAAGACCCACAAGAGATGCTTACAAAAATCATTTCAAAAAGGTTTTTGTAAAACCAAGAGTCGTAATGCTCTCAGATGTTCAAAGTGCAATAGTGCAGATCATTTTGAAAAAGAATGTCCTATGGTTTGGAAACCTGTTAAGAAAGTATGAGCAAAAACCGCATATCATACTAACACCAATGGACCCAAGAAAATATGGGTACCAAAGAAAGCTTGAGTCTTTTTTTTAAATGCAGGTCACTATCAAGAAAAAGGTAAAATGGTATCTGGATAGTGGATGCTCAAGACATATGACAGGAGATTCAAATTGCTTCATAAAGCTTGTTCAAGTAAATGGTGGAAAAGTCTCATTTAGAGGAAACAGCAAAGAAAGAATTGTGGGATTTGGAACTGTAAAGATTGGAAATCTCACAATAAGCAATGTTTCTTTAGTGGAAGGACTCAACTACAATATGCTCAGTATCAGTCAGCTGTGTGATACCGGTTTCAAAATCAACTTTCAAGAGGGAATATGTTCAGGAACCAGTAAAGATTCTACTCAATCATTCATGGGTCGAAGACATGGAAATATCTACCTCTTGGATGTGAAACCAGATGAATCGCAATGTCTGATCTCAATTCAAGACGAAGTGAAATTATGGCACAGAAAGCTTGGGCACATCAATATGAAGCAAATAGCCAAAATTTCAGCAAAGAAGCTTGTTCGTGGCTTACCCAATCTATCATACCAGAAGTCTGATCTATGTACACCATGCGTATTGGGAAAGCAAGTAAGAAATTCCTTTAGACCAATAAATCAAGTTTCCACTAATCGTGTATTGCAGCTTCTGCATATGGATCTCTTTGGACCAACCAGAACTTAGAGCATTGGAGGTAAGAAATATTGCCTAGTAATTGTGGATGACTACTTACGATTTACTTGGGTATATTTCCTGGCAAGTAAGTCTGAAACCTTCTCTTACTTTGAAAAGTTTGCTAAAAAGGTTCAAAATGAAAAATGGTATGTTATCTCAAGTATAAGAACAAACCATGGAGGTGAATTTGAAAATCAAGATTTTGCAAAATTTTGTGATGAATCTGGTTTTCAGCATGTGTTCTCCTCTCCATATACTCTAGAGCAAAATGGAGTTGTGGAAAGAAAGAATAGGTCGCTTCAAGAATGTAGCACCCCGAACCCTTCGAAGGTCGCCACAAGCACCAATGTTACATCTTATTACCCTTTGATTATACTTAGAAGAAATATCGTAATTCACAGACATTTTTTTTTTTTTAAAAGCGGTCCCAGCGCGACTCATTAGCGAAAGCAAAATAAAGCATCACCATCTCTCCCCCTACCAACCATGATACAAATACACACCACTAATCACCATGATTTTATAGACAAGCCACGACACTTTATTTACATATATTTTCAAGATGTGACTTCTTTTGGTCGATACATCAAAAAGGAAAAGCCAGGACTCAGCCATATCCGGCCTAAAACCCCAAAAAGAACCCTCGACCCTCTACAACTCGCGTGCATAATCCCCATCATCAGTGTCGGTTAACGATCCCAAAAACCCAGCTCCTACTCGTCACGCACGGGCCTCACACCCAACCCGGTGCATCAGGCGGTGGCGGTGGCAACATCCCTCTCATCACCCCGTCATGACGAATGTGGACGGAGACGAACTCCTGGACAATCGGGCCCCCAGCCAGGCCTACATCGTACATGACAAAACAGCGCACTCGTATATACGTCAATCCAGGCACAAAAGGACAGTCGAACTCCTCGCACTCAACCTCTACATCGGATGGTAGACCATAAAATACACCCCGCATGACGGTAGGGAGCGGCATACTGCTAATCTGAAATGTTGGTCCCCAAAGGGGTGAGTACAACCACTCAGCAGGTAAAGGAATCCAATAACCACTCAATGCATCATACAAGTCATACATGCATTGCAGGCATTACTTACCTTAAAGCCATGCATATACTATCATGCATCATCACCACAATCATAACACATACATGTATACCATCATGTCATACTCATATCGTCGTCATCATGACATTATTATATTATACACATGTCATCATCATCATACACATGACATCATCATATCATACACATGTCATCATCATCATGACATCATCACATTACACATGTCATCATCATCATGGCATCATCGTATCACACATGTTATCATCATATTATACACATGTCATCATCATCATGACATCATCATATTACACATGTCATCATGCCATATCACATATCATCATCATATCATGCATATCATCATGCCATGGGTGATCATCATCGTGTCATATCATATATCATGCATATCATCATCATATCATGCATGATTCAATTTCCACTTTTAACTTTCAATTTGATCACCACATCACCCTTCCTCGGATCATCAATTTTCATCTCATATTTTACACTCGCATCCCATGCGAGAAAACCTCCGGCATTCAGCCATTCTAGGCCACCGAGCATCCGCCCCCACATTCCGGGCATCTCGCATCCCAACTGACATCACGAGGCATTCCCCTTGGGCAAAGACCTTCGACAGGGCTTCCGACATTTACACTCCCTGGCCGGGCATCTCGCACCCCTAACTAGCATCGCGAGGTATTCCTCTCGGGCAAAGACCTCCGACAAGGCTTCCGGCACCCCCAACTTTCCGAGCATCCTGAAACTCCTAGGGCCATCCGGCAATGTATCTCTATACATTCCGGGCATTATCATCCGCCACAACAACCTCCTCATTTAACATTATTCATGTTCACCAATTTCGGTCTTAATTTAGCATGGCATATGATGTGATGTTAAACAAGTCATATTCGGCATGGAATTCATACATGCATCTCAATTCATTGTCATACATACATCAAGACCTCATCATACATACTACAGGGTACAATTATTTTTTTATGAAATAAAATTTAATGGAATTTATGCCAAATAAAATAATCCATTTTTCATGCCCTTTTTCATTTATTTAAATTCCAGCTTATGTCATTTTCAAAAATATTAAATTTAATATCTATAAATTCCCAAAAATCATAAAAATTAAGGCAATTGATAAACAAGACAATAGGATAATAATTTCATGCAAAATACATGGCCAAATAGAATTTCACGCAATTTCACAATTCTCACAAAACGGCATGTAATTTTCGGGTGAAATCAGAATGCACAGTTTCCGAAGAAATTCGATTAAAATATCTATACGACCTCCAAAAATTACGAAATTTTACTGAGTTATAGCCAAGACATTAAAGTACATTTTTCATGAATACTTCCAAGTCATATTCTTTTTAGATTAATTTATACAGTCTCACGAAGCTTCTGGATCCAACACCGAATCGTCCAGAACATGCTTCTCCGAGATACTGAGTTTTTACCTACCTATTCTTCTTCGTTTCCTCTTAAATTTGGATATGTTCTACATCAAGATTTCCTCTACAAGTTTCATGAAGAGATCTAAGTCAAATAACCATATTATAGTCGTCATTTAGGTCCATGAAGTCTCGGGTGTCCTGAAATACATCTCCAGAATTACCGTCTTCAAGATCTAGTCGATTTACTAGGTTATACTTGTTCATTTCACTTAAAATTTGATTATGTTGTAGTTTAAGATGTCCCCTACAACTTTCATGAAGAAATCGAAGAGAGATTCTTAGCACAAATCAACATACAACCACAAATCCAACAAGAAGTCAGTGAAATCGTTCCAGATCTGAGGTCTCCGTAGGATGAGAGTTTAACCCCTCAAATCTCCATAATTTTCCACCAAATTTTATTATGTTGTTTTTTAAGATGTTAGCTACAACTTTCATGAAGAAATCGAAGCCAAAATCGGACTCTAAACATGCATGCAAGCTCTCACAACATTCTGACTCGGGCGGATTCAAACAAAACAGCAACCACACTCAAGAACAAGCCATCCAAGCTTCGGTTTTCCTCTCCTAATCACCCAAAATCCGACATACATGTAACACACACACATGCAAGAGCAGTTAGAGGACTCCAACTTGCCTCTAGACAGGACGGACGACGGCACACGGCGGCGAGCACGGCGGACGGACGGCGACGACTCCTCCTCGGCTCCTCCTCCCTCTCGGCCACTCTCCCTCTCTCTCTCGAAATCTCTCTCTCTCTCTCTCTCTCTTGGCCGAACCGGCCACTCTCTCTCCTTCCCTTCTCTTTTATTTCCCCATTTCTCCATCATTGGCAATGATTGCTTGCCACCCTAATTGACCAATGCATGCCATCCTCCTTTGTGCCACTTGTCTCAATGCATGCATAATGGGCTTGGGCTTGCCACTCTTGGGCCTCCCTCTTGGTCGATGGCAGCCCACTTGTGGGCTTCAATGGGCTGGCCAACTTGGCCCATTAAAGATCCACTCTTGGGCTTAAGGCCCAATCAATTTTACCCCCCCCCCTTTTTTTTAAGAATTAAATTACTAAATTCTACATGGCCAAAATCTTGTAACATTTTATTTAATTCATAAAGTGCATGGCCAAGCATAAATTATTATTATTAATCTATCTAATTTAAAATCTCATAAATATATGCACAAATCACTCAATCTTAAACAGACTAATGGCTAAAGCATAAACCATAGGTAATTTCATTACCAAATTAGAGGCTTTAACACATCTTATGGCTTGACTTTGAATTTTTGGGATGCCACAAAGAAATGGCTAGAACTCTTTTAATTGAAAGTAACATCTCTTCACGATTTTGGGCTGAAGCAGTTTCAACAGCATGTTATATTATGAATAGAGTTTTTCTAAGGCCTATTCTGGAAAAAACCCCCTATGAGTTATTCAAAGGAAAGAAGCCTATTGTTTCATACTTTCATGTGTTTGGATGTAAATGTTTTATATTGAAAAATGCAAATGATCGAGTTGATAAGTTTGAAGAAAAATCAGACGAAAGCATCTTCCTTGGATATTCTACCTCAAGCAAAGCCTATAGAGTCTACAACAAGAAGACTCAATCTGTGGAGGAATCAATGAATGTCAAATTCCAAGATTCTATGCAAATTGAATCTATTCAGACTCATCTTGAAGAATCTGAACCTGCTCTAGACTCTACAAAGTCTAAATCTCAAGAAGCAGCTCAGACTTTGAAAGACCAGCAACAAGTGGTTATTAAAGATTCAAATGAAGAAAGTGATCATCAACCTGACAAATCAACTAGTAACTGGAAGCATAAGTCCAGTCATCCCAAAGATCTCATTATTGGCGACATTAATGAAGAAATTCGCACAAGATCCAAAAGGCGCGAAGAGTCTAGTGCTGTGACTTTTATTTCTGAAATAGAACCCAAAAGCATAGAAGAAACTTTATAAGATGAAAGCTGGATTGAAGCTATGCAAGAAGAACTCAGGCAATTCAGCATTAATGATGTCTGGGAGTTGACTCCTAAACCAAAAGGTAAATCTATTATTGGAGCTAAATGGGTTTTCAGCAACAAGATGAACGAGAAAGGAAAGGTCGTAAGAAACAAAGCAAGACTCGTGGCCAAGGGATATACGCAAGAAGAAGGGATAGACTATGACGAGACTTACGCACCAGTAGTAAGGTTAGAAGCAATTCGATTATTACTTGCTTTTACTTGTTATAAGAATTTCAGGTTATTCCAAATGGACGTCAAAAGCGCTTTCCTGAATGGATTTATCCATGAGGAAGTCTATGTGGAACAACCACCTGGGTTTGAAGACCCAAGGAAACTAGACTCAGTGTTCAGACTGAAAAATACCTTATATGGTTTAAAGCAAGCACCTCGAGCATGGTACGACAGACTGAGTAAGTTTTTAATTCAAAACGGCTTTGTCAAAGGTAAAGTAGACACTACTCTATTTATTAAAAGAGAAAGCAAAAGTTTTCTGCTTGTTCAAATATATGTTGATGATATTATTTTTGGATCCTCTAATGAAAGTTTGTGCAAGAAATTCTCTAAGTCTATGCAGGATGAATTTGAAATGAGCATGATGGGTGAACTAACCTTCTTTCTTGGACTTCAAGTGAAACAATTGAAGGAAGGGACTTTTATTCATCAAGAAAAATATGCTAATGATCTTGTTAAAAAGTTTGGACTGGAAAATTGCAAAAAGACTGATATACCAATGTTAAGTTCTTTGAAGATAAACAAAGATGAAGGAGGAAAGAAAGTTGACCAGAAGCTATACAGGAGTATCATTGGTTCACTTCTTTATCTTACTGCTTCTAGACCTGACATTTTGTTTAGTATTTGCATTTGTGCTAGATTTCAAGCAGACCCTAAAGAATCTCATCTAAGTGCTGCAAAGCGTATTATCAAATACATTGCTTCAACTTCGAGCCTCGGTCTCTGGTATCCTAAAAAGGGAGACTTTACTCTTCTTGGATACTCAGACGCAGATTTAGCCGGTTGCAGAGTTGATAGAAAGAGCACCTCAGGTACCTGTCAACTACTTGGAAGCAGGACAGTGTCTTGGTTTTCAAGGAAGCAAAATACAGTAGCTCTTTCTACAGCAGAAGTAGAGTATGTAGCTCTTGGAAGTTGTTGTTCACAAATTCTGTGGATAAAACAATAGCTAAGAGACTTTGGAATTGAAGATTCATGCACGGAGATTAACTGTGACAACACTAGCGCAATCAATCTCACCAAAAATCCAATTCTTCACTTAAGAGCAAAGCATATAGAGATTCGACATCATTTCATTAGAGATCATGTTCAAAACGGAGAAGTTTCGATTCAGTTTGTTGACTCAAAAAATCAACTGGCGGATATATTTACAAAGCCTTTGGAGAAAAATCAATTTGAGGTTATTCATTCCAAACTCAACATCTTGAAGTCTGAAGAAGTAAAAGTCTAGAGACTCTCAGACTCAGACAATCGAGTTTTTACTGTAAGTTATTTTATTCTCTCTCTCAGATTAAATCTCGAAAAGGTACGATTATCTGTCCATAATTGATTTTTGCTATTTCCGTGATTATCGCAATCTTTCTTTTCGAAAATGAAGTTAATCTTAAATTGCAGTTATCTAATTTTTTAAAAAGGCAGTTATTTTTAAAAAGGCATATTTTTACTTTCTTTTATGACGCTTGGTATGCCTCTCTTCGACTGTCCTATATACAAACGGTTTCTCTTCGTTTTACTCCAAAAACCCTAAAAAGCATCGATCTTCCACTTGTGTCTTCTTCTTTTGTTTAATCTTCAAAAAGTTGTCATCTTTCTTGGGAAAAACAAGTTTGGAATCTTCCAAAGACTGTGAAAGATGTCGTTTCAAAGGAAGTCTTCGAGGATCGCAAGCAGGGGACCGCAGAAAATGAGTGAGGGGCCTACTCACTTTGATCTCACCGAGGAAGAAGAGTCTCCCAGTCAGCAGCAGAGCCCACAACATTCTCAGCAGCGTCATTCTCCACCATCTAGTCCACAGGCTGTTGGTCATCGAGAAGAGGAAAAAATCGTCGAAGGCGTAGATCCTATAAGAATTCAAAAGCCCTCTTTTATTTATAAGCTTTACCGTGCTTTAAAGAGGACCGGTACTCCATTGAACTACATCGATGAGTTTCTTAAGGACAAAGGGTATGGTAATGAGTACATCTTTTTTACGAAATATGGAGCATTTGGGAATTGCCCCCTAAGGGGTTGGCGAAGAAACCCTTGCAAATATCCCAAGTGATCCGCGTGTTGGAGGAGTGAATCGGCCAGATGGAAATGATGATGACAAGTTGTACAGTCAATTTCAACCGAGAATGGGTGTTGCAGCAAGTATTCGGAGCAAAAGGACAGAGTTGTTTCGTTCGGAGGAACACAAGCATCTTTACACTAAGTTGTTGAAGCGTGGGGTGATAAAACCCTAGAAGTGTAGATTTTGATTTCCTTGACTCTGTGAACGTCAATTTGAGGGAAAATTCAGTCTTCTTCAACTTGAGCGGTTACATTCGACTCTACGAAGCCTATGCTGAACTCACTGCGTATTTCTATTCGAATCTCAGTTTCCTAGATGCAAATAGATTCTCTTTTAGTGTCCGAGATCAGGATTATGTGGTGGATGTAGATATGTTGGCTGATGTGATTGGGGTTGAAAGAGGGAGATATCAACCTATCAATGTGTCTATTACTCGTGCCACATTAGAACTTGTTAAGGATAGAAGGACAGAGGGAAGGATTTCCTACTCAAGGATGCATGCGTTCAACATTCTGCTTCACAAGATTGTGATTAATTGCCTCAGACCGAAATCTACTTCAAAGACTGATGTTTCAAACTCAGAGGCAAAGCTGATGTACGCCATCAATCTTTGGGAAAAAGTTTTCTCTTCCTCACACTATTTTGTTCCACATGTATAGAGCAGTGGTGAAGGACAAGGGTCAACTTCCTTATCCAGCTCTTGTAACCAAGTTATTCAGACATTTGAATGTTCAGCCTCCACGAATTCTCTGTGTTCGATCTTGTGATCACATGGTGGTAGGATTGAAAATGGTGTCTAAAATGCGTCTGAAGGAACTTAACAATGCGTTGGAGAAATTCAAGGAGACAACCGCTGCCAAGCCTCATCAAATCTCTTCTGCAACAAAAAGAAAAGGGAAGGAACCCATGGTTGCTTCATCCAAGAAAAGAAGAGCTCTCATCGTTGAGGATGAAGATGATGATGATGACATAACCATTTCTGCTATGGCATTGAAGAACCTGAGTTGTTCTGTTCCAGAATCGATGGAACGACAAGAGAAAGAAACGGAACAGAGGACTGGAGAAAGAGAAATTTTGGAAGCAGAGGAGAAAGAAGCAGAGGAGAAAGAAACAGAGGAGTGAGAAGCTGAAGAAAGAGATGCTAAGGAGGAAAGAATTGAAGAAGAAGAGGAGAAAGGAGAGAAAGGAGATCAAGATGAAGGAGAAAATGAGGAACACTCTTCTCCACCTGAAGGCATGGAAACAGGAGGAGATCGTGAGAACAGAGGAATGTCCTCATATCCTACGACCAGTGAAGGAGTAAGTCGATCTCCAGCAGATCCAGAGGACATCTATGCCTCTCAATTTCCTGAGGAGGGACATGGTGTTTCATCGCCCAATCTGCGTGACTATGCTGATTTGCCATCATCTGCCTTTACTCCATTTGATCGTGCAGAAGCCAATACGCAGACTGATAATTCAGCAGATTTTCGCAGAATTCTTGATGTTCTCTTAGAAATGCGAGGTCAGATATATGCTCTGGGATGTGAAGTTCAGAATTTGCAGAATGCAGGTCAAGCTTCTTCAGTTTCTTTGAATGATCAGATCCAAGCCCTTGCTCTTCAGATTCAAGCAAATGCTAAGGGTGAAGATGTAGCTCAACTGAAGGAAGAATTGAAAAAGCTGGAAGGCATCGTCCAGTCAATGGGAGATTTCCAGCTTGTTCGTGTTCCCAAGCAATCTTGACTCTATTATATTTCCATCTCAACCTTTTTTTATGATGACAAAAAGGGGGAGAGATGCGAGATTTGAAAACTTTGAACTTAAACTTATTGAACTTTTAGTTTGTTTTGATGTTTGACTTGACTTAACTTTTGTGTCTGGATGTGGACTAAATTTGGGATTTGGATTTGACTGCTTATATTAAGTACTATTGATATCTTATGAATGGCTTTACTCTCATGCAAGACTAACCTATTTTCTGTAGTTGCAGATTCTAGTGTTATCATTAAGCCATTAATCTTTATGAGATATCCATATTTGCTTGAGTAATGTTTTGCAGGTCAAAGTTATTCAAATCTGCTAAAAAGTTTTGTCACCATCAAAAAGGGGGAGATTGTTGGAGAAATCTTTCTGGAATATTTTGAAACTGACAAAACGTTTCCATCAGTCTAGTATGAAGATTTGCAGACTCTACTATTTAAAGTTTGAAGACCTCCGGACCGCCAGACTCAAGACTCAAAGTCTATTCTCATTGACAGTTTCTAATCCGTTGAAGAAAGGCTATCCAAAACTGAGTGTTTCATTAAGGATTTGACCTTATCAACTGGAGAAGATCTCTTGGCTGGATATGACATAACGGATTCCTTTATTCGAATCAAGATTGATTAAGGATCCGATGATTGGCGAAGTATACTTGGAAGGTTCTACTTATGGAAACCGAGATCCTGATTGTATGGGCGAACGAGATTGATGGGCTATCGACATGTTCCTTTAATAGCTCGAATGATCTTCCAAATTGATTTTGTCCAACGGGTAGATTGGAGGAATTCCTTTGGTAGGTGCCAACGGGTATGATGGCATAAAGGAGTATATAAGGAAGACGTTCCAGTTGTTCGAGTGGGTGCGCGATAGAAGAATTCCAAAGTCTGAAGCTCCTTGTTCTTAGTCAATTCATTTACTGAGCGAAATCTTGTACGCAAAAGAGAGTTTATATTCGTGAGAAACCTTAAGGAAGTGTGGTAGAATATCTACACTGTGGAATCAAGGGAGAACATTGCTGTAACATCTCTTTTGTTCATAGTGAAATCCAGCCGGTGGGGCATCGTCGGTGCGGAAGAGTGGACGTAGACTTGGAATAAGCCGAACCACTATAAACCTTGTGTTCAATTTTCTCTTCCCTACTCTCTGCTTTACTTTGATCATAATTCGTTTTGCTAACTAAAGGAGAACTTCCTTTCTATTGTCTGTCTAGTATTGCTCTCCTATCTTGAGAAATTATTTTTTACACCTATTCACCCCCCTCTAGGTGCTTATACTAGCTATATAAGATCCTTCAACGGAAGAGATTGTCCTTCGTTGGTAACGCATTTTGGCAGATAGACCAAAGAAAATTGCGTATTTTGGGTGCGGTTTTAACTTTCCATATCTGCTTCCAAACATGCTTGGGGGTTTTATGCGAAGAAGAAGCGTGAGTATGTACCTGTTGGTGTGCGCACTGTTGAATAAAATTATATCCACTCTTTACAGTATAAATACCATCCTGAGTCTCTGTCCATATCAGTTTATCTACAGTTGATACTGGCCAAATTTTTAACTGAATGATATGATGTACAGTGAGTTCATCAAAGGAGCGATTCAGAAGCTCAACATTCCAGTTATTCAACGTAGGACAGATAAAACCACCCACTGTTTGAGGTTCGTCTCTAAGAGCTGGACCGCCAAGAATTCCGACAGGTAACCATTTATCCTCTCTAACCTTTATCGATTGGCCATTACCCACTGACCATTGAAGCTTTTGACTAATTGAATCTCTACCTAACAGGATACTCAGCCAACCCCAAGAAGGTTTGTGACCTCTATCCGCATGCCAGAAGGTCTTGGAAGGAAAATACAAGCCTTTGAACACGCGGCTCCACAACGACGAAGGATCTTGGAACAGTCGCCAAGCCTGCTTGCCCAGGAGGGCCTTATTAAAGGTCAGTAGGTCTCGGAACCCCATACCTCCACTATCTTTTTTTGCTTTCAAAAGATCCCAGTTTTTCCAATGAATGCCAGATTTGTTGTTGTTGTTTTGCCACCAAAACCTGAATATTTTCCGTTCAATAGATTTGCATATAGAAACCGGGACCTTAAATATAGACATAGCATACTGAGGTAGTGCTTGAACGACTGATTTTAAAAGAACCTCCTTACCCCCTTTTGAAATGAAATTCTCTTTCCACCCCTCCAATTTTGCATTTACCCGAGCAAGGATCCAAGCAAACATATCCTTTTTTGATGAACCCCAATCCGAAGGTAACCCTAGGTATTTACCTGATTTTTCCAAAATAGGAACCCGTAGTTCGCTAGCCAAGTTAACCTTAAGTAGCTGAGGGCACGATTTCCCCATAAATAGACCAGATTTATCTCTGTTAATAGCTTGACCAGTTGCTAGGCAATACTGATTTAGGATATTACCAAGATTTTGGCATTCGCTAGTTCTGCCCTCCAAGAAAAAGATAGCATCATCAGCAAAAATGAGATGGGATAAAATAAGGCACCACTTATTCAATTTAATACCCCTAAGAGAGCCCATGTCAACGGCTTGTTGTATAAGAGAGGAGAGCAGATTGGCCACCAGGATAAATAAATAGGGGGAGAGAGGGTCGCCCTAGCGAAGTCCCCGAGATGGCTGAAAATAAGGTAGCAGTTCGCCATTAAGCTTGACACTAAGAGAAGTAGAAGATACACAATGCATTATCCACGAAACCCATTTATCTTGAAAACCCATTTGACGAAGATAAGCATCCAAGAAATCCCACTCCACCCTGTCATAGGCCTTCTTCATATCCAATTTCAATATACCCTGAAACTTTTTCTTGTTGTTTCGAGTTTTTAATTGATGTAGAACCTCCTGAACAATGAGGATATTGTCTTGTATTTGTCTACCTGATACAAAGGCGCTTTGTTCTTGGGAGATTAACTTAGGTAGGCAAGTTTTCAGGCGATTTGCTAATATTTTGGATATGATTTTGTAAAGAAAATTACATAAGCTAATCGGGCGAAACTGATCTAACCTTTCAGGGTTCGGAATCTTGGGGATTAAAGAGATGGAAGTCCTGTTTATTTCCGCCGGTAGCACTCCTAGAGCTCAACGTAGTAGTTAAAAAGCATAATTTATCATGACTTTCTGAATAACTACCGGTGAAGATCGATAAGCTACAACAAGCCTCAATATATTTATTTCCTGCTCCACGATAGTCGCATAATCCACCATGCAAGCCAATCACCGCATGTCAAGTCTAGTCTATTTGAGTGAAAGGATGATATTTGCAACATTTTGTATATTTTTATTTGGCTTTGGCAGACAAAGTTTGTCAGAGAAAGCGTAAGATCTCGAATTCAATTTTCACTTAGCGTGACTTCTTAAAGTCCGAGGACACAAAGGTAAAAATCTCAAAAAATCAACTAATCAATTGTACTAATCGTAAAACAAAAGTATGGCTAATTTGTCTCCTAGAAAGGGCATTATCATATCCAAAAACCTCTCCAGAGAAAATATTTTGAACTTTTATTTCAACGTAACGTTGATGTTTTGTCAAGAGCGCAATGAGTTGCAAACATGGATATCCTTGTCAGGTCCGATCACAGGTTGAGGTTAAACTAGACTATAGAATTTGAATTGACCATGCTAATTTTATTTGATCTATTCAATATCAGGAAAAGTACCCAAAAAAATATTAAATATGTTGCATTAATATCAATTCAATCGTAAATTTTTTAATTGAATTAATTTAATCATAAATATTTTTACATTGATACTAATCTAGTCCATTTGACCAATTTAAATCCAATATCGTTAATGTGAACACCAATCATATTATATGGCACGACTAGTACTGACATAGATATTTTTTTAATAATTATTATTTATTTTTTTGTCCTTTCATGGCCTGTGCCAATGAGGGTTGGCATTGCTTGAGCAAGGGTGGCAAGGGTCATGCCGGCAGTGAGGGCGACCCTCACTAAGTCTTGCTTAGGTGAAGGCAAGAGCTGACAAGGTCGTCTTCCCCAAATCTAGCGAGGCTAACCCTTGCCTAGGCTAGGCCGGCCTCAACAAGGTGCGACAAGGCCAACCCTCACCTAGGCAATGCCTAGCAAGGCCACCCTTCGCTAAACAAGGGTCGACCTTGCCAAATCTAGTGATAGTGACCTCACCAATGCTTGCCCTTTTTCGCCACGGTCTCTGTTGGACGAGCATAGGCTATGAAAAAAAAAAAAAGGAATTCAAAAAATTATTAAAAGTTGTAACAAAAATATCAACGTCAACACTAGCTGTGCCATGTAATGTATCACGTAATACGGCCGACATCCACCTCAATCATTTTTAGCTTAAATTGAATGGATGGACTCAACCGGTACCTATATGAAATGGTTTAGGACTAAATTGGACTAATTAAAAGGTTTGTGACTAAATTGGTATCGAGGCAATAGGTCTAGGGCTTTTGTAATGCTTTTCCTGTTAAGTATCTATTGCACTTGTAAATTAAGATGTTGATGAGTCAATTAATGGTCGGTAAATCAAATATCTCTTTTATTTTTTGTCACTAGAACTCTTACAATCTCGACTTGCAATGAACAAATAAATGGTCAATGAAGGAAAAATTTCAAATAAAGGCTTAAAGTGTTCTCATTTTCCTAAAAAAGTTCTAAATTGGATTTTATTTCAAATAAGAGAATAAAGTGGCCACCTCAATCTCAAAGAAGGGTTTGACCTTGCCAATCAACAAAATCTTTCAACCAGTAAAGGGCATTTTCGTCCGAAGACAATTTTTCTTCTTTTCTCCCATGTTCATCTTCTTTGTTCAGCAAGATGAAGAAGATGAAGAGCGAAGAAAAGAAATGTTAGCTTGCTTTGCTAAGATGAAATGCCTTCTCTTTTCGTCTATCGCCATCGATGACCATTTTTACAGCTTAGACGGTCTTTTCATTTCAAAATCATCTATCTGGCTTCACAAGGGAACGACTCTCTGTGGCCTTCCTCTAAAAATTTCAATTCTTGTTTGCTCTCTCTCCATCGGTTCCTTCGTTTTCTCCAATGGTCAATGCTTTATCTCTGAAGGTGGATTCATTGGTTGAGTCGTTGCTGAAGCTCTATTTGAAAATCAGGCGCCTAACTTCACAAGGGAACGAATCTCTCTCGCCCTCTCTCTCGTTGATTTGAACAAAAATTTGCCCCAAATTCTGGGGTTGTCATTTTCTCTCGCTCTGAAATTCTCAATTCGTGTTCGCTCTATTTTTTTTTATCGGTTCCCCCACATTCTGTAGTGGTCGATGTCTCCATACTCTCTTTATCGGTCTGGGTAAGGCCAGCCTCCCCTGTGGCGGCAATGGCCTCCCCAAATTTGGGCGACGGCCCTGACCCTTGTCACAAGGGCTGATGAGCACTGTCAACCCTTGCTGGCCACATTAAAGGAAAGAGAGAGAGAGAGAGAGAGAGAGAAGCAAAGAGAAGACCTGGCGGTGAAAAAAATGTAGAAGTGGGTAAGAAAATAAAAGGAAAAAGAATAAAAGGTACACAAGCAAAATCTACTGAGTTTTTGCATTCGAGAAATGTAGTATGGAGGATGAAGACCCATATTGAATTTGTCGGTGACAATTTCCTTTTGTTGCATTTTTGCCAGACTTTGTGCAAAATTCGACTTTGAGTAGTTTGATACATTCTTTTGTTTATGTAACATAATGCCTAGTCCTCATTTGATCTCAAGGCAATAAATAGGAAGAAAAGAAAAAAAAAATGATTATGTTTGGACGAAATTGCTATTTATTGACTAGAATATTTGGTCAGTCGACGAGATTAGACCCTTTTTTTAGACTAATATGACCACTTTATTTCCTTATTTGACATAAAATCTATTTTGGACCTCTTTTGAGAAAGTGAGGACACTTTAAATTCTTACTTAGAATTTTCCCGTAAATGAATGAAGATTCTTTAACGAAAGGGTGTTGATGGTTTGGTGGAACATGTAGGAAGTAGGTAGAAGTCTGCGATTGGTTAATCACACCTTAAAAGAGGAAAGCCAACATTTATCTCCTCTTGGAGCATATTTAATTTGCGCTATACCTTGCTTGTTCCTATTCCTCCCGCTGTATCTGGTTTCTCGTTGCTCGAAGCAGTTTAATGCCATTGCTAATCCCCTCTCTCAAAACAAAATTTTCTCACTCTATTACCAAATTTTGGAGGGATGCAATCGCTCGAATGTTGAGTCACAGAAATTCAGCAGAAACCAACACTACGAGCATTGTAGCGACTTCCTGCATTTAAGCTCTTACATACATTGGAACTACAACTCTGCTGAAATTCCAACGACATTGTTATTTTGGCTCCACCTGCAAGAAACGCGGATGGGTCGCGTGGGCTGTAAATCCTAATGGAAGCAGAATGGTCGGGCAGCAAACTTCCATTGCTCACAAGGAAGCATATTGGTCAATGGCTGTGAGGACTTTCAAGGTGGTTTTCGTGCAAATTAGTCGGGGTAGGCGAGCCTGCGTACAAGTTCTCCAAGGCAGAAGCCGAGTGTAAAATTAAGACGTTCAGCATGTTTGAGACAGTCGGGCTTCCGGAGGAGATGAAGTTGTTGAATTAGGTTTGTGCAGTCAAATCCTTCCATTAACTCCGCCCAACTTGATAAACAAAAAATGTTAATAAGTTTAGGGACTTGATTATAATTTTTGAAAGTTTTAGGCATCAATTACACTTTCGTAACAAGACTTAAGACTTCTAGTGTACTTATCCAATATCCCTTTATTTACTAACCAAGATCGGCATTTGCAGTGGAATGCCTCTCTAACAGAGGCGTAATGGGAAAAATAGCTCTCGACAACAAAGCAGTTCTAAAAATTAATCTCAATCAAATCAAGACCAGTTAAGCAATTTTTATACTATTGGCAAGAGAAGCAAGAATTTCCGAAATTGATAAACTTTTTCAATCTTCCTTTATATAGGTTTTTATCTTTCCATATATAATGGCCGCAGCACATGAAAGTTACTTTATTGTATTTATTCTAACTAATGTCTGTCTATAAACCATTAAAATAACAATTAAGTGCATCTTGTTCAATTCTTCATACACCACGTTGGCAATGAGTGGCTGCCACATACGTAGTTAACGACTATTTAATTTGTCACGCCCCGAACCTCGAGCGCGCCAACATCCCACCATGGTCATTCAAATGCGACGTTCCCCGTGTTAAGTCGCCGACCCAATCAAATCTTTAATGCACATGCGGAAGCATATTATAAAACCCCGACAACATTTAACTTACGGGATAGAAAAGCGGAAGCAAAATCACCACATAACACTTTCATAATTTAACGGAATTACAAACGAGAGGTCTACGGCCAACCTACAAAGGATCGGCTCTTAAAAGGAACTGTCCTACGACCTACAAGTCGGACACGTTCTCCAATCCTCCTGACTTCACCTCTGCAACTCCTCAAGACCAACCAAAGCTATCTCTGCTCTCCGTCCACCAGGGGACCTGAAATTTTAATCCCCAAACCGGGATGAGACAATGTCTCAGCAAGTTCGACCCCTAAACTCCTATTAGAAAGAAAATACGCCCAGGTGTCCTAGCCACAACACACGGAAGACTTACCTCGTATTAACCTTCATCCGCGAGTTAGCACAAGTATATATAATTCAACCACGTGCAATTATAATAACCAAACAACTGCAGCACAATCACATCATCAGAACAATTCAACCACTTGGATCGTCTCAGCGATCAATCGACTCGGCCGATTACATGTCATTCTAGCAAATCAATCATTGCTCTCAATCACGGCCCTATAGGAAGGTTTAACAGCCAGTGGCAATCACGGTCCCACTCGGCAATATTAGAATTAGTGGCATCACGGCCCCACTCGGCGCGACCTTTATCAGGTGGCAATTCACGGCCTCACTAGGCGCGACCTTTATCAGGTGGCATATCACGGCCCCACTGGGCGCGACCTCTATCAGGTGGCATATCACGGCCCCACTGGGCGCGACCTCTATCAGGTGGCATATCACGGCCCCACTGGGCGCGACCTCTAATAGGTGGCATATCACGGCCCCACTGGGCGCGACCTCTATCAGGTGGCATATCACGGCCCCACTGGGCGCGACCTCTAATAGGTGGCATATCACGGCCCACCGGGCGCGACCTCTATCGGTGGCATATCACGGCCCCACCGGCGCGACCTCTATCGGTGGCATATCACGGCCCCCACCGCGCGACCTCTAATAGGTGGCATATCACGGCCCCCGGGCGCGACCTTTATCATGTGGCATATCACGGCCCCACGGGCGCGACCTCTAATAGGTGGCATATCACGGCCAATCTCCCATCAATTCCCACACTTAGGGTTTTCTAAAGAATCCTCATAAATCGCAATCACACTCAAATCGCCACAACCAATCATCAATATCAAATTCTAAATGCACAAAGCAATGAGGCGGCGCGCGAAATTCGAGAGTTTAGGGTCTGACAAAATTTTCGGAATTTATTAAATAATTAAATTTATTCCGAAAATTAATATAATAATAATATCCATATTTTTCACGATCCACGCTCAAATTATAATATCCAATCATCAATTTCAAAATCCGATTACAAAGAAATAGCGATCGGCACGAAATTCTGAGCAACCCCAAAATAATTTTTCCGGTTTTTTTTTTTTTTTTTTAATAATAATAATATTTTAATAATTTCGGAATTAATATAATATTATAAATTTCCAGAATTCGAAATCTTTAAATAATTCAAAAATAAAACCTATTATGTCACATCAAGGCTTATATTAATATAAGCATTCCTTTAGCCTTAAATAAAACCCACTTAAGTTAATCAAGCACATTAATATAATATACATTTACATAAATTAAACTAACCACCTAAATACACTTAACATAAACTAAACACCCATAAAGCATCATTAACCCTCTAATTAGGGTTTAGTGAGGTAAACTCACCGGATTAGCGAACCGAGCGGACCAAAACGACGGGGACGACGCGAGGATCGACTTTCCTCAAAGCGGGCCGAGCATCCGGGCTCGGGAAGGCGGCCAAAACGGCCCACGAAGGGGCTGCCATACCCATTTTCTGCAACTTCCGGTGGCTGCTGGTTGGGGGCGGATCCGGCGGCGATTCGGCGGAGGAAAGGGCGGAGGAGGACCGACGGTTGCTTGGGCGGTGAGGCGGCGACGAACGGCGGTGCACGGCGGCGACGAACGAGCTCCGGTAGCTCTTGCGCGAGCTGAACAGCAGCTCGGGACGACGAGCTGGGCGAAGCGGGCGGAGGAGCAGCCGGCGACGAGCGGCCGAGCGGGTGGCCGGTTTAGCGAGCGAGCAGGCCGGCGAGTTGCTAGCGGCGTCCAAGGAAGAAGAAGAAAACATCCATGGAGGAATCGCACGGGAGAGGGAGAAGAGAGGGAGGAGAGAGAAGAAGGAAGGCCAATTTCTTTTCCTTTTTCCCTTTTCTTTAATCCAACAAATTGGCCACCACATGACCTCATGGTGACATCACACTCCACTCACCCAATCCCCCACAACCTTTTCCAACGATGGGTGCGATTTATTTTTCCGTAGGATAAATCTTGTGCATCAAATTCTTCAATTACAATCAATCCACGTCCAATTAAGTCAGGATTGAAGTCATAAAATTAATTCAATGTCACCACACTTCAATTCACATCTTCACTTGTCCGTAGAATCAACTTAAGTCCCAAAAATACATCAAAAGACGAGCCTACTAATTTCTCGGACCAAATTAGCCATTCTCTCGATTTAATTCTTTGAAAACTCGATTGCATGAAAAATCTTCTAAAGATAAGTCAATGATCCTAAAATGATTTGTGACACACCTGCACTTCCAATTTCGAATTCTATCTCAATTTCTTCACGGTTGATTTCAATCTGGTGCGATTCCAGCACGTCATAACCTATCGAGTAGCTTTCAGGGAAATTTTCTTGCATCCGACCTGAGGGTGATCAGTCCCCAAGTTTGACGCGTTAAAATCCCTTAATTGCTTCCTCTAATAGGCTTGGCCCTCCATGAGTGGCCAACTCGGAGAGACGTACTATATGCACAGATAAAATGCCCGACTCAATCAGCTGAAAATAGAATTAGAAAAATCGGGATGTCACATAATTGCCATATCAGTATATCCGTCCAAACATGACGGAAGGACAAACATTACAACAACCGAACATATTTTGACCCAGTTGTTAATAAAAGGTTTAGAAACAATCGTTTACAAATCGAAAAAGCTTAGGAATACCAATGCCGTAACCACATTTCCTCGAGGAAGTGAGCTTTAGTACATGACTTTCGTAGATTAATCTTAACATATTGATTTTATCCTAGGGTGTGTTTGTTTAATAGAAAATGAATATTTGAAAAATCTTTTTCTGAGAATGATCGCTTATATAATTTGAAATAATTAGTTAATAAGAAATGTTTTCATTGCCGAGGACAATTTATATCTAAATATTTTCGTTCGTTTAAATTTAAAAGTGATATGAGCAATCTTTTTTAAGAAAATAATTTTCAAATAATTTATTTTTTACAAAATAAATGGAGTCTAAAATTAAGTTGATTTTTTTATTGATGCCACAATAAAATCAAGTTGATATATCTACCATTGACCTTGACTTCCTCTCGTCCTTTCTTTTCATTTCCTTTTCTAAATTGCTCTTGCATGACCGGATCATCTCACACGGAAAACAACTCGGATTAGTTGAAGTGAGAAGCAGGTTTAACACTAGCCTCGGAGGACCCAATCGAATAGCTCCTGTACGTGCTCGAAGTACGTAAACTCATTCCATCTCAACCATTAAATCATGTTAGCTTTTTGTAGGATCTAAATGATCTGATAATAGGGATGACATGGACTCCCATGCACCCGATACCCGCAATTTTTGCTCGCAAGTCGCAACCAATTTACTGGTCCGTCATGTGGAATGGACATTTTGGTCCAAGAGAGGCACGTCAAAGACTCCCATGGTAAAACGAGGAGAGACTTTGTGAGGTCAGTGGCAAGACTTTTCAACCACAATAGACGGCATAACTTTGAAGTCAGGGCAGAGACGAGACCTTTGAACCCCAATAGACGGCATGACTTTGACTCCATGTGGTCAACATTGTTATATATAGCACTCTCGTTCCTTCTATATAAATTCAAAAAGTACATCGTCTGACCACACATCAGTTGGCGAAAGAATGATGCTTCCGAAGGCCTCTCTCGTCTTCATTCTTTTCCTAGTCCTTTCACTAACCTAACACGATGATCTCTTCAAGAGGCGTCAACGCCCGCCCGATGAGCAACAGTGAGCACTCTCATTATACATGCACACAAAACATGGGTGGATTGGATAACGATTAAGAACAGTCGGCTTTGACAGAAGCGGCGATAGGGGATAGAAAAAAAAATCAATTTCACATTTTGCAAACAATGTTCTTTTTCAATTCGTAGTTTGAAGATAAGAATGTCTGAAGTGGAGACTTAACTAAATGCATCTTTTCAGTAGGAAGCAATATCGAAAAGTTGGTGGTAAGCAAGATTTATGTTCGTGGGAGTAAGACTCACCCTGGCCCTTCTCATAGGCACCCTCCTTCGAGTCCATGGCGACCATAGTGAATCTTTCAAGTGATTCTGGATTATTAATTTTTCTACTTGATTGCAGCTAATATTATCGTTGGTGTTATAAAGAAACATATAATTCGCTTACCATACTCTCCATGATTGATTAGGGCTTTCCACGCACTTGTGCTCATGGAGCTCAAATTTTTTCTCTGAGTACCCTGCTAGCAGAAAGCATGTAAATCGATTGTTTATTGAATTGATATCCCTATGCCCTTTTGCCGAATCTCAATATCTTTGTTTCATGCTCCCAATCTTCACATGCCGAGTCTTATCTATTTAAGCAAAAATATGATATTCACAATATTTTATATATTCTTATTTGGCATAAACTGATAGGAACCATATATTTCGGAACTACTTAAAAGTTTTCCAAAGGAAGCGGGACATCTCAAATTTGATTAGCGTGACCTCTTGTAATTCTCTTGAAATCAGATAAGATTGTGAAAAAGGTACTGATAAACCCACTAACCCATTAGGTATATGAACCCAATACCACCGTACTACTGATGTCTTGGAAGAGAAGATTAATTAATAATTGCTCAAGTGACAAACTGGTTAGAGATTTGCTTGTAACGTAATTCGAATTTCTGATCTCATAAGAGCAATATGAAACCTTTATCGCTGAGTTACCACACTTGATGGTTCCAATTTGTTTGATTCATTGCATCTCTTAAGAAGCACATTGTCTAGGATAAACAAATCCAACTTGACCTCCCCGGAACAAGAAAATTAAATCCGATGTAAGAGTAAGCCTATGAGAAGCTTGTCAGTGATTTCGAAATGCATAGATGCCCAACCTATCGGCGCACGAATTCCCTTTCCAGCAAACATGCCGCAAATGGATCTCTCACTGTGGCTGGAGCTAATCCTTATCTATATTAGCAAATCATCACATTCAATCGATTTTTTGGGGGGATAATGGCACGTAGGTTTCTTGAACTTTTTCAATTTATGCGGTGTAGTCCTTAGAATTTTTTTCATGCAACTGGGTCATTGAACTTCCTATTTGTTTGTTCATGCTCGTCCTTCCATTTTACACTTTGATGGATTTGTTGAGATGACATCCAGATTTGCGTCACATAAGTGTTATCATTTTAGATTGGTGCCACCGCCTCTAATCACCGATTGTTGAATGTTTTTTTTATTTGTTTTCAATTTTTTTCTATTTTTTTTTTTATTTGTTTTCAATTTTTTCTATTTTTTTCTAGAAAAATCGAAAATTGACCCAAAAAAAAAAAAAGGTCTCAACACTTATTGTGCTTAGTTCTAAACCTTGTAATTTTGTCAGTTAAGTCTTAAATATTTTCACATTTTGTTAATTGAGTCAATATAGTCAATTTTGGCTGAAAATCTCTTGTGTGAATGCCGATTGTCTTACGTGGCATGGTTGACACTAATGTAGATAATTTTTTGATATTTTTGATATTTTCTTTATTTCTCCCTTCCTTCTTTACTTTTGTTTTTTTTTTACTGTGGTCAGCAATGGCTGTTAGGCCCTTGCCGGGCAAGGTAGCCTTGCTCTCCTTTGCCAAGATTGAAGGGGAAAAAAATAAGAAAAGAAATACAGGGAAAATAAGAGAACAATAAAAATTGATAAAAATTCAAATAAAAAACTGAAAAATTCAAAAATATTGTTCACATCAGTATCAATCATGCCACGTAGGATAATCGGCATCCACGTCAGTGATTTCTAACCTAGTTGAGTGGACTAATTTGGCAAAATTTAAAATGATTTGGGATTCAATTGATAAAATTAAAAAGTTTATGATTGAATTGGTAAAAATGCTATAAGTTTAAAACTTTTTTAATAACTTGTCCCAAAAAATAACTTCATGTATCTTTTAATTTTCTAAATTTGTACAAGCCACATTGACAATACGATGTTGCCTCTTAAGCACTTAACGCCATTTGACTCCACGTCAACATTCTCATCCAAAGATTTGGCAAAAGAACAACAATCGAACATGTTCAAGGACTCCAATGCCATAATCACCGCTTTCTTTAAATGTATGAGGAAGCGAGCTTTAATATAGGACTTCGGTAAATTAATCTTGATATATAAAAGTTAGCCTATAAGTAAGTTGATTTTTCTATTTATGCCACAATAAAATTAAGTTGATTTATACACCGGCTACCTTAACTTCCAACTTTTCATTTTCTCTTCTGAATTCTTTATTGCGAGACTGAGTCAGCTCACACCAGTAACAACTCGGCTTGGTCAGAGCACTCGATCAAAAAAAAATTTGTACGCTCTCGGAGCATGTGAGCCCATTAATCTTAATCATTGAATAATGTGGGTCTTAAGCGAGATCCAAATGATCTGACGTTTAGCATGAAGTTGGCTCACATATATCAAATACAAGTGATTGTCGCTCACAATCAATCTACCGTGTCCGTCACGACGGAACGCACCCTTTAGTCAGAGAGAGAGAGAGAGAGAGAGACTTTCTATGTACAACGCACTATCTTTGGAAATGATGCCCATACATGTTTTCAAAGTCAGGTTGGCGGGGAAGACGAGAGAGAAAGAGAGACTTTACGCACTATCTTTCGAAATGATGCCCATCCATGTTTTCAAAGTCAGGGGAACGTCTGAACTACAACACACGGCTGATCGTCAACTCCATGGAGTCGACATTGTTATATATAGCGCTCTCACTGATTCTATGCATGTACACAAGGTTACCGTAGAATCATACATTCCAAGAGAGAGAACGATGCTTCCCAAAGCCTATCTCGTCTTCCTTCTTTTCCTAGCCCTTTCATCTCACGTGATCATCTCTTCAAAGGTCGCCGCTGCCGCTGCCCGCCCGGTGAGGAAGGGTAAGCACTTCAACCTCTATAGATGCATGCGTGAATGAGAAAATGCAATTCACGGGCTGGATAGATAAACAGCCGACGTGATGATTAAGAACTGTCTGCTTTCGGGGTACAAAAGAGATCGGTTTCACTGATTTCGAAAGTTATGTTCTTTTAGATATCAAAGTTTGAAGACGATAATGTCTGAGTTGGAGACTAAATAGACGCACGTTTTCAGGGGGAAGCAGATCCCCGGTGATGGCGATGAGCAAGATTGGTGTTGTTGGAAGTACATCCCGGCATTCCCCTTCAAGAGTTACTCAACCGTGAGCTTTCAAATGATCCACGACTATTAAATTTTCTGTTCGATTGCTCCTAATTTATGTTGGTGTTTTATGGAGACAATGCAAATGTAATTCACTTTCGATCCTATCCATGGTTAAGTAGGGTTTTCCACATACTTCTGTTGATGGAGCTCAAATGAATTCCTTGAATACACTGTCAGTGGCAAAAGATTTTAGTTTGGTTTGTTTATTGAATGGATATCGCTATGCCTTTTCGCCACATCTCCGAAAAGTACTCCTAATAAAAAGCACAACCTAATAGTTAAAAAGGCATATTTTACCATGACTTTCTGAATAACTTCCAATGAAAATCAATAAGCTACCGGGAGCCTCAATGCATATATTTCTCGCTCCCAAGTGCTGCATTATCCACCATGCAAGCCAATCACCGCTTGCCGAATATTATCTATTTGAGTGAAAGTATGATTATCGCTACATTTTGTATATTATTTGGCTTGAGCTGACAAAAACAGCATGTTCCAAAAGTATCTACAAAAATTTTCAGAGAAACCGCAAGATCTTGAACTGAATTTTAATTTAGCGTGACTTATTAAAGTCCGAGGACACTAAAGTAAAAATCTTGAAAAATCCACTAATCAATGGTACCGATTGTAATACAAAAGTATTCGCTCATTAGTCTCCTGGAAAGGGTTATCAGTATATCCAAAAACCTTTTTGGGATAAAATATTTTGAACTTTTATTTCATCGTAACTTTGATGTTTTATCGAGAGCACAATGGGTTCCAAATATACATATTCTTGTCAGGTCCAATCATGGGTTGAGGTTAAACTAGAAGACAGAATTTAAATTGATTAAGCTAATTCTATTTAATCCCTTAAGTATGAGGGAAAAGTACCAACAAAGTGTTAAATTTTGTACTAATTTAGTAATAAATATTTAATTGGATCAATTTAATCTTAAAACCTTTTTTATATTAGTATCAATTAAATTCATTCGATCAATTTAGAATAGAAATTTCTCATGGGGACACCGACCATCCTACATGACATGGCTAGTACCATAGTTCTTGCCCATGGCCAACGAGGGCCATTGAGCCTCATCCAATGGCTAATGGCCCCCTACCAACCCTTAATAGCAAAAAAAAAAAAAAAAAAAAAAAGGAAAAGAGAAGAAAAAAGGAAAATGAAAATATAAAATCAATGAAAGATTATAAAAATAATGACTACTTCAGCATTGAACTTACCACGAAAGATGGTCAACATCCAAGTCAATAGTTTTTCGGTCTAAATTGGACGAATCGACTCAACTGAGACCTATACGAAAGGTTTAAAGCTAAATTAATACAATTGAAAATTTTAAAATCGAAGTTGTATTTAGAATTTTTTTTTTTTTTTGGTATTTTTTCCCTAAAAATGGACAACTAATTGTCATCAGCAAGACACGAGCTTAGTTCGCTGTGTATATGAAGTGGGCGACAACTCATGCCAACAAAACACGAGCTTCGCAAAAATGGTGGAAGAGAGGCTGGTCGCGTCATAATCTCACATAATGAAACGAGGGACTTTATATGTACAATGCACTACTTTCAAAGTGGGTTGGCGGGGAAACGTATGGACCCAATACATGGCTCATCTTCAACTCCATGTGGTCAACATTGCTATATATACCACTCATGCCTTCTATATCTGTATAAATTGTACAACCGCACAACAGTAAAGACAATGCACGATGCTTCCCAAGGCCTCTCTCGTCTTCATTCTTTTCCTGGTCCTTTCATCTGACACGATCATCTCTTCAAGAGTTGCCGATGCCCGCTTGTTGAGCAACAGTGAGCTCCATCTCTATACATCCATGCAAAACGAGAAACCACAAAAGGTGGGTTGACTAGATAAACTGCCAACATGACGATTAAGAACAATCAGTTTTGAGTGCGGCGATTGTAGGGGATCCAAAAGGAATCGATTTCACATTTTGCAAGTGATATTCTTTTATAATTCGAACTTTGAAGATAATAATATCTAAAACTAACTAACTAAATGCACGTTTTCAAGAGGAAGCAATATCGAAAAGATGGTGGGGAGCAAGATCTCTGTTAGTGGAAGTCAATCTAAGCCAGACGGTAAACATTACCCTTAGCATAGCCTTTCGAAACTCTTTGGAAAGAATGACACAAGAAGTATCATAAGTTGTGTATGGCACTTACTTTAGTGCCAAAAGTTTTCGTTAGATTACTTAAGTGCCAAATTTTTTTAAAAATGATCTTTCCAGTGCCAATTTTGATCTGTTTGGCTAGAAATCTAATGTAGCCTTTTTTATTAATATTTTTAGCTGACGTGACTTGCCAAAGATTTGAATCAGCATAAAAAGCACAAAACGACGTTGTTTAAGTAGTTTCATATACCGGTACAATCCAAAATGACGTCGTTCGCAAGAAAAACGAGGCAAAATTTTGTGCTGAACGACGTTGTTTGCAATAAAAGTCCTAAAATTTGTTACGAAAATGCAATTAAGTCTTAAAACTTGTAAAAAATGCATTTAAATCCTAAAACTTGTCAAATCGGTTCAATTGAGTCCTAAAGTTAACACCGTCAAACTTATTAACAGAAAATGCTAACATGGCACGGACGTGACATTTTAAATAAATTTTTTCATTCACATGGCTTTTTAATTATTTTTTATTCAAAATTAGATTTAAAAACTAAAAAGAAAATCTAAGATTTATTTTAAAAAAATATTAAAAAACAAACCAAATGGCAGCTCCTTCGCCATCCACCGCCCATTGCCGAGGGTCGGCGACGGTCGCCGGCCTTGGGCGGAGGTCGCCGGCCACCGCCCGACCAGGGCAAGGGCGCCCGATCTAGGAGCCCTCACCCGCACCTAGTGAGGGTTGCTGGCCCTTGCCTGGGCTAGCAAGGCCTCACCCTAGTCGGGCGGTGGCCGGCGACCTCCACCCAAGGTCGGCGATCATCGCTAGCCCCTCCAATGATGGGCAGCGGCAGGTGGCAACGGAGGAGCTATCATTTTCTCTTTTTTTTAATAGTTTTTAAAAAATAAATTTTAGTTTTTAAATCTAATTTTAAAAAATGAATAAAAAATAATTTTAAGAAGCCATGTGGAAAATAAAAAAAAAAAAATCATTTAAAATGCCACGTCCGCGCCACGTCAGCATTTTCCGTTAGTAAGTTTGACGGTGTTAATTTTAGGTTTCAATTAAACTAATTTGACAAATTTTAGGACTTGATTGCACTTTTTGCAAGTTTTAGAACTCAATTACATTTTCGTAATAAGTTTTAGGACTTATATTGCACTTATCCCTAGCAAAAACTCTACCACGTATCATTGGAAAGTAAGGATCCGTGGAGCTGATTGATGATTCTAAGACAATGGCTGAATTTTGACTTTGATTTGTCACCGAGAATTAACTGTGAATCTTGCTAATTCACTTTCAAATTAGCGCATCAAATCTTTTGGTTCCTTATTAGCTTTTACTTCATGTGCGAACGTGTCCAAATTCACTCATCTCCATTCACAATTCCACGGCTGGCTTGATTCTTTCCCTTAATTTCCCGTCCAATCCCATCAATTTCCTCTCACAATTCCATGGCCAGCTCATTAATTTCCTTTTGTAAATTCCGGCGACCCACATTTTCCACAAATGCTTTGATTTCCTCCATTTTGTCTGTCTTGTTTCTGAATTGCCGCTCTTTCTCTTGCCTTCAGCAATGAGCTCATAATTCATCCCACGAATTCCTCCATTAGCTGGGCGAAATATATTGGTAAGAAGATTTCTGTGATTGGTTGGTTTCCTCCCTGTGAAAATTGCGACCCCAAGTGTCCAATTGATTTTCTTCCGAATTTCCTATCCTCACGTGTGCAATTTATCTGTTCCCTTCCTCATATGATGGGCGAGGTTCATGGTCCCTCATTAGGCTGAATATATTTTAAGGATTTTTGCTATAACATCGACAGAAGGTATTCCCCTTGCTGAGCATGATAATGTTAACTCAGATGAAAATTATTGGATGTGGACATGAATAAATGCGATGTAAAATTATGCAATGCCAATTTTGCTAAGGGTTTGGATCAATCCCTAAATTTTTAATGCAAATAAATGATTATATGTGGGGCTAAAATTTAGGTGTCAACAATCTCCAACATTATGTGATTAATGTATAATCATATATTCAAAAAGTACGACGTACGACCACACATTGATTATAAAGATTGATGCTTCCCAAGGCGCCTCTCATCTTCCTTCTTTTCCTAGTCCTTTCTCACATGACCATCTCTTCAAAAGTCCCTGCTCGCCCGCCCAGCCAACGAGTGACCGCCGGTAAGCACCTCGATGATCTCCGTGGATGCATGCAAATGAGAAAAACATAAATTATGGGTTGGCCAAATAAACCGCCCACCGTAACGATTAAGAACAATCACTCTCAAGGAAATGCACGTTTTTAGGAGGAAGCAGTTCCGGAGAGATGGGGGTGAACAAGATTAAAGCTTACGGGAGTACACCCTGGCGTGACCTTACATGCTATAAAGAAATAAACAATTCACTGTCTATTCTCTCCATGGTTAATTAGGGTTTTTCATTGAAAAAAAAATTACCAAAAAAATTATAAAACTATTACATTTATATCAATTGAATCCTAAACCTTTAAATTTGACATGTTTGATATTAAACATTTTGACAATTTATCAATTCCGATCACTTTTTGGTGGAAATCACTAATATGGACACTGGCCGTCCTACGTGGCATGATTAGCGTTGATGTGAAAAAGATAATTTTTTTTATTTCTTTTCTCTTTGTTTTTTTTTTTTTTAAATTGTGCCAGAAAGGCTAGCCTTCGTGACCCCACCAATTGATGGTAAGGGATCGAAGGCCTTTGCTAGATCTAGGGGTGGCCTGCCTCACCCGCGGCCAACAAGGCCACCCAGGGCCTTTCCACCCAGCAAGGCCTCACTAGACATACCCTCACTAGTCCCAAAGAAAAAGAGAGCAAAGAAAATAGAAAACAATCCAAAAAAATTTAAAAATTACAAAAATTATCTACACCAGCTTTTCAGCCAAAAATTATCTGAAAAGACTCAATTGGCGAATTACCAAAAAGTTTATGAGTAAATTGAAAAGATTTTAAAAAAAAAATTTGGTAATTTTTCCGTTTTCCACGTACTTCTTGCCATGGAGCTCAAATAATTTCCTTGAATACATTGCCAATGGCAAAAGAATTTAGATCAATTGTATGTTGAATTGATATCCCTATGCCTTTTCGTCGAACCTCCGACTGACATACTTCTAATAAAAAGCTCAACCTATTAAATGAAAAGGCATAATTTATCATGACTTTCTAAATAGGTTACCAATGAAGATGGCTTAGCTATTACCGACCTCAATCTATATATTTCATGCTCCCAAAGTGCAACATCATCCGGCATGCAAGCCACTCCCCGCGTGCTGAGTCTTCTTTAAATGAGTGAAAAAAAGATATTCACAAAATTAGGCTAAAGATCACTAAAAATGACAAAAGTTGTACACAGCGCTCATTTTAGTCACAAATGTTTTTCGTTGGATTAGTTAAGTGTCAAATCAGAAAAACAACAATCAATTAAGTACCAAAGGTGAGAAATTCCAGCAAAAATAATAAGTGGCTTTTATAATTATAAATTTTATATGACTTGACATTTTATTTAAAATATTCAATCCACGTGGCATTTCCACATGAATTCTTGGCATTAAAGTGATTAATTCTTAACAATGACTAATATTGAAATGAAAAGTTTAAACAAAATTTGACACTTGAACAATCATTATATTACAACTTTTAGATGACATCATTTAGGGGTTATAAGCTGACAGGATATGCCAGTGAGCTATGTAGAACTGAGAAATTAATAAAATATGATCACGTTAGATTCCGGCAACCTAATCGAAGGTGGCACTTAAATGATCTGAAAAAAAAAAAAAAACTTTTGACACTAAAATGACTGTCGTACATAACTTTTGGCACTTTTACTGTCATTCTCCCCACAAAATTATGTCTATTCTGATTTGGCTTGAGCCAATAGGAACGATAGGTTTTAAAAGTACTGAAAATTTAGACGACAAGAAATTAAAAATCTTGAAAAATCCAATATCCCATGGTACTGATGGTAATACCAAAAAAAAGCATTTGTTATATGTAAATGCCATAAAAAATTCAAAACTATACACACTGGGACACTAATACCCCAAACTTTATTTTGTGTCACCAAAATTCATAAACATGTCACTATAATATAAATACTCCCAACTTTTTCTTGTATCACGGAAAAATCCAAACTTATACATATATGACATATATACCTTCTATTTTAGTTTTATCCGAGATATATTTGTCATACTAGTATAAATTTGAAGTTTTTGTGACACAACAAAAAGGTTTGAAGTATTTTTGTCATAACATGCAAATTTAGGGTTTTTAGTGATATAAATTAAATTTGGGGTATTTATGTTATAGTGAACATAATTTGAAATTTTCCACTGGTATTAACATTTAGTAATTTTTTGATTAGTCTCCTGGAAAGGTGCAATATCATACCCAAAGATCTCTCTAGATACATACCTTCTATCTTTAATTTCATCGCAACGCTCCAAACAGGGACATCATGTTCGGGTCCCATCGTGGGTTGAGGTTACTAGAAGACTGAACCTGAATTTACCAAACTAGTTCTATCTAATGCCTGAAGAATCTGGTGTTCTGCTGAGTTACGATGCTGAAGAAGCGATTGACGGTTGGTAGGTCGACACTCTCTCTTTTGTCATCAGAACTCTTCCAATCTTGACTCGCAATGAACAAAGAGATGGTAATTGAAATCAAGATTCTTTAACCAAAGGATGTCGATAGTTTGGTGGGACGTTGATGAAGTAGGTAAATGTGAAGTCTGTGATTGATCAATCGCACCATGAAAGAGGCAAGCCAAGCTTCCTCTTCTATTGGAGCTTCTGCATCTAGTTCACACTATATAAGCATGGCCATGTTGTTTGTTCATCAACCTTTATTTGCTAAACCAGCGCCCGCTTTCGTCTTCCTCGCCCTATTTCTGGTGTCTCGCTGCCTCGTAGCAGATTAATGGCATCGCTAATGCCCTCCCTCACACTGAGTTTACTCATTCTATTACTAAATTTTAGACTGATACAGTCGCTTCAGTGTTCCTCGCAGAAATTCAGCGGGAATCGATACTACCAGCATTGTACCGACCTCCCGCATTTAAGTGCTTACTTGCATTGGAACTACAACCCTGCTGAATCTTCTATCAACATTGCGTTCTTGGCTCCACCCGCAAGACCCGACGGATGGGTCGCGTGGGGCATAAATCCTAATGGAAGCGGAATGATTGGCGCCCAAGCTTTGATTGCTCACAAGGAAGCGAATGGGTCTATGGCTGTGAGGACTTTCAAGTTGGTTTCGTACAAGAAGGTTGAGGAAGGAGAGATTGCATACAAGGTCTCGAAGGTGGAAGCCGAGTATAAAAATAGTGTAGTCACAATGTTTGCAACAGTCAGGCTTCCGAAGGAGACGGTTGTCTTGAGTCAGGTTTGGCAGGTCGGGAGCTCGGTGGTTGACGGAATGCCAGTAATGCATGAGCTCCGGGCTGCAAACTTGAACTCTAAGGGCAAGCTTGATTTGCCACAAGGTCAGAGCAGCAGCAACAGTGGAGAGAACTCTAATCTGCAACGTAAAAGAGTACGAGTCTCTCTTTAACTCTTTTTCTTGTTCTATTTTACACATTGTTGGCGAATAAATTACGCACAAACGTTATGACATAACCTTAAAATTAGTATATATGGTGATTGATAAGCAGATCCACGGACTCCTGAACGCGATCAGCTGGGGAATTCTGTTCCCGGTAGGCGCGATCATCGCGAGATACTTGAGGTCTCTGAGGTTCGCCGATCCATTCTGGTTCTATCTTCACGTCATCTGTCAATTTTCTTCATACGTCATCGGGGTGACCGGCTGGGCAATAGGCCTCGATCTCGGGGCCAAGTCTAAAGGCATCGAGTACACGTCGCACCGGATAATCGGGATAGTACTTTTCTGTCTCGCAACACTGCAGGTACCACTTCGAATTTTGCTCTTCATGCAGAGTCATTAATACCAGTTAGAGGTTATTGTGTCCTATGTCAAATGATAATGTGGTAACAAATTTTCTCCGTGACGTTCGTCGGGCAGATGTTCGCCTTTTTCCTGAGGCCAAAAAAGGATCACAAGTACCGGGTCTACTGGAACGTATACCACCACGGAATTGGGTATGCCATCATCGTTCTCGGCATCATTAATGTGTTCAAAGGGCTGGAGATGTTGCGCCCTGCCAAGGCATGGAAACTCGGCTACGTTCTCTTTCTCTCCGGGCTAGGCGCAATCACCTTGTGCTTAGAAACCATCACTTGGGCATTGGTCCTAAAGGGAAAATTCCGCAAATCCAAGAAACCATACAACGGATTCGATCGCAGCGAGAAGCAGCAGCCTCTGGCCTCCTAGTATGAGTCCTGAATTGGATCCGATCTTTGCTAGCTGTCGTCTTGGCTGATTCATGTGAGAGGTCCCTTAGAAAAAGTTGTTGATGCTCGCATAAATTGTAGGTGGATAAAAGTACAAATGGCTACAAATAGAAGCTACGTATTGCATACTTCTATCTGTTTCAATCGGAAAGATATATGGCTTTGAATAGTATATGCTTATATAGAAAGGCTTAAGCAGTGAAGGCTGATGTTGCTGCTGAGTGATTTCAATCAATTCTAAGTCCTAAGTTGATGCACATGAGGTTTCTTGAATAAACGAGATTATTTACTTCATTGACTGAGTTCTTTCCGGGCTGAAACTTTTTCCCTTTTCCAGATCTTTTTGGCGGAAACATCCTATACAAGAAAAAGGAAATGATTTTCAATGCATGTTTAGACGTGATCTATCCATTACACACTTCTTAATTAGCATACGAGACACAAGATATGGATATAAACACGTTAAAATAGATAACGGGAATGTGGGTATGGAAAATGATAAACAGACAGTACCACAATAAGAAGTGTTAGCATGCCAGACAAGCTAACTTTTCAGGAACGCGAGCTTTTAAGAAATGGACCCGACGATGCATACATTTCATACTTCTTTGCGCTCCAAGTCGCGACACCCGAGCGGATTTAGGAAGTTATCGAACTCTCGAGAATGCCTCGACAGAAGGCACGTTGGAAGAAGTAGATTCCACGCAAAAGAGAAGAAAGCCTTGACATAATGAGAGTTTCGTACCTCATTCAATCAATAATACTACCCTAATGAAGACAGTTTTTGCTCTTGGTGAGGATGACAACTGCTCAACTTGCGTATAATTCGCTTGTTGGGTTACAAGACATCTGATCTACAATTAGCATAAGATTCGAATAGAAAACAATAAACAAATAGTTCCACGATAAGAAGTGTCAAGACTCGAACTTTCGATTAATATCGTCATAGCATGCCAGATGATCTAACTTTTGAAGAACTTAAACTCTTATGAATTGGATCGACGATGCATACATTTCACACTCCTTTTCCCCCTAAGTTGCAACACCCGGACGGAGTTAGGAAGCTATCATACTCTTGAGAATGCCTGGACAGAAAGCACGTTGGAAGAAGTAGATTCCACGCGAAAGAGAAGGAAGCCTTGACATGATGTGAGTTTCGTCCATCATTCAATCAATCTTACCACACTAATGAAGACAATTTTGGGTCTTGATGAAGACAATTTTTGCTCCTGGTAAAAGATGACAACTGCACAACTTACCTCCATGGGTTTGCTTATTCCTTAGTCAAGGACGTGAAGTAAATAGGTTTTAGGACAGAAACGGCGACTTTAACCGATGCTTTCGCTTGTTGGGTTAAAAGACATCTCATCTGCAACTAATATATGACTCGAGCATATGTCATCATAATTGTCCTAGGATGTGTCTTTCGCATTCAGATAATGACTCAACACTTGACGCTTGAATTGAGACTAGACAGAGTGAACTTAGCATTCAAAACAATGAAATTAGACCATTCAAATTACTTGTTGATAATCAAGTTTTATCATCCGAATTTCTCTTAACACGTCGTGATCCCGTGCGTAAGCACGCCGCATGTACAGTTCCTCCGTCTCTTGATCCTTCATCATAGTTAAACAGTCTAGTTTCTTGAATTTAATTCGTGATTCATTTCTCGATTAGAAAACGATTTCAGATTCTTCAATCCTTTTTCTCCCCCAAGCACTGTGGCTTTAGAACCTGTGCTCAAGGAGAATTAGTTAGAATGGATAATTATTTTAATGGTCTTCACAATTGCCGATCCCCAATCACTTTAGAGGCTTCAATCTAATCTCTTGAATTGGCGACACTTTCAATTAAGCCTTCACATCCCAAATTCTACTAACGGTGGACTGGGCCAGGCGAGCCGAAACCTCACGGTTAGGTTCAGCCCCGTGTCCGAATTTCTTCTATTCCTTCGATCATTTATTAAGAAAAGAACTCGGGGGGCCAACAGCCCAGAGCAGATGGCCAACCGATGCCGGCAGAATACGGTGCATCGTACCGCTTACAAGACATCGTCGTGTCACAAGTTCAAAATGTGGATGCAAGCCAACCACAAAGCAATATCTCATTTATAAACCACGGCGAGGGTATACATATGTGAATCACCAATAGCTGCTCGTAGTGTCATCCGTAAGTAAACAAACCCGACAAGAACATTGCACCACCATTTCTAGCGAATGAATGTGTTGTGGCAACGTCTCAATCAGAAGAGTTCTGATGTTTCTCAGGCATTTGCATTTCTCGAGTGCAGCAAGTCTAGTGCAAGATGATGAAAACACAGGAAAGGTCTAATATCATGATCGGAAGCAGAGTGAGCAATTAGAATAATGTGACCTTGTGCAATCCTGTAATGTAACCAAGTATACAATGTCGATTAAAGATTACAACAAGCCAATGGATATGAAAAATGTAGTCCTTCATCACAGCTTAAAACAGGAAGGTGAG
The DNA here is from genome assembly GCA_014182375.1 of Eucalyptus virginea. Lineage (NCBI taxonomy): Eukaryota > Viridiplantae > Streptophyta > Magnoliopsida > Myrtales > Myrtaceae > Eucalyptus > Eucalyptus virginea. Next base: position 4,528,147 of record CM024521.1, read on the forward strand.
AAATACCAGCAATGGGGTGAAAAGGAGACCATCAAAAGGAGAGATAAAAACTGACTTTTCACAGCCCAAGTATCTTTCTACATCTCTTTTCTTCCTTTTCCCTTTTCTCCAGCACTACTTATCTACATCTTAGTCTCAAACAAGGAGAAAGGTAACTACATCTATGTCCAACAAAGGAAAACCAAAAGACGTATGTTTTGGTCAAATCAGTATAGGAGAAAATTTGGTAACCATAGTATAGAATCACTTTAACACGAACTCACCGACTCGCTGATTGAGAGGGTAAGGGTGAGGTATTTAGCCATACCAATGCCTTGTAATAGTCTAGACTGAACAGCATGAGTACTTGCTCCATGCTTTTCTCGAGCCGTTCCCATCCACGAGGCTTACCCCATTCGACTCCAAATTGACTTTGTAAGAATCAGAGTTCAACACTTTTCTGCTGACATTATCATAGATTTCCTGGATAACGATCTCAAAAGCTTTGTGAACATTCGTAGAATCCAAAGCAGATGTCTCAATGAAAAAGAGACCTTCTGCCTCTGCCAATTTCTTGCCTTCTTCCACGCTCACATCCCTGATGTTCTCCAAATCGCATTTGTTCCCCACCAACATCTTCGCCACAGTTGTGTCTGAATGAGCTGCAAATTGCACAGGAGTGTCAATATCTTGACCAAGCAATCTTATGGAGAGAACTGATGTTAATTAAGCAGCAGAACCTACAATCCTATTCCAACAACCAACATGCATTGAGAAGGAAGGCGATCAATTTCGTTATAAACATCAAGTAAAATGCATTGGGACCATAGAGATAAGAATTTTCTTCCAGAAGGTGTATCGTGTAATCAAGATTCAAGATGGGAGTGCCCTGAAACTTCCTAATTACCCACTTAGGACAAAAATGCTACTTCCTGTTGAAATGGCTATCTGCAACTAGGTTGATGATGGCCAGATAAGCAGTCACGATGCCCTATTCTCTCAAGCCATGTCCAACCTCGTTCGTACCATCAACAATGTCCCACAATAAAAACGGAGGAAGAGATCAAGCAAAAGGAAGAATTCCCTGTTTGGCTCCCATTAAATCACAGAATGCTGCACAGTCGATGATGTTCCCAGTATCCGGTAACTAAATTCAGTATCAGAAGCACAAATGAGACCACATACCAAGTCCTAGTAGTACCAAACAATGTAACTCAAAGAAAAATCCGATTCAGAAATCAGATGAGATACTTCAAATGACTGGCATCTGCACAACCAGATTCAAAACCATCATCCATCATCATTTCGTGAATCCAACAACTCGGGAAGGACAACACTTTCCTAAAAGCAGAATGCAAGTACATTAATCCTCTTTATCTTTTACCTAGCAATGAGATTACGGGGGAACATCGTTGCATTTCCTTGTAAATCTTTTTGCAAACAAAAAGGGAGAACCTTTGTCATAAGCAAAGAGAAAAGAACTCCTCCAGAAGCCAATACATACATCCGAATCCTTTCGAAGCAATTCGCGCACTTTTGCTCTCACACTCACCACAGTTCATTTCAATTTTCCCTTCACTAATCGAATCATCATCCACGAAAGTCAATCCATTCCTCCCAGATTACTCTTCAAGCTAAAGCGATCGCTCTCATTCCATAACCAACCACAAACGCCAAAGAACAAGAACCGGAAACAGAGAGCGAAAAACAATCCCAACTTTCGAAGTAAAGAAAACAGAGAGAGAGAGGGGGGGAATTACAATTGAGCTCGTCGAGCCAACGGGAGACGCTGTCGAAGGTGGAGCGGCGGGTGACGTCGTAGACGAGGAGGGCGCCGAAAGCGCCGCGGTAGTAGGCGGAGGTGACGGCGCGGAACCGCTCCTGGCCGGCGGTGTCCCAAATCTGGGCCTTCACCTCCTTGCCGTCGATCTGGAGGCACTGGGTCTGGAACTCGACCCCGACGGTGGCCTTGGAGGCCGGGTCGAACTCCCCGCGCGCGTACCGGGACAGCAGGTTCGACTTCCCCACCGCCGAGTCCCCCACGATCACTATCTTGAACAGGTACTCCTGCGAGTCCCCCCGCCCCCCGTCGCCGCCCCTCATCGAAGCTCTCGACTTATGGCCAGAGCGAGCGACAGAGCGAGCGAGCGAGCTGCTGCTTCCGCGAGAGGAGGAGAGAAGGGGAAGAAGGAGTTGAAGAAGAAGGTGCAGAAGAAGAAGAAGAAGAAGACCAAGACGAAGACGAAGACGACAGCGGGGGAAGGGAGATGGGGACCACTTTTTTTAACGGTTGGAGTTCGATAGATCGGCGTGCGACTTTTCGCGCCGACGCGCGCCTTTTCTACGCGCCAACCCCCAACTTCCTCTCCCTCTGTCTCTCAATAACAAAAAAAAAAAAAAAACCGAAATTAATATTATTTATGACAAATTTATTTTAAATTAATTTTTTAATTATTAAAAAAATATAACTGATATACATTTGATAAATTTATCTAAAATTATATATTTGTAATGAATTTATAATTTGTTAATTTTTGTTAAATTTTATTATCAAATTATTGACTTAGATAACATGTATAGCTTAATTAGTATATTAATTTGAGATTTTATTATCTATTTATTATAGTTATACTATTTTCTTTTTTTTATATTAATTTAATTTATTTATCATTAATGATCACTTTAGAGTTTTTGGTGATCAAAAATTAGTTTTGAGTAAATTTATCATAAATATATCAATTTAGGATTTTATATATTCATTTGAGATTAATATATCATGGATGTACCAGTTTGAAATTTTTCATGATATAAACTCTATTAAACATGGGAGACTAATTTTACTCAATAATTGATTTTGTTATTATTGAGAACTTTTTGAATGAATTACTTCTTCTTTTTTGTGTACATAAATTACTTGTGAAATTATAAATTAGTTTTGTCAATTGGGTCTGAATGCCAATTTCAGATTATATTCGTATAAGATAGTAATGTCACTAGATACAAGATTGAACATACTAAAGAAAAAATATAGCTTAAATTTGTCTCGCTTTTTTTTTTTTAATTTTTTTTTTTTTTTTTTTTGTAATCGAGGATCCACCTAAACCTCCTTTCGCTTACCTACTCGGGGTCATAAGGCTCTCACGGGCTGATGACTATACCTCGAGGGAAACTAGTATAGAACCCCACCACCATGGCCCCCCACTTAAAACGTAATAGCAACATGGGAGTTCGAACTTGCGACCTCTCGATGAAGAACCAAGCCACCCTACCAACGCAACTGGCCATTAGTGGATCTAATTTTTTAATGTTTAGTTTGCACATACATAAGAAAGATATGAAAAAAAATTGATACCCTTCTTTACATCTAAAGTTTTATGATGGGACCCATATAAGTGTCAGCCCCATGTGAGACTATGGTGTGTGGCTTTCCATTAGTTGGGCAACAGGATTCAACTAGACATTAGATTCTATTGTACAAATAATATATTCGGCATTTCTATTGTTATACTTATTATTTCGGTATAGCAACCTCGGATCGAGGTATGCCATGGCGTCACGACCTCAATCCTAGGTCCCCCACAACCATGGCGACCCTCATCAAGGCTAGCCTCAACCGTTAGGTAAGAGATGGGGAGATAGTTGTAGACACAGGAGATGGAGGTCAATAGAGAGAGTAATCACAAGAGACAGATGTGGAGGGGACCTCACCTCGGTGGTAAAGAGAGGAGAATGGTCAGGGCCGGAGCTGAGATGGTGATGGACAGCAGCTTCGATCAAGTGTCGAGACAACAAGGTTGTGGCCACTGGCCATTGCCCGAGGACCGGTGCAAGCAAGATTTTCTTATTTCAGATAGATTAAGGTAGGTAATTTATAGTATTGAAAAATAGAAGTAGGTATTTATTTTTTGTCACGAGGCAGAAAATCCATAAATGCATGCTTTTTAATCAAAGTTAATATCACAAAAAACTTCAAACTTGTATACTTATAACAAATTTATCGTAAACTAATTTTTTGACCATCACCAAAAATTCATAAATTAATATATCTATGACAAATTTATCCGCAAAATGACTATATAAAAAAAAAAAACCTTAAATTGATATATTTGTGATAAATTTACACAATTTTTTTTTATTGTCAAAACCCAAAACTAATACATTTTTGACAAATATGTTATCCATTAAATTTAATTGATATCATAAAAAATTACAAAACCGATATAATTGTGACAAACAAAAAAAATCTCAAACTAAAGACACCAATCAATTGTCACGCGTCATTTAACTCAATAATTTAATAATAAAATTTAATAAAAACTAATATAAAATAAATTTGTCACAAATATATCGATTCGGGATAAATTTGTCAAAAATATATCGGTTTATATTTTTTATGGTCAAAAATTAATTTTGGATAAATTTATTATAAGTATATTAATTTTGGGTTTTTTTTTTATAATATTAATTCTTTAAATATTTTATCGGAAAAGGAAAGGGCCCACGAAATTGCCGGGCTGGTTCGATCTAGTGGAGCGTGGGTTGTGGACGGGGAGGGGGAGGTGGGAGTAGGAAGGGGGAAAGTGAGGAATGATGGGGACGTGGGGGAACGGCGAAAGCACGCGGACGCACTCTTACATGCATGCCTAGCGGGGACTGAGTTGAAATAATTGCATGGCTTCCAACTCCAGCAGCAGCAAATGATGCTGCGTAACGACAACAGGCAATTTTCTGTTAATTAATTGGTCGTATTTGTCTACTTACTTTCATGGCCAGACAGTCGTGTTTATTAGCATTATCAAGAATTTATTAATGTGACGGTGAAGTCATGCCAATTTATTATGGGGGAAAAGAGTAGATGAGGGCTCCGTTAATTTCACAAGAGCGACAAGAGCGACGTAGCCTCGTCCACCTCTTTATTTTATGCTGGGAGTCCGGAAACCTCCTTGTCCTGTTTCCAATGAATTTGTCAATTTTGTTTGTGATTATATGTTGTACGTCGTAGCTACCTCTCCGACCGGTGGACCACCTTTTCACGAAACGAAAATGTGCTTGCACCATTATTATGAAAAAGCAACGACGCCGTTATCCCAACATTGCTCATTGATCGACGCATTCGAAAGGTTATCCATCCGCCATTTGTAGATGCTTTACTCATGATTTAAACGATTCGCCTATAAAGTTTCCGCTTCATGACGAGAGTACTCCTGATCCATGTCAAGCATCCCTAATTTGGGTTATAGGAAGGGCTTTATTGATTAAGGGTGAGCAGAAAAATCAAGAACCACCCAAACAAGATCGAATTAGCCAATTCTGGGCAATTTCCATAAGAACCAGTCCAGTTCTCAGTTCTAATAAATGGAACTGATGAATATTGGTCTGGTTTCCGATTCCAAGCGTGAAATCACCCATCTGGACCGAACCGGTATATTTTTTCAAAATAACATAATTAGCGAACAAAGAATGTACCATAGAAGTGCACAAGAAGCAAAACAAGCTGGAGAGCAGTGGAGACCCATTTAGATTCCTAATGCAGTTTGGTTCAGACTCCCAAGCATTCACTAAATATGCCAGCATTTGTTATTGAGATTCGAACTACAGTAAAATCCTTCCTCACTCATCTTTATTTTAGATCAATCTCATCTTCTTCTTTTGCTTCTCGTTTAGCCAAAATTAAACCACAAGAACAAGCAAGATTTCCTTAAACTGAAATGCAAATCCAAATCGAAAGTGCATATTCGCCTCAAGTGAGGACATAGTTTCCATGAACCCACTTGAAACCGGAAGGGAGTGGTGATCCAATTCTCAAGTGGGTCCATAAATCAATGAGTAGTTCTCGATTCTTATTTTGTGGATCCAATCCTTAGTGGGCAGTTCTCGATTCTAAAGTGAGAATCGCTCACCCTGAAATCAATCACCCATATTATTGATATATATCTCTCTTACTTTTGTTATACTCCGCTAATAGATCCGGTTGCCGTAAAATAGCAAGGAACGCAACTTTTTATGTTGAGAGATGTGAGGTATTAAAAGATTCGTGAAATTATAGTGCGGCGAAGTGAGATTAGGAAATCCAATAATAAATTTCAGTTTGTGATCTATGAGATAGTCTTTGGTCATTGTTTTAACACTAGTGCGGCCATTTAGCTTATATTGGCAGCCGAGGTTAACCTCTCGAACTCGAAGCCCGTTTCGGGATGTCAAACGGGCCGTCGTTCCATTTCTTTCAATTTGTATGTACCATCGTGCTTTGAATTAGGTTTGGAACGTCTCCATCTCGAAAATCTTATTTTACGATGAGGAACCCGTAGTAAGTAAGTAAACCTGAGATCTAAAGCCATGGATTTAGATAACTCAAGATATTTTCTGTTTTGGCATGTCCTATACCGAGTCTTATGGTTTTGTCCTCTAACGTACAGGTGAGAGATAACCCATTTTGATAGTGCCCCTATGGGAGCACGCTTAACTTTAGAATTCTAAAGCTAAGAATTAATTTCACGTCAAAAGGGTTTCCATGAGCTTAATTTTAATTTCCACATATACATCCCAAGCACACTCTCCCCCCGTTTGGTGTACAATTCGATTCATTCATGTCCCATTCATTATCCTAAAAGCTTGCCAAAAATCACTCCTTGTGGAGCCTTCTAAATCCTCCCTCATTAGACTAGGTCATTATATGCCCACCAGCTTCTATATGGTGTATCCCTAACCACACATCAACAAGAAGGGGTCCCACTTTGATAATATATTATGACACTCTGGATTTAACTAACTCAAGTTATTGTTTGTTTTGGTCCATCCTATATTAAGCCTCACCATTTTATCATTTAGCATACAGGTGGGCACTTTCCCACGAGATAACCCATCTTGGTAGTGCTCCCTCTTGAGCACTAAGCATAGCCATTACATCAAATAATACCTCCGTGAATTAATTTCAGTTTTCACATATATATCACCAGCACGCTCTCTTGTTATTCGGTGTGTAATTCAATTCATTCATGTCTCATTTACCATTCTATAAGCTTATCAAGAGTCACTCCTTGTCCACACCTTTTGGCTCCTACGACCAATCCCTACCTTCATCAAATCAGGTTGTTCAATGATGCCCCAAGAAATACCTTGCTAACTTCGCAAACCAGGAAAGACGTGAGTTTAAACCAGCTTGTGGAGCAAATATGGAATTCTTTGCATTTGAAAGTGCAGGAAATCGAACTTACGTAGTGCATCTGATCCACACGCAAGTTGGAGAAGACAACCCCACAGGGGTGATAAAAGTCAGACCATCGGCATTGAATAAGTGGTCGCGTGCACATTGATACAATTACACATGAATTCTGTCGTGTCAATCATTTTCCAGCGATCCTATGAATTAATCTTCTCACGGCCTTAATAATTTTTTTTTTTTTTTTATAGCTTAACCAGATGTTGAAACAGGAAAACTATCACAATCTAAAGGGCACGGAACATGGAAATGAGGAGGAACAAGAGGAAAAAATGGAGGCAATTAGCAGCAGACTCAATACTCTGAGTTCTCCACGCCCTAATCAACTAAGCAAATCTGGCTAAAACCTCCTAATATATATTTGATAACTAGAAGACAAAGACTGGCAAATCATTGATCGAAATCTAAACCAAGCAAAGTGACAAAGATAATAATTACTTAATGCTAGATGTACTTTGAAAAGTAAATGCTATATGTCTAATTCAAACATCATCACCAGCATCTCCTTTGGACCAATCCACGCTACCGCCACAAAAAGCCAGAAACCCCTCTGTAAACCACGTGAAACTCCGTCGGCAACTTAAATGCCATGATTTCGTAGATGCACATCGTCGGTGGATTCAAGAAGAAGTACATAAGGCCATGGCCCGAGGAGGACACGCACATGATCCCCATGAATGGTTTGACGAAGGGGAAAGTTCTTGTTCATTGCGGGATCTGAAATGTTGCGTGGCTAGAGGGAGACCTAGTGTACGTATACAAATAAATATATCGTATAGACTTGTTCGATGAATTATATCTAACGCATGATGCATTTCGTAAAAGTTATGGTAAGAGAGATGGATACATTAGTAGAACAACGATGCCCTCCATATATTTTGTAGTGCGCAAATGCGAAAACCCCCCATTAGCTTCCCTTGAAGATTGTCAAACCATGACATGCCAATCATGATAAAAGCAATGTCGTCCAATCAAAAAAATGAAAATAGCTACATGCCAAAACCCTTGAGGTTTTGGCGCTGTTGGTTGAGATATTGAGAGATTTTCAGCTTAGAATTCGAAAGATTTTCATTTGAATCTTACCAACTACGTTAAAATTGCTTCACATCAAACCCATCAGCTTGTATTTAATTGGTTCATGAGACTTGCAAAGTATTTCATAAGCTTTCAGATAACTGAATCCGCATGCCTGTGCTGTTGGATTATATAAAGAAAAATTAGAAAAAAAAAAAAAGGTACATGCAAGATTGGTGATTTTTGATATCCCAGGGTAGATAAGTTGCGGTACTAATACAAGCCAGAAAAATAGGGGAAACTTGAGACCATGAATTACAATATGCTCCTACCTCTTGGTCCCTAAAGAACAACCCTTCATTGGCCATCTTAAGATTTGAGTTGGTGCATTATTTTCTTGATACCCACATTAAGATTGTGAGCTTGAAGATTAGAACTAGAACATTGTGTCTTGGAGGCATATTTTCTAAATAGCCGAGTGTAAATTACGAATTACCAATCCATTCGAGAAAATCATTGTCTCTAGAAAAATATCTTACATAGACTTGCCCATATTGGCTTCGGTTTACCCTGATATTTTGCAACAATCTAAAGACTAACTCATACTCCGAATTAGAATTTATGGGAAGTGCCTTTCAATATATGACTATTTACAAGAAGAAAGACGGATCAAACTATCGGTGAGATTTGAACTCACTCATTCTTCAATTCCTCTCGCAACCCTCGACTCCTCCATTTATAGAGATTTGACTGAAAGTGCAATAATTCAATTGACGCGACAAAATTGTCATGGATTGTCACGGAGGAATGCACGGTGGAGGATCCGCAAGAGTGAATTTGATGGGGAGTGAGGAGAAACATGATGTCCTTAAGGTTGGTGGCAGCCTATTTGGTGCAGATCTTTTTGAAGCAAATAAAGCTGCAACTTCTAAGAGGTGTTCGGAGAACTCAATCGCAGCTGCAGCCCCTTAAAAGAATATAGCAACTTTTATGGTCCGCATGGTAAGAGTTTCTATTTTTCCTGAATCCTGTTCTTTTATTCCCCCAAAAAAAAAAAAAAAATCCATTTGGTAACGTTAACTAATTTTTCTATTTCTTGGAATAAAAAGTAGCTAAAAATATATTTGGAACATAAATAAGAAGTAAAAAAAATAACTTATTATTTCCGGGAACAATTGAAATAAGCAATTTTTTTCTTTTCTATTTTTTTCTTCTTCCTTGCCATGGCCTTTACCCTTGGATTCGCCGCTCATCACCACTCACCGGCTACCAGCCACTGGACGTCGCTGACTATCAACAGCAATGGACGCCGCCGATTGACCGCCAACCACCTCCCACCATCGGCCGTTGGACGCCGTCCACCGCCGGCCACCTCTCACTACCCACCTCCCATTGTCGACCACCGACATCAGTTGACTACTGGCATCCACTGCCCGTTGCTCGCCAATCGTTGACACTGGACCGCAGCCACCAGCCTCTCGCCTCCGAACGCCATCTGCCACTAGCCGACCATCGCTCGCCTCCTGCCGTTGTTGTGGTCTGCTCGCCGCCGCCCGACCGTAGCCCATCAACCGCCAATTATTGACGCCAGACAATTGGTCAATTGTCGGTCAACGATTGGCAGGCTACAGTCAGACGGCGGTGAGTGGTCCACGAACTATTGGCGGTTGGCGAGCAAGAAGAAAAAACAAAAAAATACAAAAATTTATGGATCGTACCAAATACATTCATATTCTTGTTCTATTCTGAGAATATAAATTTTGCATAGTTATCAAACACGTTATTTTACTTATAAATTGTTTTGGGAGTAGAAATAGAAAAGAACTATTTCTAAAAAAGAAAAAATTATTTCTCGAAACAGAAATGTTACCATTCACACTCTTAGGTTTCGGAAGCTGCGTTGTCTAACTTTGAGGTTGCCAGTCTTACAATAGATATTACCAAACAAACAAGTCGCAACACTTTTGAACTTCCAGATTAATAGGAAGGAAGCAGCAAAATCACAACTCCGCTAACAAATAAGTGCTTGGGCCAAAAAAATCCTCCCTAATGGAGAGATAGTTGGAGAGGTGACAAAACCCTATACTTTTCATTACAAAACCAATAAACCGCAGCAAAATCACAGCTATATCGAACAAACATAATGGTTAGGGGGCACCTATCACTTTCGTTCCCATCAAACGGAGGGTCCAACGGAGTTCGACTCCTCCACATTTGACCTCCCAGCTCACACGCAGTCCACCATAAGAGCTACTTCTCCACCGGTCTCTATGCATTTGTTCTCCCTCTCATTCAAATTTGTTTCAGTTCTTTCTTAATCTAATTGGATTTTGAAGCGTTTTTCCTCTTAATAATGCTAACGGCCGCGCATGCCATATAGGTTCGCGTGCTGATGAGATAATTACACATACTATATAAAAATTGGAGAACTCGATTGTCGAATTGCACGAGACAGGCCAGATAAAAAATATAGGGTAATGCCCTATCAAATTCTGTTGCCAGGTTCCCCAAGGCTGGTCAGTTTGACCATGCTGGTTATCGTCCTTACAGATACACATTCCTGCGAAACAGCCATCAGATGAAACCTATCCCATTACATAGGAACAGATAGGTCTTAGGTTGGCAGGCAAAAATCTCAGTAGGCCCTGTTGTGTTGGTGCTAATGTGCCCGGAAGGAAGACCACCTAATCGAGGTAAAGTCCAAAAGAGAGCAGATTCACATCCCCCAAAACCACAGTAGAGAGAGAGAGAGAGAGAAGAGGAGGGAGGGAGGGGTACGAGGCTCATCAGAAGAAACCCTATCGACTTGCAGACTTGCACTTTCCGTGTCCACTTTCACTGTTTCACCACTATTACCATGACCCACCACCACAAAACCCAAATATTCACATTTTTCTTTCTCTAACCCTTCACTTGATCAGTAAATCAAAGAGAGAAGAAGCATTGCACAGTAAACCCTAAACACCCACCGTCACTAGTTACACAAACCAAATCAGTACCAGAACCAAAAAGGACCTAATCATCTTACTCGAAATGACACTAGATATGGTCAAAGCCAAATCAACAACAACCCCCCACTAAAGTACCTACTACTTAGTACTTTTTAGCTTTCCACTGTTAGAAGAGCTGTGGCTATCTTGGCCTCATTGCCAAGTGAAGTGCATCCAAACTAGCAATCCCCATTGCTGTCAGCAACTGCTGGCGCATTTGCGTTGATCTGCGTGTGCTTTTTGGAAGAGCCCTTGGAAAGGTGGACTGGGTACTTGAGGGCATTGAGCTGCAGCTTCCTCAGTGCGGCCTCACCAAGATCAATGCCACAAACATCGGAGAGCCTGACCAGGTAAAGCAGCACATCCGACAGCTCCTCGCCCAGGTGCTCTCTCTCTTCCTCTTTCCAACCAGGTAGCCCTCTTGCTACTTCGCCTCTCCATTGGAATATCTCAGACAACTCCCCAACTTCCCCAACCTTGAAAAACCAATCAATCAATTGTCTATGACATTAAGAATATTATTGTACAATAACATTGCGCAAAACTAAACTTACAAAAGAAGTACGACGATTTACAATGATTGGGCACATGAAAAAAGAAAGCTTTTGTTGGTTAAACTGAAAACATGAAAAGATAATATGGTTGATACGAAAGAACCCACAATCTATTTTTTTCCTTGTACCTCTGGGGATTTTTGATGAAATCAAGTGGGGCCTCGGGTCTCAACTCACACGGTACAGACAGGTGCCTTGCCTTATCAGAATCTACTATGTTTTTCTGTGATTGAATTTTTGCATGGTTTCAAGCAGTCTGAGGGCTACCATTAACTGTCCTTGCTACAGTGGCAAAAAGGGGAATACTCGTACAGCCAAGGGCCACATTCATGAACTCAGCCTAAGCTCCCACCTCCATGGGAGCTTTCATAAAGCCACTTTTACACCCACCATTTGATCCTATCCTTTCTCATTTTCAAACATCTATCCCCGCCCATCTAAATCAATCATTTTAGAAAAAAACAATCAACTTTTACTCCACAATCGTCTTAGATAAATGGAAACACTGTGCAATACATGCTTCCAATGCACATCTAAAAGTCCTTTCTACCACTTGCCACTAAACTACCCCCCCTTCCTGCTATCAACTTAAAAGGGTCTGCAATGCTAAAGTCTCTTTTCACCTAACCTCAAAGGCACACACAAAAAGGGTCAAGTTGTCACACACAAGCGTTAACCAAGATCTATTCTGCTTCAGTTCTATGCAGGTGTGTCAATAAGCGAAAATAAAAAAACAAGAGACCCAACATAAAGAGACGGTCTAAAAGCTCCTATTCTGAATAACACGAGCTCCAAAAAGATGATCTTCAGAAAACCCACTTTTCCAAAAAGCCATCACACGAGAAAAAAGAAAGTGGCAACAGCACCCACTCTAAAGGCCACGAAGCATGAAATCACTTCAATCAAAGACACAAGATAAGAACAGTGCTCTATCCGAGGAAAAGCACGAGGCTTTCCGACTGACTAGAAGTCTGAAATTCAAAGAAAATAAAGGGTTCTTTTTTCCTGCGTTTACCAAGGCCAAGAGGAGGTTCCTAGGGCTGTGGAACTGATCCCAGTCTCTGTCCCTCGCGAACTCCGCCATTCTCTTCTTCAGCTCTTCCAGCGTCACCCCCCCTTTTTCTCCCATAATCCCTCTCTCTCTCTCTCTCTCTCTCTCTCTTCCCAACAAACGAGAAACCTTGGCACTGAGGCTATGTGTGAGAGAGAGAGACGCGCACACAAGCTGGCCTGCAACTTCTCCCTTTCCCTGCAGTACAGAGGAAAGAATATTATTTGTATAGGGTCGGCGACCGGCGACCGGGAATTCCCGGTTGCCTGGCGTGACGTGGGCGTCCAGGTGACCGACACGTGTGCGAAGGCGGGGGGTGAGGGGCATGTCCCTCCGCCGACGACCGCGGTGGCGTTGCGGATTTGGGGGGACCACCCCGCCACCTGTGCTTTAAAAATAGATATCCGAATTTTGCCTTTTCCGGAAATTTCGAATACAATATTGGTCGCCCACTTATGTCAAGGGAGGAAACCGCATCGCACTAATTTGTGTGTATATATATATATTAATTATGAAGATCTTTAAATTTTGTCATAAGATTTTGTATAGGAATTATGAAGAAAGCAAGAAATGACGATAAGTCACAATAACATAATTAGTTGTACACATGATAAGTCGCTCGTGTAGTTACGCTTAGTTATAGATCAATACACAAGGAATTAGTAATTTAGAGGATGCCCAAGATCTTTGTTAATCTTATATGTCACAAGATCTTGTATTAGCGACAAGGCTTTATAGTGAACATTAGGTTCTTTTATAATGTATGATTTGCATGCTGGTGTACTCATCTTGATAGGCTTTATGTGCTCTTAAGAGGTTCAAACGAGCATAAATAAATAGTGTACTTCACTTTGTTAGATTTGATTCAAAGATAGGTTCCATGGAAATCCCATGTCTATGATACCCTTTTTATATGATAGCAAACAACGAAGGAGGACGGAGCCTATAGCACACCGGTTGTCTTCTTCATTGACTCAAACCACCCGGAGAGATGGGGAATTGAGGATCAAACTCTTGTCCACCTAAGTAGATTATCATCATATAGATGAATTTGCCAATTAATCTTCTTTTGATTAGTTGATTACAGACTCACATTTAATTTTAGTTAAATTTGCACAAGAGTCATATAACTCATAGCCCATCAGCGAAAGGTATAGCGTGTGATTTTCCAACATCAAAAGATAGGGATAAAGCAATATATTTCTCTCGTAATATTTTATTTACCGGAGTAAACAACTCAATAGGTGACGTGGAATCGGAGACATATCTATTAAATTATGTTTATAATTTGATCTGCGTATCCATACGGAGGATTTGATTTTGTTTAAAAAATCTGGTGCGACCTTCAATCCCGCGCAAATCCTGGATTCTTTGGTTGAAGGATGTTTGATTTTCTCTTTATGTTGGAAAAGGTCATCTTTGATGGGTTTGACCTTTATTGGATATATACAAAAGGAAGGGGCTCACGCAAATATTCCCCAAAAGAAGCCGTGGACGTCTTTGCTTTTGAAGGCAAGCAAGAAAAGGAGACTGAGCATTTCGTGGGTCCAGGTCAAAGGTAGCAGATTTGTGCCATCTTATAAAAAGAAAAGGATGAGGGCCACTTTGGGGCGTAGATTTGCGATGATCCTCTAGTTATCACTAAATTATTTGCTATCAATTTTTTTCGCATAATATAAGTATCGGTACAGAGACCGAACCACATAAGTCTCTAATACCTTTTTGTCGTTAATTTTTCCCTTGTAATGTAGGCATTGATACTTGAAACTGATCACATAAGTCTTTAGCGCCATTTATGGTTCCTCGTTTTATTTTGCTGATGATTTCATTTTAATTTAATTATTATGACTGATTTTACAACCCGACATTCAACCTTGGCCTTAATATAACCTATAATGATCGGTGCCCTTTTCACTTGGAATCAAATGCTTGGATAATGTTGATTATCTTTGGCATTATTAGAACAAAATGGTCTAAAATGAAAAGGGGAAAAGTCGATCATTTCTAGAACAAGGGTTTTCAATTCATTTTAACGCGAACTTGTCCATGGTTTCATGAGTGGGAGATCGAAAAGGAAGAAAGCAATTGACACAACATCTTCGGAATGTGACCAACTTGGGTGGACAGACACAAAGCAAGTAGGAGGTACGGCTGCTGTGCCCGGGGCCCATGTGATACGACCCTAGGCACTATATTACCTGTGGTCCGATCACGCCAGGGACCAATTTGCGCCGTAGGGACCGCTCCACCGACATAAAGATGTAGATACCACTGCCGGCACCGCCTCCATCTCCAGCTCCTCCACGAGCCAAAGTGTCGGCCGCCCATCTCCACCGTGGGTTATCTTTGTATTTCCTACTATCTTCTTCGCTAGCTACCACGATTTGTCTCGCCATCCTCTAATCTCCACCCTCACTCTAATTTATCGTTACGACGCGGCTGCTCCAGTTCCATATGGCTCTCGGCCATGGGTCTTGTTCGTGGCTTTTGCACATCGAACCCCTAGCTCTCTATCGTCATGATTTCCACAGCTCCATGCTGCCTCTCCCTTTCACCGCGCCGTCCTCCTCTCGCCGCAACACGACCCTCTTCGAAGCTCGCCGGGCTACTGTTCCTATATTGCCCGAGAATTAACATAGCTTTTAAACTCTCGCTGCTGGATTGGCTTGATGGATTTGCCATTACTCTTAAGCTTTTAGGTGCTCCCTTGTTACATGATTCAATATAGTACTAAGAAGGAAAAAAAGCCACACTTTTCTCAGCGTAAAGGCAATGAATTCTCAGTATATGCTGCGAAAGCATTTTCTTTTGATCATCAAAGATGGCCACGCGTACTGGGAGAAGGAAACAAAATCAAAGTGGGATTCGTTCAACAAAATCCAATCTTAGACTTTCCTATTCACTTTTTCTTTGGCTGACTTCAGCACATAATTGGAGCAACATGAATGCCCCTTTATTTTTTTTTATTTTTTTATTTTGTAATTTTCACGATCAAGAAATCATGTTCTTCGCTTTCATGTGGCTGGTTATTTTAATTACTTCATTTGGGCCAAGATCTATTCAATAGGTTCAAAACTCGAAATATATTTTAATAAATGATCATAATGCAACCATCGTCATTCAATGGTGATTGATTGAGGATTATCACATAGTGAATTTGACTAACTATTGAATATAGAGACATTGAAGAAAGTAGAGAAAGTGAAGATGTCTCGATATGTTTGAAGTTTGAAAATTCGACTTGAGATTAATTATTGTCTATGGACATTTGAATATTCTGAATTTGATAATTTGCAGACATCGAGCAAAGCAAAACGCGTGGATTTCTCTCTACAAATTAGAGTCAGTTTCCTATTTTCACCTAGGAGTTCAACACGATGATGGACTTTGACCATGAAAATAAATTCTGTTTTGAATCCCATAAATGTCATCCTCTGTGTTATTGGAGTCGGTCGCGGAGACTAGAAAATTGCGGAATGTGAACTTTGGGTTGACCAAAAAAAAACTTTGGGTTGACCGAATCCACGCGGATTTCCCGGATTTATCGGATTAATTCTTTGTCGCGTTAAGTCGGCCATTGTGTTTCTTTTCATGGGCACGTGTATACATGTATGTATTGGATTGTGGGATTTTCTCTAGCGCCCTTGTTAATAAGAAGAGCAGCGTGGTCTTGAAGTGCGGTTTACGAGTGCTTTGGCAGTGGATTTTTTCGTTGGTTTCGTCGTGCAATTACATTAAAAGCTTTTATGGTCGAAGTTGATTAAATTATTATGATAAGAATTTTTCATATAATTCTTTCGTGATATTGAACAATTACTTAGTGGGAAATTGTAAGACTAAATACTGCGTTAGTTATTGATGTAATTACGGTTTAGAAAACACTAAGAGTATTCGAGTGAAATGTAATTAAGGCTTGGAAAATATTAAGAGTGTTTGAGTGACTTAAATATAGTTGTAATCTCCATCACATGTGGAATTCATTATTACGTTACTCTCCTCATAAACGTAGGTCACTATGATCGAACTACGTAAATTAGGTTCTCGATTTATTTTCTTATTCTGTCTATTTTATTATTCGATCGCTTACTTTCACAATAATGTCAATGGAAAAAAAAAAAAAGATACTGATTGATAATTAAGTCCAATCACCATTAAGGAGTCATAACTGCTTGTAAATAAGCTCCATTTACATTCGTGGAGCAAGGTGTGGTTGTAAACGTCAATTTGAATATTAACCCCTTATAGGCAACTACACTTTGTATAGGCGGTTACACTTTGTATCGGACTATATAAAGCTGTGTTGAATTGTCGATAAAAACGCTCATGTATTTTCTCAGTTTCAATAATTACATTTACTTTTTATGTAGTTTTAGATGTTCTCAACCGATGTTGAGCAATTTGCTTCTTGTCCGAATCGCCACGAAACTTGATTTAATAAAAACCAAAAATTTAACTTTGATGAAAGGTATTTTGTTTTTTGGGCCAATTCCCAGCAAAACACAAGCTTCAATTGCAATTCGAAGACTAAATTAGCCATTTGTTGGGGAAATTTGTTTGTCGGTGAAGATAGATAAGTAGCAATAGATCATTGATACTTTGATACATAATGACGATAACTATCCTTAAAGTATTATTTGCTCCATTGTAGCAGTTAATGAATTCAACCGTCAATCTGCATCTTCTCCTTGGCATCTGCACTTTGTCTTTAGTTTCATATCCAACACGTCTAGATTTTGTTTAAGTATTAGTCATCGACCAATTGTCATCGTATGTAAATAGCTATATCATGGTTATCGATAATCATGGTCATCAACAAGCTTCTCTACCATAGATAATTCATCGATAATATAATTGCTTAACACCGAGTTCTCGATCAGCATCAGTCAATTGAGAAGACAGTCACTTTTTTTGTGTCAACATAGCTTTATATCGGCATCGTGTCGATTGAAAAGACTCAGTCATTTTTGGGTGTCATCACAAACTTGCAATATGGAACTAAGGCAAATTTTCAGCATAAGACTGAGGCGTGATGAATGGCAAGGCAAAGGCATACCGCTTTTCTTCTTTCTCATGCTTAAAGGCCTAAGAGAAGACAACCATTTATGGGTCCACACTGTTGGAACGGCCCTCATTTCCCGCCATTAATATATGAAGTTCACAATGAAGTATTAGTGGCATCTTTGGCAAAAGAAAGAAAGTTGTGATGAATGACTAAGGCACAGACGGACTTCCTTTTCTTCTTCCTCATGCTCAAAAGCCTTCGAGAATGTAAAAAAGGAGAGAAAGAATGACTAAAAAAATCCACGCGGTCAACCTAGTTAATTTCAGACCAAAAAAAAAAAAAAAAAAACCTAGTTAATTGAGCATCAAGAGATTTCTAGCTCATAAACTAAAAGTCACCCGTTCAAATCTTATCAAACTACACATGAATTGCTCTAAGTTAGAATCATCTGTATAGATCAAAGATCTTAACTTAATCGGCTCGTCGAATTTACAAGTTGTTTCAAAGTTTTTAGATAGTCACACCTTTGCATCCATGCTTTGTTATGAAGAAAAGCATGCAAGAAAAAGAAAAACCCTTTGACACCGAAAGGACAAATATAGCAATAAACGGTTCTAAGCTGTTGATAACAAAAAATGACCAAATCTTTCTAATCAACATAATCATGACTCAAATGAATATAGATCTCGCTGTTAAGTATGATTTGATTATCGACGAGTTACCAATAGCTGAAATACTTGTCGATGATTGTGTTTATTGATGATCATAATACATCCGTTGTCGTATGCTGGTGATTGATCGAGCATTATCACATAGCAAATTTGACAAACTATTGAATATGGAGACACTGAAGAAAGAAGAGAAAGTGAAGACGCCGATGGAAGAAAAGGATATGGATTGAATGTTAAGTCCAATGGCAACTACGGAGTTATAACTCCTCATGAATATGGTCGACGGACAGTCGTGAAGCGTAATGTTATGGAGACGTATTTATAACCCTCAATTTGAATATTAACCACTTATAAGCGATTACACTTTGTATAGATAGTTATTATTATTATTTTTTTTTTTTTGGATACCCAAATCTGCCGGAGCCTCCTTTCGCTTACATTATTCGGGTTCACATGATCCGCCAGTACCCGGTGGCACTAGTGAGCCAATAAAAAACACTTACATATTTTCTCAATTTCAATTTATCAATTTCTAGTAGTTGCATTTACTTTTCCTTTAAATTTAGTTGTTCTTAATCCATGTTGCGTATTTGCTCCCGATCCGAATCGCCACGAAACTCAATTCAATAAAAACTAAAGATCCACCTCAATTCCCAACAAAACACAAGCTTCAACCGCAATTCACACGCTAATTTAAAAGTTGCCATTTCTATCTGAGTAGCTAGCAGGATTTTCCTGCAATCAGTTGTTTGGCTTGCTCAAACGAATCCATACCGTTCACTTTTCACTGATTAACCCACGAAAAAAAATGAAGTAGATGAGCAAAATGCTGCAGTGCATACTTTTGCCCGGGTCATATATCCATCCATCGCTAGGTACTTTAGAACAAGAGGGTTTAATGACCATGCGATTTGACCCCCGACTGCCTTCTGTACGGATTGGAGGCAAATGGGCGTCAGCATTCTAACATTGGGCGTCACTTTGTATTGGCTTTGAGTGAGGTTACATCGACCCAGTTTCTGTCTCTGCATCATCTTTTTCAAGATTCGAAGGATATACAATCGTCTCTGCTGTTTTTTTTTGGCACTTTCTGATGTATGTCATGGTTTCATTTTCATTAAGGGTTCTTTTCATTATCTCCTTCGAGGGCTAAGCCAAAGGCCCCTGCTTGTTCCCAATGGACCGGAACGGTGCAAGAGTTTTCCTCACTAAGCCCCTTACCCGTTCCGCGCTAAGGAGTTTCAAAATTGAACTTTGGGGCAAGCTTGGTCATTAACTTGCAAGGCCATCTGTACTTTCTTGGTCCCCACTTGATCTGATAATTGGGGTCAGAAATTTCAATGGTTGAATGCAAGATCTCCCGCAGAATGGGGTGTTGAAAATTAGACCGGATTGGCTTGATTCAATAGCATGCCCGTCGAATATTCTGGCTGATTTTTCTTTGAGATTCAGGCAATTAAATTTGGCTTTAGTCACATTTCGCTTCTGAATTCGGTTGAAATCCGAATGAAGTTTTGAGAACTGATGGCAATTAGCATTGAATCGGAACACTTTTTGTTCATTGATTTTGTCGCCGATGATGTGTTCGGGAGTGAGGGGAAAAAAGGCGCGAATGAATGAAAATTGAAGGAAAATATGAAGTTTCTGTGGGAATGATGAGAATAGCATTGAAAAATCTTTCCTATTTTTTGCCTGATTTTTCCAATCTCATTACTTTTCTCATGATATCTCTAATTAATCTTAAAAAAAAACCAAGATATTTTTCAAGGTAAGCTTAACCATGTGCTCTGAGTACTCAAGGTGGCCAGGGCACTATTGGCATGTTGGTGGCAGGTCGGTCCTAGAAAGAGACTAGAAGAAGATGGTGGGTTAGGTTGCTCTTTTCCGCGGGTGAGGTGTCTCATCGTTGACTTTCGGCCTCCTTCCCTGGTCAACATTCCCTGCCCTGTCTAGTGTCTGCTTTTTCTTACGCGCTTCCACCTCCATGAGAAACTTCAACAACTCTCTCTCTCTCTCTCTCCGTGCTCGAAGCCTTGAAAGCAAAGTCGCAAATGGCCGTCCGTAGTCTCCCCTCGGGGACATTATTAAAAAACCCAAATGGCCACCGAACGTCAAATAATTCGAAAGCCGTCTAAAGGCACAACCTTTGACTGTCAACGCTACGAACGAACAGCGCAGGCTGCATCGGCAGCTTCCGGAGTTTCAAACGCATGGACCCCTCTTCGATCCTCGACCCATACCACGACGGACACGTCGCCTTCGCAAGGCTTTCTTTAAGTATATCTGCCCCTCGTTGGTCCTTTCCCAAATCTCTCTAAAAGTCTGAACAAGCCCGGGTTTTTATCTTCATCAGTTCTTCTCGGTGATGGAGGTGGCTGCTCCTTCTGGTTACGGGGAGAAGGCCATTGAATTGAGGGCTCTGGAGGCTCTAGGGAAAGGTTTCGATCTGACCAGCGACTTTCGGCTCAAGTACGTAAAAGGGTGTGGTGGGGAGAGGTTGGTGGTGCTCGATGAGGGGAGTAAAAGGGACATTTTGATTCCTGGGGGAGGGACCATCAGGGGTGTTTCCGAGGATATTCGATGCGACAAGGGGGATAGAATCAGGTTCAGATCAGATGTTCTTGAGTTCAATCAGGTAGATATTTCTGTTAAACTTTACTTGACTCGGTCACCTGTCTGATGTTCTTGAAAGCATTATGTTAGTGATATGATTGAACCCTGTAGATAGAGGTTGTAATTCTTGAGAACAACTTGAGCACAGCTTGGATGTAGTGAGAGAAATTTAACCTCGACATAGTTGGCTTGATACAAAATGAAAATTGAGACTTTTTTGCTAATTTTTTGAGCGGTGACACGAGATGAAAAGACTAGCGAGTGCGATCATTATCGCACAGCACGAATTGGCAGCCTTACCTGTAAAAAAATAAAGAATTTGGAGAAATGGATCGATTTCTGCGAGCTTCAGTTAAGCTAATCATATGCAGGTGGATAGATTCTTGAACCAATACACGTGTGAAGTGAACATGAATCGAACTTTGCTTTTTCGTGTTGTATCATGTGATGCACTTTAAGTTCTGTGGAAAAGGAAAATATAATTCTGTGAATAGCCAATAGCTTCTTTTGCTGAGATAAGTTAATGATGAAAAGGTTCTCTCCATGTCCATGTCGTGAGCTATAATGTCCAGTCTGTATTACACGTATTAGAAAGGCTTCTGAGTATGAAAGTGGTACTAGAACAAACTCTCTTCTCGCTCTTACTGACAGTTAGGTTGAGGTTTCTTCTCAATGAGGATAGGCCTACAACTTGTGTTGCTAATTTCCTTGGGCCTCTCTTGTTCTATTTTGTCCTTGCACTGCTGTGTGACCTCTGCTTTCAGTCTTATCATAATCCATTACCCGAAATCGACTGTCTACGCTATTATATGGAATCCTAACTGACAGGGACCAAATCGTGATACCTGGGTCTCTTCTTCCTTGGGTTTTCCTATGTTTTGTGTTGTTTTGTTTCACATTCCAGATATGCAACTTGAGGCGGAAAGTTCCTCCCTGCAGCCGAAGTTTGATCCATAGGTGACTTGATTATGATAGAGCGTATTAAAGTGTGACAAACAGTGTACAATAAATTGAATATGTGCAGAAAATAAAGCTAAGAGACTTAACTTATTTTTAAGAAAGCTGAAGTCTCAATAATGGAAATCATTAGAATAACTTGCGTTGGCACAATATTTTGAGTATGTCCTAAGGCTATGAGTCGAAAGCACAATTGCAAGACTGCCAACCAGTCAACAAATGACATGGAGAATCCTCTGGTGCTTTTTCTGCCACTATGCAGTGACTGGTTTAGACTGGACTTATATTGAACAAGTGCTAGGTGTCGCCTAATCACCTTGGAAGATGTTGCTACTTTAGCTGGCGACATAGAAAAGCTCTACTGCATTATTTAAGGCAATTGGCACTTCCTCATGCAGCTGTACTTGGACGATGTTTTGGGACAACACCTCTAAATATATGCCAATTAAGAAGATTTAAAAGATAGTCCCACAAATGTTTTGATCTGAATGGAAAACAACTGATTTATCTTAAAAAGGAATGAAAGAAATAGCCTGAAAGTTATGTGTTGGATATAAATGTTGAGGATGTTTTTGTCGCATCACATCAAGGAACAAGAAGAGATAACTGGGGACGCTTGGAACACTGTTGTTGTCTCTTTGTAGAGAAAAAAGATGAAGACCTTCAAAGACACAGATGATCCCGTACAATAGTTTCGAATCCCAAATAATTAGGGACTGCCATACTAGGAGATCTGCTGGTGCATAGTCCAGAATTGGTTTGGTTTCGTTTGGACTAGAGTTACTTGAACAATTTCCCCCTCTTCATCTTCACTTATAGATGTCAATGGGGGACTTGCTAACATTACTTACTGAGTTCAGTGTCATTCCCGCTCTTCAATTCCGTTAATTAATACCATTAACTTACTGCCTCTTGTTAACCTCTCTGTTTTTCTTTTCCTTCATGGAGGTGCAGGGGGGAGAATTTAATCTCTCTGTTGATTCTCTAGTTTTGTAGTAAATACCCCTACTGAATTAAATTTTGGAAATTTGCATATGACTATATTTTTCCTGAATTAACTCTGATTCATAGGTTTAAATTGGTGCATTTGATCATTATCTCATGGTTTTCGTGGATTTCGGGTATACAATTACAATTCCACAAGACAAATTTTCTGGAGTGTCCTTTTCCTTTAACATCTAAGACTGGTATATATGCAAAATAGGTCTCGCTAGCCACTATCCTATTGGATACTGTTCCTTTAATTGCACAAATGTTCATGCTCATATTTTCTAGAGGGAGGCAATGAAAAATATACAACAGCATGTTCCTGTGTATTTCCGTTGTACTCACTATCTAATGCAAATGTCTGTGTTTTGGTGTACAATGGTATGGTGGCATCATGACTTGCAGCTGTTTTTTTCTTTTTAGCAATGTTCGTTTGCTCAATAAATTTTCATATGCCTCTGTCCCAGCTGCTTAACATATCAGCACCCTTGCAAGATGTGACTTAAGTTTTCTTATTGGTTCTGCCATGTTCTTTCATTGTAGATGTCGGAATTACTTAACCAGAAATCTTCTCTACAAGGGAAAGTACCTTCTGGCTACCTTAATGCCATTTTCGAGATGAGTGGCGATTGGCTTCAAGATGCTGCGGACACCAAATATCTCGCTCTTGATGGCTATTTCATTTCCTTGTATTATTTGCACCTGACATCGTCCCCCCTGGTGTTGCAAGAAAAAGTAAAGAAGTCAGTTCCACCACGTTGGGATCCAGCCTCATTAGCCAGGTAGCTGTCACTCGCTCAAGGGACCAAAAAAAAAAAAAAAAAACAAAACGCTTACTAGATGTTTCCCATGAAAAATTAGCTGCTGGCAGCATTTTCTGCTTCTTTTTTGTATTTTTGTTGGTGGGCATGATTATAATTTGTATGCAGGTTCATCCGGACATATGGGACACACATTATAGTTGGGATGGCTGTTGGAGGTCAAGATTTAGTGTGTGTAAGACAGAGATATACATCACCGATATCTCCTGCTGATCTTAGAAGGAATCTGCAGGATGTTGGAGATATTCTATTTTCAGATGGAAATAGTTCATCCCTGTTACAAAGGACAGCTAGAGATGGCAAGCATAAAGTATCTATTTTTGTCCCAAAAGTAGATTTATGGCTGTGTTATGTGAAGTTTTGATGGAAGCAACTGATCTTTTACAGGTGCCAGAGATTTTTAATCGCATTTTGCAGTCAAACACCTTGCAGTTAAGCAGCATTACAGAAACATCAAGCAAAGATGTAAGTGAGGATATTGCTGGCTACGTTCCTCTTCTACAAAAGTCTCCATCCAAACCTACAGTTTTTTCATACTCTTTATTGATGTTAATTAGGGCCTCACCATAATTTGTTCAAAAAGAGGTGGAGATGTGTTCTTGCATACCCATTCGAAGTGGCTTCAAACGGTGCCTGCCAAGCCAGAGGCAATCCTCTTCAAGTTTGTACCTATCACTTCTCTTCTGACTGGAGTTCCGGGCAGTGGCTATCTGAGTCATGCAATCAACTTGTATTTGCGATGTGAGTGCTCCTATTTTGGGCCTACATGGGCAAGTGATGTTTTCAAATTTTAGGTTGATGGACAAATGAATATGGTGCAATCATCTGCATATATTGTACATAACGGTGAATTAAGTTATTGTTCTGCTTCAATAGCGATGTGCATTGGTCATTTCTGAAAATTGAGTGCCTGAAGAATTACTTACTAATCTGCCTGGGATCCTGGATCTAAGAGACAGATGTCGGCTATAAATTTCTCTAATGGTCAGTAAAAAGACCACTGTTTGCAGACATTGTTAGCTATAAGTGATTGAAGAGGACTTAACTAGAAGCATACACCAATACCAATCTAGATTATGTACTCTAGGATAAGCCTTTCCCCAAATGAGCATCTACTTTGTTTTTCAACATAGTTGGTTGTGACAATTAAGTTACCTTTTGATCAGACAAGCCTGGTCCTGAAGATCTACAATACTTTTTGGAGTTTCAAGTGCCAAGGCAATGGGCTCCAACATTCTGTGAACTTCCTCTCAGGCACCAGAGGAGAAAGACATCTTGTCCTTCACTGCAATTTAGCTTCATGGGTCCAAAGATATATGTCAGCTCCACCCAGGTTAGTCTTCCAAGAGCTCTTATCTAATATAAGGGCTTTATTCTCAAAATACTTGTGGTATGGGCATAACTAGTTGAGTCGTAAATTACACTATGCATTGTTAGATCAATCGTGATTGATTTTGTTATTAGCTGATCAAATATCTTTATTTTTTTTTAATCCCTACCTTTTCTGCGAGGCCTAATGTTTTATAGCTCTGGCATTTTCCTATGCTTCTTCATTCCATTGTCAAGACTCTTTCCATTGTGTCCAGTGCACTCTCTTATTTCCTGAGAACTTAATTGGCCAGTGTTCGACAGACCCAGAGAAAGCATCTCGCCTATGCTCAGCATACACCTCCTTAGCCAATCTTTATTTTTTCTACCTATGTTCCTTATTATTGCATCAGATATTTCTTCATGAAAAAAATATCATAATTTCAATATTTATATCAGTAATAGTTTCTGGTCTTTTGTAACCCAAGTTGATGAAATTTAGTGGTCTATAAAACGAGATTGTTCATTATGATTTTATTCGGGCAGGTAACTAGCAATCTGAAGCCGGTGGTCGGCCTACGCTTATACTTGGAGGGAAAGAAATGCAACCGTTTGGCCTTGCATTTGCAGCATCTCTCAAGCCCTCCTCACGTTATGACCTCTGCGCCAGCGAATATTGCCATTGACAAGCCCCCTCGGTGGCAAGGCTCTGATGAATTCGACTCCAGTGGCCAATTTATGGAACCAATAAGGTGGAAGTCATACTCAAAAGTGTGCACATCAGCTGTTATGTATGACCCCAATTGGATGGAAGGTGAATCCAGTGGTGTCTTTGTTGTGACTGGAGCCCAGCTTCTTAGCAAAGGGAGCTGGCCAAAGACTGCACTTCATCTCCGCCTACTCTTCTCCTACATACCAACTGCACCATCCGGAAGACGGAGTGGGCCACAGCACCGCAGAGTGCTCACAAGTCCGGGTTCCTCGCAAATATCAGCACTACGTTCACCTTCACTCAAAAGAGTTTTGCCGGTGCAGATAAAAGGGCACCGGCTCAGCTCAACTCCGGTGTGTACCCGGATGGACCACCCGTGCCAGTTAGAAATGGGAAGCTTCTCAAGTATGTG
Organism: Eucalyptus virginea; assembly: GCA_014182375.1. NCBI lineage: Eukaryota > Viridiplantae > Streptophyta > Magnoliopsida > Myrtales > Myrtaceae > Eucalyptus > Eucalyptus virginea. The sequence goes on from CM024521.1 coordinate 4,554,437, forward strand.
GATACGGCTGAGGTGTTGAAGGGCCCGGAAGATTCTCCAGGGCACTGGTTGGTAATAGGGGCCAAGCTAGTGACGGACGGGGGTAAGATAGGTTTAAATGTAAAGTTTGCATTGTTAGACTATCCCTAGGTTACTACCATTCTTAATGTACATATTTGATTCAGTTGAATGGCTTTGGTTGTTTTGTCTTTTGATATTTTCATAATGAACACGAGATGATTGAGCTGAATACACCGAACGAGATTGCTATACACGATTGCCTTGTATAGACATAAATAACAGAATACTGCAACTTACACCTTATCCGAAATTCATCTTGGACCTTCTCTGTAATTGCGGTTGAATCGTCTGGAGTGGTCGTCAAGTGCTTGTGCTTAGGGACTCAAGAAAGGCGGGTAATTCTTGCCATTCTATTGGCATGCCATTTAAATCAATATAAGTTAGAATGAATAGGTGAATCATGGCCTGCGCCTAATAGTTTTAGTAAAGAAAGTGAAATTCGTAGGGGACACAATAATGTGGTCTGACCAGTCGGGAGCTGGGTTTGAAATTTCTTGACGTGCTGTGAATAATTATATCTTCTTGCTTGGTCAAAGGCAAGAAAAAGTAGAATGCAACACGGTGAGAGAGTCTGGACAGTACTAATTGCTCGTGCAAAAATTCGTGCATCATTACATGCCATATGTGTGAATTTGAACACCTGTGACTTTGTGTAGTCTCACATAATGATCGATAATCAGTCTCTACTCATGTGCCAGATCAGGCTGTGTGCTTAATCCTTTTTCCCAATTCGTGGATGCTTTGCGTGGGCATGGAATGCCTAAGAATCACTATTATTCGCGCATCGAAAATGAAGCTTTATGCTTGAACCTTCCTGCCAATTTTATCCTTTTCGTTTAATCTGCAGATTGGTTTATATGAATAAATGGTGTGACAGACGGCAAACCTGTCTTCTTTCTTTCTTTCATTCACTCATTCATTCACTAATTCTTTCACCAATTCCAAGGCCATGCAGACTGGAAATTTCTCGTAAGTAGATGAATCTTGCTAGATTGAAGTTGTGGTATGGGCCCTAAATGACCAAGCATCGTCTTATAATGCGCTTCATCTTGAACAAGCATGTGTAGGCGAGCCATTGTTACTTTTATTTATCGAATAACGGAATTTGGTAGAATGAGTCTTCTGGTAGGTCATGGCAGTGCTTATTTTCAACGTGCATCCTGTTGAAACATTTACTTTCTCTTGTGATCATGCATTTAGGCTCTTTTGAATCTGTCTCCCATGTCTTTAATCAAACGAATCATTTATCGTCAAATAATCAAAACGTTTGGAGTTTGGACTACCGCCTTGTTGCGATTGGATGGAGAAAGCACTGTGAAAAGTTTTAAACCCAGAGCCCAGAAATTCCCTTACATCAGATACTATCCATACTAGAGCTTTTATTATCACTTTTCGAATATTTCAGCACCTTGACAGGAATCGACAAAGTCCAATCACAGGAACAGAAAGCAATTTCAGCGGCTTTTACCAGCTGCTTCACATAACTATTCATTAGAAAGGTCTACAAGAGTTGACGAGATGGTCATTGCCAGTTCTTTCTGATTTCAAAGTAGTAGCTGAAGTCCATGTAGCACTTCCCTTCATCATCAACAAACTGCAGAAAACCACATGAATCAACAATGAACGAACACAAGGTAAACCCAAGAAGGAAGAAAGAGAGAGATCTGAATCAGTGAAATGCATTTTCCTGGAAACCAGTGTCTTGGTTATTGATCCTTATCCAAGTTACCTTAGTCCTGACAAAATAAGAGCCTCTGGCAAATAGACCACAAGGGATGGTCTCTTCCTCCAATTCATATGTGTAAGGTTCTTGCCTGGGACTGAAAGACCCAATCATTATTTTGGTGTTCTCCACTGTCATCATCATTCGGAACAAAGAACACGATTTCAGAACAACAGGAGCTAAATAGGTTTTGTGATGAAATGAGTTCTTGTTTCTACCTCTTATGCCGGTCTTCCAGACAGTGTATGCGTACTTGAGGCCGGAGACGGTGCTATTGGAGACGTTGAATGAGAATTTGGTGCGGTACCGTGATCCTTCCTTTAGCGTAAAGAGACTGCGCTTTGGGTTGTTTGAAGCACCCAGCGAAAATGGCAGGTCAACATCTGGTCTTCCCGGAGATTGGATCGAAAGAGTCAGTATCTTCACTTCTGGCGCTTTATTCCCGACTTCACCAAAACAAACAGAGAATCAGGTGAAAACATTTCAATTTAAATTTGAAGGATCTTCGCCCTGTTGAAGTACGATCTCACTGTCAATGAAATGCAGTTCTTTCCACTACGTGCTGAGTAATAGCTCCACAAAAGGCAAGGTTCTAAGGAAATAGATTCTATCTTAATGTACATCGATGACATTGGATCGGATGAGAACTAAATTTACTCAAATGAACATATTTCATGACACAAGTATAAATATGTCCAGCTGAATATATTGGAGAAAATTAAATTACCCCCATATTCAAAGGCAGAGACATCCGCTCTTCCAAAGAGCTGTTCTTTCCATCTCCTCAGTCTTCCTTCATCCTGACAAAAGGAACATGAACAATGAAGTTAATTCATGAGGTAAGCAAATAGAGAAGTGAAGTGACATAAACCATGTAAAAAGTAACAACCTTGTCCTTCTCAATTTGCTCCTTAAGGGAGAACTTTAGACCAGAGTCTTGCTCTTCTTCAGACCTCAACTTCCCATCGTCACCTTCTTCCTTGGGATCACTTCCTGCACGACCAGCCTCCTGCTCGATCTTCGCATCTTCGGTTTCATCTAAACTCTTGAAACCAGCGTCCTTAGGAGTTGGCAAGGCCAAAGTTCCTGCAGAGACAGTAGACATCTCCACTTTCAAGTCTCGACTCAAACCTGAAATCAGCTACGTACTTGATTCTCGCTTTGAAGAAACAAGAATTTGTTTTGAGGCCCCTACTAAGTGAATGAGGGTGCATATATATAACGTCCTTGGAAGGAATAAATTGGAGGGTACAAAGCTGGACCGTGATGATTTGAAGCAGAGTTTTAAACAGAGGGAAAAAGGGTAGTTCTGAATAGAAGAAAGATGACTAAAGCCTGAAGGAAACTAAAGTTTGCAGGCTAAAAAAGTGAGCTTTCGATCACCACTACTACTTTAATTTTTATTTTTGACAACCCTGCCAGCAGTTCATGGCATGCCATTTCTCTCTGAGCAATCATGATTTGATGTGTTCGCGGGAATAAAGTTTCGAAATGGTAATGATTGCAAGGGAAACATACAGAGCAGAGATAAAAGGAGGGCATGAAAAGTGTAGATTCCTGCTGCAGAGCTTGGTGGTAGAAAAAGAAACAGTAACAATTCTTGTCCATGCATTGTTGCAAATTTGACCGACAGTCAAAAGAACAGAAACGGATGATTAGCTCACAATGCAGCTGCTGATTGATACTTGATAGAGGGCATTGATGAGAGAGTTATGTTAGGGATTCATAGATTGATTTATGATATAAATTTATGGAGCAATTTAACTTACGTTCGGATCTGTTTTCATTTTTAGAATTGATTGGAACTAAGCTTGATGAGTCCGATTCAACGTAGAAATGACTTGTCCTCGACTGAATCGACTCCAAGTTCCAGCCTTGGAGCTAGGGTCCCCCTCTCACTCCGTTACCTAGCCATGGCCGAGCTTTGGCTGGCGCATTAAAAGGGTTGCATGACCGTTGCTCGCCACCGGCGATGGCAAGACCCTTGGCTTTTGGCGATGGCAAGACCCTTGGCTTTTACATTTCATCTTCACTGTGATCATTTATTTATTTGGCTATAATTAAAATTTTTTACCTTTATTTTGATATGGCTATGAATTGAAGAAGCTTTACTTATGGAAACCAAGATTTCGTTTGTATGGGCGATCGGAATCCTTAAGCTTCTACTCTCATGCTTGATAGTTTATTTTAAAGATCATGGACCGATGAGCAAGTAAGAGACGGAGCGTAGAATTTATAATTCCAAAGTCTCGAGCGATCTTTGTTCATACACTTGTCTTTGGAGAGCTTAAACGTTTGTAATCGTGAGAGAAATACCAAAAGAGTGACTTAGTGAGATAGTGTGATCTACTACTAAGTGTTTGCACTCGAAGTTGTAATCTCTTGTTGATTGCATAGTGGAATCCAGCCAAGAAGGCTGTTAGCGTGGGAGAGTGGACGTAGGCTTGGATTAAGCCGAACCACTATAATTTCTGTGTTATTATTCTCTTCCCTAACTCCTTTATTTTGTTCATACTAGCACTCTCATGCATGACCGTTGCTCGCCGCCGGTGATGGCAAGACCCTTGGCTTTTACATTTCATCTTCACTGTGATCATTTATTTATTTGGCTATAATTGAACTTTTTTACCTTTATTTTGATAGTGGCTATGAATTGGCTTAAGCTTCTACTCTCATGCTCGATAGTTTATTTTAAAGATAAGAACACCACAAGTGCCATAAATATTGTATAATATTTATGAAGTACCAACATTCTCCGAGAGTTTTCGTGTCGTGTCGGAGTGTTTGATGCTCTCGTACATTCTCTAACACTCGATTAACACGTATCAGAAAAACCGACACCTGATCAACTTTCCCAACACTCTCTGGTATTCAAGTGACATGCACAAAGTCAATTTAAAAAAAAAAATCAATAAATAAGGGATCAAAATGTATATACATGAATAACTAAAAACCAATAATGAAAATAGTAAATGGGGAAAGAAGAAAAACTTAGTATTTTCTTCTTTTCTGATTTTCATTTCTTTTGATACACAATTCATCTCCAAGTTTTTTTTCCTTCTCTTCCAATACATTTGACATGCGAGTCTAGAATGTGAATTACTCGTTTTTTTTTCTTCAAGTTCTATGGATTATTGGAATAGAGTTGAATTTGTCAAATTGAAATAATAGATGATTTTAATAAATGGTGGATTAAATATTTTTAGTATAAATTCATTCAAGGGTTTTTATTTATTTATTTATTTGTGAATTTGAATTAAATTAATTTGATTGAAATAATCATAAGAATGATAATTTATTATTTATATATAAAAATATATATTTAATATACAACATATTCTAATATGTTGGAATTTTCTATTTTTTGTGAAACGATATGTCAGTGTGTTGTGTTGTGTTGTGTTGTATCATGTTATATATCGCATTTTAGTGTCCGTGCTACTTAATATAACAATCACTTGAGTTTAATAATTTTTTTTTTCGATCACTTAAGTGTCATAAGTTCTAAAATACGTTTATTTAAGTCTCATAACTTTCAGTTCACTTAAGTGCCATGAATTTTTAAAAATGATACGCAAGTGATTAAAAAAAAAAAAAGAAGAAGAAGAAGTTATGACACTCAAGTCAATTATAACAGCATTGTACATAAGTTATAGCACTTAAGTAATATAAAATTATAACAATCAAAGTGACCAACGGTAAAAAGTTATCGCATATTTCGTTCCAGTTTATTTTATATGACAATGAGAAGACTGTAACTGGTTCTTCCACGCCATCCCACTTTTGTCTGCACGTACATAAATCTAAAGAGAGAATTGCCGCTGAAGACAGAACAATCGAATACACTGAACAATGATTTCCTTAATCCTCAATGATTCGTGGCATGCGACGTCGCGATCAGGCGGGGCGTAGAAATTCCCAAGATCCGACCCAATACCATCATGAAGTTCAATGAAGAAAACGGCCGCCTTTTTTTCAACTGGAGTGTGAATTACGCTTGAAAATTTCGCGTTTACTTTTGACATTTTCAGCTTTTGGGGCCTAAAGTTACATCTGTAATCTATCTTCGATTGAGTGGACGCTATGGCAACCAAACCACATTGAGGAAGTAGATCGAGCTATATATCATCAATAATGCTGTGAAAAACCACAAGCCGGCCGATATGCTTAGCTCGTTCTCTCTCTTCTCCCTTTCTAACCAAGGGGGGCACACTGGTCATGATAGCTTAGTTGTTATACCCTACCCTGTGGGACGAAAAAGAGAGGAGGGGGGCAAAAGAAGGAAGGAATAAACAACAAAATAAACCTTTGATCTTTCAAAATTTCCAAGGATATCGATCATATAGAGGGTAATTATATTTTGAAACATTTTAATTATATAGAACAATATTCAGCTCTGTCAATCCTCACAAATGTTGTAAACTGGACGTGCATTTTATAGGCCATCATGCACGGTGGTGCCCATGCCCAAATCCATCAAAGTTAGGCCTGAGACCCTAATGCCTAGAACTAGATCCTCATACCAAGCTTGAGTCTATCAAGGTTGGGGGTGACATGTACCCATGCTTGGACCCTAGCACCCAAGCCCGAGCCCATTGAGGTTGGGCTCGAGTGCATTTGGTCAAGCTTGGGACCGTAGTGCCCATGCCTAGGACCCCTAGTGCCCAAGCCTAGGTCCATGGAGACCGGGCTTGAGACCCCACTGCTTATGTCTAAGTCCTTTGCTATTGCGCTTAGGTCCATTGAGGCTTGACACAAGAACCTCGGTGTCTAGGATTAGGTTCTCAACACACACGCTTAAGATTGGGTCCTCAGCGCAAGCACTCGAGCCCATCAAGGCCAAGCCCTAGACCACAACGCCCTAGACTAGGACATCGGCACCAAAGCCTAGGTCCATGGAGGCTGGGCCCATGTCCATCAAGATTGGGGGACCCCGGCACCTGTGAATAACTTCATTAAGGCCACGCTTGGGACCTCGGTACTCAAGCCTGGGTTCGTTAAGGCCAAGATCAAGACCTTGACCCCATATCCAGGTCTTTAAGTCTCATTCTTGGATCCATCAAAACCATACCTCAAACCTTGGCGCCCATACCTAGGTCACTAGCTCTTGAGCTCGGGTCCTTAGAGGCCAAGCTCGGGATTCTAGTGCCCATGCCCAAACTTGGTTGCACGAGAATTGGGCCCAACCTTGATGTACATTGGCCTGAGGCTCGGCATTGAAGACCCATGCCCATGCCGGGCCCGACCTCAATGTACCCAAGTGTAGGCGTCAAAAGCTTGGGCATCGGCACTAGGTTCTTGAGCTCAACCTCAATGGACCTTGGCTTAGGTGTTGGGACTTGGTCCCAAGTGCTCAGGTCCCAAGGCCAACCTCATGGAACACAACCTGGCCTTGATGGACCCAACCTAGGGGCCAGGACTTGATCCCCAATGCGGGTGCTGGGAAGCCAAGCACATGCACTAAGGTCCTTAGCTCGGGGACCTAGGCCCCAACATTAGAATCTTGAGCTTTGTCTTGATGGACTTAGGCTTGGGCATTAGGACTCGTGTTTGGGTGTGGGTGCCGTGGTCCACTTTCTAGGCCTAACCTTGATGGACCCAAAGTCTGAACACTGAGGTCTTGGTCACAGGCACCGGATCATTGGGTCTAGCTTTTGTGTACTTGGGACTAGTGCCTATGCTCATGCCCAAGAGTCAAAGATCTAAGCCTAGGACCTTGGTGCCCGTGTTTGGTTATTCGATTGTCCATGCGCAACTCGGTGATACCCAAATAATGTATGTCTATTTAGAAATATCAAATTATATTTTTCTTATCAAATGAACCATAAAATATTTTCCTTATCAAATTATATTTTCTGATTCATTTTCAAGTTTCAACCAAATACTAAAAATAATTTGTTATTTTCTTGATAAGTGACTTCTTAAAAATTATTTTTCTAAAATGTCATATCTTCTATGAAATGAATAAAATCTTAGAGCCATATACACTTCAATTTGAGCATAAAATATGCCGCATCCAAATATATTGTTTTGCCATCCGGCCTAATCTTTGGGATTTGTCACTGTCTTAAATTTACTACATCTTTGGAAGCGGTTTTTCTTTTCTTTTCTTTTCTTTTTTTGGGTGCGTGCGTGTGTAAACTGTATCTCAAAATGGTAATTCTCGTCACTTACCCTTGTCCCACATTACTTTGGAAAGTCCCTTCTGGTTCACTTTATCAATGAATTCATAGCGAAAAGTACGCTAGGATCGGGCGCATGAGATTGGGCTGAACAAAGCGTAAAGTTGGATTCCTCCTCTCCACGGAAAGTCTATCTTGCAATAATAAAATCAACTCTCCTTACCTTTGAATCTCTGTTTTTGGTACGTTAATTATTCATTTCTCTTTTGTTATTTAATCACCTAGCCATCGCCCTGCTAGTCGGTGCTTGCTTCCTAGTGTTCCTGTATATGCCTGCTTTCTCCTCTCTATTTCACACACCAAAAGCGAAAATACGAAACACCCGCGCGCACTCTCCTACCCTTCTGCTCTTTCTCTTGTAGCTGGTTTCATATTTCCCGCTGTTCTTGCTCTGCCCATATAGCGCGGCGAACATTAATGAATGGATCTGTTGACTCCTGGAGGACTCCCGCATCTCACCTTCTACACTTATCGAAGGCCAGAAATTGTCATCGAGATAGGTGCTTGCATGCCTCGGTCATTTGTCCGTTCTCCGTTTTCTTTCGGCGATTCTCGCATACATTGTACGACATGTTTTAGCTTTATTCCTCTGAACATTGCTAATTCCTAGTGACATCACGTGCACCTACCAATAGCCATCAAAGTGTTCGATGATGGGTCAACTGCATTAAGGCCAAAAGAATGATGAACCTTGTCCTTCTTACTATTTCTAAAATTGCCAACAATGTTTTGGTAAATCTGTCTTCTCGTCGATGCCCAAACCCTGATTATGACAGAAAGAAATAAAATGACAAAAAAATTTCACTGATTTTCCATAGTGAATTCGTGACTAGAACTACATGGAGCACTTATATGAGAAGGGTTGCAACTACCCATATTTCTTCTTATATATGCCTAAAATAATATGTGGTATTTATGTCTCCTTAACCGCATAGATAATAACATTTACTCGCAGGCTATTTGAGTCGCACATTTTCAAGGTTGTGATCAAATCGTTTTGCCTTTCAAGCTAATAAATCGCGAAAGAAACATCGAGTCCCATGTCGAGTAATCTTGTGATCCTTTTGAAAGAATAGCTCACTATTATCTTGAATCATTTCATCACTTCTCAAATCAGTCAAAAGTTCTCCACCTCTTTCTCCCAAAATTCCTGTTGAAATCCCTGGTTTGAGAGGAGGAAAGAAAGCCGCTTCACTAGGAGAGAATCTTGCTGGTAGCCTTTTTGTGGTGTTCATGATTGCTTCACATGCTTCTCATCATTGCGAGGTCATATAAAATGATGATGATAGTAGATTGAATATTCACAATTTCTTGAAGACCATCATTGCACGATGGTCAATCAAAGAACTTTTGTTTAATTATATCAAGAGAGAGATGGAGCATCAGCGCAAGTGCGCAGAGTAATCATGATTATGGTACGTGGTGATGGGTTGTTTAGTAGTTTAATCCAGATGGGCTCCAAAGCTAACTTGGCTCCATCCTCACCAGTCTCAAACGGCATCGCTTCACTTATCCTGCCTATGAAAGCAAGACATTAAGGTTATAAACACTAAGTGGAATAGAATTGCCGAACCACAGTTGTCCAAGAGTAAAGCCTAAAATGGAGGAAGAAAAATACCTTTTTTCCGATCGAAGCACTCATGAATAAATGCATGAACCACCCAACTTGATATATTTTATGGTGTTTTGGCATCTTCTATTCTATATATCATGAAACTTCGCAAAAAATCTTAAATTGATAGTGTTGAAGTAGTTTGTTTATCATGAATAGTAGTAAAGAGAAGTATTTTTGTATATGAGAAGAAATGATTGATGACGTGAAGAGAAGTGATGATTGATTATGAAAAGTGGTGATGGTTCCAATAAAGTACTTATTTCCTAATAGATATGTTATTTGGTTGTCTTTAAATAGAACCAAATCATATACTGTTCAATAACAATAACAACTTTTTTCTTCTTAATAACTCTCTTTTCTCTATGACATTGGTGTATATTGTTGGAAGCATGTAGTAGAAGCATGATACCTTTACCCAAGGACATCGTCAAAAGAAATCCCAAGTCCAACCCCATTAATATATTCAACTAGACCTACTTTCACTCAAAATTTAAGCCAATGGATTATGGGCCAATTAGAATATATTAACTATTTCACACCACATCAATTCTCGATGTGAGGCTTCTTTAACACAATTCACATGTCTATTGCAACAATCTCCCTCTCACTTTTAAGTGTAGTATTAAATTTGCTTCTCCTTAATTCAAGTATGCTTCTACATCAACTTATCTCAACTTAAATCTCCAATGCCCACCTCCATCTCTGGTCTTTTTATCTGAACCGAACCACGAAGGCTACCACAACAATCTCCCTCTCACATGTGAGTTCAATGTTAGGTTCGCTCCCCATTAATATAGGTATCCTTTTGCATCAACTTTATCTCAATTTGAATCTCTAATATGCACCTTCATCCCTAGTCTCTTTCTCCGGACCGAAACATGAAGGTTGTCATAAGGACTGCGTCGCTACACCACAACGCTCACTTGCCTTGCATTGCTACACCAACTACCCACTTGCCTCGCGTTGGTCATCAAATTCCTTCCTTGAGATATTCATCAAATCTCATAATAGATTGAGAGTTCACCAATTTTTTGGGAGAGTATAGTCAAGGAGATTGCTAAGAGGGAGCCAAAATCCAAGCTTGATAACAAACCCAGTTGGACCCATCTTCACTCAAAAGCTAAAACCAATGAATGATTGGCCAACTAAAATATATTAACTGCACCATGCCATGCCAATTTTCCGACGTGAAACTTCTCTAACACAACTCACACTTACATCTCGACTTATATCATGGAGATATGTTTGATTTAGACCTAGCAACAACAATAGTAGAAGCAAATAATACTTTGAGGATATTGATTCTCATCACGTATCAAAGCATCAAAGAAGTATAAATTACTACCCATATCTTCATCAGCGATCAAATTTTCCCAACAATCTTAAGATATTATTATCACGGAGATGGAGATAGTGACTGCATTAACTACTCACAATATTAACATGTAAGTATTAGTAGAACTTTCGTTTTTGTGTATATATATTTCAATCATCTCTCTCGTGGCATAATAGATTATCTCATGTTGGTATAATTTTTTAAAATTTAGGAATAAAAGTGGTATTATATCATGTGATAATCCGAATAAGAGGACTGTGAAATATGTTTACAAGTAAAGATGACTAAGAATCTCAAAGGTAAAAAGATCTACTAACATACATGAATAGGTACATTTTGATATTTGTTTATCAAATGTTATAGTAACTAGAGGTGGAAATTATTATTTTATTGAATTATTGAGGATTACTCTAGTTATACTCATGTGTACCTTATGAAATCAAAAGATTGAGCTTTTGATGATCTTAAGATATATAATGCCATAGTTGAAAATCAAAATGATGCAAAAATCAAAGTTTTGAGAAATGATGGGGAAAATCATGCTTCTCATTAGATTTTCTGGCATTTTTTGAAGAAAAATGTATTGTACATCAAGCAAGTGTAAGCAAAGTTTTGAGAAATGATGGAGGAATAATACTTCTCATTAGATTATTTTGCATTTTGTGAAGAAAATGGTATTTTGCATCAAAACAAGTGCACCTTTCACATCACAACAAAATGGATTTGTGGAAAGAATGAGTTGAATAGTGATAAACATGGTTAATTCTATGATCTTAAGCGAAATTACCAATCAATTTGATGGTTAATTACCAATTTTGGATCTTTATGTTACTCTTCTCGTCAAACATACCATTTGATGTGTCAATTAAATTAATGGAAAGTACTAGGCAACCATTAGCACAATCTGAATATGCTAATACAATTGGAAATCTAATGTAAATTGGTATGTATAACACTAGAGCGGATATAGCTTTTATTGTATATATGTTATTTGGATCTATTGTTAATCCTAATATGGTGCATTGGAAAGCCATAAGTAGAATTATTGTTTACTTAAAGAAAACTACAAACTATGGTCTGTTTTATGGAAGACAATCAGTAGTATTAGAAGGATTTGCATATGGTAGTTGAAAATAACCAGCACAATTAATAACAAGTCAATCTTTGATGGGTTTTCAAACTTTCAAATGGTGCAGTCTCTTAAGCATAAAAGAAGCAAACACGTTTAGCTTATTCAACAATGGAATATGAATTTATAACGCTTATTGGAAGTTGGTAAGAAGCTCAATGACTATGGAATTTGCTATTGGAAATCATAGCTTTACATTACGATGGTAAGGCAACGATGTCTAAGGCATACGGTAAAATATACAAAAGAAAACATAGACATATTAGTTTGGGATATGTGTATGTTCGATAATTAATTACTGATGGAATTATTTCAGTCATTTATGTTCAAACAAATGATAACTTCGCTGATTCATTCACTTAAGGACTCATAAGATGTTTAATTAGTAGTACTTTTTGAGGAATGAGTCGTAAACCAATTGATAATAGTTAAGCATTCTATGGGCAATAACAAGCTATTGTATCCTGATAGTGATTGAGTATTAGGACATCGGGATTGTACTCATGAAATGATAGGAGGATGAGTGGAAAAAAAAAATGAAGTTCAAGTTTTAACAAGGCAGTGCTAAAGTAATAAGTTAGGTTGCTTCTAACAAAAGTTGGATAAACACTTGTAAATGTTTATGAATGTAGGAAAACACATGGCTATAAGACTACTAACACATAGGAAATTTTCAACGAATGTGTGTAAATTCATATATGTGATAATTCGTTAAACAAATGGAATCATTATTCAACATTTTATTGATAATTTTTTTTGTTAATGGAATTATTTGCATTAATTGAAGGGTCAAATCTTAATAGGTACCTTATTGTATGTATGGATTTATGTAAATTAGCATAGATAACAAACTAAATAGGTAAATGTTGAAATAATTTATTATCATGACAAGAAGTGATTGTTGGATACGAAAAAAAAGTTATTGTCGTATATGAGAAGAAGTGATTGTTGACATGAAGAGAAATAATGACTGATCATGAAAAATGATGATGGTTCCAATAGAGTACCTATTCCAAAAGATGTGTTGTTTGATTGTTTATGACTATAATTAAATCACACATTGTTCAATAACAACATTTTCTTCTTAATTACTCTTTTTTCTTCACAACACTCTCTTCTTCTCACACAACTTTGATAATACATTAAAGATGAAATTTTAAGAGGGAAATTGAGTACTTGCTAAATTTATTTCTTTGTAATTTTGTTGTACATCATGAATGCATATTTGTTTTAAGCCCAATAGCATCAAAAGTGGAAGTAAATAATATTTTAAGGACAGTAATTGTCCTCGGACATCAAAGTATTAAAGAACTATAAATTATCATATATTCATCAACGATCAAATTTTTTCAACAAATGAGTATCATAGACATGTTTGTATATGATAAACTAGAGACCCCAATCACCTTGTTTTATGTGAAATTGTTTAGTGCTTATTCCATCATGAGAGCACTGTATAGGAAGACATATGGGACTACTTGGAAGAATGAATTTGACCTGTTGAGTAATTATCACATGGTTCAACATCATTTTTTGGATACTAGCGTGCTTAATCTTGATGTTGAGGCAAGCCGAACACATTCAGTATCTTTAGAGAGATATTTCCGACATTCTCCAACTAAATCCACGTACTAAGTGATGATACAATTTTATGATCAACAAATAATTTGGTTATTTTGATTGTTACTCATGTGAAGGACGTGACATATGAATCATAATTGTAGTACTTCATTTGATGAAATGCTCATTAACACAAAAAAATGCCCAAGTGTTTTGGCCGACACTTCAATCGATGGAAGCCAGGAGACAATTGATTGACAATTGATAGCCAAAGCAAAAGATTTACAGCTATTGGAGATGGACAGTCAGTCAAGTGAAATCGGTCGACATGAAGACCAAATTTTGGTGGACAAAGATGTTGACAATGAAATGGTCAAGTGCTAAAGCAGGGGTCAACGAAATATATCACCTTGATCGGCTGGAATGAATGTAGGATGTAACCGTTAGATAGTGGAGCTGATGGTCTCGAAAACTATAAACATTTGTATATAAATGTTGCTAAAATAAAACAGGAGCCACATGGACCAGGTTTTAATTCTTAGTGACTGTTTATATAAGTATCTATTGTAGACTATAAATACTCGAAATGCATTCTTTGTGAAGGATTGCCCAATCAATCCAAGAACACATGTTGTTCGTCTTTATTTTAAATGTATTTTATATTTCCATGACCATTTAGTGATGATTATTCCCAATATTTATACCTACGAGTTTCTTGCCATTTACATTCCTTGTCCAAAAATCAGCAAAAATAACCCTTCAAACCCTCGTCGATTGGACTAGAATGTTACTTTCAAAGATTTTTTTCACTTTCTAGGTGCAACAAACTCCCTTTCATGCATAACCTCCTCTAATTAGTAGTTCATGAACAAATTTCCTATAATTCGCCTAGGGTGCAACAGATTTTGTCCAATTCATACTCGTTGCAGAAAAACGCACATATTCTATATGTCTAAGAAGATGAAGGTCGTCATTACAACCTCAAAAGAATGTCAAAATCATACATTACACAGAAAGCGTGTACTTCATGGCGGACCATCCTTTGGTCAAGCACTCTTTATCACAATGAATCCTTCCTCTTGCAATGGAAACGACAGCCGCGGAAGGAATTACAAGTACTGAAAAGATCAGCATTCCCAATGCACCGAAACAGGAAACTTTTATTCTGCCAGAGGATGAGGAGCAACATAGCAGTTCTTCGTTCTCTCAGGGAGGATCAACCCGGAAACTATACCGTGATTACACCACTTGTCTTGCCATAGTTTACATTGCACATGATATATTGACTTCAAGCGACATCACCTGACTTTTAATACTCAAGAAAAGCACCTAGAGAACTAAATGACTTTCATCATCCCGTATGCATACAGCAGTTTTATATTATACGTATGCAGCTGCTTTTCCACCTCGACAAACAAGCAGCGAATCTATACATCCTCTAGTTACATTAACTTAGATGAGAGAGAGAGAGTCATTCAGCAAGGCTGTGGGCGTGTTTGGACTATAAAAATGTCATTCCCCACAACACATCCCTCAACGTCCTGCGGACTGCCAAACTTCCGCTCAAGGAATAAACCGAGCGTGCCAAGCCGCTGACCAAGTTGTCTCCGGAAGATGGGGTCAGTCGTCAATGGTTTCTCACTATAATCCACTGTTAATTTAATCACCTCCCCATCAGCAGGACCTGATCCGAGGACCAATAGCTCCTGGCTAAAGTTGGCAAATGCTAATGTCTTAATGACCCCATCAAACTTACCACAAGACAGACGCCATGGTGTGCCCCGGGTGCCCGAGGCCAGGGTTTCACCAAGTCCTGGAGCTATCTCGGCCTCCACAGAATTGCTATCACGGTCTGTCGGGCTAAGTGTGTGGAGGACAAATGACAAATCCGGTGAAAGCATCTCTTGTACTAAAATTGCCATTGTAGCTTCTTTTTGAGGAACTTTAGCAGCTTGCCGGCTCAGAACCGCTCTCCTTGTGTACAAAGAAGCCCACACTTTGGAGATGGCATTACCAAAGACAGCTGGATTAGAAGGGCTCACGTTGGGAATTGAATCATATAGCCCAGCTGCAGACATTCCGGCTAAATCCTCAACATTGGCACTTGAACGGACGATTAAACGAGGGCTCCCTGGAAATATTTTCCCGATGCTCTCAATGATGTCTTTTGGGGGCTGCAGGGTACTTATCAGTTCCTGGAGCCATTGGCATACCCTGTCGAGTTCCCCATCCTCCAGTCTAGCCCTTTCCAATTCTTCCAGAAGAGAATTGAATGTGTCCATGGAGGCACTCCGTTCTAAAGCCAATTCCATGGAGCCAAAAGGTATTACTGCCCCGGATGGGACTTTGAAAGACGCCGGTACTCCTTCGTCATTGTAAACTGCCATGAGGAACAGCATGATGTTTAGCAAGATAAAATAAATAAATACTCTGAGATAATATATTTCAAGAGATTTCATGCAAACTCTGTAAACTGATCCATAATGTTCAGAGATTAAGACATGCAAATACATCAATTTCTGAGAAAGAGGCTATTTCCATGAGATGGAACTTGATGCTGCAGGGCCGTCCCCATCAGCATAAGGAAGTTCAGATGTGCAGATTAGGGACTCATGCTCCTTGCAAACCCGCAGGTTATTAACTTCGCTCATCCAGCCACACTTCTCTCTTTTTCTTTTGAAATATATTAAGAGGCAAGAAATGGTTCACACTAAAGAAACAAGAGAATGTTGGTCAGCTCAAAGAACTAAGAAAAAGATAGTCAGAAGGTTATAGTTCTCATGCAAGGTAAATTATTCAGAGACCAAGAAGAATCTATGCCATGCCTACTTAAACAACATCCAAAACTAGAACTTCAACTCTTAGTATCCAAGAATGGCAGATTCCACCGTGATTACATTGCTTGGCACCTGAGCAAGAACGAACTAGAATGAACCATCTGCATGACAATAATCCATGTCCCAGGGTAGTAGAGCTTTCATGATTAGTGAGATATTATGCAGTGCAATGCAATGCAGAAGAAGTGTCACTGACCCTTGTGGGAAGCTTCCGCAAGAGAAGCTAACAGACCACAAGCAGCAGCCTTTGCACCTGATGTCTCCACCTCTGCATCGACAAGTGGTACAACTCCACGGGAAGCATCCTGATTGCAAAATTCTTTTAATGAGTTTGAGATAAGCACTTCCCAAGATATATTAATCCAGTTATATTTTCACAAGAAAGGAGGAGAATATAAATGCATTCACCAAATAAAGATCAAAGAAAGTTCTAACATCTCTTAAAGAGAGGGGGAATGAATAATTTTGTTTTCCCATTTAAGGATATTCAGAAGAAACAAGATAAGTGCTTCCCAAATTTCTGGATAGAGGAAATAAGAATAAACCTTTTTGGTGTGAGCAGCTGTGGCAATAGGTGAAGAATGAGGTTCAGATACTCCAGCTTCAGACGAAATACTTTGTGGTTTCCCATTCTCGCTGGTCTCCGATGTTGATTGCAATATAACACCTGCTGAAGATGCCTCCAACCTGAAATTGCCCAAAAGCATATTCCAAGGGTAGGAAATGAAGAGAAGGAAAGGAGAAATCCTAGAATGAAACAATGAGATGATGTGCATCATTTAAAGCAGTGGATCGTCAATCACATCTACATTTATCTAGAAACAGACCTCACAAACTTTCCAGCAAGTTTCTGCAAGTCAGAAATTGTATCATCAGCTTCACACGTCACAAAGACAATCTTTTCCTGCACATGGTAAGTTATTTTATCAGTATCTTCAAATTTGATTAAACTTTATGCACAGTCAACTGTTAGAAGAAAAACTTAACCTGCCGGGCCCTGACACCAAGATGAGATAAGTGAGGCAGCTCCTGCAGAAGTATAACGCCTCCTATGTTACTTCCCGAAGCTGTCACCTGGAATTTAATCTATCACGTTAAGCCTTCATCTTACAAATTTTAGGTACCTTCTAGATTAAATAACAAGTGCTGTGCAGCACGAGTAGCTTGATAGAAGGTAAAAAAAATACCTCTTCATCTCCATCAGCTCTCTTGACGATAAGAATGACCGGTCCACTTACAGATGATGGAAGTGACCCAGGGTTGATTCTATCGACCTGGACAAGAAACCCATGAATAGGCATATAACAATTTGTAACCAAAAAATTTGGGTTTACTCTCCCACCATTGACATACCTGAACTAATGTTCCAACAGCAGCTCCAGAAACAAGAACATCCCAACCTTGAGAACCAATTACACTCCTAATAGCTTTCAAGAGTAGAGTACAAATTTTTGAAACCTGAAAAATCACACTAAGAAAGATTTCCCAAAGGTCAAGAAGCTGCCATAACTTTAAATGAGAGATGAGATGCATGTGAACTCGGAATATGGGCAGCAGAAAGCACAAATGCACTAAGCAAATTCAAGGGGAAAAAAAAAAAAAAAACAGGATTATTAACTCCAATGATAAAACAAAGTAAAGTAATATACCCAGCACGGATCTCAGCTTCTGTGTATGTCGTAACACTATTCTTGGGAATTCCAAAGCACTTCCAAGCATCTTCAAAGCAGAAAGGTAGTTTCAAGTCTATGAGTTTAATAAAATTAACATATATCCACACACACACACACACACACACGGTACTCATGCACACACAATTTTCCATTAGGAATGTTTCTTTATACCTCAACTTTAGCAGGAAATATCTCAAGAAGTGCTTCAGAATATTCTTCTGTTAACCTCCTCGACCTATCAAGAGTTGCTTTTAGTCTCAATGCCCATATCATTTTGCCATCTTCACTGCCTTATGAAGACAAAATGAACACAGAATATTAACTACAAGTTGGCACGTACATACTAAGCTCTGAACCTGCAAAGTCAGATATAAAATGACTACCTTCCTTTTCGGAAAAGCCTCTTTTCTTCCAAGCAAGAAGTTCATTCCGCAAAGCAGTACATTCTTCCACTTGCCAACTTGATAGCCCCAGTTGGCAAATGCCAACAATGAGTGCATCAAGGAGATTATCCCAAAAACTCATGTTCTGTGCCACGTTCTCAGCCAACCAAGAAGTCCCTCCACTAGCTTCAATGGCATTAAGGAATCTATGCAGATATGCATCATAAAAATTAATACAGTTCCAAGTATGTGGTAGAACAGGAACAAGGAAACAAAATTAAGTTGGGAACTAATTCATCAAATATTTCAACATATTATGGCATGAAAGAATTGTTCACTTGCACATCGTAATATTTAATGCTATCAAAGTATAGATACTAAACCACAACTTCATCTTGTATAGCTTGAGCTTTTGAAATAGTTAATAGTGGTCCTACTGAATTTTACATGGTACCAAAGCATGAGCTTCCAAGTTCAAATTTTTCTAGGCATATAATTTGCCTCTCCATTGATATATTTCCACACTCTAGTCTTAACTCTTAAGCCAAAGTTCAACCTATGTCTGAAGGGGAGTGCCAAACTACTTAAAAATTAAACCAATATTTCATCTAATAGTTTTTTCCTTTTTTATTAATCCAGGGACACAGATGCGGAGACCTGGCTTACTAGAGACCCATGGAACACCTTGCAAGCCCAATGAATCAATTAAGTCCATATTTTTTTGGCTTGTGCAAGTGGCTCTAACCCGGAGCAATTTGCTTGAAGTTGGTAGGCTTAATCTTTTAAAACAGTTGGTTGTGGTACACAAAATTTTCCACGTTATTCTGAAAACAGCATCACTTAGGAGTCTGAAAATACTAATTTAAGAAGGCATCATGATTCTGACCATAGTTTCACCAAACACTGGCATCATATTTTTTTAAAACTTATCAATGCTTTAATCTATGACGCCACTGACAAAGATGGATTGCGTTAGATACTAACATCTGATTATTTCAAAGACTGGGAATCAAATCCAGTAGAGAGTAGCTTATGGTCCAACATGGGAAATTTAAAGTCTTCCCAAAAGAATTATCTCTCATGTGAAATATTTTAGTGGGTCCCTAATGTCCTTAGTAGATACATACCTATAAGACAGCCACATGCTGTATAATCAGAAGATACAGGAATTTCTTTTGCCATTAATACAAACATTTATTTCACAGCTTTTTTTTTTTTTTTTTCCCACACAGTTCACATGTGGAGACTTTGAACTTTCTGATGAAAGTCAAATTAACAGAAATGTTTCTATATTACAACATCCAGAGAAATCAACTAGAGTAGGGAAGACTTCAAATTTAACAACAGAACATTGGCAGAAAAGACATTTCAAGCAAAATGGTTCCAAAACCACAAATAGATGCTTAATTCTATCGTGAATTATTTAAGCCGGATGTGGACAAGAAATAAAGTACCACAAAATTGCAGTTTCCAAGGAATCAGATCAAGTAAGCTTAATAAGCTTAAGCTAGATATTTGACAAGTCTTTTGATATCAGCACAACACAAGCACAAAGTAGAAAAAAAAGGCTCTTACAACAAACAGGTCAATTGAAATGACTCTCCGCTACATGCTTTTTGAATCCCTAAGATTTAAATAAATAAAAAATAAAACTGGGGAGCTATGTACTGAAAGTATTTATACAGTCATGATAGAGAGAGCTGAGGACTATTTGTCTCAAAATGATCTACTACTAGCACTAGAAAGGGGAAACGACACCACAAGTGCCATAACTTTTGTACAGCTCTCACTTAAGTGCCATTATTATTTTTTTGATCAATTGAGTGTCATAACTTTCATACGACACTCACTTGAGTGCCATAATTTTTTTTTATTTTCAATCACTTGAGTGTCATAACTTTTTAAAAATGTTCCCCACAAGTGTCATACCACCTCAGATTTTCAACACTTGGGTGAACGTTTTTTAAAAATTATGACACTCAAGTGATCGATTGAAAGTTATGTCACTAAAATGAATATTTTTTAGAAGTTATGGCACTTACGCGATCGAAGGCGAATCTATCAAACTTGATCAGCCATTAACGAGTAATCCTAATGTGGGTGGCGGGATACTTAACGTGTTAGCTACAGCACTGCACGGGTCGATACGCACAGCGCCTCCTAACTAGCAGCCGCGGTAGAGGAAACAAATGAAAAAAAGTATGTTAACACAAAAGAAGAAAAAATGAAATAGTAAACAAAAAAAATCTTAAATACTTGGCATAAATATAAAGAGAAATTGTCTAAGCAGAAACTTTTTCTATGACAGAAATTCCTAAGTCATCCCAAGGCAACAAGTAAAGTCACACATCCACACAGAAGATCTGACTTGTTCAAACATTCAGTTACCATACAAGTACGAAGAAAGGAAAAAAGCATTGTGGAAATGAGCATGGAGACCATTTTATCATGTGCCTTAATAAGAGCTTCTTTCACATTTCCCCATAATACGTTGAAGTGGTTATCTCTATTTTCTCTGAAGCTTCATTCACGATTAAGGCACAATAAACTTCTGATATGAATATTAAAGATGATAATCATTCTGAAAGAATCTGAAAGAAGCATTCTGGCGACATGCTGATCCAGAGAACAGTCTTTTCTACTTTTGCTTTGTCAAGTCCAATAACGAAATGGGATCAATGCTGCATGAGGGGTTTGCCAAAAACTCACGCCATCAGTAAGCTATCAACAGAACACACCTGCTTAAGAGCACAAAAGAATAGTCCTCAAGGCCAATCTCACAAAGTCGCCACTGTACCAAAAAGGAAAATGAGAGGATATTAGATGCTGATCCATCAAAACTTCAGATTATGATGTTTCTGGATAGGTTGCTCAGAAAAGAGTAGAAATGATTTCACCTTTTGACGCGCTGCAATTGCAGCATCAGGGGCATCATTTCGAAGACCACTTTCGAGACCTTTTGCAATCAATTCCCTTGTTGCAGTCAAAGATTGCATGGTTTGCATCAACAGATCAAGGGATTCACTGGAAGTATCCAATCTCTAAATGAACAAAACAGAAACAACCACATAAACAGTGAGAAACACTGTATAAGTAGACATACAGTAGAAATAAATTGAAATAAGATCTGCATCAGTGGGGTCTTCTTTGGAGGGAAGGAAAGGCCAACTCAATCTCAAAATTGCTTGTCTTCTATGAAGTGGAAAGAACTTTATATTTGCTTGCAAAAAGGTACATGCATCCATGTACTGCTGCTTTATCCTCGATTAATTTGTAATCGAATAATAAGTCACCGAATCAGGTAAGTCAACTGTTATGGATGCAAGGAAGGAACTACATAATGGCAAGATTCTTGAGGTCATGCCCTTGTTCAATACAACAGGGGCACTGCCAGCCATTCTTGAGGTGTGTTCGTCCATGACCCAAACAAGACTGCGCTCAGCCAACTTTAAGGGGACAAATATAACAGCAATACAGGACTTAACATTCCCTGCGTGCCATCAGTATATGATATAGAGAACAAGTCATCATTAACTGGCAGTAACAGCCACCAAGTGGCACCATTATTTTGAATGCTGTACAGAACAATTATCAGAAGACCGACAATCAAATGTCATATTACATGCAAAGTGGAGATCCTAGTGCACATGCTTGATTGTCCCACCACAGTGACTGAACAATCCAACAGCATGACAGAAGCGGCAGGCAGATAGTCAAGTGATAAAGTTTATAGTGCAAGGCAAGGAATCTATCTCAACAGTAAGTAACAAACAGTTATCTGCATGAGCTCCATAACAAACATAACACCAACAATCAAATGTCACATTACATGCAAAGTGGAGATTCTAGTGCACATGCTTGTTTGTCCCACTGCAGTGACTGAACAATCCAATGGCATTACAGAAGTGGCAGGCAGATAGTCAAGTGATGAAGTTTATAGTGCAAGGCAAGGAATCTATCTCAACAGTAAGTAACAAAAAGTTATCTGCATGAGTTCCATAACAAACATAACAAGCCAATTTTAAATTAAAAAAAGTTACAAAAAGATTTCACAAATAAAATTCTCACATAAAAGCATATTTCTATTACCTCTTTGCATTCAAGAAAGAGCTTAAGAGTTGACAATGCCCGTTCATCCAACGATTCTCTGATAGACTCAAGTTGTTCCCCAAGGCTGCAATGGAAAAGGTATAGTCCATAAATAAATGATAATCAATAATCAATTGCAGTTGATCAACTATTGCTGTCAAAATACAAATATAATGAGGCCCTAATGGTCCCTTTAGTTGGCCTTTTCGTTTCCTTTGTTTATCTATGGAGTTATTTTAGTTATCTATATAATGGTTAAAGACTTCAATTTCATCAAAGCTATGAAATCTTATATGACAGACCTTCCAGCATTAAAAAAATCCTTCAGCTCATGATGAAAAATTTTGAATTGCTCCACAAATGCTTCACTATATTGTCCTGGGTTCTTGGTGATTCTGGCAAGCATTGCTTCAGTAGCAATTAAATCCTCAGGACCAGCATTCCGATGAAGCTTGTTTTGTATTGTATGCTTTATTTCTTGCTGCATTTCAGGGGAAAAAAACAAAGAAACAAGTTAAAGTGAAGTTCACAGACTACCTTAAACCTGTAACTGAAGAGATTCACACACCAAGTCCCTCATGAAGCACAACCTTGAGGTCATGGGGAATGTCATTTCGATGTGCAATATCTCTTATTCGAGTCAGAGGAACAGATGCGGTAAATTCAGCCTTGAAAGATGGCAGACATGGATGAATTTTGCGAACCACCAGCACTTCCTGAATAGGATGTCAAACACAAGCAGTGACTATCGTAGGAGAAGACTACATAACAATTACACAACGAATATGCAGATATACAAATGTATTTACATGCTTAACAGTGGCCCAAAAAAATAAGGCACTATACTCCTATCTCAAGTGCTTCACAGTTGCACTTAATGAAGAATAGGGGCTTTTAACCTTTTTCTCAGAAGTTACACGAATTCCCAATAGATGATGTCTGAGGAAAGCAGTTAGTTACAACACCACCCCCACACTCCACCCCCACCAAAAAAAAAAAAAAAAAAAAAATCTTTTCCATAATAATAATTAATAAAATAGTTCACAGTGATAGCAGTATGTACCCGGCAATTCTATGCCAAAGATATGCTATCTTTGTATGAAAAACCACCTTCTGAATCCATCAGTACGGTACATTTATTGCAAAGTGTTTTACCAAAAAGATGCCCTTTACTGGAAGCAGGGCATTTAACTTATAGTGAAAATGCTCTCACCTTTATGATGTTGGATACCAAAACAAGCAAATGTATGATATTTTCCACATTAAAACTAAGAAGAACTGACAAAATATACATCACAGAACATTTGCAAGGAATTGGCCACTGGATGAAGCATCCTCAAGCTTTCAAAGTGGTGTAGTACAGGTAATAGGACAAAGTGGTTTCTCCAGTGATAGTATGAAACATATCAGAAAAATTAAGCAGGCTTTTCTATTAAAAAAAGTCAATTCTTTTATAAGAAGGAGAAGAAGGGAAAAAGAACAACTAGGATTGAATGCACATGAGACGTGGTACAACAGAAAGACAAAAGCATGACACATATAAAAGTCTTTTCCCACTAAGCAGGGTAAACAGGACATTCACACAGAAACACACACACGTCACCTTAGGGGAAGCATCTTTCCTGCAAGCAATCCTCTCCAATTCCCGGAATATGAGTCTAGATATCTCTGCATGCCTATTTGGCCGATGATGACCTCCATCTTCAAAGCAGGGAATTTGTCCTGTGTTTATCCACTGCAGAAGAAGAAGCTCTAAGAAGACCACAAAGAATCAACTCAAAAGTGCAGTTTGGAACTTAGTCAGGTAACTATACCTTCAAATAGATGGCAGAGTTTACAAGAGCCTCCAATTGGTTTTCACCTTGAAGGTTTTCAACTATAAGCTCACGAACAACTTCAAGCTTCATTAACACAAGTTAAGAGACATGACAATGTCAATTGAATGATATAAGCTGCACCCTTACATTCATTCATTTCTTCATATCTCAAGAGTTTTAGGAAGTCAATTCAGCCAGGAACAAGCTAACCAGAATCATCCACCAAAAAAGGTCACTTTCTAATCTAACAATCATCTCAGATAACCTTGGAAAAAAAAATGCAAAACCAAGTGTCAACCTTCAGAATCAAACCAAAGACATTGGATGTTTATCTGCTAATGTAAGACATGCTACATGTAGCAAATTTGCATAATAGATTTGAAGGCAATCCATTGTCTGGGGAAAGAAAGAGAGGAATGTTAATGGAGCGCATAATAGTCTCTGCATATGTCATTACCTTACGCCACCAGTTCCTTGCATTTCGATCACCTTCGACCAGCTTTAAGGCCACTCCTTCAAGACCCGAAGTATCCCATCGCATTTCTGTCTCTCTATCCCTGTGCTCATTGGAGCGCATAAAACTCACAGCCTTCCCCTGCCATTGCTCCACAAAGGGGCTTGTCTCTGCCTCAGCAAGAGCAGCTGTATCATTAACTGCAGCACCATTATCTCCATCGTTGTTGAACAGCTCCTCACCAGTCTCTTCAGAATCCATAGGCATCAATTCCACAGCCTCCTCAGTCGCATTCCACTTGCAAACCATTCCATACTTCCCTCCTTTGGGCAGCTTGAGGACTCGATTATCCCCAGATTCCCATGCCACACTCTTGTCTTTCCTATCAATGACAAATTTATATTCAACCGATTCACCTCCTTTCAGTTCTAACTCACATACCCATCCACTCTTGGTCCAGTCCATTGCCACCTTTTTCTTCCATGATCCCAATTCTCTTGCGGATCCTAAGATTGCCACGCTCTCCCCAAATTCAACTTGGTGATCCAGCCGAACACTGAGGTGCACCATCTCCTGTCCTGGCTTTGATTTGATCTTCTTCCCTTTCTTGTCCCCTTTCTTCTCCCCTTCTCTGCAATAAACACACAATGTTATAGCTTCTACCAGGAGCCTCCTACTGTGTCGGAACAACTTAAATAGCAATTTTCACACAAACCGCCCAATCATTCTTTGTCATTTAACACCGCATTCGAAGAGAAACCTCAACTCAAGACGGTATCAGATAATTAATGCCGCTAAACTCTATTGCAAGAAGAACTCAAAATAAAAACAGAAAAAACTCTTTTTTTTTCCGCACCGATTCTCGTTCAAGAAATAGACCCCACATAAACTCCTTCCACACTAGAGACTCAGACAAACCTTGGATCAAGAATTGCATAAAACAACTCAATACTTAACTCCGAACCCAGTACTTGATCAGACGACATAAGTAAACTATAACAAATCCACCGAGAAAGAGAGAGAGAGAGATACCTGGTTTCAGTGCTGGAAACGCCGCGAACAACCGTGGAGGGGCGACCCCGAGCGGCGTGAGCTCCATGCATCCACCTGAGAGAATCTCGAAGGGGAAAAGCAATGCTGCTCTTCAAGAACGAACTGGTTGCAGAGTTCCCAGAAATGGGATGCAAAGATTTAGCTAGCCTTCCGCTACCATCTTGGACGAAACTCGCGGACCAATGCCATCCACGCCAAGAACCCATCACCCACTCTCAAAAAGATGGCAACTTGAACTGAACAACAGCAAAAAGACGGCAACTTGAACTGACGAACAGGATGCCCAAGTCAACCAGACTCAATCTCAAACGCGAAAACCGTGGAATCAGAAATCAAGAAAGCGTCGTGGGTTGACAAGGGAGACGCTCCCCGAGATGATCATTATCTCGAATCTCGATGGGTACCCACGTGGACAAAGAGATGAAGGTGTCTCAAGCAGCGAGCTTCAGCTACGGCAACGTTAATGGGCCCTCTGTCCGATCAATTATTAATAAATTATCAGATCGCTACTTCTTCTTTCTTCATTTGGAAAAGATCAAGCTGCTCCTTCCTGGATTCTATCGCGGAGTGGCTTATGTGGCTTTCGTTGAGCGGCAAACCAGCGGTTCGCTTTTTCTCACCTCTACCGCCATCGAGATATCTTCCCCTTCATGGGATCCACATGCGATATTTTCCCTTTCTTTTCTTCTCCTGTTCTCTTCTCTTCTTTTTTTTGCATAAAAATGGAGAAAACCATATTTGTTTCTCTATTAAAAAAGGAGATGCCGAGGGTCGGCCGGTGATATCGACCGGCGAAAAGAACGGTGAAGTCGCAATCCAGTTGCTTGGACCATCATCGGGTTCTCTTGTTTGGAAATCAAATGGTCACCTCGATTTCGATCTCTCTTGTTCTATATCCCCAAATGTCTATGGCTTCTTTGAGACTTTGCCCTCAATTAGGATTCGAAGATGAACTCAAACTCAAGGTACGTTTGATTCAGCTTTTTGAAAACCTTCTCGGAAAATCTTGAGATGTTTGACTACTATTCTCAAAGAGTTTTAAATTGAAAGCTTGCATTTGGAAAAGATAAAAACTTATTAGAAGTCCAATTTTACCCATTTTATAAAACACTCTCCTTGACTCTTACTCCTAATCTTTTCTGTCTCCCATGACGACTGCTCCATTCCTTCACTCCACCCCCTCTCTCTCTCCTTCACTCGCTCGACTTATAGTCTTTCTTTGGGGCTCTCACTCACTCTCCTACAGGTAATTAGGATTTGCTTCTTGGTCCTAATTTGGTCTCGATATGTCAATTCAGGACAAGAACAAAAGGCCCACCATCGTTTTCTTATGATTTTAGATTTTTTTCGCAAGTTAAGTTGACCTATTTATAATAATTTAATATCATGAGAGGAATCCGCGATTCACATAAAATGACATTCAAGTAATTGGAAAAAAATGATATTTAAATAAGCGCTATACAAAAATTATGATATTTATCATTATATATATTTTTTTCAATTTCTTTGTCAATGCTCACTGCATTACTCAATAAGATTTCATGATGCAAATTGTTAGCTCTATTTTGTGGACAATCGACGCGTGCAATCCGGAGATGCTATTCTTTTAAGATTCATCGATATGCAGCTTCTATCGAGTAAGACACGTGATTCTTCCTTTGGCTATTGCACCAAAGGATATGTGCTTTTCCCCCCTTAAGGTGTTGCCATCTTTAAGACATGATTGACACGCACGGTCCTTCTGTTTTTATCTTTTTTAGCATTCAATATCATACCTAAAAATGTGAAGTTTTATTCTTAAACTTCCAAAAAATTATTATTATTTTTTTTTTTTTGTGACCGAGGATCTGCCGAAGCCTGCTCTTGTCGGCTTACGCCAATTTGGGGTCTCATGAGCTTCTGCGATGGAGGCCCAATAGAGACTATATCCCAAAGAAAATTGGCCCAATAACCCACTGCCGGGGCCCCCCACTTTAATCGCTAACAACGTAGGGTTTGGAACCTTGACCTCTTTCGCTAGAGAAGAGATCTCAACCAACTACATTGCCCACGGGTTGGTAAAAATTGTTAATACTATGAAAAACCCTAAACTATACCGGTGATAAATTTATTCAACATTGATTTTTTTAATCACAAAAATCATAAATTAGTATATTTGTGATAAGTTTTTTTTTTAAATATTTGTGATAAGTTTATCTCAAATGACTACAAAAAAAACCCTAAACTAGTACATTTATGATATATTTACCCCAAACTAATTTTTTTTACAGTCAAAAACTCCAAATTAGTACATTTGTGATAAATATATAATCTATTTAATTGGATTAATATCACAAAAAATTACAAAACTAGTATAATTGTAACAAACAAAGAATAAAATCTCAAATCGATACACTAGTCAACTGTTATATGTCATCTAACTCAGTATATGGATAGTAAAACTTAATAAAAACTAATAAGGATAAATTTATTACAAGTATATCAATTTATGGTAAAATTGTCAAAGATATAATAGTTTGAGATTTTCGGTAGTCAAAAAATTAGTTTTGGGTAATATATCACATGTGTACTTGTTTGATTTTTTTTTTTTGTGGCATTAACCCTTCAAAAAAATTCATAATCCTTCTGCTAAAAAATCCGACACCGTGAATTAACATTACCATCATTTTACGTTAAATTGATGCTAAATTTGCCTTGATGGCGACGTCCAAGATATGGGCGTAAAAAGAAAGCAAAAAGATTTGTTGACTTAGGAAAATGGATTGGCAACACATAATCATTATTTTGAGGTACTGAAAATCTTAAAACTTATAACTAAAATGTAATTGATTTCTATTTTTTTTTGAAATGCAATTAGATTCTAAAACTTGTTAAATTAATTTAATTAAATCCTTAAGTTAATTATATCCAATTAGATTACCCAAAAATGATGACGTGTCTTATTTTTTTTTATTTTCTTAAGACATGTGGCAATGATGTATTGCTCATAAACACCACGTGAGAAAAAAAATTCAATTTTTGTTTTTGAAAAACTAAATTAGATTAAAAATAAAAAAGTTAAAAAAACCCAAACTCAAATCAACAATTTTGGCCAAGCCTTTGTTGTTGGCCACTGCCATAGCCACCGAAAAAGGGCTGGTGAAGGTTGTGTGGGCCTTTCCAAGGCTTAGGGACCCTTGCCCGAGGCTAGCAAGGGCCTGGTGGCCTAGATCCAGGGGAAGGCATGACCGTCACCGGCGCTAGTGTGGAGCTAGCGAGGGCTTGGCCATAGATGTTGAGTTCAGTTTGTATTTCCTTTTTAGCTTTTTAATTTTTTTTCATTCTAATTTAGTTTGTGTTCCTTTTTTATTTTTTTAGTATTTTTCTGATGTGACACTTAATGGGCTCCCTGAGATCTCCACATGTCTTAAGCAAATAATAAAATAAGACATGTAAGCATTTCTCGTGAATATAGTTGAACGGAATTAACAAAATGACTTCTTTAAATCATTTAACAAATTTTAAAATTTGATTATAATTTTTGAAAGTTTTAAAATTGAACTAAACTTTAATTACAAATTTTAAGATTTTTAGTGAACTTTTCCATTATTTTGGCTCAATAAGTGGTTGACGTGACAGTCAAATAGCAGAAAATTGCATGTTCTTTGGCGACGTGCTTAGCTAAGGAACCATATTAAGCAAACTTTTAAAAGCTGATTAAGTTCAACACACACAAAAATAGAGGGACAATAAACATTAAAGAAAAATTCAAGGTCCACTCATGTTACTTGTCTTCATCTTTAAAAAGGAAAGTCATTAATAGGTGTCAAAAAAATTGTGGGAAAATTTCAAATAAGGACCTGACATCATTTTCTCAAAAGATGACCTAAAGTGAAGTTTGTCTCAAATAAGGACCCAAAATACCTTCATTTTCTCAAAAGAGAACCTGGAAAAATTCAATAAATGCATCTCCGATGCATATTCCACTCTTTTTTAATTTTTAGTTGTCTTGTTCTTTATTATTACTTTTTTTTTTCGGGTCAATGGTGGCACTATTCATCATCTTCTTCATCCCATGTTCATCTTGTTCTAAAAAACATCGGACTTGAACAAGGCAACCAAAAATGAAAAAAAAAAAATGGAAAAATTAATACGAAATAGGTGTCAAAAAGATTGTCTAGCGGTTTTGGATTTTCGATATAGGAATTAGCTATTTATCTATAGCTTGGGGTAGTTTTCATTAGTAGTCACTGAAATTCAGCAATTTTTTCAATTGAGTCACTAAATTTTATTCTCTTTCACCGAACTAACTAAACTTTTTCCTTCTTTTCAATTGATGCACTCCAATCAGAATCCAATCAATTTCCCATTGAATTACTAACGTGATAAACGGGTGATGATGACATGCCCTTTGGAAAATTGGTAAAATTTTTGTTGAAGTGAGTTGATGGAGAAAAAGGGTAAGTTTGATGCATTGGGTAAATCTGGTGACTCGATTTACGAAAATAACTAAAGTTCAGTGATCCTAAAAGAAACTTATCCATCTTCTTGATAATATCATAATTTATGAAGAAGAACGTTGTTTGTGAAAGCAAACTCTTGCGATTGATCGTGATATTACGTAAACATGTGACATACGATTTTATCATTGCATGATGTACTGCATAACGTGATAGATGCCAGTGCATGAAGATATCAGCAAGCAATGATTTCACATGCAAGAGAAGTCAATTGGGTGTTTTTTTTTTTTTATTCTTCCTTTCGTGGGTTTTAGCAGTCTCTTCGTTGACGATTTGGACTCGATTTTCAGTGCCATGACCTTTGCTGGTGAGAGACGTTAGCAACTCCTTTTACTGGCGCAAGCAATCCTTGGGGGTGTATCTGCCTTTTTGTGGAGACCAAGAGAGAGAGAGAGAGATGCTTATCGTCCCGATTTGAAAAGAAAAATCGAGTTTCGATGAGATCTTCATGCAAGAAAGGAAGGGATCTTAGAGAAGAGGACGAATAAGGAAACAATTTGACAGACGAAGTGCTAATCTTCACTGTAATTGTGGACTATTGTGACGGAGATCTCAAAAAGTCTACTCAGCCAGTCTAATTTGGACTTTGGAAAATGTAACCAGGAAGGAAACTACACATGGAACAGGATCTGGCGAGGGTTCCAGGCGAGGGCATCCCGGTTATCGCCGGCCTTCGCCTATGGCCGGAGGTCACTGGCAATCACCGAGGCCCTAGTGACCGACGGAAGGAAATAGGAAAAAAAGAGAGAAAAAAGAAAAGAAAAAAATAAAAAATTTAGAAAATTTTTAAAAACTGCAAAAATTGTCCATGGCAATGCCGGCCCTGTCCCATAGGACGATTGACATTCACATGAGCAATTGCCAAATAAAATGGACCGGAATGATTATATTAATAAATTATCAAAAGTTTTAGGATTAAATCAGCCAAATTAAAAGTTTAGAACTGAATTGATATTCGTAATTTTTTTTTTTTCAATTTGTCTTATTACATCTCCTTGAGAATCAAATAAGCATCTAGGCCATAAATGGCATGAGAGTATAATACAAGGCAACTACAAAAAGGTCATATGAAAGCTTATTATACCAAATTGTGTTGCTTCCGAAATTGGAAAAGCCGATGGGGTTATTTTACTGTGTAGTGGTTGCCGATGAAAGGCAACAGCTCAGGAAAAGTTGGCACATGTGAGCATTAAGTACACAATCTCCATGACTAATTTGAAAGAAGAAAGTCCCCAATGGCGTGCCTAGTCCTGGACGCTTGAGCCGAGATCCTCGACACTCGACTCGAAATATAACTTGATGATTTAATTTATCTCTTATATCACATAAACAGTGCATATCTTTTTAGAAAAAAATCAAATCAATTTTTCCTTACTAAATGACGGAAAATATATTATAGATCATTTTCTAAATCTTAGGCTATCACTAAAAAAAATTATCGATTTACCATGAAATAATTTCCTGAAAAACATTTTCAGAAAATGTCGCGTTTGAGCCTTACGTCGCAAAGCTACCTTTTGATTTTGTGCCACTGCTATTACTATGTAACGTTACCAAGCAGGCTAAGACCCATTGAGGGATTCCATAAGTAAATAAGATGCAAGGATAACCATGGAAGGTTCATTAAAAGGACATGAAACCTTTCCTTCTTTGCTTCAATGCCTAGGTTTTAATTCACGCGTTCATGTCAAAGCTTGAATCCTCTCTCTCTCTCTCCCCCTCTCTCTCTCTCTCGTTGAGTGTTTTTTTTTTTTCGCTGAAAATCCAACCCGAGATCATCAGATGGAGAAATCAGTGCGCAGGAGCTGCTACAAGCCGTGCCAGGTTACGTCCCTCGTCACCCTGTTGTGCTTCGCGTTTCTCTGCTTGGACTACTTGACCTTCAATGGCGAGAGAGACGGCTTCTACTTCAGAATCAACTACCATGGGCGTCCGACATCTGCCGAGACGAAGCAAAACGGAAAGCAGAGCTCTGATTCTCTCCGACTTGTGGCAAACGTCGATGATCACGGGGTTAGTGCTACGAGCAACTCTGGCAGTGCAAGAACCGGGGGTTCGGATAAGCCTGATGAGGTGGAGGAGAGCCTGAACGGTAGGAATGAATCAGATGCAGGGTCAGCACCGAGGGGCGACCAAGAATCTGCGGAGTATGTCCCTGTCCAGGTCCTAGGCAAAGGTGATCGAGATATGACGCACCCGAATAAGGAGAGCGCAGACCCGTGCTCGGGCCGGTACATCTACGTTCACGACCTCCCGAGTAGATTCAATGACAAAATACTGAAGAACTGCACGTCCCTCATCAAGTGGTTCGACATGTGCCCGTCCGTGGTCAATGAAGGTCTAGGTCCCCGAATCGACGATTCTAGCGGAGTCCTTTCTCATGGAAACTGGTTCGCGACCAATCAGTTCTTATTAGAGGTAGTGTTCCGCAACAGGATGAGGCAGTACGAGTGCTTGACCAACGACTCCTCGCTGGCTTCTGCTGTTTTCGTCCCCTTCTATGCCGGGCTCGATGTTGGCCGCCACCTCTGGAATTTCAGCACGTCGGTTAGGGACTCTCTCGCGCAAGATCTCACCAATTGGCTTGCGGATAGACCGGAGTGGAACAAAATGTGGGGGATGGATCATTTCCTAGTCGGAGGAAGGATCGCTTGGGATTTCAGGAGATACAACGACGTTTCTGACTGGGGAAACAATCTTATGTTCCTGCCCGAGTCCAAGAACATGACGATGCTATCGATCGAGTCGAGTTCTTGGAACAATGACATCGCCATACCATATCCCACATATTTTCATCCCTCGAGCGAGGCTCAGGTCCTTGAATGGCAAAACAAAGTGAGAACACATGAGAGGCGGTACCTGTTTTCATTCGCTGGGGCCCCACGACCGAGCCTGGAAGATTCTATCCGAAGCGAGCTCATTAACCAATGCAAAGCCTCTAATGGGACATGTGCATTGCTGAACTGTGGCTATGTTGTGAACAAGTGTGATGATCCGGTTGAAGTGATGAATGTCTTCGAGAGTTCTGATTTCTGCCTGCAGCCGCCCGGTGATTCCTTCACTAGGAGGTCAACTTTTGACTCGATACTGGCCGGCTGCATTCCGGTTTTCTTCCACCCTGGATCAGCGTACGTGCAGTACATTTGGCATTTACCAGAGAATAATTCCAAGTATTCAGTTTTCATACCCGAAGACAAGGTGAAACATGGACACATCAACATCAAACAAGTATTGAGTAGGATTTCCCGGGATGCAGTACTCAGTATGAGAGAGGAGGTTGTACAGCTGATCCCTAGGATTGTATATGCAGATCCAAGGTCCAGAGATCATAAGTTCCAGGATTCCTTTGACACTGCCGTAAAAGGAGTTTTGAAAAGAATAGAGAGCATCAGGAGAAGAGTTTCCGATGGCAAGGATCCTAGTTCTGGATTTTCAGATCAGAACAGTACAAAGTTCAACATGCCCAGGACAGCCTAGGAAAAACAACAGGATCTTTCAGATTATAAAGAACCAAGAAGCATTCTAGATGGACAGAAATTGAATTTGAGATTTTTTTTTTGTCAGTTTTAAGCTTGCGCAGATGATTTTTTCAAGCGTATCTTCTCTCTTCGTCCAGGATTGAATTTCTTCGATCTCTACCCACCGCATCAAGGATGAAATATTTGTAATGTACAAGAGACTGCAAACCAATAATGTACTTGAATCTGTTAAAGCTTGAATCGGATGTTGATTAGTTCAGGTACAGTTATGTTTGCATCTAATTATGTTTTTGTTTTGTTCACGTGTTGATTTAGCAGGGCAAAGAAGACCACTTGTTGTTAGTCACATCAATTACCTTCATTCTCGATTCATCACAAGAGAAGAAACTCATTTCACAGTAGTGCAGTTAGCTGGACACTCAGTAATTCATACAATAGTACAGTTAACTGGACATTCAGTAAATCATAGTTTGCCTCAAAATGAATCTAGATTCGAACATTATGGGTAAAGACTTTATATTATGACAATTACTATCTCAACGCACACAATTATAACAGTCACACAGTAGAGCCTTAAATTACCACATCAGAAATAACTCACACTATATATATATCAAAGCGGCAGCGACAGAAATAGACTGCTTCTAAGCAGCATTCCATGAAGAAAGGGGTGGAGTGTCGGAGTTCTCCCATGTAATCATGGTAGTTTTGTACCTGCTGCCCTTGATGTTGTCCGCAGAAGCAATTGATTCAAGCTCAGCCATATCATTCGGCATGAGTTTCACAGACACAGCTCCAATATTCTGGTTAAAATTCTCAATCCTGGTTGTCCCAGGAATTGGGCAGACATCGTCGCCCCGGTGGTGGACCCAGGCGAGGGCTAACTGTGAAGGGGTGCAACCTTTTCCCTTTGCAATTTCATGTAATCGGTCAAATAACTTGGCATTGTGAACCAAGTTCTCTGGCTGGAACCTGGGCAGGTACTGCATAAAACAAAGCACTTCTCAGCATGGCATTGAAGATACATATGGTTATAAAGCTTTCAGGTCGACAATTGCTTTCTAGCCTCTCTGAATGCTACAAAAAACTGGTAAACCAACAGCAAATATCAAAGTTAGCAGATAATTTTCCTGCACTTTCATGCGAATGATAGTCACTGTGAGCTGATCGGTACACACAGACCTGTCGGAAGTCATCCTTGGAGAGATTCTCAAACAACTTGGAACCAACAGAAAAGAATCCTCGTCCTAAAGGACTGTAGGAAACAATTCCGATGCCGAGCTCCCTAGTAACCATTTCGAGGAAGATCAGAGTCAGAAGAAGACTGTCTCTACTTCACAAAGAAACTAGTCGGTTCTTGTTAATTTCTTACTGGCATGTGGGAATTACATCTGCCTCCATGTCTCTCGACCACAGTGACCACTCCAGTTGCACCGCTGTTATGGGATGAACAGCATGGGCTCTTCTGATTGTCAAAGCCGAAGCCTCAGATAAATCAATGTACTTGACTTTACCCTCCTCAACTAGCTTCTTTAGCTCACTGATCTTTGAAGATTCACATGACCCACTAACAACAGTAAGGACCTTAAGTGTCGAAGATCCGGAAATTCATGCACTTTGTTAGCTTTATATTGTATCTCTGAATGTGCGTTCTCCAATTTTTTTTAAACCATTTCATTTTGACACAGCCACCATCAGTGAGATCAATCAATATCAACACATCTTAATGCAAGAAAAATATACTTAGCATTAAAAAAACTTAAGTAGTATCTCTAATTTATCAGAACAAGAACTAAAAACTAATCGGACGGAGGATGATCCAGCAAAAGATCTCAGTCCCACACAAGACAAATCTATTTAATAGTCACAACACAAAAGTAACTCTCATTATATAGTTTGTATCATATTAACCATTGCAAGATACGCAGTGAAACCATCCCGGTGCATCAACCAAGTGAAGCAATTTAAAGAGTGGGACAAGGATATACAGTGACTTCGATGGGCACGCGAACGTCCACGCCGTGTTGGTAGTAGAGGTCAATGCAATTGATGTCGAGCCGCTTCAAGCTGGCCTCGCACGACGCCCTCACGTACGCAGGGTCGCCTCGGACCTGCCTGTTCCCCTTCCCATCTGCGGAGCTGATCCCGAACTTGGTCGCCACTTGTACTCTCTCTCTCAGCCCTCCCTTCAGTGCCTGCTCGAATTCCATACCGAGTCAACACCAAAGTAAACTTCAAAAATTTGCCCCACAAATCAGAAAGCCTAGTCGCCCGACATAGAATTTTGCGTGAGCACCGCCGACTGTTCGTACCGCTTAAAAACTAGAACCCACTTGGGGCGACTGTTCAGACCAACCATCTATGCTTCTGCATCTCAAAACTCAGTATATTTCACGGGTTTCAGACATTTTGCGTTCCGAACTAAGAGTCTGACATCACAAATTAAGAGCCAAGCATGAGAATCGATTACACTGGGGACTGGGGAGTCCAGAAGAGGGCTTCGGAAGCAAAATCACGCGAAACCCTGTGCGAATTAGCTAAAGCTGATGCGAAAGGTGGAACCTTTCAAGCGACCGCGCGGCTCGAAATCCTAAAGCACCGACCTTTCCGATGAGGACCTCGTCGGTGTGGGGGCCGTAGATGTCGGAGGTGTCGAGGAAGGTGACGCCGGAGTCGACGGCGTGGCGGATGAGGGCGATCATGTCGGGCTCCGACTTGGGAGGGCCGTAGAAGGCGGACATGCCCATGCAGCCCAGCCCCTGCGCCGACACCTCCAGGCCCTGCGACCCCAGCTTGATCCACCCCACCTGCGTCGACGACGCCATTGCCGTCCGTCTTCGTTCTCGCTCGCAACCGCGATGCAGGAAGAGGGTCAACTCAAGGAAGAAACAGTTCTAGTTTGAGACAACGACGAACAAAGACCGTCCTGTACTAAACTTAGATATTGTTGATTACAATTTTTTTTTTTTTTTTTGTGTAATAAACTATGAAATTTCATATTATTAATTTTCTTACTAACTTAGACATGTGTTTCAGCAAGTCAAACTTGTTATCAACCATCTTGTACTCTATGTGTGCTTATGATCTTGAAAGTATTTCATAAATTTTTAAATATCAAGCAATATAAAAAAAAAAAAAAAAGAAAAAAGGGAGTGGAGCAAATGAAAAGGAGAGGATTTGCTTACAACGTTTGCGACATTCTATGAGGAGGGCTTTCTTACTCTTGAAAACAGCTGCCATCCAACGTATAAATGGGCATTTGTGCCATAAGGCCCGGGATAAGACAGCGAGGTCTTCATCTTCTTTGTGAGCTGAACTGTGAGCCTATCTATTGAATTGAGGAAAAACCACTTCTCATTCAGGAGCGAGAAAAGAAAGACTTTGAGAGTCATGATGATGTTACTGAGGAATGTCTTTATAGAATATTTTTGCTTCTCACTTCGGGCAATTAGCAATAATTTTTTTATGGACTTTCAGAAATCTGTTTCATGTAGCTTGGCAAGGAAATTTTGAGGCATGGGTACAGGACCCCTTACATGTAAGACCTATTGCTGATGCAATTTGGGATCCTCATTTTGGTCAACCGGCCGTGGAAGCTTTTACACGAGGGGGTGCTCTTGGCCCAGTGATTATCGCTTATTCTGGTGTTTATCAGTGGTGGTATACAATTGGTTTACTTACAAAAAATGGATCTGTCATCTTTATATAGATGGTTTTACCTCGTCGGATATTCATTCGAGTATCTGGAGCACGAAATAGATCACAAAATATTAACTATGATTCAGACTTAATATTCAGACCCCGTGATTCAATGCGTAATCTTAGCATTCAATGTGTATTCCTGAATAATCTCATTTTTCAATTATTCAACCATTTCATTTTACCAAGTTCAATGTTAGCCAGATTAGTCAACATTTATATGTTTCGATGCAACAACAAGATGTTATTTGTAACAAGTAGTTTTGTTGGTTGGTTAATTGGTTATCTTTTTGACAGTCATCTTTTTTCGAAAAGGCAGGTATGACTTCAGGGTCGGTCAACTATATCCATTGTCACTAGAGGCGAGTGGTTTTAGATTTTATATAGATTTCATTGAAACTCGAAATCTACCCCGTGATGAATTTCAAGGTCAATTTTAGGTTCTATGCAAATTCTACGTGTATTTTTAATTGAATGATTGCGGCCCGTTTGGTTCAACTTTCCCAAGGGGCTTTGGGCCCCCAAAGCCCATTGGGAAAAATATTTTGTGTTTGGCATATATTTTTGAAAGCTCATTTGCTAATGTCAACATTTCCAATGCTGAAAGCCCAATGCTATGGAAGGGCTGCCTTGAGCATTGGCATTTTGGAGATGCGATTTTACTGTTCACCGAGTCACTATTCATCTTCATCTTCATTTTCTTCACCATTCGTCTTCTTCTTCCCCTACTTGAGAGTCGGCCGAGCTTTGCGATGGGCAGCGCTCAGCCGCGAGCGGCCAGATCTGGCCGTTGGGAAGCCTCGCCTGAGGTCACCCAACCTCAGGCAAGGTGGCCTGAGGTCGACAACCTCGGGCGCCACTTGGGTTGCGTGACCTTAGGCGGCGTCACCTAAGGCTGCCTAAGGTCGGCGCAACCTAGGCGGTTGGGTTGCGCAACCTAGGGCATCGCTTGAGGTCCCGCCACCGCCTCATGCGCACCACCACCTCCGCCATTCTTTTCTTTTCTATTTTTCATTTTTCTTTTCATCTTAAAGTTACTTTGCAAAATATACACTTCCAAACACACTTACCTTTACAAAATGCCCATTCACTCAAATATACTTGAGGAAATGCAAAGCCATTTCCCTAAAGTTGAACCAAACGGGCCCGCAATGAATCATCACATTTAATAACTATTATTTGTAACTACAATATGCTAACAACACGAAAATATAAATTTATAGAAAAAATACGAAAAAAAAAATTTTTAATCATAAAATAGAATCTGAAATTTCAAATTTTTCAAATTTTGGAACTTAAAACCTATCTTATATATAAATCTTGAAAAACACAAAAAAAAAAAATTCCCACTGGAATCCAAATTCTTTTTTTTTTTTGGAACTTGAAACCTATCTTATATCTGGTGACACCTGGATCCAGTTCTATGGTTTTAGATTTTAATTTGGAACCATGCTTCACCTCTGATCAACACCCAGGGCGCGTCGCTCTGTATTGGTTCTATTGAAAAACCGTTGAATAATTGCCAACCGAGACACGTTGCTGCGTATTGCTTCTATTAAAAACTGTTGAAGCCTCCGAAGGCACAATCGGGAGAGCTTTGATCGATCATCATGCTTAAAACAGGTGAATAAGTGCTCTGTTCACGCACATGCTTAAAACTGCTGAATAACAGTCTCAAAAACACTGCAGCACCCAATGCTCAAGCTCTACATCTCAACGATTCAGCGACAGAAGCAGATCCATTTCAAAGCAGCTTTCCATGAGGAACGGCGCTTTTTCCCTGTAGCCATGCCGCTTTTGCACCCGCCACCCTTGATATTATCCGCAGAAGCAATCAATCCCAGGTCCTCCACCTCCTCCGTGGTAAGCTTCACCGACAGAGCTCCAACGTACTCCTTCAATTTCTTGATCTCGGTCGTGCCGGGAATCAGGCAGACCATCGTTGCCCGAAAGAAAGGGACAGATAAATTGTACTATGTATCAACACCCGAATTTCGCCGTCAAGTCTAACATTCATTTTCAAAGGGAATCATCTAGGGAATTGGTTTCCCTGACATCCCCGGAATTCAACCTTTAATAGAACATGTCTTGTTATCATCCGACATAGATGGGGAGTTCTTGAGAGGGCGACACATCCCTCTCAAAAACTATACTTTCATATATCGACTATTCGAATGGGAAGCTTTATAATGTAATGATATTTGCTAATTTTTTTTCCCTAAATGGAAAGCTCAAAATCTTGAACCGCTCTTTTTCTTCTATACGAGAAAAAAATAAAAAATAAATAATTAAGAGTTGAAACTCTGTATATATGTATAGCAACTAGAAAGATAGTCCGCACATGCATTACCTTATGATGATCGATCTGACTGTGCCTTAGGAGCCTTCGACCGCCTTTCTATAGAAGCAACATGGAGTGACACGAGTCAGAACAGTGATAAAAAAAGTTTTACGACCACGAGAGCATCAGGTGGCAATTTACTTTTATGCAACAATGATGCCATCTAGTTTAGCAATTGTGCTGCTATAGAAAACGTGCCTCTCGGCATTGCTTCAATGAATATTAACCAATCTAGAGAGAATTGTCCAAAGATTAAATCTTGAAAGTATGAAATCATGGCTGAGGTGAATAGAGTGTCACTCTAGTATGTATGGACGAGTCGAATCGCACAAAATCCCAGTTTTGCGATTCTGAAAGTCACCTTGATGAATTGGCATGGTCGGCTCGGTTAGAATTCAGCTCAACCTGTATTTCTTGAGCAATCTTCCCCATAAGCTTATCGCACATCTATAGTCTTCTCAAAGCGAACGTCATTCATACAAAATGACAACAGCTACTCTCTGAAGTTCAGAGTTTATTACAGGATCACAAGCACCCTCTTCGTACACATGCTTATAACAACCACAACACACAGCTGGAAAATTATGCGGGAGCAAATGCTCGAGCTCTGCCTATCAAAGATGCAGCGACAGAAGCAGGCATGTCTCTAAGCAGCTTCCCATGAAGAAAGGGGTGGAGTGTCAGAGTCTTCCCACGTAGAGATGCTGCTATCGTACCTGTCACCCTTCACACTGTCCGCAGAAGCAATCGATTCGAGCTCAGCCATCTCTTCTGGTGAAAGCTTCACCGACAGAGCTCCAATGTTTTGATTGAAATTCTCAAACTTGGTCGTGCCGGGAATAGGGCAGATGTCGTCACCCTGGTGGTGTACCCAGGCAAGGGCTAACTGTGATGGGGTGCATCCCTTTCTTTGTGCAATTTCACTCACTCGGTCAAATAACTTCGCATTGTGAGCCAAGTTCTCTGGCTGAAACCTTGGTAGTTTCTGCATAACATAGAGAACTGTCTCAGCAGAGAGCATTTGAGCAACTATCATTTTCTTTTAAGCACCAAATTCTACCGCAACTAGTGCAAAAAATACTAGAAGCGGTTGCATTGCATGTCATCAGATTGTCTTGTTACTTGATATGATAAGCATTTGGAAGTTCGTAAGCATTGTGTTTAGTAAAAGATTATCTCGAAAGGATTGGACTATGTAGTTCAAAATCATAAGCATTTGAAATGCAGAGTGAGTGCTCTAGCAATCCATTTATCACAGTTAACAAATAAAAAATCACAAATCTAGATGATCTGTAGATGAATATTATCGGAAGTAAAGCTCCTTTTCGTTAAAAAAAATAGCTACTTCACCCGGTGCAATCACAAGTCAACCACTAATTACAAGCAGTATCCCACAATTGGGTTTATGTCAGTAACATAATCCTAAAACTTCCAAAGAAGGGTGTTGGGAGTCCTCACTCAAGAACGGGTAGTGTCAAGATATTATTTATCTTGTGAAGAAAGATGAGTATAAAAAAGGACAGAGGCCCGAGACCGGATACTGGTGTTAGTTAAATGGAGGAGATATCGTACTCTTATGAAGAAAGATGAGAGAAAAAGGATGGGTGGAAAGTGGGGAAAGGATAGTGAGTAGCAAATGGTGGGGAGGGCTGGGAAACAAAAGAATATAAAGCCTTTGTGTCACCGATTCTTGTTTACACCACCCAATACTTTTTCTGCATGTCACAAGAACTGGTAATAATCCAGCACTCCAAAAGAACGACAGTCACAGTGAGCATCTAATTATGTTGATCAGCAGAAAAAAACCTTTCTGAAGTCATCCTTGGAGAGATTCTCCAACAACTTGGAACCGGCAGATAAGAATCCCCGTCCTAAAGGACTGTACGCAACAATTCCAATGCCAAGCTCCCTAGTCACAATGTTCCAGAAGAGCAGAGTCAGAAGAAAGCTGTTGTCACCGCATAAACAAATTGACAGAGTGATATCCTACCTGCACGTGGG
The DNA here is from genome assembly GCA_014182375.1 of Eucalyptus virginea. Taxonomy (NCBI): domain Eukaryota; kingdom Viridiplantae; phylum Streptophyta; class Magnoliopsida; order Myrtales; family Myrtaceae; genus Eucalyptus; species Eucalyptus virginea. Next base: position 4,596,367 of record CM024521.1, read on the forward strand.
AACGATCTCTGCCTCCACATCTCTTGACCACAGCGACCACTCCAATTGCACAGCTGTGATGGGATGAACAGCATGTGCTCTTCTGATGGTTGACGCAGAGGCCTCCGATAAACCAACGTACTTGATTTTACCCTCTTCAACGAGTTTCTTTAGCTCTCCAATCTTCAAATATTCACATGCCATAACAACAACAGTCAAGACCTTACATGTCAATATCCAGAAATTCATGCACATTATTAGCCCATGAATAGTATGTGTTCTCTGACTATTCCACCATTACATTTTGACCTGGCAGCTCTTAGCGAAGATCAGTCGATCTTTATGCATCTCTATGCAACAAAAAATTTGCTAGGAATTAAGAAGTTAATAGACATAGATTTCTCTAATCTATCACACAATTGGGCAAATATCAGAACTATAAAATTGATGGAAGTAGAATTCTCTGATCTACGACAGGGAGGTTAAATAACATAAGTATTCCAAGAAATTGTCATATTTGACAATGATATGTCAAGAATCAAATGTCTCTACAGAGTACAAATTTCAATGTGATTCTGGAATAGAAATTAGGATGCCCCTGATAGTGCTTTAATCTCAAAGGAAGATTTCGAATAATCTTCAAGCTTATCGATCACTAACTTGTCAAAGATCCCATAAGACAAAAACCCAGCCACTGAAATACTAAAATTCCACGACTTCTTTAACAATGTATCTCTACCTGAACTATCAACTGAACTTAACTCTCAGCTAACAATATCTTCCTTCTCCATCTCATCCAAGCAAGACAAAAGGCAAGACAATAGTCAATTTCTGCCACGAAGTCCAACAAACTATCAACAACGCAACGATGCATCATCATTACCAATCTAGTTTAGCAACTGAGCTTAAGATGCATAATCAACACCAATTTAGTTTAGCAACTGGATCATATGGCTCAGAGAAAGTCTCAAGAGAGGCAAAGATTCGACGAGGATCCATACAGATACTTCGATGGGGACGCGGGTATCTATACGGTGTTGATGTAATCAACAGTTTAGGTCGATGCAATCGACGTCAAGCCGCTTCAAGACTGGCCTCGCAAGCCGCCCTCACGTAGGCCGGATCGCCCCGGGCCTCCCACTTCCCGTCGGCGAAGCCTAGCCCGAACTTGGTCGCCAGTTCCACCTTCTGTCTCACCCCTCCCTTCAGTGCCTGCTCAAGATCGAAACCCAAATCACCATAAGAAAACCCACAAACTGTGTCCAAAATAAAGAAAACCAAGTCGCAGGATCTTGGAATTCGGCATGACTATAGCATCTCTACTTCGTACTGAAGCTGAGACTAAGCTTCATAACACACTCAAGAGCAGACCTTGCCGAGGAGGATTTCGTTGGTGTGAGGGCCGTAGATGTCGGAGGTGTCGAGGAAGGTGACGCCGGAGCCGACGGCGTGGTGGATGAGGGCGATCATGTCGGGGTCGGGCTTGGGAGGGCCGTAGGCGGCGGACATGCCCATGCAGCCCAGTCCATGCGCGGACACCTCGAGGCCCTGCGACCCCAGCTTGATCCTCCTCAGCGTCGACGCCGCCATCGCCGCAGTCGTCTAGCTCGAGGTCGATGCAGAGAAGAGAGAACGGATAAGAGACAGGTCGTGAGCTCTCCCGCCCGCTCCAGGTATAAAACAACGAAGCTTTTCTCTTCTGCTGTTGATTGGGTGTGGAGAGTAAAAATAGACTGCAAATGACGTATAGGCACTCGTCACCCACTTCTCCGGCGGCCCGTTGACGAGAAAATGCCGACCTCATACGATTGACAAAAAAGGCTGAATACCGCAACAAGTTTAAACCATACGTGGTATAAACACCCCGTTTTTTAATTTTTTATCACGCAAAACTTTAAACTTACCTATTATAATATAAATACTTTAAACTCTTTTTTTTTTGTCACAATGAGTTAGTTTAAATTTTTTATAACAAAAAAAAAATTAAATATTTGTGTCACAATAGACATAATTTGGGACTTTTGGGTATTTATCCTCAATAAAAATAGAATAAAGGTTTATATCATATTACATAAAGTCCAAAATTTCAAAATTTCGAGAATTGATTGCACCATATTCAAAAAAAGGCATGCTTGTAATATGTGTACTATATTATTTCCAATAACAAAATCAATAAAAGCACATTAATCATATGACCGAAAAGGTACATCTGAATTACGTATTAATTGATCGTAGTTATGCATTGACTCCAAAGCTACGTAAAGAAAATAATTGAGGGCTCAGCAAAGGCTACAATCCTCAACTGCCGACTACCATCCTTAACCGTCAACTCCTCGCTTTTCGTGTTACGAAGGTATTAACGTACATCAAGTGCTTCTTTAGCTCACTAATCTTTGAAGATTCACATGACCCAAAAACAACAGTAAGGACCTTAAGTGTCGGAGATCCAGAAATTCGTGCACTTTGTTAGCTTATTTTGTATCTATGAATGTGCGTTTTCCAATTTTTTTCAAACCATTTCATTTTGACACAGCCACCATCAGCGAGATCAATCAATATCGACACATCTTAATGCAAGAACAACATACTACACATTAAACAAACTTAAGTAGTATCTCTAATTTATCAGAATCAGAACTAAAAACTAATCGGACAGAGGATAATCCAGAACGATCTCAGTCCCACACAAGACAAATCTATTTAATAGTCACAACACAAAAGTAACTCTCATTATATAGTTTCTAGGGAAAAGTGCCAAAAGTCCTAAACCTTTTTATTTGTGCCGATTTAGTCAACCTCCTTTTTTTTTGTCTTGGGTCGGTCCCTAAACCTTTTTAAGTTGTGCCAATTTAGTCCTTTCCGGCCAATTTTGGCCGGATTTTCTTATTGGACGCCGGCCGGGCTGGACGTAGCATGATCGGCGTTGACGTGGACAGCTTTTAATAATATTTTAATTTTTTAATTTTTAAAATATTTTTAAAATATTTTTAAAATACTTTTTAAAATATTTTTAAAATACTTTTTAAAATATTTTTATTTTTGTCTTTTTCCTCCGGCCGGTCGCCGAAGTCCGGCGACCGGCCGGCCGAAGCGACCGCCGCAAGGGCGGGGCCGACCTCGCCGGATCTGGCGAGGTCGAGCCTCGCCGGATCTGCGAGGTCGAGCCTCGCCGGCCATGCCCTCACCGGATCCGGCGGGCGAGCCTCGCCCATGGCCGCCTCGCCGGATCGGCCATGGGCGAGGCTCGCCTCGCTTCGGCCGGTTGCCGAGGTCCGGCGACCGGCCGAAGAGACCGCCGGCGAGGGCGAGCCGACCTTGCCGGATCGGCGAGGTCGAGCCTCGCCGGCCATGGGCGAGGGCGGCGAGGCTCGCCCTCGCCCCCGTCCGGCCAGGCGGGCCTCGCCCATGGCCGCCTCGCCGGATCGGCCATGGGCGAGGCTTGCCTCGCTTCGGCCGGTTCCGAGGTCCGGCGACCGGCCGGAAGAGACCGCCGGCGAGGGCGAGGCCGACCTTGCCGGATCGGCGAGGTCGAGCCTCGCCGGCCATGGGCGGGGCGGCGAGGCTCGCCCTCGCCGGATCCGGCCGGGCGAGCCTCGCCCATGGCCGCCTCGCCGCATCGGCCATGGGCGAGGCTCGCCTCGCCGGATCTCGGCGAGGTCGAGCCTCGCCGGCCCTCGCCCGATCTCGCCGAGATCGGGCCATGGGCGAGGGCCGGCGAGGTCGGCCTCGCCCTCGCCGGCGGTCTCTTCGGCCGGTCGCCGGACCTCGGCGACCGGCCGGAGGAAAAGACAAAAATAAAAAATTTAAAATATTTTAAAATATTTTAAAATATTTTTTAAAAATATTAAAATATTATTAAAAGTTGTCCACGTCGGCGCCGATCATGCCACGTCGGCCGACCGGCCCGTCGAAAAAATCCCGCCAAAATTGCCGGAAAGGACTAAATTGGCACAACTTAAAATGTTTAGGACTGAATCGGCACCAAAAAAAGGTTTAGGACTAAATCGGCACAAAGGCAAAAGGTTTAGGACTTAACCATCACGAGATACGCAGCGAAACCATCCCGGTGCACATCAACCTAATGAAGCAATTTAAAGAATGGGACAAGGATATACAGTGACTTCGACGGGCACGCGAGCGTCCACGCGGTGTTGGTAGGAGAGGTCAATGCAATCGATGTCAAGCCGCTTCAAGCTGGCCTCGCACGACGCCCTCACGTACGCAGGGTCGCCTCGGACCTGCCTGTTCCCCTTCCCATCTGCGGAGCTGATCCCGAACATGGTCGCCACTTGTACTCTCTCTCTCTCTCAGTTCAGTGCTGCTCGAATTCCATACAGAGTCAACACCAAAGTAAACTACAAAAATTTGCCCCACAAATCAGAAAGCCTAGTCGCCCGACATAGAATTTTGCGTGAGCACCGCAGACTGTTCGTACCGCTTAATAACCAGAACCCACTTGGGGCGACTGTTCAGACAAACCATCTATGCTTCTGCATCTCAAAACAAAGTATATTTCACTAGGTTCCAGACATTTTGCGTTCCGAACTGCGAGAGTCTGACATCTCAAACTAAGAGCCAAGCATGAGAATTGATTACACTGGGGACTGGGGCGTCTAGAAGAGGGATTCGGAAGCAAAATCACGTGAAACCCAGTGTGAATAAGCTAAAGCTGATGCGAAAGGTGGAACCTTTCAACCGACCGCGCGACTCGAAATCCTAAAGCACCGACCTTTCTGATGAGGATCTCGTTGGTGTGGGGGCCGTAGATGTCGGAGGTGTCGAGGAAGGTGACGCCGGAGTCGATGGGTGGCGGATGAGGGCAATCATGTCGAGCTGCGACTTGGGAGGGCCGTAGAGGGTGGACATGCCCATGCAGCCCAGCCCCTGTGCCGACACCTCCAGGTCCTGCGACCCCAGCTTGATCCTCCCCACCTGCGTCGATGACGCCATTGCCGTCCGTCGTCGTTCTCGTTCGCGACCGCGATGCAGGAAGAGGGTCAACTGAAGGAAGAAACAGTTCCAGTTTGACACATCGACGAACAAAGACTGTCGTGTGTACTAAACATAGATATCGTCAATTACATCTTTTGTATACTAAAGTATGAAATTTCATACTCTTAGTCTTCTTACTAATTGGACATGTGTTTCAGCAAGTCAAACTTATTAACAACCATCTTGTACTCTATGTGTGCTTATGATCTTGAAAGTATTTCATAAATTTTTAAATATCAAGCAATATAAACAAAAAAAAAAAAAAAAAAAAAAAAAGAAGGAAAGAAGGGAGTGGAGCAAATGAAAAGGAGAGGATTTGCTTACAACGTTTGCGACATTCTCTAGGATTGATTACCATACACAGACATTGCTTATGGGACTTCAGATCAACTATTTCCATTGTCACTAGAGGTGAGTGGTTTCAGATTTTATATAGATTTCAATTGAAACTCAAAATCTACCTTGTGATGAATTCCAAGGTCAATTTTAGGTTTTATGCAAATTCTACATGTGTTTTTAATTGAATAATTGCAATGAATCATCATATTTAATAACTATTATTTGTAACTACAATATGCTAACCACAATTCACAATTTATATTTATACATGAAAAATATGAAATATTAACAAAATAAAAGTCTCAATCATAAAATGGAAGTTTAGACTAGTGGTTTCAAATTATACACTCATCATCATATACCATGGAATAACTGTTGACACCTAATTTTTTACCCAAATTAATTAATTTAAAATAGCATTAAATGTTAGGAATTAGTCACAAAAGAAAATTAAGAAAAATTATTATTAGTTAAATTATTTTTAAAAATTATTTAAAAAATTCAGTCGGGTCGGGCCAAATCCAGCCTTGGCCCGACCGGCCCTTTCCTTTTCTTTTTCCCAGGGCCCGAGCCCGCCCAGCCCATTTCCTCCTTCAGCCCAACTCGCGAGTGAATCGGTCGTCTTCCCCAACCGGCCTTCGCCGCAAGACCTGCAAAGAAAAAGAACAGAAGCAAACGCCGACGAGGGAGCAAGGGGGATCGGTGGTAGGTGAGCAGTGTGATCCGCGGGTCGAGGGGCAGTTCAGCCGGCAAGCTAGCAGCTGCAGAGGCCATGCGCGCTTACTGGCCGGGCATAAAAACCAGAAGAGAGACAGAATCGGGGACAGAGAGGGGCACGCGAGAGAGAAAACACCCAAAAAAAACCAAGCCGAGAGCGAGCGAGAGAGAACGCATGAAGCACAGAGAGAAACACGGAGGGAAGGAGAGGAGGAGAAAACCCCCTTTGGCCGTCAATCGCTGCAGTTGATTGTCGCTGGAGGTGCCGTCTGTCTTCAACCCCACCGGAACTTTAGGAAACAGAACAAACTGAGCAGGGGAGAATCGAAGACATAGAGGGGCAGGGAGAGAGTTCGAAGGGGAGAGACCAAACCAGAGGAAAGACACTCGAGGGAGCAGCTAGCCATCGCCAGAGGTCCTTCCGCCCTCCGTAGTCCATCACCGGACAAGGTAGGTCCCTTGAACCCGTGGTCTCGTTTCTGGAAAACGCCGGGCCGGAGCTCGCGCCCGATCGGTTCGCGTGAGCTCCGGTCCACGTCGCCTTCGCGCTTTGTTCCCGTGTTCCTCCTACGTCATGTTCCAAGGCCCCTAAAGCATGTTCGACACTCGGTTGCGCTGGAATCCTGCGAATTTGGTATTGTAGACTTAAAATGCTCCAAAGAAAACCGAAGAAAAGCCTACGTTTTAATGCCAGACCCACTCACTTTTGTCCCCGCGCCTGCTGAATCCTTGTTGCCTCGCTTGTATTCATTGTGTATTCGAACGGTTTGCGTGAGATCTTGGCATCTGTTCGAAGCGACGACTTGTTCCATCGAAAATAGGTTATGGGTTGTCGGAATAGGTAGCCGGTGAGGGTCGGCGCCGGTCGAGGGGGATGACCGGCGAGCGGCAGCGGTTCGACGACTTTCCTTAGGGCGGTCGTTCTTCATGGCATAGGCGGCGTCGGTCCGGCAGAGGTAGGGGTGATCGGTTCCCGGTTCGGTCCGGTTCCACCTTGAAACCGGGAACCGGACCGGGAGCACCGGTTCCCAAAATTGCGAACCGTGGACCGGACCATTTGGTCCTAGGACCGGGAACCGGACCGACCATCGGTTCCGGTCCGGTCCGATCCGGTCCAAAAAAATCGACTCTACTTTTTTGCACTAAAGAACTAAAGAGTGACCGCGCTCTTGACCGATCAATCCAATTCGATTCCCGGCCAATTCAACAAAACTAACCACACGTGTTTCACGTGCAAAATATTCAAACTTCATTCGTGTGATTCACGGGATCTCTTGAAGTCTTAATCTCACATCGAAACTAACAAGGAGATTTTTTCTATAAATAAAAGAGTAACAAAAGGGGTTTTAATGGTCTCTTGGCCACATAAGAGGTTGCTACCTCAAATTGCAACTTTGGTTGCAATAAGTTATCATGTTTATATGTTTTATTAATTCTATGTATATAAATTATATTTATAAAAATTTGGTTCGGTCCGGTCGGTCCGGTTCGGTCCGGTTCCCACCTTGAAACCGAGAACCGGACCAACCGGCCACCGGTTCCAAGATTAGGAACCGGGGACCGGACCGCCGACCATGGGAACCGCCCAAAACCGACCGGTTCGGTCCGGTCCGGTCGGTTCCCGATTCGGGCGGTTCCGTTGCACACCCCTAGGCGGAGGAGCTGCAAGGGCTTTGGCGAATCGCGGCTGCGGGAGGAGGGCTTGAAGAAGACGCCCGAAAGAAAAGGGCAAAAAAAAAAAAAAAAAAAAAAAAAAAAAGGAAAACACAAAAAGGGCTGAAAATAGAAAATAGGAAATGGGCTTCGCCGGGCCTGTACGAATGGGCTGATTCGTCTCGGGCCGGGCCCCTCTTTTTTAGGGAATAAGGGCTAATTTCGATTTGGGCCGGGCTTTTTTTTTTTTTTTAAAAGAGGGGAAATAGGAAAAGGTGGCCGGGTCTAGTTTCTTTTTGAAGCGGGCCGACCAGCCCGCCTACCCAGCTGGACCGAACCTGAATCCGCAGACCGGGCCGAACCGGGTCGGGTCGACCGGACTCGACCCGGTTCCGACCCATTTTTTCAAATAATTTTTTATAAAAAATTTTAAATTTTAAATTTTAAAAATAAAAAAATCGAAAATTCTTTAAAAAAATCGAAAATTTCAAAACATTTTAGAGAAAATTAAAAAAATTAATTAAAAAAAGTTAAAAAATATTAAAATAATTAAAAATAATTAAAAATTAAAAATTAAAAAATTTCGAAAATTCAAAAAATGATAGGGTTTGGTTAGGAATTGCTAGGTGTCGTCAATTTAAGTGTAATTATGCATTTATTTTGATTACATCGCATGTTTAGATTATATATCTTGTTATGTTTAATGGTATGTGTGTAGTCTTATGGTGATTAAGACATTGTTAGCTATGATTATTGGTGGATATGTTTAATGGTATGTGTGTAGTCATATGGTATGTTTAATAGTATGTGTTTAGATTGCACTCATATGATCACTTTAATATGTTTGTGGATGATAAAATCAATCTAAATTGCTTGACAAAAAAAAAAAAAAATTATTTTGTTAAAATGAACAAGATTAGGTACGAAAGGGCATTAATTGACCAATTAGTGTAATCAAGTCCTCGACCCAAGATTCTCTGGTTGCGTAGGAAGTAAGGTAATGCCTCACTTGGTTTCTAGCCGACTCCAATAGGCTAGTGGCAACTTTTTTTGTGCAAAATTCATAAGATATATCCAAATGTCACGTGGGGTATGGGCTTGGGAGAGCTCATGCTTAATCATGGGCTTTAGGCCCGTTCTTAGGCAATACCCCTAAACCTGCTCCCTCCCCTCGAGGGTAGGTCGCGACAATACCGCAAGACCACACGAAAATATAAATCAAGAAAAACACAAAATAAAAAATAAAAATAAATTCAAGTTCCACTTACTTAGAATCTGAAATTTCATATTTTTCAAATTATGGAACTTGAAACATACTCTATATCTTTGAATCTCGAACCGAATAGGTTTTTGGCAATCCAGTTCTTTGGTTTTAGATTTTAATTTGGAACCATGCTTCACCTCTGATCAACACCTAGGGTGCGTCGCTCTGTATTAGTTCTATTGAAAAACCGTTGAATAATTGCCAACCGAGACACGTTGCTGCGTACTGCTTCTATTAAAAAACTGTTGAAGCCTCCGAAGGCACAATCGGGAGAGCTTTGATCGATCATCATGCTTAAAACAGGTGAATAAGTGCCCTGTTCACGCACATGCTTAAAACTGCCGAATAACAGTCTCAAAAACACTGCAGCACCCAATGCTCAAGCTCTACATCTCAACGATTCAGCGACAGAAGCAGATCCATTTCAAAGCAGCTTTCCATGAGGAACGGCGCTTTTTCCCTGTAGCCATGCCGCTTTTGCACCCGCCACCCTTGATATTATCCGCAGAAGCAATCAATCCCAGGTCCTCCACCTCCTCCGTGGTAAGCTTCACCGACAGAGCTCCAACGTACTCCTTCAATTTCTTGATCTCGGTCGTGCGGGGAATCAGGCAGACCATCGTTGCCCGAAAGAAAGGGACAGATAAATTGTACTATGTATCAACACCCGAATTTCGCCGTCAAGTCTAACATTCATTTTCAAAGGGAATCATCTAGGGAATTGGTTTCTCTGACATCCCCGGAATTCAACCTTTAATAGAACATGTCTTGTTATCATCCGACATAGATGGGGAGTTTTTGAGAGGGCGACACATCCCTCTCAAAAACTATACTTTCATATATCGACTATTCGAATGGGAACCTTTATAATGTAATGATATTTGCTAATTTTTTTTCCCTAAATGGAAAGCTCAAAATCTTGAACCGCTCTTTTTCTTCTATATGACAAAAAAATAAAAATAAATAAATAAGAGTTGAAACTCCGTGTATATATATATATATAATATATAGCAACTAGCAAGATAGGCCGCACATGCATTACCTTATGACGATCGATCTGACTGTGCCTTAGGAGCCTTTGACCGTCTTTCTATAGAAGCAACACGGAGCGACACGAGTCAGAACAGCGATAAAAAAAGTTTTACGACCACGAGAGCATCAGGTGGCAATTTACTTTTATGCAACAATGATGCCATCTAGTTCAGCAATTGTGCTGCTATAGAAAACGTGCCTCTCGGCATTGCTTCAATGAATAGTAACCAATATAGAGAGAATTGTGCAAAGATTAAATCTTGAAAGTATGAAATCATGGCTGAGGTGAATAGAGTGTCACTCTAGTATGTATGGACGAGTCGAATTGCACAAAATCCCAGTTTCGCGATTCTGAAAGTCAACTTGATGAATTGGTATGGTCGGCTCGGTTAGAATTCAGCTCAACTTGTGTTTCTTGAGCAATCTTCCCCATAAGCTTATCGCACATCTATAGTCTTCTCAAAGCGAACGTCATTTATACAAAATGACAACAGCTACTCTCTGAAGTTCAGAGTTTATTACAGGATCACAAGCACCCTCTTCGTACACATGCTTATAACAACCACACCACACAGCTGGAAAATTATGCGGGAGCAAATGCTCGAGCTCTGCCTATCAAAGATGCAGCGACAGAAGCAGGCATGTCTCTAAGCAGCTTCCCATGAAGAAAGGGGTGGAGTGTCAGAGTTTTCCCATGTAGAGATGCTGCTATCGTACCTGTCACCCTTCACACTGTCTGCAGAAGCAATCGATTCGAGCTCAGCCATCTCTTCTGGTGTAAGCTTCACTGACAGAGCTCCAATGTTCTGATTGAAATTCTCGATCTTGGTTGTGCCGGGAATAGGGCAGATGTCGTCACCCTGGTGGTGTACCCAGGCAAGGGCTAACTGTGATGGGGTGCATCCCTTTCTTTGTGCAATTTCATTCACTCGGTCAAATAACTTCGCATTATGAGCCAAGTTCTCTGGCTGAAACCTTGGTAGTTTCTGCATTACATAGAGAACTGTCTCAGCAGAGAGCATTTGAGCAACTTTAATTTTCTTTTAAGCACCAAATTCTACCGCAACTAGTGCAAAAATACTAGAAGTGGTTGCATTGCATGTTATCAGATTGTCTTGTTACTTGATATGATAAGCATTTGGAAGTTCGTAAGCATTTTGTTTAGTAAAAGATTATCTCGAAAGGATTGGACTATGTAGTTCAAAATCATAAGCATTTGAAATGCAGAGTGAGTGCTCTAGCAATCCATTTATCACAGTTAAAAAATAAAAAATCACAAATCTAGATGATCTGTAGAAGAATATTATCGGAAGTAAAGCTCTTTTTCGTTAAAAATATAGCTACTTGACCCGGTGCAATCACAAGTCAACCACTAATTACGAGCAGTATCCCACAATTGGGTTTATGTCAGTAACATAATCCTAAAACTTCCATAAGAAGGGTGTTGGGGAGTCCTCACTCAAGAATGGGTAGTGTCAAGATATTATTTATCTTGTGAAGAAAGATGAGTATAAAAAAGGACAGAGGCCCGAGACCAGATACTGGTGTCACTTATATGGAGAAGATATCGTACTCTTATGAAGAAAGATGAGAGAAAAAGGATGGGTGGAAAGTGGGGAAAGGATAGTGAGTAGCAAATGGTGGCAATGCTGGGAAACAAAAAGAATATAAAGCCTTTGTGTCACCGATTCTTGTTTACACCACCCAATACTTTTTCTGCATGTCACAAGAACTGGTAATAATCCAGCACTCCAGAAAGAACGACAGTCACAGTGAGCATCTAATTATGTTGATCAGCAGAAAAAAACCTTTCTGAAGTCATCCTTGGAGAGATTCTCCAACAACTTGGAACCGGCAGATAAGAATCCCCGTCCTAAAGGACTGTACGCAACAATTCCAATGCCAAGCTCCCTAGTCACAATGTTCCAGAAGAGCAGAGTCAGAAGAAAGCTGTTGTCACCGCATAAACAAATTGACAGAGTGATATCCTACCTGCACGTGGGAACGATCTCTGCCTCCACATCTCTTGACCACAGCGACCACTCCAATTGCACAGCTGTGATGGGATGAACAGCATGTGCTCTTCTGATGGTTGACGCAGAGGCCTCCGATAAACCAACGTACTTGATTTTACCCTCTTCAACGAGTTTCTTTAGCTCTCCAATCTTCAAATATTCACATGCCATAACAACAACAGTCAAGACCTTACATGTCAAGATCCAGAAATTCATGCACAGTATTAGCCCCTGAATAGTATGTGTTCCCTGACTATTCCACCATTACATTTTGACCTGGCAGCTCTTAGCGAAGATCAGTCGATCTTTATGCATCTCTATGCAACAAAAAATTTGCTAGGAATTAAGAAGTAAATAGACGTAGATTTCTCTAATCTATCACACAATAGGGCAAATAACAGAATTATAAAATTGATGGAAGTAGATTTCTCTAATCTATGACAGAGGTGTTAAATAACAGAAGTATTCCAAGAAATTGTCATATTTGACAATGATATGTCAAGAATCAAATGTCTCTACAAAATGTCCAACTTTCAATGTGATTCTCAAATAGAATAATCTTCACGCTTATCGATCATTAACTTGTGAAAGATCCCATAAGACAAAAACCCAGCCACTGAAATACTAAATTGCATGACTTCTTTAACAACGTCGTGCCACATGTCTACCTGAACTATCAACTGAACTTAACTCTCAGCAAACAATATCTTCCAAGACAAAAGGCAAGACAATAGTCAATTTCTGCCACATAGTCCAACAAACCATTAACAACGCAACGATGCATCATCATTACCAATCTAGTTTAGATGCATAATCAACGCCAATTTAGTTTAGCAACTGGATCATATGGCTCAGAGAAAGTGTCAAGAGAGGCAAAGATTCAATGAGGATCCATACAGAGACTTCGATGGGGACGCGGGTATCTATACGGTGTTGGTAGTAGAGGTCGATGCAATCGACGTCAAGCCGCTTCAAGCTGGCCTCGCAAGCTGCCCTCACGTAGGCCGGATCGCCCCGGACCTCCCACTTCCCGTCTGCGAAGCCGAGCCCGAACTTGGTCGCCAGTTCCACCTTCTGTCTCACCCCTCCCTTCAGTGCCTGCTCAAGATCGACACCAAAATCACCATAAGAAAACCCACAAACTGTGTACAAAATAAAGAAAACCAAGTCGCAGGATCTTGGAATTCGGCATGAATGTAGCATCTCTACTTCGTGCTGAAGCTGAGACTAAGCTTCATAACACACTCAAGAGCAGACCTTGCCGAGGAGGATTTCGTTGGTGTGAGGGCCGTAGATGTCGGGGAGGTGTCGAGGAAGGTGACGCCGGAGCCGACGGCGTGGTGGATGAGGGCGATCATGTCGGGGTCGGGCTTGGGAGGGCCGTAGGCGGCGGACATGCCCATGCAGCCCAGCCCCTGCGCAGACACCTCGAGGCCCTGCGACCCCAGCTTGATCCTCCTCAGCGTCGACTCCGCCATCGTCTAGCTCGAGGTCGATGCAGAGAAGAGAGAACGGATAAGAGACAGTTCGTGAGCTCTCCCGCCCTCTCACGGTACAATACAAGACAACGAAGCTTTTCTCTTCTGCTGTTGATTGGGTGTGGAGAGTATAAATAGACTGCAAATGACGTATAGGCACTCGTCACCCACTTCTCCGGCGGTCCGTTGACGAGAATATGCCGACCTCATACGATTGACAAAAAAGGCTGAATACCGCAACAAGTTTAAACCATACGTGGTATAAACACCCCGTTTTTTAATTTTTTATCACGCAAAATTTTAAACTTACCTATTATAATATAAATACTTCAAACTCTTTTTTTTTTTTTGTCACAGTGAGTTAGTTTAAATTTTTTATAACAAAAAAAAATTGAATATTTGCGTCACAATAGACATAATTTGGGACTTTTGGTATTTATCCTCAATAAAAATAGAATAAATGTTTATATCATATTACATAAAGTCCAAAATTTCAAACTTTGGAGAATTGATTGCACCATATTAAAAAAAAGGCATGCTTGTAATATGTGTACTATATTATTTCCAATAACAAAATTAATAAAGGCACATTAATCATATGACCAAAAAGGTACATCTGAATTACGTATCAATTGATCCTAGTTATGCATTGACTCCGAAGCGACTTAAAGAAAAAGATTGAGGGATCAGCAAAGGCTACAATCCTCAACCGCCGACTACCACCCTTAACCGTCAACTCCTCGCTTTTCGTGTTACGAAGGTATTAAGTATTTCGTAGCGTACATCAAGTGCTTCTTTAGCTCACTGATCTTTGAAGATTCACATGACCCAAAAACAACAGTAAGGACCTTAAGTGTCGGAGATCCAGAAATTCGTGCACTTTGTTAGCTTTATTTTGTATCTTTGAATGTGCGTTCTCCAATTTTTTTCAAACCATTTCATTTTGACGCAGCCACCATCAGCGAGATCAATCAATATCGACACATCTTAATGCAAGAACAACATACTACACATTAAATAAACTTAAGTAGTATCTCTAATTTATCAGAACCAGAACTAAAAACTAATTGGACAGAGGATAATCCAGTAACTGATCTCAGTCCCACACAAGACAAATCTATTTAATAGTCACAACACAGAAGTAACTCTCATTATATAGTTTCTATCATGTTAACCATCACGAGATACGCAGCGAAACCATCCCGGTGCACATCAACCTAGTGAAGCAATTTAAAGAATGGGACAAGGATATACAGTGACTTCGACCGGCACGCGAGCGTCCACGCGGTGTTGGTAGTAGAGGTCAATGCAATCGATGTCGAGCCGCTTCAAGCTGGCCTCGCATGGCGCCCTCACGTACGCAGGGTCGCCTCGGACCTGCCTGTTCCCCTTCCCATCTGTGGAGTTGATCCGGAACTTGGTCGCCACTTGTACTCTCTCTCTCAGCCCTCCCTTCAGTGCCTGCTGGAATTCCATACCGAGTCAACACCAAAGTAAACTACAAAAATTTGCCCCACAAATCAGAAAGCCTAGTCGCCCGACATAGAATTTTGCGCGAGCACCGCCGACTGTCCATACCGCTTAATAACTAGAACCCACTTGGGGCGACTGTTCAGACCGCTCATCTATGGTTCCGCATCTCAAAACTTGCATATTTCACGGGTTTCAGACATTTTTTGCGTTCCGAACTGCGAGAGTCTGACATCACAAACTAAGAGCCAAGTGACACGGCCCATGGACGGAGCATGATCCAAGACTGTTCGTGATCGGCCGTGTCACGCACAAAGGGCTGCCCAAGAGCAGCCCACGACCAACCCACGATCAATCCATGAGCGGTACAAGCAAAAAGGCCCATGCGCGATCCATGGATAACTCGTGAGCAATGTTCGACCAGCCCATGTGCAGCCCGTGACCGTTCAGCTGCTCTCGTGTCAAATGGCCTTGCAGACCCGGATCTTGCTTTTGACATACGCCCATGGTCTTCCCAAGGGCCTGCCGTGTACAGCCATTGAGTAGTCTGCTGTGTAGCCTTATGATAATGATACGGATTCAAAATGCATCGTTGAATCGGAGGAACGATCAATGGTTGAGATATGACCCACATTTGTATAAATAGGGATCACTCTCCCTCATTGTTACTAGTTCGTTCACAAGTGAATATACACTCTCTTTGTCCATCCAACTCTTGTGTTCGAGCGTGTGTGCGTAAGACTGACTTGGAATCAATAATTCTAAGGCCGCACGGTATTTTGATCGATTGTAACCGATCGACCCGTGACAAGTGGTATCAGAGCCTTCATTCCAAGTGCAATGGCTAATCCTCAGACTGATGCTTTGGTCGTTCAAGGTGATGATTGAGAAGATCGTGGGCGTCCAGCCGAGAGGGCCACCTAATCAAAGAAGAACCGTGTTGTCTCAAGCTCGAGGGATCTGAAGGGGGATCTAGAGAATCGAATGAAGGTCCTAGAAGAGATCGTCACGAACGTCCAAGCGATGATGGACGACCTGCACTAGACCGTCGAAGGAGTGGAAGTCGGTAGGGGAGGAGTTCTTGGCCGAAGTGCAAGAACTCCAAGTCGGCATGGGAGAGCTCCGTGTTGAGGTGCTGGGATCTATCACGCATGAGCTGTAGCAGCGGGATGAGACTTGGGAGGCCATGATGGCGGCCATGTGCACGGAGATGGCCAAAATGAAAAGCAAGCTTGCCAAGCTTGAAGCTGCACTTGTGAACGGGGTAATCACCGTGCAACCACGTGCCGATACACCCAAGCCAAAGGAGTTCAAGGGCTCACAAGTGGTAAAGAACGTGGACAACTTCCTGTGGTACATGGAACACTACTTCCAAACCATGGGAATGACCGATGACGTAATCCGGGTAAACACCGTAGCCATGTATTTATCTGATGATGCGTGGTTGTGGTGGCATTGTAGGTCGGATGGTAGGAATGGAGATCCTATCATGACATGGGCTCGGTTGGTTGAGGAATTTCGGCGAACCTAGTATCCCACTTATGCGGAGGAGGAAGCCCGCAGAGAACTCAAGTGCCTAAAGCAAAAAGGTGGAGTCCGCAACTATGTGAAGTGGTTCTCGGAGCTGCTGCTCCAAATCTCGTCCATGATCGAGACAAAGGCATTCCACCGGTTCATGAGCGGACTCAAACCATGGGTTAAGCAAGAACTTAAACGATGCAACGCAACATATCTCTCAACGGCTACTTCTGTGGCCGAGTCCCTCGTGGAATACAAACCATCACCTTTAGCCAAACCGGACTCTCGACCGAGAGAAAGGGCCAGTGGTGGGGGAGATCAAAATCGGTACAACCGTTCGAATGTAGGTAGATCACCTCCGGTCCCTCATAAGACCTAACCTGAGTCGAGCAGCGAAGGATATCATCGCAAGGTACGCACCTCCAAGTACTTCTTTTGCGATGGACCACATATGGCCTGAGATTGTCCAAAAAGAAGGAAACTAGCGGCCTCGTGCAAAGAGGATGGATCGCGAGAGGAGGCGTGGTTGGGATCATTGCGGATCCTTGGGTCGATCAAAGCCAAGAAAGCCAAGGAACCCAAAAGAATGATATTCGTGGATGTGAAGATCGGTGGTACCACGATAAGTGCACTTGTGGATACCGGGGCGTTCAACCTCTTCATCTCCAAAGAGGCTGCGAAGAAGCTAAATCTTCCGGTCTTGACGAGTGATGCTGGTTGGCTTAAAACGGTGAACTCTAAGGAAGTCCCGACCAACGGCATGGCTAGGGATGTGGAGCCGCACCTTGGTCCATGGACTAGCAAAGAGGATATCGAGGTAATCCCCCTTGACGACTATGATTTCATACTCGGTTTAGGACTCCTCGATCGAATCAATGCGGGCGTTATGCCCTTCACGTATTGCATATGTATCCTAGACAAGCAGTGCCAATCATGGTCCCGATCTACCACGAATCGGGATGCGATAGGAAGATGCTATCGGCCATGCATCTATCCAAAGGGCTGAAGAAGGGCGAGGTGACCTTCTTGGAAGCATTGAAGGAGGAGGGCGTGGAAGAAAGCAAGGTACCGGAAGAGGTGTCTCGAGTCCTCAATGTCTTCCATGATGTGATGCCGCCCGAGCTACCAAAGAAGCTGCCTCCTTAGAGAGAAGTCGACCACCGGCCATGGCACCTTATTGCATGGCTTCGCCCGAGTTGGAAGAGTTGCGAAAATAATTGAAAGAGCTGCTCGATGCAGGGTATATTCGGCTGTCCAAGGCTCCGTTCGGTGCTCTACTGTTGTTCCCAAAGAAACATGACGAATCCCTTCGTATGTGCATAGACTACTGAGCCTTGAACAAGCTCACTGCCAAGAACAAGTACCCAATCTCGCTCATCACGGACTTGTTCGATCAGCTCGGGGAAGCCCAATGGTTCTCCAAGCTCGATCTTTGATCGGAGTATTATCAAGTTTGGATTGTCGAAGGAGACGAGCCGAAAATCGCATGCGTGACCCATTATGGATCGTATGAGTTCCTCGTCATGCCTTTCGGCTTGACAAATGTGCCGGCCACATTCTGTACTCTCATCAACAAGGTACTCCATTCGTTCCTTGATCGGTTCGTTGTGGTTTACCTTGACGACATTGTCGTGTACATACAGACGCTCGAGGAGCATGTCGAGCATTTGAGTCAAGTTTTCCAGATTCTCCGAGAGAATGATCTGTATGTAAAGTACAAGAAGTGCGCTTTCACTCAGAAGGAAGTCCCTTTCCTTGGGCACATCGTCGGGGGCAGACGAATGCAGATGGATGCGGCGAAGATCCGTGCCATCGTTGAATAGAAGCCACCGACTAAGGTGATGGAGCTGAGATCCTTTCTTGGACTCACAAAGTACTACCGGTGTTTCATCCGAGGATACTTGAGCCTCCTCGTGCCACTCACGGATATGCTGAAGAAAGAAAGGCCGTGGGAGTGGACGGATCGTTGTCAAGAGGCGTTTGAACGGTTGAAGCACGCCATGATCGAAGAGCCGATGCTCGTGCTGGTCGACTACATCAAGCCATATGAGATAGAAATCGATGCTTCTGACTTTGCTATTGGTGGTGTCTTGATGCAAAAAGGGCATCCGGTTGCCTTCGAGTCTCGGAAACTAAATGATACCGAGCGATGATACATGATCCAAGAGAAGGAGATGATCGTGGTGGTGCATTGCCTTCATATGTGGAGGCACTAACTCTTGGGATCATGGTTTGTCGTGAGGACCGACAACGTGGCTACGAGCTACTTCCAAACCCAGAAGAAGCTTAGCCCGAAACAAGCTCGGTGGCAAGACTTCCTGGCCAAGTTTGATGACGTGCTGGAATACAAGCTCGGAAAATCCAATTCTGTGGCTGAAGCCTTAAGTAGGAAGATGGAGTTGGTCAATGTGATGAGTTGACTCGATTGTCCCCGGATCAAACCTATCAAGGAGGGGCTAAAGCACTATACTATCAAACAACCTAAGCCCTCCTTCGGTACGCCTAAGAGGGTAAGACAATGCGGTTCTAGTACGAGGATGACCTCCTCTACATCAAAAGATGGCGACTCTATGTGCCGCTCCATGGGAAACTTCGGAAAGAAGTCCTACACAAGTGCCACGATTCCAAATGGGCAGGTCATCCGGAATTCACCGCACCATGGCACTCGTCGAGGATCAATATTATTGGCCACACATGAGGGACGACATTGAAGCCTATGTGCGGACGTGTCTTGTGTGTCAACAAGACAAGATAGAGCAATGGTCACCGGCAGGGCTCCTTGAGCTGTTGCCTATCCCAGAACGTCCATGGGAGAGCATTTCCATGGACTTCATCGTGAATTTACCAAAGTCTGAAGGGTGTCAGACTCTCATGGTTGTGATGGATCGCTTCTCCAAGTATGCGACGTTCATGCCAATCACAAAGGATTGTCCAGCCGAGGAAGCCGCCAAGCTGTTCCTCAAGCACATCGTCAATTATTGGGGTGTTCCACGCACGATCGTGAGCAATCGCAGTCCTCAATTCATCGGGTGGTTCTGGATCGAGCTCTTCAAGTTACTGGGGATGGACCTCAACTTCTCCATGAGCATGCATCCCAAACCGACGGACAAATGGAGCGGGTGAATGCATTGCTGGAAATCTACCTCCGGCACTATGTCAGCAACATGCAGGTGAATTGGGTGTGGCTGATCAATGTGGCCCAATTTTCCTACAACCTGCAACGGAGCGAGTCCATGAACCAAAGCCCGTTCAAGATCATAACTGGGCAACAACCGCTTACACCAAGCGCGATTGCCTCAAGATATCGAGGAAGTAGCCCCTCCGCTTACAAATTCGCTAAGGAATGGGATGAGCATGCAGACTTGGCACGGGCATGCCTCAATAGAGCCGCCAAGCGCACTAAGAAGTGGGACGACAAGAAGTGACGGCACATGAAATTTCAGGTTAGGGACTTGGTGTTGGCCAAACTTCACCTGGTCCTTTGGTACCATGACGTGCATAAAGGGCTAATCCGTTGCTATGAAGGTCCCTTTCGGGTGTTGCAGCGAATCGGGAAGGTGGCATACAAGCTGGACTTGCCAACCAAGCTCAAGGTGCACCCCATGTTCTACATAAGTATACCGAAACCTTTTCATGTGGACGAGGACGACCCAAATCGAGGCGAGTCACAACGAGCGCCCCTTGGAGCAAGAACCTCGTATGATTGGGATGTTGAATGCATCATGGCGGACCGGGTCATACGGAAGAGATATTGTGTGCCAAGGAAAGAGTACGTCGTCCGTTGGAAGGGCCTTCCTAAGAGTGAAGCAAGCTGAAACCCTCTAAGGCTCTGTGGCAGTTTAAGAAACACATTGAAGCTTTCCATTCCATGGATGCGACAAAGGCGTCGCCAGATTAGGTGGGGGAGAATGACATGGCCCACGGACAGAGCATGATCCAAGACCGTCCATGATCGATCGTGTCACGCACAAAGGGCTGCCCACGACCAACCCATGATCAATCCATGAGCGGTACGAGCAAAGGCCCATGTGCGACCCATGGACAACCCATGAGCAATGTTTGACCAGCCCATGTGCAGCCCGTGACCGTTCAGCTGCTCTCATGTCAGATAGCCCTACAGACCCGGATCTTACTTCTGACACATGCCCATGGTCTTCCCAAGGGCCTACCGTGTACAGCCATCGAATAGCCTGCTGTATAGCCTTATAATGATGATACAGATTCAAAATGCACCGTTAGATCGAAGGGACGATCAACGGTTGAGATGTGACCCACATTTGTATAAATAGGGATCCCTCTCCCTTATTGTAACTAGTCCGTTCACAAGTGAATATACACTCTCTTTGCTCATCCGACTCTTGTGTTCGAGCGTGTGTGCGTAAGGCTGACTTGGGATCGATAATCCTAAGGCTGCATGGTGTTTTGATCGATTGTAACCGACCGACCCGTGACACAAGCATGAGAATTGATTACACTGGGGATTGGGGCGTCCAAAAGAGGGAATTGGAAGCAAAATCACGTGAAACCCTGTGTGAATTAGCGAAAGCTGATGCGAAAGGTGGAACCTTTCAAGCGACAATGCGACTCGAAATCCTAAAGCACCAACCTTTTTGATGAGGATCTCATTGGTGTGGGGGCCGTAGATGTTGGAGGTGTCAAGGAAGGTGACTGTCACGCCCCGATCCTCGAGCTCGTGCCCATCTCTCACTGGTCAATTAAATAGCGACGTCCGAGGACGTATCGCCGATCCATTCATTCTTAAATGCACACACGGAAGCATATGAAGAATCCCCAGACAACAATTCAATGGAATAGAAAAGTAGAGCCACATTTTTTCTTGAAAACCACAACACACCTTTTTACATATCTGTATAATTTATATACATTACTATTCGTTATTTACAAAGTCTATCAAAAAGGTCGATTTTCAAAACTAGTTGTTCTAAGACCAACTATTTAGACCCGATCGCTGAACCTTCAAAGTCCATGGGATCTGGGTAAGACGACGGGTCCTCCACATCACCTTCAAGCAGGTCTGTTGGACTCTCCTCTTGAGCAGCATCAATCACCTTAGCAGGGATATTAAAACCCCTAAAGGGACCTACCTTAAGACCGTAGGGAGTGGTATGAAATCAGGCTGTGTACTGATCATGTGTCTCTTGGTGTGGGACTTCCTCAATCCATATTGAGGTCACTACCAACTCATAGGTCCAATCACTTCTGGGATCGGGGAAAACAGTGACTTGCTCGGTTATTCTCACGAGACGACCAAGATTTCAAGGGGGAGTCGTCATTTGCGCTCCTGAAAATGGTTATATAATAACCAGTGAGATAACGTCTCAGCAAGTTTTAACCCCTAAGACCTGATTAGGAAGCCAATATTCCTTAGGGTTGTCTAAGCACAACCTGAGTCAGAGGATTTACCTTGGCCTCAGTCCTATTCTTGCAAGTCAGTATATATCATATATACAGGAATCACATCAATTCACAACATCAGATCAAATCATTGATCAATCGACCTAATCGATTACATGTCACTCTGACCATTACCCGATCATTTCAACCAATACTATTTATTTTCTCAGACGGTATATATCTAGTCACCGAGCCACGTGCATTATCAATGCGACATATCTAATCACCAAGTCCCGTGCATTCTCTAAGGCGATGTATTTAATCACCGAGCCACGTGCATTCTCAAAGGTGATATACTAAATCACCGAGCCATGTGCATTCTCTAAGGTGACGTACTAATCACTGAGCCACGTCCTATTCACAGGTGATGTATAATCCAGAAATCACGTGCATTCTCCAGGAAGACACTCTAGGTCTCCGAGCCACGTAATACAACTTTCTTATATAATCCATAAGTCACGTGCATTCTTCAAGACGACCTTCTTAGTCTCCGAGCCACGTAATACAACTTTCTTTTCTATCACTTTTGTTGACACCTATTTTTTATCTTTCAAATAGTATATATAAAAAAAAAAAAATCAAAATCAAAATCAAATAAAAAATAAAAAAAAATCAATTTTTTTAATTATTATTTTCTTAAAAAAAAAAAAAAGAGTTGTGAGGGTGCAGGTCAGGCCGGATCCGGCCTTGGCCCGACCCGGCCCCTTTTTCCTTTTATTTTCTCCCTGCATCGGCCTGGGCCCAACCCTCCCCTTTACTTTTCTTTTTTCTTTCCCTTCCCCTTCGCGCAGCCCTAGCCCTCTTCTTCCCTCCGGCCCGGCCCACCCTGTTGTCTTCTTCCTTAGCCGCTTTCTGCACGGGGAACCAACGAAGACGAAAGAGAAAGCAGCCGTCTGCTTGGGGAAATGGCGAAGCCGAAAGCAGGGGCAGAGGGCGGAGGAGACAACATCATCTTGCGAGGCAGGCGGGCGTGGGAAGGGGGAAGAGAGGGTAGAGCCAGCTGGTTGGGGGGAGCGGATTCGCACGCACGCGGGGAAGGATCGACAAAAAAAAAACCAGAGAACAGAGAAACAAAAGGAAACCAAAAGGAGAGAGGGGGCAGAGATGAAAAAGCAGGAGGAAAACCTTGGGAGAGAGAGACGATTGGGGAGAGAGCGCGTCGCCGTCGCCTGGAGTACGCTCGTTGCTCGCCATCCGAACAAGGTAGGCTTCTCGCTTCACTTCGAGGTCTCGGGCCGGAGCTCACGGTCGACCTGTTCACGCGAGCTTCGGCTCCACCGGTCCTCCATGAAAGCTCATAGATGTCCTAGTGCATGTTGATAGACGTCCAAGCCTGTGCTTGAGTCTAATCCAGTCCGAAGATCCTTCGTTTCTGTTGTGTATGCTAACCGGTTGATGAAATGCCTGAAAGAGATTCTAATCTGTGAGTATGTTGTGGCTGAAAATACTTGCTGTGTTCGCATCTGTTCGAGTGTGATTTATGTCCCTTAGTGGATCTTGGGTGTTGCTTGTGCATATTGTGTTGATCTTTACTCGGATTCGAGCCTCAAGTGAGCCGTATGCCCTCTTTTTAGCTGTTGCACACCCAGTGTTTGACAAAATGTCTCGAAGAGAACCGAGAAAAAACCCGCGTTCAAACTCGGTTTGATTTGCGCTTGTTCGTATACATGTTGGATCATGTCTGTCTCTCATGTTTTCATCGCGATTTCATACGATTTTCATGAAGTAATCATGTGTGTTTGAGCTGTGGTTGTTTGCATCCGAAAATGGTGTAGCAACCTTCGGAGTTAGATGGCCGGCGTTGATTTGCGTCGGGGTGGTTTGGTGTTAGAAAGGATGCTAAGTGCTTTGGTTATTGTTGTTGTTCAAATTAGTCTTGGTAAAGAAACGAATTTTGGTGAGGAATGTCGCGAGGAAAGAGAAGGCCCTCTTCGGGAGGGTTGAAGGCGTGCAGGGGCAAGCACGACGAAGAAGAAGACCAAAAGGCAAAAAAAAAAAAAAATCAATCAAAAGAAAGAAAAGAAAAGCAAAATAAAATAGAAAACTATAAAATGAAAAGTGGGCTTCGGGAATGACTGTTGAACAGGAGGTGCAGGAAAAGGACACAGTACAATGCAGTGGAAAAGACAAAAGAAAGAATTTTTTTTTTAAATTTCAAAAAAAAAAAAAAAAAGAAAAAATTGAAAATGATATATATATATATATATTTAATCCAAAAGTGTTGGATCCGGGTTTGGGTTGGGTCCGCAGGCCGGATTGGGTTTATCCGGTCCGAGCCCATTTCGTGAAGTATAAAAATATTAAATATAATATTAAATATTAAAAATATATTAAAAATATATTAAAAATTCAAAAATTTTCAAAAAAAAGAAAAAATTAAAATAATTAAAAAAAAAAAAAAAAAAGAAAATTTCAAAAAAATTCTGAAAATTCAAAAACTAGGAAAACATTAAAAAAATTCGACCTTTATTAAAAAAATTTCGAAAATTAAAAAAATATTTAAAAAATTTAAAAAAAAAATTCGAAAATTAAAAAATGATGAGGTTTGGTTAGAAATTGCTATGCTTTGCATTTTTAGTATAATTAAGCCTTTTAGTTGCTTGTGTTTTGATTATATGTTGCATGTTTAATTTGCATATCTAATTATGTTTAATTACACGTATTTAATTTTACTGCAATTAGAATCTTGATAGCTATGATTGTTATTTCAATGTTTGTGCACTTGCATGATCACTTCATATGTTAGTGGATAGGTATAAAATCAATCCAAACTGCTTGTCAAAAATTCATTTTGTTAAAATGAACAAGATTAGGTACCCGAAAGGGCATTAATTGATCAATTAATGTAATCAAGTCCCCGATCCTGGATTCTCTGGTTGCGTAGGAAGTGAGGTACGCTCCTGCGCTCTCACTGGTTTCTAGCCGACCCCAATAGGCTAGTGGCGACTCCTTTTGTGCAAAATTCATGAAAAATATCCCAACGTCACGCGGGGTATGGGGCTGGGAGGGAGTGCCCAATCATAAGCGCTTAGGTCCGTCCTTTGGGCAATACCCTAAACCTGTTCCCTCTCCCCGAGGGTAGGTCGCGACAACTTTATATATAGCCCATCAAAACATTATTGGCATTATAGACCCACGCTCAGTCATTTTCCAATTAATTTCTGAAATTGAATAACTTATGAATAAAATCCTAAAATTATAATTAATTCAATTCAGCACGATTTAGCGCTCAAATAAATAAATAGATCGCACCACGATAATCGCATAAAATTCCGGTCGTCGACTATCCCTGCTTAATTTCTAGAAAATAAATAAATAATTAATTAATTTCGAAAATTATTAAATAAATACAGTAAATCCAATTTAGCCCCGTAATGCCTAATTGGAAGCCGAGACAAGGCCGAAAAATTACCGAGACTCGTTCAATAAATACTAGGACCTATTTCCTTGCTAACTACACTATCCATTTGCCTAGTACGCGTTGATAAGTCTCTAATTTAATTACTCTAATCTAATCTATCAACATAATTGCACTTAATTAAATCTAATAAACCCCTAAGCATCATTAGCATACTAATAAAGGATTAGTGAGCAAAACTCACTTGAATTAAGATCCGTTTGGATTAAATTGATGAGCACGCGACGAAACTCGATCCTCTCCAAAGCGGGTCTGCCAACCAGGGTTGGGACGGGCCCAAAAATTGCCACGCAAGGCCTACAACCCTTGCTGGAAATTGCTGGAATGCGTTGTCACGAGGGCTGATTTAGGGCACAGATTGGGCTAAGTTCAGCAGTTGCAGGTCGGAGTGCGGGCCATGACTTGGTCCGCTTTTAAAGCCCATGGATGGAGACACGGGCTGGTCTAATGGGCCGACCGGGAAGAGCATGAATGGGAGGGAGATGAGTTGAAGATGCCACTGGGCTTGGGTGGTTGCTGGGTCGCTCGAAGAATCGGTTTCGCGGTCACTGGAGTCAACACCCTAGTAGGAACGTTGTTGGGTTGACTCACGGAAATCAAGTGGCTGAATTAATGGAGATTCGGTGGGGTTTCTATGGGGGCAGAACGTGCAAGGAAAATAAACAAACAAGAGAGATGAAGCAGACAGCTCGGTGGGGCAGGAAGCACGGAATTGGACTGGGTAGCGAAGAAAATCAAACGAAAAGAGAGAGCGTCGACTTCGTGGGCAGCAAACCAGCCGAATAGGTAAAAGAACACGTGCGGGGACAAGAATAAAAGAAAGAGAGAGGCATTTAATTCTTAGATAAGGGAAGGCTTGGTCAAACATAAAAAGTAAGGTTGAATTTCTGCAGGGGGAACCGTCGGTGGGGCAGCGAACCGAGAGAGAGAGAGAGAGAGAGAGAGAGAAGAAACATGTGGGTGAGATGGGGCAACGTCGGCCAGAGGGGGAAGGTGCGTGTGTGTGTGGGGCGCGAGTCCAAAGAAAGGAAATAAAACAAAACCAAATTATAATTTTGCTCACTTCAACACAACAAATTTAAATTGGTCAAGCTAGGCCAAATTCCATACCCACTTGTCCAATTTGAAGTCTAGTTGAAGGCCAAAATAAGATGGTTTCTCAATCTCATGAATTTCTTTCAAAACTGAATTCTAATTCATTTTTTTCTCGGAATCCGATTTTCTAAACAAACTTCTCCAATTGAGGTCCGTTTTGATGCGGAAAAAGCCCACAAAATTCCCTATCGCCAAATCACTTGCACCCGATGCAAAAATCCCTTCAAATTGGTCAAATCCGAATTTCCGTTCATTTTCCGAATCGTCTGTCTCGATTTTCCGTAAAAATCCCAAACTCACCGGAATTTTCTCAAAAGGTGAGCCAACATTCCTAGAATGACTCGTGACACGACATGACTTTCAATTTCCGAAATCGTATTCAAATTCACGGTTATTTTCAATCAAATGCGCTTTTAGTATAACATTACCTATCGGGTAGCTTTGAGGAATTTTTGGTGCAACTGACCCGTGGTCGATTTTCTTCAAGCCACATGTACCTCTTCGATACATTGGCGACTCTCGGTGGTCATGAAAATCTCAAGGTTTTAAATACGATATAGGGTACCTAAAATAACAGAAAATCGATTTAATACCAATCGACGAGAATTTTGCAATCAGGTAGAATCACCCACACTTGATCACACATCTCAGTCGAATCGATCTATTTCTGATCTCCGATCGATCTTTATTTGTGCCGTAACGATCCTTGCAGACTAGCACGGTTTATTGCATTTAAAATCCCTTAATGGCTTCACGAGATAGATTAGTTATCTCATGAGTGGCCATCTTAGAGAAAAACACTATAGTCACGTTGATGAAAGGCCCAATTTATCCCATCGAAATCATAATAGAAAATTAGGATGTCACAACTCTTCCTCTCTTATAAAAATTTCGTCCTCAAAATTTAAACATTTACCAATCCTTAAACAAAAAAGTGGGGGTGCTGTTGTCTCATCGAGTCTGACTTTTCCACATTGTTTCTCCAGTCCGGTGGTGTTGTCAGACCACTTTAACCAAGAAGACCATCTTGGTACACAGAATCTGTTCTTTCTGAACCAACAACTGAACCGGCTTCCCACGTACGACATTCTGTCGTCCATGCCTAATTCTTTAAGATTTAGCACGTTGGTCGAGTTAGGCTTATATGTCCTCGACATCGACACGTGAAAGACGTCATGCACTTACGCCTACTTTGGCGACAATGCAAGACGATACGTTAGAATCCTAGTTCTTTCTCTAGAATCCCTAAGGAGCCTATGTACCTCGGTCTCAGCTTTCCTTCCTTGCTGAAGTGCAAGGTATTCCTCATTGGTGACACATTCAAAAAGATGCAATCACTAATTCGGAACTCTAAGGGCCTTCATTGCTCAACGATTCAACGTTTCTGGCAGTTTCGTGCGGTCTTTACTCTGACACTGGTCACGGCAATTGCAATCACTGATTACTGGGCTGACCTTAGCCTGTGATCTTTCTTCACTTCACTTTCTTCTCACCACAGGAATTCGGCACACATTGCTATGTAAGCCTTAATAGGAACCATCTGAAAGTTCTACCAAAATTGAAAACCTCTAATCTAGATTTTGAAATTAATTTGTCACTGGCATTTCATGTAGACAAACTTTCTGACACACATGCACTTCTGTATGCATATTCAAATCGACATCTTTTCGTATTGTACTGAAGTGAGTTGGCTCCATCCCTTTATTGACCACAACCCCAAATGGAATCAGTATCCCTCGACTCCTTAGTAAGTCTGTCATAACATTCCATCATAATATACTTCCATTCCCACTCAGGGCTCTCGAGTGATTATAAAAGTCCTCCCGGCATGCATTACTGAACTTCTACTTATTAGCACATTTAACACTTGCAACTTGTCCGGCGATATCTATCTTTATATCGGTTTACCAATCGAGCTGACGCCAATTCTAACCTACTTTGTACTGTCTGATCGAATATTGCAATTGTTACAGTGAATTCCTGACAAAGTCTCTTACTTGAATGCTACATTGTCAGGTACACCCAATGACTCTCGGAACTTAAGTGTTCCATTCTCAGAAATCTAAAAGTCAGTCCCTCTCTTATCAGTATTCTTTTCCAGGATCTTCTGAACATCTCGGTCTATCAAATGAAGTGTCTGCTTTTAATCTAAATATTCAGCTCAATTTTGAGGGCGGCCATAAATTCAAAAGGTGGCCTACCTCAAATTTAAAAATCGAATTTCAAACTCCTTTCAAGTAAAGTCTATACTTTAACCAGCCTATGCACAATTGAAAACTTTCAACTCAATGCCTCAATAACTTCTTTCGTTCTTTCAGGGTGATACCAGATATCACTATCCTAGTCATTCCAAGGTTCTGATTCATGACACCGTCTCATATTCAACTCATTCTGAAAAACAAAAAACACTTGAGACTTTTATAGTCAATGAAGATTTGGAATCTTTTCTCATACCAATGATGTTTCTAAATCTTAAGAGCGAAAATTAATGCTGCGAGTTCCAATTCATGCGTTGGAAATTTTAACTTATGAGGTCTCAACTAGCGAGACGCGTATGCAACAATCTTCTTATGTTGCACCAGTACGCACCTAGTTTTCTGCATGACACATCATTATAGATCTCGTGTCTTTCAGGACCAAATGGAATGGTCAGTACAGGTGTGGTAGTCAGCTTCCATTTAAGCTCTTGGAAACTAAATTCGCACTTGTTCGTCTACACAATTTATTCTTCTTCCTTCAGGAGTTGGGTCAATGACAGTACTAATGCTGAAAATCCTTGCACACATCCTCTGTAGTACTCTGTCCAATTCATACCACTTCTAATCTCTGACATTGTTGTCGATCTTGGTCCACTAATAATTGTTTCAATCTCGGTTGGGTCCATGAAGATTCCTTCACCTGAAATCACATGACCATTCTTAGATGGCTCTCGTGATCCTCAGCACTCAATGAATACACCTGAACATCCTTAATAGACACAGCCACGAACTGAACTCGATATTCCTTGAACACTTGGTTTGCCAAACCAATGACAGCATCTGAAGTGTTCACCAGGCCAAACGGTCTTACAATACTCTTGTAAAGATCATCTCAAGTATTAAATACTGAATTCAATACGCTATTCTTTCTGATCCTCCACCGATGATGCCCTGTTCTCAAGTCGATCTTTGAAAGTATCGACACTTTTGTAATTAGTCACACAATTCGTTAATCTTCAGCCACAAATACTTGTCATTGATCGTCACCTGATTGAGTTGATGATGGTTAATGTATAATTACTATGAACCATCTTCTTTCACAAACAAAACCAGTGCTCCCCAAGGTGATGCATTGGTATGTATAAATTCCTTATTCAGTAATTCTCGCATTTGCACCATCAATCCTTTTTAACTCAAACAATGACAATTGGTAAGAAGCCTTGACAACTCAATCGCAAATTCTATCTCACTCACTGACGACAGGCCTGACAATCCCTCTGGCAACACTTCCAGAAATTCTTGGACTACCGAGGAGTCCTCAATTTTCAATTCTTCAATCTGTCTTATCTATGACAATCGTCAAGCCATCTTGGCAATCCCCGTCTAACAAACGGGTTGTCTCACGTGACGAGATTAAGGAAGTCGAGGACCCTTCTCAACTCTCAATAAAACTCGGGACTTCTACATGCTCCCGGAATAAGCTAGGTTACTCCACCATACCAATTTGTCACCACAAGATGCTCCAAGAGCTAATTCTTTCCACACTTGCGATAAAGTTGTACACCAACGGCCAATCAAGTACAACTCTAGTCAGTGATTCTTTTCCTACAACCTTAGCCTATAACTAAAATTCCACAATTTCATCCCTAAGACTCTGAGGCACCATTCTGATAAAATCACCTCAAAACATTCTTCCATTAATCAAAGCATGGTCAGTTCCGTTTTTGTTTCTTTTGCCATCCTAGTGGCATCATATTGGTAGTAGCAGTGTTGGTGTTCTTCCTGAACTCAAACTGACAGTCCCTCACTTGATTGCCGTGCTGACTACCCTTAAAGCACTTTCTAGCCACACTCGAACACATGATTAATCCATGCATTCCTTCCATACTTTTGGCATTCACTTGGTAAGTCCTCTATCTCATGTCAGGTGATAGCATGCCCTCTTGCTTGTATGAAAGGTCTGTTCCAAAAACCCTGTGGTGTGTTCTACGGTGCACATTCGCTGATCTTTTCTTATCGACGGTGATGACACTTACCATCCCATTAGCCTTCTGGAACAGTCTCTTGCCAAGTGACCCTGCTGGTCACAATCAGAATAACCACCTGTACTAAAATGGCAGGGGGCCGATTAATGTTGCCTTTCATGACACACAACGTTCTGATTCGATGTTCACTTGTCTATCTCACCTTTCCTGAGGGGCGGAATAGAATATACTTTTCCAGTCATAGGCTCCTTTCCAACTTGATTTCCATCTTTATTGAATCTGAACCTTGACTCGGATGCAACGGCTTGCTCCCAGATCACATCTCCATATTGGACCTCGGCAGGTGTGGCAACAACGGTTTTGGCATTGACGGCGGTAATGGCAACAACGGCAGCTCGATCTTGAGCTTACTAGCTTGACAAGCTCCTTGGAAAAACTTGCACCTAAATGATCCTACTAGGCCTAGGATCGCTTGGTGCTGCTACACTCTTAGTACTGACCTATGGTGGTACTCTTACACTTGCGCTGGCTTAAGCCGGCGCTTTGCCACAACCACCTCGGGCACCGATCCTCGTCAGCGTTCTTTCCTGAGTCATAGAGGCTACCGTCCTCTTACTAGGAGTTCTCAACTCCTGATCACTCATATTGTAGACTCTTTATAGAAACCTGTTTTCTAATTCCAATACTTGATTAGAATTTGAGTAATCCACACCAACAAACAATTCTTCCAATCATCTACCACAGACATGCATTGGCATGAAATGAAGGCCATTCCTACTAACTATCCCACGACTCATTGCACCTTATCACTCCAACTAACAACCATGCTCTGATACCACTTAAACGAGGATGTCACGCCCCGATCCTTGAGCGCGTATCCATCCCTCACTGGTCGATTAAATAGCGATGTCCTAGGACGCATCGCCGACTCATTCATTCTTAAATGCACACGTGGAAGCATATAAAGAATTCCTAGACAACAATTCAATGGGATAGAAAAGCAGGGCTACATTTTTCCTTGAAAACCACAACACACCTTTTTACATATCTGTATAATTTATATATTCATTATTATCCATTACTTACAAGGTCTATCAAAAAAGTCGATTTTCAAAACTGGTTGTTCTAAGACCAACTATTTAGACCCGATCATTGAACCTTCAGAGTCCACGGGATCTGGGCAAGACGACGGGTCCTCCACATCACCTTCAAGCAAGTCTGCTGAACTCTCCTCCTGGGCAGCATCAATCACCTCAGCAGGGATATCAAAACCCCTAAGGGGACCTACCCTAAGACCGTAGGGAGTGGTATGAAATCAGGCTGTATACTGATCAAGTGTCTCCTGGTGTGGGACTTCCTCAATCCATACTGAGGTCACTATCAACTCATAGGTCCAATCACTTCTGGGATCGGGGAAAACAGTGACTTGCTCGGTTATTCTCACGGGACCACCAAGATTCCAAGGGGGAGTCGTCATTTGCACACCTAAAAATGGTTATACAATAACCAGTGAGACAACATATTAGCAAATTCTACTCTCTAAGATCCGATTAGGATGCCAATATACCTTAGGGCTGCCTAAGCACCACCCGAGTGAGAGGACTTACCTTGGCCTCAGTCCTATTCTTGCAAGTCAGTATGGCCCTGTTTTGTAACCATCCAAACATGGTCAAATTTTGAATTTTTGTTCCTGAGATCAGTTTGGAAACAGAATCGCATTTGGTAAAATTTTTCTTCCCGGGAACAAATTTGTTCCCGAGAACAGACTGGGAGTAGAATCGAGAATAAAAAAAAAATGTGATTCTTGTTCCAGAATAAAAAAAAAAAAAGAATTAAAACTAACTATTTTCTTCTCTTTTCTTCTTCTTCAATCGCACGGTTGTTGTCCGCCACTGTCCACCGCTGGTCGCTGTCGGCAATCGGTCCGGTGAGCTCGCCGAGGCTGGGTAAGCCTCGCGATGCCTAGCCCCACCGATGGCCAGGTGAGCCTCACCCAGCCCCGGCGAGACTCACCCGGCTCTGGCGAGGCCGGCCTGGCCACTGGTGAGGTTGAGCCTCAACGGGGCTGGGCGAGCCTCGCCCAACTGTCGACAAGGCTCGGCCGACGAGGGCCGGCGATGCTCCGGTGAGGTCACCGGCCCTCATCTAGCCAGTCGCCAGTGCGGCGACTGGCCTGAAGAAGAAGAAGAAGAATAGGAGAAAAAAGAAAAAAAAAAGAAAAAAAAGGAAAAAAGTATAAAAATTATTTAAAAATTAAAAGAAATTAATTTGGAATAGAATCAATAAGACGGTACGAAACACAATTTTATTCCAGAATCAGAAATTTTGGACAGTTATCAAACGGTTTAAAATGCTTATAATTTGTTCCCAAAAATAGAATAAAAAAAAAATCATTTCTGATCAGAATCTACTTCCGGTAACAGAATCGTTAACAAATGCGCTCTATATATTAGATATACAGGAACCACATCAATTTACAGCAATAGATCAAATCATTGATCAATCGACCTAATCGATTACATGTCACTCTGACCATTACCCAGTCATTTCAACTCATGCTATTCATTTTTCCAGACGGTATATATCTAGTCACTGAGCCACGTGCATTCTCTAAGGCAACATACTTAGTCACTAAGCCACGTGCATTCTCTAATGCGACATATCTAATCACCAAGCCCCGTGCATTCTCTAAGGCGCCGTACTTAATCACCGAACCACGTGCATTCTCAAAGGCGATATACCAAATCACCGAGCCATGTGCATTTCCTAAGGTCACGTACTAATCACCGAGCCACGTGCTATTCACAGGTGATGTATAATTTAGAAATCACGTGCATTCTCCAAGACAACACTCTAGGTCTCCGAGCCATGTAATACAACTTTCTTATATAATCCATAAGTCACGTGCATTCTCCAGGATGATCTTCTTGGTCTCCGAGCCACGTAATACAACTTTATTTTCTATCACTTTATATATAGCCTATCAAAACATTATTGGCGCTATAGACCCACGCTCAGTCATTTTGCAATCAATTTTTAAAATTGAATAACTTAGAAATAAAATCCTAAAATCATAATTAATTCAATTCAGCACGATTTAGTGCTCAAATAAATAAATAGACTGCACCACGATAATCAGCATAAAATTCCGGTCATCGACTATCCCTGCCTAATTTCCGGAAAATAAATAAATAATTAAATAATTCCGAAAATTATTAAATAAATACAATAAATACAAGTTAGCCCCGTAATACCTAATTGGAAGCCGAGACAAGGCCAGAAAATTACTGAGACTCGTTCAATAAATACTAGGACCTATTTCCTTGCTAACTACACTATCCATTTGCCTAATATGTATTGATAAGTCTCTAATTTAATTACTCTAATCTAATCTATCCACATAATTGCACTTAATTAAATTTAATCAACCCTTAAGCATCATTAGC
This sequence comes from Eucalyptus virginea, assembly GCA_014182375.1. Classification (NCBI taxonomy): domain Eukaryota; kingdom Viridiplantae; phylum Streptophyta; class Magnoliopsida; order Myrtales; family Myrtaceae; genus Eucalyptus; species Eucalyptus virginea. Next base: position 4,630,381 of record CM024521.1, read on the forward strand.
ATAATAATAAGGGCTTAGTGAGCAAAACTCACTTGAATTAAGATCCATTCGGATCAAATTGACAAGCACGCGACGAAGCTTGATCCTCTCCAAAGCGGGTCCACCAACTGGGGTCGGGATGGGCCTAAAAATTGCCACGCAAGGCCTACAACCCTTGTTGGAAATTGCTGGAATGAGCTATCACGGGGGCTGATTTAGGGCACAGACTGGGCTAAGTTCGGCAGTCGCGGGTCGGAGTGCGGGCCGTGGCTTGGTCCGCTTTTAGAGCCCACGGATGGAGACACGGGCTAGTCTAATGGGCTGACCAGGAAGAGCACGAATGTGAGGGAGATGGGTTGAAGATGCCACTGGGCTTGGGTGATTGCTGGGCGCTCAATGAACCGATTTTGCGGTCACTGGAGTAAACACCCAAGCAAGAATGTCGTTGGGTTGACTCGCGGAAATCAAAGGGCTGAATTGATGGAGATTCGGTGGGGTTTCTGTGGGGCAGAACATGCAAGGAAAATAAACAAGCAAGAGAGATGAAGCAGACAGCTCGGTGGGCCAGGAAGCACGGAATTGGACTGGGCAGCGAAGAAAATCAAACGAAAAGAGAGAGATCGTCAACTTCGTGGGCAGCAAACTAGCCGAATAGGAAAAAGAACACGTGTGGGGACAAGAATAAAAGAAAGAGAGAGGCATTTAATTCTTAGATAAGGGAAGGCTTGGTCAAACATAAAAAGTAAGGTTGAATTTCTACAAGGGGGAACCGTCGGTGGGGCAGTGAACCAAGAGAGAGAGATAGAAGAGATGTGTGGGTGAGATGGGGCAACATTGGCTAGAGGGGGAAGGTGCGTGTGTGCGGGGCGTGAGTCCAAAGAAAGGAAATAAAACAAAATCAAGTCATAATTTTGCTCACTTCAACACAACAAATTTCAATCGGTCAAACTAGGCCAAATTCCATACCCACTTGTCCAATTTGAAGTCTAGTTGAAGGCCAAATAAGACGGTTTCTCAATCTCATGAATTTCTTTCAAAACCGAATTCTAATTCATTTTTTTCTCGGAATCCGATTTTCTAAACAAACTTTTTCGGTTGAGGTCCGTTTTGATGCGGAAAAAGCCCACAAAATTCCCTGTCACCAAATCACTTGCACCAGATGCCAAAAATCCCTTCAAATTGGCCAAATCCGAATTTCCGTTCATTTTCCGAATCGTCCGTCTTGATTTTCCGTAAAAATCCCGAACTCGCCGGAATTTCCTCAAAAGGTGAGCCAACATTCCTAGAATGACTCGTGACAGGACATGACTTTCAATTTCTGAAATCGAATTCAAATTCGTGGTTATTTTCAATTAAACGCGCTTTTAGTGTGACCTTACCTACCTGGTAGCTTTGAGGAATTCTTGGTGCAATTGACCCGTGGTCAATTTTCTTCAAGCCACATGTACCTCTTCGACACATTGGCGACTCTCGGTGGTTGTGAAAATGTAGATGTTTCAAATACGGACACAAGGTACCCAAAATGACAGAAAATCGATTTAGTGCCAATCGACGATAATTTTGCAATCAGATGGAATCACCCATACGTGATCACACATTTAAGTTGAATCGACCTATTTCCGGTCTCCGATCGATCTTTATTTGTGTCGTAATGATCATTGCAGACTAGCACGGTTGAGCAGTTGATTCATGGTCAAATTCTCAAGTCTATTTTATTTAAAATCCCTTAATGGCTTCACGAGATAGGTTAGTTATCTCATGAGTGGCCATCTCAGAGAAAAATACTATAGTCACGTTGATGAAAAGCCCGACTTATCCCATCGAAATCAGAACTGAAAATCAGGATGTCACAGTGACGCCAGAGTCGATAGCGTGGCGGATGAGGGCAATCATGTCGGGCTCTAGCTTGGGAGGGCCGTAGAAGGCGGACATACCCATGTAGCTTAGCCCTTGCGTCGACACCTCTAGGCCCTGCGACCCAGCTTGATCCTCCCCACTTGTGTCGTCGACACCATTGTCGTCCATCTTCGTTCTCGCTCGCGATTGCGACGCAGGAAAAGGGTCAACTCAAGGAAGAAATAGTTCTAGTTTGAGACAACGATGAATAAAGACTATCTTGTACTAAACTTAGATATTGTTGATTACAATTTTTTTTTTTTTTTGGTAATAAACTATGAAATTTCATATTATTAATTTTCTTACTAACTTAGACATGTGTTTCAGCAAGTCAAACTTATTATCAACCATATTGTACTCTATGGCTGTGTTTGGGAACAGCTTTCCCAAGTATCTTTGGAAACCTAAAGGCCTTTTGGCCAAGTATTAGGCGTTTGGGAAATTTTTTGGAAACCCCTTTGGCTTTGGCTTACTGTTCATCTCCTTCGTTGCCCTCCATATTCTTCGTTGAGCTGTTCATCAAGGTGCAGGGCTGTTGAGGGCGAACGACAAACTAGCGAGAGGCCAGTGACGGTCATGGCAATCGTCGCCGGTGGGTCACGCGACCTCCGGCGGGTATCTAGGCCATGCGACCCGGATTTGGGTCGCCGGAGGTCGCGCGACCTCAGGCACGACACAGATCTAGTTGCCGCGAGGTCGCGCGACCTCTGGCAGACCCAGATCTGGTCGCCGGGAGGTCGCGCTGGTGCTTGAGGTTATGCGCCCGGGCAGCTGTGTTGCCGGGGGTCGCGAGACCCAGGCGAGACTTTCGGCAAGGGCCGCTGCGCCGGGGGTCGCGCAACCCCAACCGAGACCTCGCCAAGGTCGTCGACCACAGGTGAGCTTGCTAAGGCCGTGCGACCTCAGGCAAGGGTCTCGCCTATGGTTGGCGACCTCGGTGAGGGTCTCGGCCGGTGTCGCGCGACCTAGCGAGCTCGGGCGAGGGTCTCGCCCGGGTCGTCGGCGGTCACGACCACAAGCGACCCTCGCCAAGGCCATGCGACCTCAGGCGAGGGTCTTGCTTGGGTCGCCAGCGGTCGCCCGACCCCAGGTGGCCCTCGCCGGTGGTCTTCGGGGGCCGCCTAAGGTCCGGCAACCTCGACGATGGCCGCCAGTTGCTGCTGCCCTTCGCCAGTCACCGTTGCCCTTCGCCAGTTGCCGCCGCCCTTCACCGGTCAGTTATTTTTTTGAATAATAAAGACTTTTATAAATATAACTTATCCAAACACAATTTTCGCTAAAGGTATTTTTTAAGGGACTTTTAAGTTACCATTTACCAAACGCAATTTGCATTCTGAAAAACCTCCTCAACTTAAAGTCCTTTGCATTTTCCTAATGGCTTTCCCCAAAAGTCCAACCAAATGCATCCTATGTGTGCTTATGATCTTGAAAGTATTTCATAAATTTTTAAATATCAAGCAATATATAAAAAAAAAAAAAGGAAAAAGGGGAGTGGAGCAAATGAAAAGGAGAGGATTTGCTTACAACGTTTGTGACATTCTCTCGATGATTGATTACCATACACAGACATTGCTGATGGGACTTCGTGGTCGAGTCAACTATTTCCATTGTCATCGGAGGTGAGTGGTTTCAAATTTTATATAGATTTCACTCGAAATCTACCTTGTGATGAATTTCAAGGTCAGTTTTAGGTTCTATGCAAATTTTATGTGTATTTTTATTTTTTATTTTGGTTAGTTATGTGTATTTTTAATTGAATGATTATAATGAATCATCACATTTAATGATTATTATTTGTAACTACAATATGCTAACTAACCACAATTTACAATTTATATTTATACATGAAAAATATGAAATATTAACAAAATAAAAGTCTCAATCATCAAATGGAAGCTCGGATTAGTGGTTCCAAATTATACACTCGTCATCATATGCCATGGAATACCGCAGGACCACACAAAAATATAAATCAAGAAAAACACAAAAAAATAATTCAAGTTCCACTTACTTAGAATCTAGAATTTTATATTTTTCAAATTTTGGAACTTGAAACCTACCCTATATCTTTGAATCTCAAACCGAATAGGTTCCTGGCGATCTAGTTCTTTGGTTTCAGATTTTACTTTGGAACCATGCTTCACCTCTCATCGTCACCCGAGGTGCGTCGCTCTGTATTGGTTCTATTGAAAAACCGTTGAATAATTGCCAACCGAGACACGTTGCTGCGTATTGCTTCTATTAAAAAACTGTTAGAGCCTTCGAAGGCACAATCGGGAGAGCTTTGCTCGATTATCATGCTTAAAACAGGTGAATTCTATCCTATTCAATTTTTTTCCTATGGTTTTTTGAGTGTTTCAACTGGTGGTGTGGTTGTGTGTGTAGGCACAATCGGGAGAGCTTTGCTCGATCATCATGCTTAAAACAGGTGAATTCTATCCTATTCAATTGTTTTCCTATGGTTTTTTGAGTGTTTCAACTGGTGGTGTGGTTGTGTGTGTAGGATTTTGTATAGTGGATTCTATCCCATTCAATTGTTTTCCTATGGTTACTAGATGTTGATTGGAAAATTGTTTTGTTCAATGACCTTGTGAGTATACAGAGAATCTCCTTTGTCTGGAACCCTAAAAGGAGTGGCTGTAACCTCGCTTTGTCCATATTGTATTTGTATTCTCCTAAGGGGAGGATGGTTGGATTATATGGTTTCACTATTATCAAGTTTCCACTTGTAATGATGATCTAAAACAACTATTTCTTTTGGTTCAAGGAATTGTTCTTCTAACCAATCAAAGAAAAATATATGGACTTCATATTCGTATATGTAGTCGTAATATTTTTGTTTGATGTCTTTTGCTTTGTCAGCAAAGGTTTTGAAGAACCATTCTCTAATTTGTTTGTTGTCTTGAGAATTAAAGTCTTTATTAAGAAATGCCCTGTTCGGTTCAAACTGTTTTTCTAAAACATTAAGCTCTGCATCTATCATCTGTGAATAAGTAGGAGGGTGATGAGGAGAATTTGTATTTTCTAAGGCGGGTTCAGGCTGATTTTGTTGGTAAACCCCTTTATGGTATCAAAGCCAGTGGGAAGGTATAGATAGTCTTTATAAGACCATATTCATAGATCGAGAGCCATTCGTTGGCATCCTTCTTGTTTCTACAGAGTGGTCTAGGCCATAAGTCCCTGAGTGGCTGTTAGACCGTTGGTTTAGCTCTGTAACGATTTCGAAGAAGGAATAGTTCCGATCTTAAGTATGAGCTTACATAGAATATCTACATCTTCCTCTAGTTCTCTATCACAAATGGACTCAGATCCAAGTCCTATACATAGAGAAGAAGTAAGGATAGAAGATTTCAACAAATCTACGGAAAATTGTGAAATTTCTAAAATACAGCTTAAGGAAATATACAAACAATCAAAATTGAAATTTTTCAAAAATCAGACTATGTCATAAACACTGAAGAAAGAGATGTTCCTCTTTCTAATTCCTATGAAAAAAATACATCTTTTAAATAAAGAGTCCATCCAAAAACATAAACAAAAATACAATTACATTCATACAGGATTAGTCCAAGTAGGAATTAAACCTCTTACAAAAGGTCTTAATACATCCATTCTCTTAGTTTTACGAGATTCACGTCTCTTGAACTATGATGAATCCATCCTTGGTACAGTAGAGACAAGTCTCTGCAAATGACCTATACATTTTGACCGTTATCCAAATTTCTCAGTTTCTCTTAAGGATAAAAATATTCTTAGAGCTCTCACACTCCAAATCAAAACCCATAATTACAAAGTAGCATATGGATCCATTCCTCTAGCTCTTGTCTATAGAATCCATTACAAAGCTATGGCCTCCGCCTTTGGAGAAAATGCTTTTAAACATAGTCCAAGAGGAGAAACACTTCTCCTCCAGAATGACATTTCTAGAGCAAATACAACCATTCCTAGATCCATTAATTGGAACCAAGTTACTTTACTAGAACAATAGAAATTAGAAAACCAAATTCCCCAACAAGTTGTTCAAAATACAAGTCCGACTAATGTCATCCAACATTCAGAAGGAAGGGTGACCATTAGATTTCCTAGAAGATCTTTCGATTTAAGATCTAGTCCTTCTTTTCATACATCTTATATAAGGTCGATAGATCTTAATCTCAATCTTCCGCCTATAATCACCATCCCTCAAAGTACGCATAGAGACACTCCTCCTCCTAGTAGGCATAGAGACACTCCCACACGCGATACAACACTTTTTTTTTTTTTAGTGACCCAGGAAACCTCCGTGTGCCGCTTCGCAGCGGAGTAAAGCCTGGGGCCCCACGGGGGAACCACCACCCCCGCAGAACGGTTAAGGCCACCTGCGGCGCCCGGGATTCGAATGCTCAACCTTTTGCGAGAGGAAGAGCGCCCGCTCCAGCGACGCCACTCAGTGCGGTGGTTCGATACAACACATTTACCTCCTAATAACATTAGAAATAATCCTGAGATACCACATGAACCAGGAATTAGTGGTTTAGACAATAGATTAGGGATTTCTAGACCTGTTATTAACTATAAACCTTTAAATACAGCTCTTAGATGGATAAGATATCCGATACCCAATAAAAAAGATTTGCTTAACAGATTATGTAGATAAAATTTTTTCTCAAAATTTGACATGAAATTAGGTTTTTGGCAAATACAAATCAATGAAAAAGATAAATACAAGACAGCCTTTACTGTTCCTTTTGGCCAATACGAATGGAACGTTATGCCATTCAGCCTAAAAAATGCCCCTTCAGAATTCCAGAGAATTATGAATAAGATTTTTAATCCTTATTCAAAATACATTATAGTCTATATAGATGATGTCCTGGTTTTCTCCTCCAATATATAACAACATTTCAAACATCTTTCTATGTTCATAAAAATAATCATACAAAATGGTTTAGTAGTTTGTCCTAGTAAAATTGCACTCTTCAAAACCAAGATCAGATTCTTAGGTCATTACATTCATTTAAGCACTATAACTCCCATAGAAAGATCAATTTCTTTTACTGATAAATTTTCAGATGAGATTAGGGACAAAACTCAATTACAAAGGTCTTGGGTAGTCTCAATTATATTTTAAATTTCTTTCCCAATATAAATATCTTTTGTAAACCCTTACATCAACGGTTACAAAAGGATCCTCCACCATGGACCTCTGTCCATACTAACATTGTCAAACAAATAAAGATTCATGTTAAAGATATACATTGCTTACACCTAGCTGACCCAGCTATTTTCAAAATAGTTGAAACGGATGCCTTAGAAATAGGATATGGTGGCATTCTTAAACAAGTCAATAAAAACAAAGAACAAGTTGTTCAGTTTATTTCAAAACATAGGAATTCTACCTAACAAAACTATTCAACAATCAAAAAATAAATACTTGCTATAGTTTCATCTATATCAAAATTCCAAGGAGATTTATTAAATCAAAAATTTCTCTTGCGAATAGATTGCAAATCAGCCAAAGACGTTTTACAAAAAGACGTTTTAAACATTGCATCAAAACAGATTTTTGCTAGATGGCAAGCCATACTTTCAGTATTCGATTTTGACATTTAAATAAATGGTTCTTCAAATTCATTACCTGATTTTCTCACAAGAGAATTTTTACAGAGGATACCAATATGCCAAGACCCAAAAAAGACAAAGGCAAAGGCAAAGCCATTGCCGAAACCTCCGATACACCACCAAAGCCAACAGGCTTAACATCCATCAAGACATGGCTTCAAACGGCAGAAAACAATCAATCATTCTTACAACAACATCCAATACCAAAAACACCTTCAAAAGAAGAACCCATACCAGCCCTAGCTCAACTAGCTGCCATACTACCCAAAGAAACACTAGAGATACTTGCTCAATCTTTACAAAAAATAGTAAAGAAAGAGCCATCCAGTGCCATTGAGGTAAGCAACAACCCTTTCCCTCTTACTGCACAAAAACAAGCGGAATACAAAAGAATTTCGAATGAGGTGGTCATTAGGCCACAGGCAACCCCTCTTCCTCAAAGATCAAAGTTTTTTCCTAAAACATCTTTTCAGAAAATACTGACTGTAGAAGATGGATTTTTCGATGAAGATCCAATTAAATTTGCAAAGAACATCTTTCCAAAAGACTGGTTGTTCAAACCACCCAATACAAACAAAACCGTTGCTTATTATGAGCAAATTTTAGTGGAGACAGAATCAGCAAGGTTCACTCACTTTGCTGACAAAAACAATACATAAAACATCCTCTACTCCACTATATCCATCAGCAAAGTCATACACCCATCACACTAGGGAGCCTCACCTCATACATCCAAAAAGTTCCAAATCAGACTTACCCAAAGCCTACCATACTCCTCTTTATATACATACTGGGATTACCAACAAGCTTGGTGTAATGTTTTCTTCAGACAAAATACAAATTTCCAACACCCTTGATTGTTATTTTTTAAAGACAACTTCCCAAGATAAAGCCTTCCAAACTGGTTTGACTCCTGGTGGGATCTCTTTGGTCATTTGGACATAATATTACACCCCACAGTCAAACAAGGATATAAGGTTTTCAGTGAATACTTCGTACCAACACCGCATGATATAAGGTTCCCATACCTTATGCATTTCTTTATAATATTCAGAATCTCTTGGGTAACAGTATGGGAATTTGAATACAATACATCCACCAAACCTGATGTACCAATACTTGTCCGAAAATACAAAACAAAGTGGTGGGATGGATTCAAATTTATTGAACAAGGATTCGAAGCTGTAGTTAGAACATGGCTAAACAGCCAGAAAACCCAAATAACCACAACCCCATCAAATACATCGTTTTTACAGGAGAAATCCATAACAAGTGCAGCACTTGCTGCGGTCCAGAGCAGAGATGAATACTGCAACATCCTCAAGACAATGCTCTCGAAAGTGGAAGAATTACAATGTGGATCTTCCAAATCTCAAGATAGTCAAGATAGATCCTCACAGTCACATCACAGTGGAAACACCAATGAAGACGACTGCTACGAGATCAACCTAGACAAAAATTAAAAGCCAAGACATCACATGCCAACACTGTTACAGCTGCGCAAAGGCTATACACTGTAGCAAGATAGGCATACACTATTCACTATTCACTTTACACTGTCAGCACTGTAGCACTTTTACTGTAGTACCCGCTATAAATACACCCTCTCGACATAAGGGGAGGGGACTCGAAATTTTCAAATCTCTCTTCTCTCTTCTTCCTCTTCACCCTCTTGCAAACTCTCATCATTTCAAACCTCAAGCTTTCTTACCTTGTACCTCCTGGTTTCAAAGTAAGTTAGTTTTTCAAATACATAGTTTTATACAAGGTTACCAACTTACATGATAGTTGGTTAACCATTTCTTGTAATACAAACATCGATACTCCCTGGAGTGCGGATTACCGCCCTAGTGGATGACTTGATGCTTTAATTTCTGCATCTTTCAATACATGTAATTTTCAGTTTATATAATACAAGTTTAGACCACCTTCATGGTTGGTTTTTGTTTATGCATACTCTTACTTTATATTTTATATATTGCCTTTGCCCTTTACATTATTTTTAATTCTCGCGATTTTATTTAGTTTTTATATAGTCTCCATACATTCTCTATTCTTATAGATTTGTTAATCTCTTATACTTTCTTGTTCTCTCATATAGTATTCCGATCCTAACCACTTTATGGTAAAAACTGAGAAGTTAAAAATTTTAGCTTTTGATTTTTTCTTCAAATCTATTTCTGGAATAGAAATCTGTTCTACAAATAGAAAAATCAAATTGCGTTACCAAACGGATTTCTGTTCCAAACTTGTTCCGGGGAACAGAGAAATAGAGAAATAGAGAAGTAGAAATTTTATCATGCGCGCCCTAAATGTCGGAGATCCAGAAATTCGTGCACTTTGTTAGCTTTATTTTGTATCTCTGAATGTGCGTTTTCCAATTTTTTTCAAATAATTTCTTTTTGACACAGCCACCATCAGCGAGATCAATCAATATCAACACATCTTAATGCAAGAACAACATACTACACATTAAATAAACTTAAGTAGTATCTCTAATTTATCAAACCAGAACTAAAACTAATCGGACAGAGGATAATCCAAAGAACCGATCTCGGTCCCACACAAGACAAATCTATTTAATCGTCGCAACACAAAAGTAACTCTCATCATATAGTTTCTATCATATTAACCATCACGAGATACGCAGGGAAACCATCCCGGTGCACATCAACCTAGTAAAGCAATTTAAAGAATCGGACAAGGATATACAGTGACTTCGACGGGCACGCGAGCGTCCACGTGGTGTTGGTAGTAGAGGTCAATGCAATCGATGTCGAGCTGCTTCAAGCTGGCCTTGCACGACGCCCTCACGTATGCAGGGTTGCCTCGGACCTGCCTGTTCCCCTTCCCATCTGCGGAGCTGATCCCGAACTTGGTCGCCACTTGTACTCTCTCTCTCAGCCCTCCCTTCAGTGCCTGCTCGAATTCCATACCGGTTCGACATTACTCTTTTATAACCCGCAGAGTTGCGTTCGACAACCGGGACCTTTCTTTAAGGTCCTTAGGCTGGACCAATTAACTTGGGACTCACCCTCCTCGGCTGACCTTCCCTACCCCAAGGAAGGTCCCTTCATTGGAGGCGTGAGCCTTGTTCCTTGGATTTTGTAGTCGGGGATTGCTAGGATAAACCCCTACCCAGTGGTTAAGGTCCCATGGGCTTGGCCAAATTCCATACCGAGTCAACGCCAAAGTAAACTACAAAAATTTGCCCCACAAATCAGAAAGCCTAGTCGCCCGAATAGAATTTTGCGTGAGCACTGCCGACTGTTCGTACCGTTTAATAACTAGAACCCGCTTGGGGCGACTGTTCAGACCAACCATCTATGCTTCTGCATCTCAAAACTCAGTATATTTCACTGGGTTTCAGACATTTTGCGTTCCGAACTGCGAGAGTCTGACATCTCAAACTAAGAGCCAAGCATGAGAATTGATTACACTGGGGACTGGGGCGTCCAAAAGAGGGAATCGGAAGCAAAATCACGCGAAACCCTGTGCGAATTAGCGAAATCTGATGCGAAAGGTGGAACCTTTCAAGCGACCGCGCGGCTCGAAATCCTAAAGCACCGACCTTTCCGATAAGGATCTCGTTGGTGTGGGGACCATAGATATCGGAGGTGTCGAGGAAGGAGACGCCGGAGTCGACGGCGTGGCGGATGAGGGCGATCATGTCGGGCTCCGACTTGGGTGGCCCGAGGCATACATGCCCATGCAGTGCAGCCCAGCCCCTGCGCCGACACCTCCAGGCCCTGCGACCCCAGCTTGATCCTCCCAACCGCCGTCGACGACGCCATTGCTGCCCGTCTTCGTTCTCGCTCTCGACCGCGATGCAGCAGGAAGATGGTCAACTCAGGGAAGAAACGGTTCTAGTTTCGGACAACGACGAACGAAGACTGTCGTGTACTAAACGTAGATATTGTTAATTGCATTTTTGTATATCAAAATATGAACTTTTCATATTGTTAGTCTTCTTTACTAACTTAAACATGTGTTTCGGCAAGTCAAACTTAGTATTAACCATCCTATACTTTATGTGAGCTTATGATCTCGAAAAATTTCATTAACTTCTTAAATATCAAGCAATATAAAAACAAAAAGGCGAACACAAAAAGAGTGGAGCAAATGAAAAGGAGAGGATAAGTCTGATGATCATCGAGGCTCTCCCAACTGTCTTTGGGGGATTTGACAGTCTTTCAATAGAAGCAACGCGAAGCCCGATTAGGAGTGGGCATAGTTCAGAACTAAAGAAAACCTATCCAATTTCAAAATTTAAGGTATGTAAAATAGATTTCGGATTTCAAAAATTAAGAAAGCCATTTCAATTAGTAGGTTCTAATTTTTAGATAAGTAAAATCTGGAATCTAAAATAAGTTTTTGTGTTTTTATTAATTTATGTATTCGCGCAGTCCTGTAATATTCCATAGCATCGATGATTAGTGTATAATTTAAAACTGCTAGTCGACGGACATAAAGTCCCACTAGCATTGTCCATGTGTATAGTAACAAATCCTCAGAGAAAGTCGCAAACATTGCAAGTAATTGAACTCGGGCGAATGACAACGGTAAACTCTCTGAAGTTCCGAATTTATTACAGGTGAATAAATACCCCCGTTCACGCACGTGCTTAAAACAGCCAAACAAGATGGCCTCAAAACACACTGCAGCGCCCCATGCTCAAACTCTATATATCAAAGATTCAGCGACAGAAGCAGATCCATTTCAAAGCAGCTTTCCATGGAGAACGGCGCTTTTTCCCTGTAGCCATGCTGCCCTCGCGCATGCCACCCGTGATATCGTCCGCAGAAGCAATCAATTCCAGCTCCTTCATCTCCTCCTGGGTAAGCTTCACGGACAGAGCTCCAACGTACTCCTCCAATATCTCGATCTCGGTCGCCCCGGGAATCGGGCAGACATCGTCGCCCTGGTGGTGTACCCAGGCAAGGGCTAGCTGCGGCAGGGTGCATTCCTTTCTTTGAGCAATCACATTCACTCGATCGAATAACTTCGCATTGGGACCCAAGTTCTCTGGCTGGATCTTTGGTAGGGACTGCATAACATACACCACTGTCTCAGCGGAGAGCATATGAGCAACCGTCATTCTCTTTTTAACACCATTTTCTACTGCAGCAAGTGCAAACAATTGTAGAAGTGGTTGCCTTGCATGCCATCAGATTGTTTTGTTACTTGACATGATAAGCATTTGGAAGTGAGCAATCACTGTGCATCTGGAAAGCATGATAAGCAAAAAAGACTATCTTGCTACGATTAAAATATCTCGTTCAAAACCAAAGCACACGAAATGTAGAGGGAAGCGCTCTATCAGCAACCACGCAAGGCTGATGGTTTTGACGTAAGATGTGACAGGAGAAACGAAATCGGTGAAGTAAGGTTTCTACATGAAACGATAACCTTTTATCAAACTCGAAAGAAATGCCATTCTAAATGATGTGCAGGATGATATTAGTGGAATTAAAGATCTTTTTTAGCTAAAAAACAAGAGCTACTTCACTTGCCAGGTACAATCAATAGTCAAACAGTTAACGTGGGAAGTAATCCACAATTGGCTGTATGTCCGATACGAACTTGATCCCAAAACTTCCATAAGAAGGGTGTTATGGAATACTCACTCAAGAACTAATTCTGTCAAGATACAATTTATCTCGCAAAGAAAGATTGAGAAAATAAAATAAAATAAAAAATAAAAATACAGAAGGCTGAGGCCAGAAACTGATGTCAGTTATGTTGAGGAAAGAGAGCTAGTATCGTGAAGGAAGATGAGAGAAAAAGGATTGTGGAAAGGGAGGGAAGGATGGTGAATAGCAAATATTGGGAAGGCTGGGAAACAGAGGAACTAACAAACAAATCTACATATGCTTTTCCCAAAAGCATGAGAATCTGGGAAACAGCCGCTTTCAGGCTCATTAAGCCATTAATTATGACATTACACTAATCTGTGATCAAGAAAGGTGAGATGTATAGTGAGTGCTGGATTTAAAACACATAAGAATATGGAGCATTTGTGTCACCAATTATTATTCATTCCATCCAGATACCTTTCATCATACCACAAGAACTGGTAATTTTCCAGCGCTCAATAAGAATGACAATCACCGCAAGCATCTAATTATGTTGATCAGAAGAAACAGACCTGTCCAAAGTCATCCTTGGGAAGATCCTTCAACAACTTGGAACCAACAGGAGAGAATCCTCGTCCTATAGGACTGGTCGCAACAATACCAATGCCAAGATCCCTAGTAACCATTCCAGGGATGAGCAGAGTCAGAAGAAAGCTGTTGTTACTGCAAAAGCAGAATTCATTAACAGAGTGATCCCCTACCTGCACGTGGGAATGATCTCTTCCTCCGCATATCTTGTCCACAGCGAAAACTCCACTTGCACTGCTGTGATGGGATGAACAGCATGTGCTCTTCTGATTGTTGATGCAGAGGCCTCGCACAAACCGATGTACTTGATCTTACCCTCTTCAACGAGTCTCTTTAGCTCTCCCATCTTTGAATATTCACATGAAAAAACAACGACAGTCAAGACCTTACAATGTTAAGATCCAGAAGATTATGCACATTATTAGTTTTCATTGTGTCCCTGATCCTGAATAAGATGTGTTGCCTTACTGTCGAAAGTCGCTAGGCATTGAGTTAATGGAGCTAGATATCTCTAATTTATCACCGGGGGTGGGGGGCGCAAATAAAAGAAACATTCCAAGCGCTTGTCATATTTCACAATGATATGTCAAGAATCAAATATCTCTCCAGAAAGTCCAGGGACAACTTCCAAAGTGATTCTCGCGTATAAATTAGGATGAACTCCGCAGCACTTTCATCTAATAAGAGGAACATTTCGAATAGATTTCATGCTTGTTGACCCTTAACTCGCGAGAGATGCCCACAGGACAACCCGAAAATGCAAAATTCCACGACCCCTTTAAGAACATCGTGCAGCATCTCGACCTCAAGTCTCACCTAACAACATCTTGCTACACAAAGGCAAGGAGATAGTTGATTTCTGCTACAATATCCAACGAACTTTCAACAACATGATGATGCATCGTCAGATCCGACCTAGACATATGGCTCAGAGAAAGTCTTAAGAGAAGGGAAGGATTAAGAAGGATCCATACAGTGTCTTCGATGGGGAGGTGAGGGTCGACACGGTGTTGGTAGTAGAGGTCGATGCAATCGACGCCGAGGTGCTTCAAGCTGTTCCCAACAGCAGTCCTCACGTATGGCGGATCGCCCCGGACCACCCTTTTCCCGCCCGCAAAGCTGATTCCAAACTTGGTCGCCAGTTCAACATTGGGTTCCACCCATTCCTCCAGGGCCTGCTCAAAATCGATATCGACACCAAAATCAGCACAAGGAAACCCCATAATACGCAAGATCGCAGAATTATGCTCGATAGAGCTAATAACACACACCGGAGAATATCTACTTCATTCGGAAGCGGATACTAAGCTGTGACACACTCAAGCGCGAACATCGATCGGATAAGGGAGGCGAACAAACACTGATTAACATACAGATTTTGGGCCGAGGGGGCCGTCAGCCAGTTGAGCTAAGAAGCCAAAACCTGAAAATGGTCTAAAAAAACTCACCTCTCCGAGGAGCATTTCGTTGCCGTGAGAGGCGCGGATGTCGGAGGTGTCGAGGAAGGTGATGCCGCGTTGGACGGCGTGGTGGATGAGGTTGATCATGTCGGCGCGGGACTTGGAAGGGTCGAAGTAGGGGGTCATACCCATGCAGCTCAGCCCCTGCGCCGAGACCTCGAGACCCTGCGACCCCAAGTTGATCCTCCTCACCGGCGATGCCATTGCTGCGGTCTAGCTCGGGGCAGATGCGAGAAGAGAGTCGAGAAGAAACGATTTCGAGAGCTCGCGAGCTTTCGTTTGGCGGCTCTCGTTACCAACTTTCTCCACGCCCACTAGGAAATAAGTTGGTGCAAGATTGTTGCATGCTCCAGGAGGAATATAGACAGAGACAGAATCTTCGGGCATGACGTGGCGGAAACTCGAGAGGCTCCATGTGGAAGCGACGGGTCTCAAATAGTCAAAAGCTTTAACGATTTTAGATGCCTTTCTTGCCTTTCTAGATGGTGTACCCGGTTTGCCTGCTTTTTATGGATTGCATGGACTGACCCACGTGCCACCGTCAACGGCCCTGTTTGGGCTTTTCTTCTAATCCTGGAATTTTTGCCTTGCCCCGGCATAATCCTAATACATACACATTCCGAATCAATAATTAGAAAAGCAAAATTATTTTCTACCTCTACACCTCAGAATCCGCACATTGCAAATTTTTTTTTGGAGTGCTGCGAATTAAAAAGAGATGAAAGTAGAGACGGACCCATTCTACTGGTTAAATTAGATTATCTAGAATTTTCAAATTTCGAGACTAGTCATAAAATCCGTTCGGACACGACGCACGTTAGCTTTATATTCCTTGTGAAACAAAGAGATATATAAAATATACCATACTTTCATATATCCACCGTTTGGGGAGTTTTATAATGTAATGATACTTGCTACATTTGTTTTTTCCTGCAGGGGAAGCTCAAAATGTCCTCCTGCTCTTTTTCTTTTATTCAACAAAGAAAAAGCGAAAAAATACGAATTGAAACTCCAAATGTATGTATAGCAACTAGCAAGATAGTCCGTACAAATATTACCTTCTCAATAAGTATGATGATCGATCCGGTTGGGCCTTAGGAGCCTTCGACGATCTTTCGATAGAAGCAACACGGAGCGACAGACGTGAGGATGGCGATCAAAGTAGTTTAAGGACCTTCTAATTGGTGGCAAGAAGAAAAGTCAAAAGAAGAAATAAGTAGAGCTCAACTTGCCAAGGACATTGATTGAATAAGGTCACGACAACTGAAGCGGCAATCTTCTTTTTCTGATTTTTTTTTTCTTTTCTTCTCGTTTCTTTTTCTTTCTTTCTTTATCTTTCCATCTTTTTTCTTTAGCCTTCATCCAGAGAGAATGTTGCAAAGATAGAGAGTATGAACTCACGGCCGAGGCAAGTAGCGTCACTCTAGTATGTATGCATGAATCGAATTGCTCAAAATCCCAGTTTCGCAATTCTAGAAGTCACCCTGATGAATTGGTATGGTCGGCTTGGTCAGAATTCAGCTCGCCCCGTGTTCCTTGAGCAATCTTCGCAATAAGCTTATCACACATGCTTATAACAACCACACCACATAAGCTGAAAATTATGCAGCAGCAAATGCTCGAACTCTGCCTGTCAAAGATGCGGCAACAGAAGCAGGCATGTCTCCAAGAAGCTTCCCATGAAGAAAGGGGTGGAGCATCGGAGTTTTCCCACGTAGGGATGCTGCTATGGTACCTGCCACCCTTCACACTGTCCGCAGAAGCGATCAACTCGAGCTCAGTCATCTCCTGGCGTAAGCTTCACTGACAGACCTCTGATGTTCTGGTTGAAATTCTCGATCCTGGTTGTGCCTGGAATTGGGCAGACGTTGTCGCCCTGGTTGTGTACCCAGGCACCAGGGCCAACTGTGATGGGGTGCATCCCTTTCTTTGCGCAATTTCATTCACTCGGTCAAATAACTTCGCCTTGTGAGCCAAGTTCTCTGGCTGAAACCTTGGTAGGATTCTGCATATCATAGAGAACCGTCTCAGCGAAGAGCATTTGAACAACTATCATTTTCTTTTAAGCAGCAAATTCTACCACAACAAGTGCAAAGACTACTAGAAGTGGTTCCATTGCATGCCATCAGATTGTCTTGTTACTTGATGTGATAAGCATTTGGAAGTTCGCAAGCACTGGGTTTAGTAAAAGATTATCTCGAAAGGATTGGACTATGTAGTTCAAAATCATAAGCATTTGAAATGCAGAGCGAGTGGTCTAGCAGTCCATATATCATAGTTAAAAGAAATCACAAATCTAGATGATTTGTAGAAGAATATTATCGGAAGTAAAGCTCTTTTTCATTAAAAAACAATAGCTACTTCACCTGGCGCAATCACAAGTCAACCACTAATTACGAGCATTATCCCACAATTGGGTTTATGTCAGTAACATAATCCCAAAACTTCCATATGAAGGGTGTTAGGGAGTCGTCACTCAAGAACAGGTGGTGTCAAGATATAATTTATCTTGTGAAGAAAGATGAGTATAAAAAAGGACAGAGGCCCGAGGCCAGATACTGGTGTTGGTTATATGGAGGAGATATCGTAATCTTGTGGAAAGTGGGGAAGGGATTGTGAATAGCAAATGGTGGGAAGGCTGGGAAACAGAGGAACTTACAAATAAATCTATGTTAGTTCATTACAAAAGCATGAGAATACAGGGAACTGCCTCTTTTAGGCTCATCAAGCTATTGATTATTATTTTACACAAGTCTATAATCACGAGGTGGGATGTATTGCGAGTGCTGAATTGAAGACATGCAAGAATATAAAGCCTTTGTGTCACCGATTCTTGTTTACACCACCCAATACTTTTTCTGCATGTCACAAGAACTGGTAATAGTCCAGCACTCCAAAAAGAACGACAGTCACAGTGAGCATCTAATTATGTTGATCAGCAGAAAAAAACCTTTCTGAAGTCATCCTTGGAGAGATTCTCCAACAACTTGGAACCGGCAGAAAAGAATCCCCGTCCTGAAGGACTGTACGCAACAATTCCAATGCCAAGCTCCCTAGTCACAATGTTCCAGAAGAGCAGAGTCAGAAGAAAGCTGTTGTCACCGCATAAACAAATTGACAGAGTGATATCCTAACTGCACGTGGGAACGATCTCTGCCTCCACATCTCTTGACCACAGCGACCACTCCAATTGCACAGCGGTGGTGGGATGAACAGCATGTGTTCTTCTGATGGTTGACGCGGAGGCCTCCGATAAACCAACGTACTTGATTTTACCCTCTTCAACGAGTTTCTTTAGCTCTCCAATCTTCAAATATTCACATGCCATAACAACAACAGTCAAGACCTTACATGTCAAGATCCAGAAATTCATGCACAGTATTAGCCCCTGAATAGTATGTGTTCCCCGACTATTCCACCATTACATTTTGACCTGGCAGCTCTTAGCGAAGATCAGTCGATCTTTATGCATCTCTATGCAACAAAAAATTTGCTAGGAATTAAGAAGTTAATAGACATAGATGTCTCTAATCTATCACACAATTGGGCAAATAGCAGAATTATAAAATTGATGGAAGTAGAATTCTCTGATCTACGACAGGGAGGTTAAATAACAGAAGTATTCCAAGAAATTGTCATATTTGACAATGATATGTCAAGAATCAAATGTCTCTACAGAATGCACAACTTTCAATCTGATTCTCGAATAGAAATTAGGATGCGCCTGATAACGCTTTCATCTCAAAGGAAGATTTCGAATAATCTTCAAGCTTATCGATCACTAACTTGTCAAAGATCCCATAAGACAGAAACCCAGCCACTGAAATACTAAAATTCCACGACTTCTTTAACAACGTATCTCTACCTGAACTATCAGCTGAACTTAACTCTCAGCTAATAATATCTTCCAAGACAAAAGGCAAGACAATAGTCAATTTCTGCCACGAAGTCCAACAAACTATCAACAACGCAACGATGCATCATCATTACCAATCTAGTTTAGCAACTGAGCTTAAGATGCATAATCAACACCAATTTAGTTTAGCAACTGGATCATATGGCTCAGAGAAAGTCTCAAGAGAGGCAAAGATTCGACGAGGATCCATACAGAGACTTCGATGGGGACGCGGGTATCTATACGGCGTTGGTAGTAGAGGTCGGTGCAATCGACGTCAAGCCGCTTCAAGCTGGCCTCGCAAGCCGCCCTCACGTAGGCCGGATCGCCCCGGGCCTCCCACTTCCCGTCGGCGAAGCCGAGCCCGAACTTGGTCGCCAGTTCCACCTTCTGTCTCACCCCTCCCTTCAGTGCCTGCTCAAGATCGACACCAAAATCACCATAAGAAAACCCACAAACTGTGTCCAAAATAAAGAAAACCAAGTCGCAGGATCTTGGAATTCGGCATGACTATAGCATCTCTACTTCGTGCTGAAGCTTAGACTAAGCTTCAAAACACACTCAAGAGCAGACCTTGCCGAGGAGGACTTCGTTGGTGTGAGGGCCGTAGATGTCGGAGGTGTCGAGGAAGGTGACGCCGGAGCCGACGGCGTGGTGGATGAGTGCGATCATGTCGGGGTCGGGCTTGGGAGGGCCGTAGGCGGCGGACATGCCCATGCAGCCCAGCCCCTGCGCGGACACCTCGAGGCCCTGCGACCCCAGCTTGATCCTCCTCAGCGTCGACGCCGCCATCGCCACAGTCGTCTAGCTCGAGGTCGATGCAGAGAAGAGAGAACGGAGAAGAGACAGTTCGTGAGCTCTCTCCCGCCCGCTCACTGTACAAAACAACGAAGCTTTTCTCTTCTCCTGTTGATTGGGTGTGGAGAGTCAAAAGAGACTGCAAACGACGTAAAGGCTCTCGTCACCCCCTTCTCCGGCGGCCCGTTGACGAGAAAATGACGACCTCATATGATTGACAAAAAAAGGCTGAATACCGCAAAAAAGTTTAAGCCACACGTGGCATAAACACCCCCGAATTATTTTTATCACGAAAAATTTTAAACTTACCCATTATAATACAAATACTTCAAACTCTCTTATTTGTCACAATGGGCTAGTTTAAAATTTTTGATGACAAAAAAAAAAATTTAAAATATTTGTGTCACAATAGACATAATTTGGGACTTTTGAGTATTTGTCCTCAATAAAAATAGAATCATATTACATAAAGTCCAAAATTTCAAACTTTCGAGAATTGATTGCACCATATTCAAAAAAAGGCGTGCTTGTAATATGTGTACTATATTATTTCCAATAACAAAATTAATAAAGGCACATTAATCATATGACCGAAAAGGTACATCTGAATTACGTATCAATTAATTGTAGTTATGCATTGACTCCGAAGCTACGTAAAGAAAAAGATTGAGGGATCAGCAAAGGCTACAATCCTCAACTGCCGACTACCATCCTTAACCGTCAACTCCTCGCTTTTCGTGTTACGAAGGTATTAAGTATTTCGTAGCGTAAAGTGCTTCTTTAGCTCACTGATCTTTGAAGATTCACATGACCCAAAAACAACGGTAATGACCTTAAGGGTGCGCATGACAAAATTTTTGGAACAAAAATTGATTTCTGGCTAGAAATTGATTTCTCAATTTCAGAATCATAAGGTAAATCAACAATATGCTTTTTTCTTTCCCAAAAAGCATTAGGCAAGTAGTAGAGCATATGGTTTTCTCTATGTGTTTTTGTAGGGAGGCTATTTTTTCTATAATGTTTGGTTTTGTGAGATTTTCTTCTATTCTTTTGAATTCTAAATCTTCTTTCAGGAATTCAAGCTGGTTTTCTTTGTCTTTTATAAGACAATTTATTTCTGAAATAGAATGTTCTTGTAAAATATTTAAACTCCTCTTTTGTGGTTTTGTTATGAAATTAAAAGTGATTTTCCTATTAAGAGCATGAGTTTCAATTCTTTCATTAGTAACTGTAAAATGTTGGATTAATTGTATGAAAGGTATTCCAAGAATTACTTGTCGTCTCATATTTTTTACTAAGAGAAAAGATGTTTTATAGGACATTTGATCTTTTATTATTAATGCTTCTGGCAACTTGTATTGAATGTTTAATTTGTCTCCTGAGGCTGATTTTAAGGATTCGGAAGTTTTATCAAAATATCTTGTTGGAACAAGGCATTCTTTGATACAATTGAGGTCAGCTCCTGTATTGAGGTCAGCTCCTGTATTGAGGTAAGCTCCTATATCAAAGAGTGCTATTGTTTCAATGATGAATTCATTATTAATTTTTATCATTATATTTATTATCCATTTTTTAGAGGTTAATTCTTTTAATAACATAAGAAAAGCCAGGTCAGAAGTATCAGAAGTATTAGTGATTTCATTATGATCTTCCATTTTTGTTTTTCCTTTTATGACAAGAGATTTTATATCAGAGATTTTTTGTTTCACCTCTATTGGGTTGCTTTCAAGGCTTGTATTTCTAATTTTTGTTGTTTTATTTCATTTTGGAGGTCATTAAGATTTATTGGCCTAGACTGAGGTTTTTTGTTTCTATTCAAAATGTCTTTTAGATTATAAGAAGTATTGGCTTTAGAAATAATATTCATAGAAGATTGTAGTCTTTCTAAGTATTCATTTTTGGCTTCTGGGTCTGTTATTTTATCAGCAGTGCTAAGAAGGAATTCTTCTCCTTTTGTTAACATGTTTATTTCAGGAGTAGGTTTGTCAGGAGAGGCGTCTTCATAATCAGAATCGCAAGAGGTTTCTATTTCATTAATCTGAAGACCTTCTTCCTCAAGAAGTTCATCAGAAGAAGTATCACAATTGTGTATGAGGATGTTGTTTAACTGGTATAGAGTATTGTCATCTAAAGAAAGTTCATTTAATCTTTTATTAATCCTACAATATTTTGAAATATGACATTTTTTACCGCAAGAGTAACATTTGATGTCTTTAAAATTTTTCTCATCTGTCTGAGGTTTATTCTGGTTATTAAGGTGTCTACGTTCATTCCTATGAGGTTGAGGTTTGTTGTGATGTTTCTTTGTTTCTTTATCAAAAGGACAAGTCCCTTTACATTTTGGCTTTGTTTTATTATTATAAGAAGGATCGTATTGAGCACAGAAATCTCCTAGACTTCTATTGGTGAGAGATTGTTCTTCCTTGAGTTGTCTTTGTAATTTGATGGTGTTACACATTTGTGTTCCTTGTATGTAAACGTAGGAGACTATTTCTCCATATGAAAGAAGATCATAGGGAATTTGGCCGCTGTATTCTTCTCTAATTCTATCTCTAACTTGGTCACCTATTATTTGAGGTAAACCTGCTGAGAATTTTTCTTTCCAAAAGGGTTGATTGCAATATGGTCTGATAAGAACCCTTTGAAGGAAAAGTTCTTTGTATTATCTAAATTTCCCTAAGGATTTGCAACACATATTGGATAAGATCTTGGTTCCCTAAGTATTCTCTAAATTTCCCTAAGAGATCTTGGTTCCTATCTCTAATATGTGAAGGATCTCTTATGAAGTGTTGTGAAATGGAGTATATAAGGGTATTAACCGCATCTTGGATGAGATGTCCTTGATCATCATCCATGCGTTGTCCAAAGTCGTCTATTTTATAAGCAGTTAAAATTTGTATTTTCTATTCATCAGTCAAATAGTTATCCCACCAACCTTTTAGTTGTTTAGTAAATCCGGCTACTAAAAAATTAGCAATAGCATGGTCAGAAACATCTTGCTGTGTTTTATAAGCATTAGCAAGCATTACCATGTTATTAAGAATGTTCATGATATTAGTTTCGGCTACACCATCTATATTCCATTCATAAATGGCGTCTGGAGAGTATTTATTATGTATTTTTTGTGAAGATTCTTCTTGGGCGATGTCTCGTGGGGTAGCTCTGCCATAATAAAGTTTTTGGGGTTGTCTCAAATTGAGTCTGTCAACCTCAGCTGCTGATTCATTATCAGAGTCGCTAGAGGGTTTTGTCAAGGTGCTAATAGTAGGTTGGTCTGGGGTATCTTTAATAATAAGACCTTGGAATTTAGGAGTGTCTAATATAGGAGGAGGCTCTAGCTTTGATTTTCCTAGGAGTTTTTTCTTTTGTTCTATGGCTTTGGCAAACTCCGGACTAAGGTTTTTTGGAAATTCAAAGGCTTCGAAGATGGGTTTTTGAGTGTTTCAACTGGTGGTGTGGTTGTGTGTGTAGGATTTTGTATAGAGGATTCTATCATATTCAATTGTTTTCCTATGGTTACTAGATGTTGATTGGCAAAATTGTTTTGTTCAATGACCTTGTGAGTATAAAGAGAATCTCCTTTGTCTGGAACCCTAAAAGGAGTGGCTGTAACCTCGCTTTGTCCATATTGTATTTGTATTCTCCTAAGGGGAGGATGGTTGGATTATATGGTTTCACCATTATCAAGTTTCCACTTGTAATGATGATCTAAAACAACTATTTCTTTTGGTTCAAGGAATTGTTCTTCTAACCAATCAAAGAAAAATATATGGACTTCATATTCGTGTATGTAGTCGTAATATTTTTGTTTGATGTCTTTTGCTTTGTCGGCAAAGGTTTTGAAGAACCATTCTCTAATTTGTTTGTTGTCTTGAGAATTAAAATCTTTATTAAGAAATGCCCTGTTCGGTTCAAACTGTTTTCTAAAACATTAAGCTCGCATCTATCATCTCGTGAATAAGTAGGAGGGTGATGAGGAGAATTTGTATTTTCTAAGGCGGGTTCAAAGGATTTTGTTGGTAAACCCCTTTATGGTATCAGAGCCAGTGGGAAGGTATAGATAGTCTTTGTAAGACCATATTCATAGATCAAGAGCCATTCGTTGGCATCCTTCTTGTTTCTACAGAGTGGTCCAGGCCGTAAGTCCCTGAGTGGCTGTTAGACCGTTGGTTTAGCTCTGTAACGATTTCGAAGAAGGAATAGTTCCGATCTCAAGTATGAGCTTACATAGAAGATCTACATCTTCCTCTAGTTCTCTATCACAAATGGACTCAGATCCAAGTCCTATACATAGAGAAGAAGTAAGGATAGAAGATTTCAACAAATCTACAGAAAATTGGGAAATTTCTAAAATACAGCTTAAGGAAATATACAAACAATCAAAATTGAAATTTTTCAAAAAATCAGACTATGTCATAAACACTGAAAAAAGAGATGTTCCTCTTTCTAATTCCTATGAAAAAAAATACATCTTTTAAATAAAGAGTCCATCCAAAAACATAAACAAAAATACAATTACATTCATACAGGATTAGTCCAAGTAGGAATTAAACCTCTTACAAAAGAAGGTCTTAATACATCCATTCTCTTAGTTTTACGAGATTCACGTCTCTTGAACTATGATGAATCCATCCTTGGTACAGTAGAGACAAGTCTCTGCAAATGACCTATACATTTTGACTGTTATCCCAATTTCTCAGTTTCTCTTAAGGATAAAAATATTCTTAGAGCTCTCACACTCGAAATGAAAACCCATAATTACAAAGTATCAGATGGATCCATTCCTCTAGCTCTTGTCTATAGAATCCATTACAAAGCTATGGCCTCCGCCTTTGGAGAAAATGCTTTTAAACATAGTCCAAGAGGAGAAACACTTCTCCTCCAGACCGATATTTCTAGAGCAAATACAACCATTCCTAGATCCATTAATTGGAACCGAGTCACTTTACTAGAACAATGGAAATTAGAAAACCAAATTCCCCAACAAGTTGTTCAAAATACAAGTCCGACTAATGTCATCCAACATTCAGAAGGAAGGGTGACCATTAGATTTCCTAGAAGATCTTTCGATTCAAGATCTAGCCCTTCTTTTCATACATCTTATACAAGGTCGATAGATCTTAATCCCAATCTTCCGCCTATAATCACCATCCCTCCAAGTACGCATAGAGACACTCCTCCTCCTAGTAGGCATAGAGACACTCCCACACGCGATACAACACATTTACCTCCTAATAACATTAGAAATAATCCTGAGATACCACATGAATCGGGAATTAGTGGTTTAGACAATAGATTAGGGATTTCCAGACCTGTTATTAACTATAAACCTTTAAATACAGCTCTTAGATGGATAAGATATCCGATACCCAATAAAAAAGATTTGCTTAACAGATTATGTAGATAAAAATTTTTCTCAAAATTTGACATGAAATTAGGTTTTTGGCAAATACAAATCAATGAAAAAGATAAATACAAGAGAGCCTTTACTGTTCCTTTTGGCCAATACGAATGGAACGTTATGCCATTCGGCCTCAAAAATGCCCCTTCAGAATTCCAGAGAATTATGAATAAGATTTTTAATCCTTATTCAAAATACATTATAGTCTATATAGATGATGTCCTGGTTTTCTCCTCCAATATATAACAACATTTCAAACATCTTTCTACATTCATAAAAATAATCATACAAAATAGTTTAGTAGTTTCTCCTAGTAAAATTGCACTCTTCAAAACCAAGATCAGATTCTTAGGTCATTACATTCATTTAAGCACTATAACTCCCATAGAAAGATCAATTTCTTTTACTGATAAATTTTCAGATGAGATTAAGGACAAAACTCAATTACAAAGGTTCTTGTGTAGTCTCAATTATATTTTAAATTTCTTTCCCAATATAAATATCTTTTGTAAACCCTTACACCAACGGTTACAAAAGGATCCTCCACCATGGACCTCTGTCCATACTAACATTGTCAAACAAATAAAGATTCATGTTAAAGATATACCTTGCTTACACCTAGCTGACCCAGCTATTTTCAAAATAGTTGAAACGGATGCCTCAGAAATAGGATACGGTGGCATTCTTAAACAAGTCAATAAAAACAAAGAACAAGTTGTTCAGTTTATTTCAAAACATTGGAATTCTACCCAACAAAACTATTCAACAATCAAAAAAGAAATACTTGCTATAGTTTTATCTATATCAAAATTCCAAGGAGATTTATTAAATCAAAAATTTCTCTTGCGAATAGATTGCAAATCAGCCAAAGACGTTTTACGTAAAGACGTTTTAAACATTGCATCAAAACAGATTTTTGCTAGATGGAAAGCCATACTTTCAGTATTCGATTTTGACATTTAAATAAATGGTTCTTCAAATTCATTACCTGATTTTCTCACAAGAGAATTTTTACAGGGGATACCAATATGCCAAGACCCAAAAAGGACAAAGGCAAAGGCAAAGCCATTGCCGAAACCTCCGATACACCACCAAAGCCAACAGGCTTAACATCCATCAAGACATGGCTTCAAACGGCAGAAAACAATCAATCATTCTTACAACAACATCCAATACCAAAAACACCTTCAAAAGAAGAACCCATACCAGCCCTAGCCCAACTAGCTGCCATACTACCCAAAGAAACACTAGAGATACTTGCTTAATTTTTACAAAAAATAGTAAAGAAAGAGCCATCCAGTGCTATTGAGGTAAGGAACAACCCTTCCCCTCTTACTGCACAAAAATAAGCGGAATACAAAAGAATTTCGAATGAGGTGGTCATTAGGCCACAAGCAACCCCTCTTCCTCAAAGATCAAAGTTTTTTCCTAAAACATCTTTTCAGAAAATACTGACTGTAGAAGATGGATTTTTCGATGAAGATCCAATCAAATTTGCAAAGAACATCTTTCCAAAAGACTGGTTGTTCAAACCACCCAATACAAACAAAACCGTTGCTTATTATGAGCAAATTTTAGTGGAGACAGAATCAGCAAGGTTCACTCACTTTGCTGACAAAAACAATACGTAAAACATCTTCTACTCCACTATATCCATCAGCAAAGTCATACACCCATCACACCGGGAGTCTCACCTCATACATCCAAAAGTTCCAAATCGGACTTACCCAAAGCCTACCATACTCCTCTTTATATACATACTGGGATTACCAACAAGCTTGGTGTAATGTTTTCTTCAGACAAAATACAAATTTCCAACACTCTTGATTGTTATTTTTTAAAGACAACTTCCCAAGATAAAGCCTTCCAAACTCGTTTGACTCCTGGTGAGATCTCTTTGGTCATTTGGACATAATATTACACCCCACAGTCAAACAAGGATACAAGGTTTTCAATGGATACTTCGTACCAACACCGCATGATATAAGGTTCCCATGCCTTATGCATTTCTTTATAATATTCAGAATCTCTTGGGTAACAGCATGGGAATTTGAATACAATACATCCACCAAACCTGATGTACCAATACTTGTCCGAAAATACAAAACAAAGTGGTGGGATGGATTCGGATTTATTGAACAAGGATCCGAAGCTGCAGTTAGAACATGGCTAAACAGCCAGAAAACCCAAATAACCACAACCCCATCAAATACATCGTTTTTACAGGAGAAATCCATAACAAGTGCAGCACTTGCTGCGGTCTAGAGTAGAGAGGAATACTGCAACATCCTCAAGACAATGCTCTCGGAAATGGAAGAATTACAATGTGGATCTTCCAAATCTCAAGATAGTCAAGATAGATCCTCACAGTCACATCACAGCGGAAACACCAATGAAGACGACTGCTACGAGATCAACCTAGACAAAAATTAAAAGCCAAGACATCACATGCCAACACTGTTACAGCGGCGCAAAGGCTACACACTGTAGCAAGATAGGCATACACTATTCACTATTCATTATTCACTTTACACTGTTAGGACTGTAGCACTTTTACTGTAGTACTCGCTATAAATACACCCTCTCGACATAAGGGGAGGGGACTCGAAATTTTCAAATCTCTTTTCTCTCTTCTTCCTCTTCACCCTCTTGCAAACTCTCATCATTTCAAACCTCAAGCTTTCTTACCTTGTACCTCCTGGTTTCAAAGTAAGTTAGCTTTTTAAATACATAGTTCTATACAGGGTTACCAACTTACATGATAGTTGGTTAACCATTTCTTGTAATACAAACATCGATACTCCCTAGAGTGCGGATTACCGCCCTAGTGGATGACTTAATGCTTTAGTTTCTGCATCTTTCAATACATGTAATTTTCAGTTTATATAATACAAGTTTAGACCACCTTCATGGTTGGTTTTTGTTTATGCATACTCTCACTTTATATTTTATATATTGCATTTGCCCTTTACATTATTTTTAATTCTCGCGATTTTATTTAGTTTTTATATAGTCTCCATACATTCTCTATTCTTATAGATCTGTTAATCTCTTATACTTTCTTGTTCTCTCATATAGTATTCCGATCCTAACCACTTTATGGTAGAAACTGAGAAGTTAAAAATTTTAGCTTTTGATTTTTTCTTCAAATCTATTTCTGGAATAGAAATCTGTTCTAGAAATAGAAAAATCAAATTGCGTTACCAAACGGATTTTTGTTCCAAACTTGTTCCGGGGAATAGAGAAACAGAGAAATAGAGAAGTAGAAATTTTATCATGCGCGCCCTAAATGTCGGAGATCCATAAATTCGTGCACTTTGTTAGCTTTATTTTGTATCTCTGAATGTGCGTTTTCCAATTTTTTTTGAATCATTTCATTTTGACACAGCCACCATCAGCGAGATCAATCAATATCGACACATCTTAATGCAAGAACAACATACTACACATTAAATGAACTTAAGTAGTATCTCTAATTTATCAAAACCAGAACTAAAAACTAATCGGACAGAGGATAATCCAGTGACCGATCTCAGTCCCACACAAGACAAATCTATTTAATCGTCGCAACACAAAAGTAACTCTCATCATATAGTTTCTATCATATTAACCATCACGAGATACGCAGTGAAACCATCCCGGTGCACATCAACCTAGTGAAGCAATTTAAAGAATGGGACAAGGATATACAGTGACTTCGACGGGCACGCGAGCGTCCACGCGGCGTTGGTAGTAGAGGTTAATGCAATCGATGTCGAGCTGCTTCAAGCTGGCCTCGCATGACGCCCTCACGTATGCAGGGTCGCCTCGGACCTGCCTGTTGATATAGCTAGAACGAGTACCTAGAGGGGGGTGAATAGGTATAAAAACGATTTTTCACTTAAATCACACAACACTAGACAATCGATGGAAATAAACGACAATCGAAAGACTTAGAGAAGGGAAAAGAGAATTGAACACAATGATTATAGTGGTTCGGCTTTTGTTTAATCCTACGTCCACTCTTCTGCACTGACAGCCTATTGGCTGGATTCCACTATGAACAAAGAAGTGTTACAAATAAGTTGTTCTTCCTTGATTCAGTGATGTAGATGATCTACCACACTTGCTCAAGATATCACTAAGTATAAACACTCTTTGTGTATACAATTTTGCTCGAATGAATCGACCGAATATCAAGGAACTTCAGACTGGAATTCGTCTATCGAGCATGCACTAAAATAACTTGAACGACTTCCTTTTATACTCCTTCATGCCATCATACCCGTTGGCACTTACCAAAGGAATTCCTCCAATCTACCCGTTGGACGGAATCAATTAAGGAGATCTTTCGAGCTATTAAAGGAACTTGACGATAGCCCATCAATCCCGTTCGCCCATACAACCAGGATCTTGGTTTCCAAGAATAGAACTTTCCAAGATTTCTTCGTCAATCATCGGATCTTGAATAGAAAGAATCCGTTAGCTTAACTCACCAAGATATCTTCTCCGAGAATAGGACTAACTTCTTAACCAAACACCTAGGTTCGGATAGCCTTTCGACACCGGATTAGAAAACTGTCAATGAGAATATCTTTAAGTCTTGAGTCTTGAGTCTTGAGTCTTGAGTCTTGATGTCCAACCGTCTTCGGACTCTAAACCGAAAGTCCGTAATAATCCGTACTAGATCGAAAGAAACGTTTTGTCGCCTTCAAAATATTCGCAAGATTTCTCCAACAATCTCCCCCTTTTGATGGTGACAAAACTTTCTTGTAGATTTGAACAACTTTGACCTGCAAAATATTACTCAAGTAATATGGCTATCTCATAACAATTAATAAAGAACAACCAGACTCGCATCCACAAGAAGATTGGTTAGTCCTTCACAAGTAAAACCATATAACAATACTTGATGTAACCGCAAGCATTCGATATCAAAATCCACACTACGTACTAAGTTCAAGTTCAAGCTCATACCCAATTCAAAACACATAAAAGAGATAAAATTTAAAGTTGAAAGTTCAAAAGGTTCGAGTTCAAAAGGTTCAAAGTTCGAGTTCAAAGCTGGCATTTTCTCCCCATTTTTGTCATCATTAAAAAGGTGAGAAAGTAGTCAATTCCGCTTGGGAATGCGAACGATCCGAAATCTCCCATGGATTGAACTAATCCTTCCAGCCTCTTCAAGTCTTCCTTTAGATGAGCTACCTCTTCTCTTTTGGCATTTGCTTCAATTTGAAGAGAGAGATCTTTGATCTCGATCTTGAAGGGAAACAGAAGATGCTTTCCCAAAGATTCTCAGACTTGAATTTCACACAATCTAAAGCATAGATTTGACCACGCATTTCCGTAAGGATATCAAGTAGGCGACAAAAATCTGCCGAATTATCCGTCCGAGTACCGACATTTGCTCGGTCTCGATGGAGTAAACGCAGACGATGGATCTTCCGTGTAATCGCGCAGCCGATGTTGATGTATCATGTCCTTCTCCGTGCATTTGAGAAGCCTGAAAATCTTCTCTCGGGTTTGCTTTAGAGCGACTCACATCTTCACAAGGAACAGATGTAGTCTTCCCGTGCTCAACTCCTTCCCCCGCTTCTCCCCCTGTTTCTAAAGCCTCGGATGGGAAAGAATGAGGGTCAATCTCTCGCAGCGTCTTGAAAACTTCATCTTCATCTCGCAGACTTTTCTTTGGCTGCCTCTTCTTCTTCTTCGCTTCTTTCTCTCGCTTCTTCTTTCTCTCGTTGCTTCTCTCTCTTTCTCTTCTTGCTCTTCTCTTTCTTTCCCTTATTGCTCTTCTCTTTCTTTCTCTTCTTCTCTCTCGGCCTTTTCTTGTCTCTCTTCTTCGCTCTGTTTTTCCTCTCGCTTCTTTTTCCTTCTCCCGACGTTCCGTTGATTCGATACGAACGTCTTCTCCTTATCAATGCAGAAATAGTGCGATCTTCCTCTTCTTCTTCTTCATCCACCAAGAGTCTCCTCTTTTGCTTTTTGGATGGTGGATTGATTTGCTCTTTTCCTTTCCTTTTGGATGCCGAAGGTACTGGAGATTTCATTTTGAACTGCTCCATTTCCTTTTCAAGTTCTTTCAGACGCATTTTTGTCACCATTTGTAGACCCACCACCATTTTATCGCATGTTCGAACACACAGAGATTGTGGGGCTCAATGTTTAAGTGTCTCAAGATCTTGGTCACAAGACTTGCATAAGGCAGTTGTCCCTTGTCCTTCACCATTGCTCTATACATGTGAAAAGAATGATGTGAGGAAGAGAGAATTTCTTCCCTTTGATGATTGCATACATCAATTTTGCCTCTGAATTTGACACATCTGTCTTTGATGTCGATTTCGGCCTAAGACAGCTTGATGACAATTTTGTGCAGCAAAATGTTGATAGCACGCATTCTCGTGTAGACAATTTTCCCTTCGTGCCGTTGCCTTTCACAAGATCCAGCATAAGACGAGCACCGGAAACTTTAATCGGTGATATGATCCTCTCTACTCCAATGATATCAGCCAACATGTTCACATCTACTATGTAGACTTGGTCTCGGACACTAAAGGACATTCTATTCGCATCCAAAAAGCTAAGATTCGAATAGAAATATGCAGCCGCTGAGCATATCCTTCAAGAGTGTCGAGCAAAATTGCTCAAGTTGCGAGATCGAACTTCTCCCTTAAGTTCACATGAATAGCATCCAGAAAATCAAAATCAACGCTTCTAGGGTTTATCACCCCTCTCTTCAACAGCCTGAAAAACAAATTCTCCCCGATCTTTGGATTTAAACAAATCCATCCTCTTTCCTTTCACCTTTGCAAAGCAACACCCAATCTCGGTTGAAAATCATAGAACAATTTATCATCGTCATTTCCATCGTAGGAGTCTGTCCCAGCCACACGAGGATCACTAGGAATACTAGCAAGTGCTTCCTCTGCCCTTCCTCTAGGAGCAATTCCCAACTCCTCCATTTGTCGCAGAAAAAGATATTCATTCCCATAGTTCTTACTTTTGAGAAACTCATTCACGTGGTTCAACGGAGTTCCTATGCTTTTCAAAGCACGATAGAGTTTATAGATAAAAGAGGGTTTTTGTATTCTTACAGGCTCGCTTCCTCGATTATCTTATCCTCTTGATGGTGACCCGCACTTTGTGGGGTAGATGAAGAAGAATCACGTGCTGGAGAGCGAATCGGGCTCGTTGCTGACTTGATAACTCATCTTCTTCGGTGAGATCAACATGGGTAGGACCCTCTCTTGCTCTTTGTGGTCCCCTCGCTTGCTATTCTTGAGGATTTCCTTGAAGAAGACATCTTTCTTTGACACCGAGAGATTTCTTTAATCGTTTTCCCAAGAAAAGTTGACAACTTTCTCAAGTTTGAACACAAAATGGAAACGAGATTGAGAGAAGAATGCTTTTCGAGGGTTTTGAAGATAGAGAGAAGAAAAAATGTATATATATAACTCGTTTCAAAATGGAAAAACCAATCGGTACGAAGGAAAGTGAACCGACGAATTCTTTTAAAATCAATAACTGCCATTTTTAATAGAAGTTATATTTTTGAAAAGACACGATTCTCTTTTTCTCGGTAATTATAAATTGGTTAAATAATCATACCTTTTCGAGACAGAATAAAATAACAACTTACGCTAATACCCATGAGTCTCGAGTCTCGAGTCCGAGTCTCGAAAGTCTCGAGAGTCTCTAGACTTTAACTTCCTCAAGCTTCAAAATGTTGAGACTCGAGCGAATAAAATCAAATTGATTTTTCTCCAAAGGCTTTGTGAATATATCCGCCGGTTGACTCTTTGAATCAACAAATTGAATCGAGATTTCTCCATTTTGAACATGATCTCTGATGAAGTGATGTCGAATCTCTATATGCTTTGCTCTTGAGTGAAGAATTGGATTTTTTGTGAGATTTATTGCACTAGTGCCGTCGCATCTGATTTCGTGCATGAGTCTTCAATTCCGAAGTCTTGAAGTCGTTGCTTAATCCACGTAATTTGCGAACAGCAGCTGCCAAGAGCTACGTACTCGCTTCGTTGTTGAGAGAGCCACGACTCGCTTCCTTGAAAACCAAGATACCGTCCCCGTTTCCAAGTAACCGGCACGTACACTGGTACTCTTTCTATCAACTCGCAACTCGCTAGATCTCGCGTCCGAATATCCTTAAGATTAAAGTCTCCTTTCTTAGGATACCGAGACCAATGCTTGAAGATGAAGCAACGTATTTGATAATACGTTTCGCAGACCGAGATGAGATTCTCTAGGGTCCGATTGAAACCTAGCACAGATGCAAACACTTAACAAAATATCAGGTCTAGAAGCGGTAAGATAAAGAAGTGAACCGATGATACTCCCGTATAATTTTTGATCAACTTTCTTCCCTTCTTCATCTTTGTCTATCTTCAAGGAACAAGACATTGGTATGTCTGTCTTTTTTTGCACTTTTCAAGCCCAAATCTTTTGACAAGATCATTAGCATATTTTTCTTGACAAATGAAAGTTCCTTCCTTCAATTGTTTAATTTGAAATCCAAGAAAGAATGTTAACTCTCCCATCATACTCATTTCAAACTCATCCCGCATAGACTTAGAAAATTTCTTGCACGTACTTTCATTAGATGATCCAAAAATAATGTCATCTACATATATTTGAACAAGTAAAAAACTTTTGTTTTCCTTTTTGATAAATAAAGTAGTATCAACTTTACCTTTAACAAATCCATTCTGTATAGAAACTTACCGAGTCCGTCGTACCACGCTCGAGGTGCTTGTTTTAAACCATATAAGGCCTTTTTCGGTCAAGACCGAGTCCGGCTTCTTTGGGTCTTCAAACCCAGTGGTTGTTCCACATAGACTTCCTCATGGATAAATCCATTCAGAAAGCACTTTTGACGTCCATTTGGAATAACCTCGAAATCTTTATAACAAGCAAAAGCAAGCAATAATCGAATAGCCTCTAACCTTGCTACCGGTGCGTAAGTCTCATCATAGTCTATCCCTTCTTCTTGCGTATATCCTTTGGCTACGAGTCTGGCATTGTTTCGTACGACTTTACCTTTCTCATTCATCTTGTTTCTGAACACCCATTTGGCTCCAATCACAGTTTTACCTTTTGGTTTAGGTGTCAATTCCCAGACATCATTAATGATAAACCGTGCCGAGCTCATCTTGCATGGCTTCAATCCAGCTTTCGTCGACAAAGCTTCTTCTATGCTTTTTGGTTCAATTTCATAAATGAGAGCTACGGCACTAGACTCTTCACGCCTTTTGGATCTCGTGCGAATTCCTTCATTAAGTTCACCAATAATTAGATCTTTGGGATGACTGGACTTATGCTTCCATTCTTTGGTTGATTTATCTCGTCGATGATCCCTTTCTTTGCCCGAATCTTCACAAATGGCTTGATGCTTTGGTCTTCCTGAATCTGTGACGCCTCTTGTGTTGAAGACTTTGGAGAGGTTGGAGCAAGATCAGACTCTTCATGATGAGTCTGATTGGATTCATCTTGAACTGAGTCTTGAAATTTGACATTCATTGACTCCTCCACAGTTTGACTCTTCTTGTTATAGACTCGAAGGCTTTGCTTGATGAAGAATATCCAAGGAAGATGCCTTCATCCGATCTTTCTTCAAACTTACCAACATAATCTTTTGCATTTTTCAATATAAAGCATTTGCAACCGAATACATGAAAGTATGAAACAATAGGCTTCTTACCTTTGAATAATTCATAGGGGGTTTTCTTTAAAATAGGTCTTAAAAAGACTCGTTAATGATATAGCAAGCTGTTGAAACAAATTTCAGCCCAAAATCGAGAAGAAATTTTGCTTTCAATTAGAAGAGTTATTGCCATTTCTTGAAGAGATCTATTCTTCCTTTCCACAACTCCATTTTGCCGAGGAGTATATGGAGAAGAGAACATATGCTTAAAGCCGATTCATCACAGAATTTTGTAAAATCTTGATTTTCAAATTCACCACCATGATCTGTTCTTATGCTTGAAATAACACATCCCTTTTCATTTTGAACCTTTTTAGCAAATTTTTCAAAATATGAAAAGGTTTCGATTTACTTGATAGAAAAAATACCCAAGTAAAGCGAGAGTAATCATCTACGATTACTAAGCAATATTTCTTACCTCCAATACTGGGTTCCGGTTGGTCCGAAGAGATCCATATGAAGTAACCGCAAAGACATGATTAGTTGAGACATGATTTATAGACTTATATGAATTTCTTACCCGCTTTCCTGCAGAATACATGGAGTACACAGTTCGGTCTTTTGATAAGGCAATTTGGGTAGACCACGAACAAGTTGCTTTGATGAGATTTTAGCTAATTGCTTCATATTAATATGCCCAAGCTTTCGTGCCTACGTACTTGCTTCGTCTTGTATTGAAATCAAGCATTGCGATTCTTCCGGTTTCACGTCCGGAGATAGATATTTCCATGCCTTCTACCCAAGAAAGACGAGTAGAGTCTTTACTGGTTCCGGGAACATATTCCTTCTTGAAAGAAGATCTTAAAACCAAGATCACATAGTTGGACTCGATGCTTTGAGAAGATTGTAATTGAGTCCTTCCACTAGAGAAACATTGCTTATTGTGAGATTTCCAATTTTCACGCTTCCAAAACCCACAATTCTTCCTTTGCTATTTCCTCCAAATGAGACTTTTCCACCATTTACTTGAACAAGCTTTATAAAGCATTTTGAGTCTCCCTGTCATATGTCTTGAACATCCACCGTCTAGATACCACTTTACCTTTCTCTTGATAGATACCTGCATTCAAAGAAATATCTCAAGCTTTCTTTGGTACCCACATTTTCTTGGGTCCTTTTGTGTTAGTGGGATAAACAAGTACTAGCCCAAGTTTTCTTAATGTGTCTCCAAACCATAGGACATTCTTTTTCAAAATGATCTGGACTTTTGCACTTAGAACACTGAGAGCATCTCGACCTACGTACTTTACAAAAACCTTTTTGAAATGATTTTTATAAGCTTCTTTTGAAGGTCTTTGCTTTATTCTTTCTTTTACTTTAGGAAAATCAATTAAGGGAATAGTTTCTTCTGTCATACCTAAACCAGACTTATTGAAATAAGGTCTCTCAGATCAAAGAATTTTTTCAAGTTTCTCGACCCTATTGAAAATTTCTTTGAAATATTCGATGAGTCAATTTTTAAACGAGAATTTTCTTTCAAAAGATTTTCTTCATTTTCTTTAAGAGTAGAAACATTCATGTCTAAACATTTAACTTTTTCTTTCAAAATATTTTCCCGCTGTTTTAAAGCTGAGTTTTCCCTTTTAAGTTCAGAAATTCTTTTAAGAGAAGTCTTAAGACTTAAACACAGCTCATCAATATACTTAGAAACCTTGACAGAATTTTGAGATTACTTACTTCAAATTCGCTGTCCGAGTCCGATTCGAGTTTGAGTCTCGAATCCCGATTGCGCCATCGACACAAGTTGGCATATTCATCATCACTTTCTTCACACTCGTATCACCCGTGTTTCAGCTTTGAGAGCCTTTCGAGACTTTTCAGCCTTTCCTTTCTTCTTCTTTAGAAGATGACAGTTGGGTCTGATGTGTCCCTTTTTCTTACATTCAAAGCAAACAACATCTTTATTTGCTTCATTATCATCAACAGTCTTGGTCTGTTGTCTTTGAAAGCCTTGTCTCTTGGAGTTGAATCTTCTTCCTTTTCTATTCAACTTTCTGAATCTTCTTATCATTAGGGCAAGCTCCTCATCGTTCATATCGTCTTCGAGAATCAGTAACATCGAATCATCATTTGATTTTAATGCAATGGATTTCTTACCTTTTGGATCTTCGTCTTCGTTTATTCGTTCCACTTCATAAGACCAAGAGTTCCAACCAGCTCATCGACGATAGTGGCATGATTCTTTGCGTCTCTCTTATTGAAGTCTTTATGTGATTCCAATCCTTTGAGAGTCCACGCAGGCTTGTTAACCTTCATGGAATCAGAAATTGGTTGACCTTGATTTTGTAGACCATTCACAATTTCGTAAAACGACTAAACATGTCGCTTATTGATTCTCCGATCTCATTTTGAAGGCTTCATATTGACCGAGAAGAATATTGATTCTGGTCTCTTTCACTCGATCGTTCCTTCGTAGGTGATATGTAACCTATCCTGCTTCTTTTTTGTATTACAAGAAGATATTCTGTTATATTCAAGAGGTGATAAAGCACAATATAAAGAATATATTGCTTTTGCATCAAGAGTTTGTCTCTTGATTATTTCTTCCCGAGACATTCCGCTAGCTTCCACAGCTTCTTTTCCTCTTTCGAGACAGCAAGTAACTTTAGGAATGATTCCTTTTTCTACAACGTCCCATTCCGAGGATCCTTTGATCGTAGAAAAGCTTTCATCTTGTTCTTCCGTATGTTGTAATCCTTTCCATCAAAGTAGGGAGGTCTCGGTATTGCTTTGCCCTTCCACCAGCCCCGGTGCTAACATACTAACCATGGATCTTTTACTCAAGTAAAACACTTCAAATAAAGTGAGTACACAGTGCTCGATACCAATTGATATAGCTAGAACGAGTACCTAGAGGGGGGTGAATAGGTATAAAAACGATTTTTCACTTAAATCACACAACACTAGACAATCGATGGAAATAAACGACAATCGAAAGACTTAGAGAAGGGAAAAGAGAATTGAACACAATGATTATAGTGGTTCGGCTTTTGTTTAAGCCTACGTCCACTCTTTCGCACCGATGCCCTATTGGCTGGATTCCACTATGAACAAAGAAGTGTTACAAATATGTTCTTCCTTGATTCAGGTGATGTAGATGATCTACCACACTTGCTCAAGATATCACTAAGTATAAACACTCTTTTGTGTATACAATTTTGCTCGAATGAATCGATCGAATATCAAGGAACTTCGCACTGGAATTCGTCTATCGAGCATGCACTAAAATAACTTGAACGACTTCCTTTATACTCCTTCATGCCATCATACCCGTTGGCACTTACCAAAGGAATTCCTCCAATCTACCCGTTGGACGGAATCAATTAAGGAGATCTTTCGAGCTATTAAAGGAACTTGACGATAGCCCATCAATCCTGTTCGCCCATACAACCAGGATCTTGGTTTCCAAGAATAGAACTTTCCAAGATTTCTTCGTCAATCATCGGATCTTGAATAGAAAGAATCCGTTAGCTTAACCCACCAAGATATCTTCTCCAGAGAATAGGACTAACTTCTTAACCAAACACCTAGGTTCTGGATAGCCTTTCGACACTGGATTAGAAAACTGTCAATGAGAATATCTTTAAGTCTTGAGTCTTGAGTCTTGAGTCTTGAGTCTTGATGTCCAACTGTCTTCGACTCTAAACCGAAAGTCTGTAATAATCCAGACTAGACTGAAAGAAACGTTTTGTCAGCTTCAAAATATTCTGGCAAGATTTCTCCAACACCTGTTCCCCTTCCCATCTGCGGAGCTGATCCCGAACTTGGTCGCCACTTGTACGCTCTCTCTCAGCCCTCCCTTCAGTGCCTGCTCGAATTCCATACCGGTTCGACATTACTCTTTTATAACCCGCAGAGTTGCGTCCAACAGTCGGGACCTTTCTTTAAGGTCCTTAGGCTGGACCAATTAACTTGGGACTCACCCTCCTCGGCTGACCTTCCCTACCCCAGGGAAGGTCCCTTCATTGGTGGCGTGAAACTTGTTCCTTGGATTTTGTAGTCAGGGATTCCTAGGATAAACCCCTACCCAGTGGTTAAGGCCGCATGGGCTTGGCCAAATTCCATACCGAGTCAACGCCAAAGTAAACTACAAAAATTTGCCCCACAAATCGAAAGCCTAGTCGCTCGAATAGAATTTTGCGTGAGCACCGCCGACCGTTCGTACCGTTTAATAACTAGAATCCGCTTGGGGCGACTGTTCAGACCAACCATCTATGCTTCTGCATCTCAAAACTCAGTATATTTCACTGGGTTTCAGAATTTTGCGTTCCGAACTGCGAGAGTCCGACATCTCAAACTAAGAGCCAAGCATGAGAATTGATTACACTGGGGACTGGGGCATCCAAAAGAGGGAATCGGAAGCAAAATCACGCGAAACCCTGTGCGAATTAGCGAAAGCTGATGCGAAAGGTGGAACCTTTCAAGCGACCGCGCGGCTCGAAATCCTAAAGCACCGACCTTTCCGATGAGGATCT
The DNA here is from genome assembly GCA_014182375.1 of Eucalyptus virginea. NCBI lineage: Eukaryota > Viridiplantae > Streptophyta > Magnoliopsida > Myrtales > Myrtaceae > Eucalyptus > Eucalyptus virginea. The sequence continues at coordinate 4,669,747 of CM024521.1, forward strand.
CGTTGGTGTGGGGGCCGTAGATGTCGGAGGTGTCGAGGAAGGAGACGCCGGAGTCGACGGCGTGGCGGATGAGGGCGATCATGTCGGGCTCCGACTTGGGTGGCCCGTAGAAGGCATACATGCCCATGCAGTGCAGCCCAGCCCCTGCGCCGACACCTCCAGGCCCTGCGACCCCAGCTTGATCCTCCCAACCGCCATCGACGACGCCATTGCTGCCCGTCTTCGTTCTCGCTCTCGACCGCGATGCAGCAGGAAGATGGTCAACTCAGGGAAGAATCGGTTCTAGTTTCAGACAACGACGAACGAAGACTGTCGTGTACTAAACGTAGATATTGTTAATTGCATTTTTGTATATCAAAATATGAACTTTTCATATTGTTAGTCTTCTTTACTAACTTAAACATGTGTTTCGGCAAGTCAAACTTAGTATTAACCATCCTATACTTTATGTGAGCTTATGATCTCGAAAAAATTTCATTAACTTCTTAAATATCAAGCAATATAAAAACAAAAAGGCGAAGACAAAAAGAGTGGAGCAAATGAAAAGGAGAGGATAAGTCTGATGATCATCGAGGCTCTCCCAACTGTCTTTGGGGGATTTGACAGTCTTTCAATAGAAGCAACGCGAAGCCCGATTAGGAGTGGGCATAGTTCAGAACTAAAGAAAACCTATCCAATTTCAAAATTTAAGGTACGTAAAATAGATTTGGATTTCAAAAATTAAGAAAGCCATTTCAATTAGTAGGTTTTAATTTTTAAATTGGTAAAATCTGGAATCTAAAATAAATTTTTGTGTTTTTCTTGATTTATGTATTCGCGCAGTCCTGCAATATTCCATAGCATCGATGATTAGTGTATAATTTAAAACTGCTAGTCGACGGACATAAAGTCCCCCTAGCATTGTCCATGTGTATAGTAACAAATCCTCAGAGAAAGTCGCAAACATTGCAAGTAATTGAACTCGGGCGAATGACAACGGTAAACTCTCTGAAGTTCCGAATTTATTACAGGTGAATAAATACCCCGTTCACGCACATGCTTAAAACAGCCAAACAAGATGGCCTCAGAACACGCTGCAGCGCCCCATGCTCAAACTCTATATATCAAAGATTCAGCGACAGAAGCAGATCCATTTCAAAGCAGCTTTCCATGGAGAACCGCGCTTTTTCCCTGTAGCCGTGCTGCCCTCGCGCATGCCACCCGTGATATCGTCCGCAGAAGCAATCAATTCCAGCTCCTTCATCTCCTCCTGGGTAAGCTTCACGGACAGAGCTCCAACGTACTCCTCCAATATCTCGATCTCGGTCGCGCCGGGAATCGGGCAGACATCGTCGCCCTGGTGGTGTACCCAGGCAAGGGCTAGCTGCGGCAGGGTGCATCCCTTTCTTTGAGCAATCACATTCACTCGATCGAAGAACTTCGCATTGGGACCCAAGTTCTCTGGCTGGATCTTTGGTAGGGACTGCATAACATACACCACTGTCTCAGCGGAGAGCATATGAGCAACCGTCATTCTCTTTTTAACACCATTTTCTACTGCAGCAAGTGCAAACAATTGTAGAAGTGGTTGCCTTGCATGCCATCAGATTGTTTTGTTACTTGACATGATAAGCATCTGGAAGTGAGCAATCACTGTGCATCTGGAAAGCATGATAAGCAAAAAGACTATCTTGCTACGATTAAAATATCTCGTTCAAAACCAAAGCACACGAAATGTAGAGGGAAGCGCTCTATCAGCAACCACGCAAGGCTGATGGTTTTGACGTAAGATGTGACAGGAGAAACGAAATCGGCGAAGTAAGGTTTCTACATGGAACGATAATCTTTTATCAAACTCGAAAGAAATGCCATATCTAAATGATGTGCAGGATGATATTAGTGGAATTAAAGATCTTTTTTAGCTAAAAAACAAGAGCTACTTCACTTGCCAGGTACAATTGACAGTCAAACAGTTAACGTGGGAAGTAATCCACAATTGGCTTTATGTCCAATACGAACTTGATCCCAAAACTTCCATAAGAAGGGTGTTAGGGAGTACTCACTCAAGAACTAATTCTGTCAAGACATAATTTATCTCGCGAAGAAAGAGGGAAAAAATAAAAATAAAAATACAGAAGGCTGAGGCCGGAAACTGATGTCAGTTATGTTGAGGAAAGTGAGCTAGTATCGTGAAGGAAGACGAGAGAAAAAGGATATTGGAAAGTGAGGAAAGGATGGTGAATAGCAAATGTTGGGAAGGCTGGGAAACAGAGGAACTAACAAACAAATCAACATATGTTTTTCCCAAAAGCATGAGAATCTGGGAAACAGCGTCTTTCAGGCTCATTAAGCCATTAATTATGACATTACACTAATCTGTGATCAAGAGAGGTGAGATGTATAGTGAGTGCTGGATTTAAAACACATAAGAATATGGAGCATTTGTGTCACCAATTATTATTCATTCCATCCAGATACCTTTCATCATACCACAAGAACTGGTAATTTTCCAGCGCTCAATAAGAATGACAATCACCGCAAGCATCTAATTATGTTGATCAGAAGAAACAGACCTGTCCAAAGTCATCCTTGGGAAGATCCTTCAACAACTTGGAACCAACAGGAGAGAATCCTCGTCCTATAGGACTGGTCGCAACAATACCAATGCCAAGATCCCTAGTAACCATTTCAAGGATGAGCAGAGTCAGAAGAAAGCTGTTGTTACTGCAAAAGCAGAATTCATTAACAGAGTGATCCCCTACCTGCACGTGGGAATGATCTCTTCCTCCGCATATCTTGTCCACAGCGAAAACTCCACTTGCACTGCTGTGATGGGATGAACAGCATGTGCTCTTCTGATTGTTGATGCAGAGGCCTCGCACAAACCGATGTACTTGATCTTACCCTCTTCAACGAGTCTCTTTAGCTCTCCCATCTTTGAATATTCACATGAAAAAACAACGACAGTCAAGACCTTACAATGTTAAGATCCAGAAGATTATGCACATTATTAGTTTTCATTGTGTCCCTGATCCTGAATAAGATGTGTTGCCTTACTGTCGAAAGTCGCTAGGCATTAAGTTAACGAGCTAGATATCTCTAATTTATCAGACGGGGGGGCACAAATAGAAGAAACATTCCGAGCGCTTGTCATATTTCACAATGATATGTCAAGAATCAAATGTCTCTGCAGAAAGTCCAGGGACAACTTCCAAAGTGATTCTCGCATATAAATTAGGATGAACCCTGCAGCACTTTCATCTAATAAGAGGAACATTTCGAATAGATTTCATGCTTGTTGACCCTTAACTCGCAAGAGAAGCCCATAGGACAGAAACGCAGACACGAAAATGCAAAATTCCACGACCCCTTTAACAACATCGTGCAGCATCTCGACCTCAACTATCAACTGAACTTAAGTCTCACCTAACAGCATCTTGCTACACAAAGGCAAGGAGATAGTTGATTTCTGCTACAATATCCAACGAACTTTCAACAACATGATGATGCATCGTCAGATCCGACCTAGACATATGGCTCAGAGAAAGTCTTAAGAGAAGGGAAGGATTAAGAAGGATCCATACAGTGTCTTCGATGGGGAGGTGAGGGTCGACACGGTGTTGGTAGTAGAGGTCGATGCAATCGACGCCGAGGTGCTTCAAGCTGTTCCCAACAGCAGTCCTCACGTATGGCGGATCGCCCGGACCACCCTTTTCCCGCCCGCAAAGCTGATTCCAAACTTGGTCGCCAGTTCAACATTGGGTTCCACCCATTCCTCCAGGGCCTGCTCAAAATCGATATCGACACCAAAATCAGCACAAGGAAACCCCATAATACGCAAGATCGCAGAATTATGCTCGATAGAGCTAATAACACACACCGGAGAATATCTACTTCATTCGGAAGCGGATACTAAGCTGTGACACACTCAAGCGCGAACATCGATCGGATAAGGGAGGCGAACAAACACTGATTAACATACAGATTTTGGGCCGAGGGGCCGTCAGCCAGTTGAGCTAAGAAGCCAAAACCTGAAAATGGTCTAAAAAACTCACCTCTCCGAGGAGCATTTCGTTGCCGTGAGAGGCGCGGATGTCGGAGGTGTCGAGGAAGGTGATGCCGCGTTGGACGGCGTGGTGGATGAGGTTGATCATGTCGGCGCGGGACTTGGAAGGGTCGAAGTAGGGGGTCATACCCATGCAGCTCAGCCCCTGCGCCGAGACCTCGAGACCCTGCGACCCCAAGTTGATCCTCCTCACCGGCGATGCCATTGCTGCGGTCTAGCTCGGGGCAGATGCGAGAAGAGAGTCGAGAAGAAACGATTTCGAGAGCTCGCGAGCTTTCGTTTGGCGGCTCTCGTTACCAACTTTCTCCACGCCCACTAGGAAATAAGTTGGTGCAAGATTGTTGCATGCTCCAGGAGGAATATAGACAGAGACAGAATCTTCGGGCATGACGTGGCGGAAACTCGAGAGGCTCCATGTGGAAGCGACGGGTCTCAAATAGTCAAAAGCTTTAACGATTTTAGATGCCTTTCTTGCCTTTCTAGATGGTGTACCCGGTTTGCCTGCTTTTTATGGATTGCATGGACTGACCCACGTGCCACCGTCAACGGCCCTGTTTGGGCTTTTCTTCTAATCCTGGAATTTTTGCCTTGCCCCGGCATAATCCTAATACATACACATTCCGAATCAATAATTAGAAAAGCAAAATTATTTTCTACCTCTACACCTCAGAATCCGCACATTGCAAATTTTTTTTTTGGAGTGCTGCGAATTAAAAGAGATGAAAGTAGAGACGGACCCATTCTACTGGTTAAATTAGATTATCTAGAATTTTCAAATTTCGAGACTAGTCATAAAATCCGTTCGGACACGACGCACGTTAGCTTTATATTCCTTGTGAAACAAAGAGATATATAAAATATACCATACTTTCATATATCCACCGTTTGGGGAGTTTTATAATGTAATGATACTTGCTACATTTGTTTTTTCCTGCAGGGGAAGCTCAAAATGTCCTCCTGCTCTTTTTCTTTTATTCAACAAAGAAAAAAGCGAAAAAAATACGAATTGAAACTCCAAATGTATGTATAGCAACTAGCAAGATAGTCCGTACAAATATTACCTTCTCAATAAGTATGATGATCGATCCGGTTGGGCCTTAGGAGCCTTCGACGATCTTTCGATAGAAGCAACACGGAGCGACAGACGTGAGGATGGCGATCAAAGTAGTTTAAGGACCTTCTAATTGGTGGCAAGAAGAAAAGTCAAAAGAAGAAATAAGTAGAGCTCAACTTGCCAAGGACATTGATTGAATAAGGTCACGACAACTGAAGCGGCAATCTTCTTTTTCTGATTTTTTTCCTTTTCTTCTCGTTTCTTTTTCTTTTCTTTCTTTATCTTTCCATCTTTTTTCTTTAGCCTTCATCCAGAGAGAATGTTGCAAAGATAGAGAGTATGAACTCACGGCCGAGGCAAGTAGCGTCACTCTAGTATGTATGCATGAATCGAATTGCTCAAAATCCCAGTTTCGCAATTCTAGAAGTTGGAAATTATGCAGCAGCAAATGCTCGAACTCTTCCTATCAAAGATGCGGCAACAGAAGCAGGCATGTCTCTAAGCAGCTTCCCATGAAGAAAGGTGTGGAGTACCGGAGTTTTCCCATGTAGAGATGCTGCTACGGTACCTGCTGCCCTTGACGTTGTCCGCAGAAGCAATCGATTCAAGCTCGGCCCATCTCTTCCGGTGTAAGCTTCACTCACAGAGCTCCAATGTTCCGGTTGAAATTCTCCATCTTGGTTGTGCTGGGAATCGGGCAGGCGTCGTCGCCCTTGTGGTGTACCCAGGCAAGGGCTAACTGTGACGGGGTGCATCCTTTTCTCTTTGCAACTTCATGTAATCGGTCGAATAACTTTGCATTGTGAACCAAGTTCTCCGGCTGGAACCTGGGCAGGTACTGCATAAAACAAAGTACTTCTCAGCATGGCATTGAAGACAAATATGGTTATAAAGCTTTCAGGTCGACAATTGCTCTCTAGCCTCTCTGAATGCTACAAAAAAAGCCGGTAAACCAACAGCAAATATCAAAGTTAGCAGATGATTTTCCCGCACTTTGATGTGAATGACGGTGACTGTGAGCTGATCGGTACACGCAGACCTGTCAGAAGTCGTCCTTGGAGAGATTCTCGAACGACTTGGAACCGACAGAAAAGAATCCTCGTCCTAAAGGACTGTAGGAAACGATTCCGACGCTGAGCTCCCTACTAACCGTTTCGAGGAAGATCAGAGTCAGATGAAGACTGTCTCTACTTCACAAAGAAACTAGTCAGTTCCCGTTAATGTCTTACCGGCCCGTGGGAATGACACCTGCCTCCACGACTCTCGACCACATTGACCACTCCAGTTGCACCGCTATTATGGGATGAACAGCATGGGTTCTTCTGATTGTCGAAGCGGAAGCCTCGGATAAACCGACGTGCTTGACTTTACCCTCCTCAACTAGCTTCTTTAGCTCCCCAATCTTTGAAGATTCACATGACCCAATAGCAAGAAGAAGGACCTTGAGTGTCGGAGATCCAGAAATTGGTGCACGTTGTCGGCTTTTAATTTGTATATCTGAATCTGTGTTCTCCACTTTTTCAAACCATTTCATTTTGACTCAGCCACGATCAGCTAGATCAATCGATATAAACACATCTTAATGCAAGAACAACAAACTAGGCATTAAATAAACTTAACTAGTATCTCTAATTTATCAGAACCAGAGCTAAAAACTAAATGCATTGAGGATGATCCAGGAACTGACACAAGCCATATTTAATAGTCGCAACACCAGACTAATTCTCATTATATAACTTCCATCATATCTAGCGACACAAGATACACAGTGAAACCATCCCGGTGCTTCAACCTATTAAAGCAATTTAAAGAGTGGAACGAGGATATACAGTGACTTCGATGGGCACGCGAGCGTCTACGCAGTGCTGGCAGTAGAGGCCAATGCAATCGAGGCCGAGCCGCTTCAAGCTGGCCTCGCACGACGCCCTCGCGTATGCAGGGTCGCCTCGGACCTGATCCCGAACTTGGTCGCCACTTGTGCTCTCTCCCTCAGCCCTCCCTTCAGCGCCTGCTCGAATTCCATACCGAATCAACACCAAAGTAAACTACAAAAATTTGCCCCACAAATCAGTAAGCCTAGTCGCCCGTCATAGAGATCTGTGCGAGCACCGCCGACTGTTCATACCGCTTAATAACTAGAACCCACTTGGGGCGACCGTTCAGACCGCTCATCTATGCTTCTGGCATCTCAAAACTCAGTATATTTCACAGGGTTTCAGACATTTTGCGTTCCCAACCGCGAGAGTCTGACATCTCAAACTAAGAGCAAAGCATGAGAATTGATTACACTGGGGACTGGGGAGTCCAGAAGAGGGATTCGGAACCAAAATCACGCGAAACCCTGTACGAATTTAGCTAAGCTGATGCAAGAGGTCGAGCCTTTCTAGCGACCGCGCGGCTCGAAATCCCAAAAGCACCGACCTTTCCGATGAGGATCTCGTTGGTGTGGGGGCCGTAGACGTCGGAGGTGTCGAGGAAGGTGACGCCGGAGTCGACGGCGTGGCGGAGGAGGGCGATCATGTCGGGCTCCGACTTGGGAGGCCCGTAGAAGGCGGACATGCCCACTGCGCCGACACCTCCAGGCCCTGCGACCCCAACTTGATCCTCCCCACCGGCGTCGACGACGCCATTGCCGTCCGTCGTCGTTCTCGCTCGCGACCGCGATGCAGGAAGAGGGTCAACTCAAGGAAGAAACGGTTCTAGTTTGAGACAGCGACGAACCAAGACTGTAGTGTACTAAACATAGATATCGTCAATTGCATTTTTGTATACTAAACTACGAAATTTCATACCGTTAGTCTTCTTACTAACTTGGACATCTGTTTCAGCAAGTCAAACTTATTAACAACCATCTTGTACTCTATGTGTGCTCATGATCTTGAAAGCATTTCATAAATTTTTAAATATCAAGCAATATAAAAACAAAAAGAGTGGAGCAAATGAAAAGGAGAGGATTTGCTTACAACGTTTGCGACATTCTCTGAGAATTGATTACCATACACAGACATTGCTGATGGACACTGCTGATGGGACTTCAGGGTCGGTCAACTATTTCCATTGTCACTCTAGTGAGTGTTTTCAGATTTTATATAGTTTTCCATTGAAACTCGAAATCTATCCGGTGATGAATTTCAAGGTCAATTTTAGGTTTTATGCAAATTCTAAATGTATTTTTAATTAAATGATTGCAATGAATCATCACATTTAATAACTATTATTTGTAACTACAATATGCTAACCACAATTTACAATTTATATTTATACATGAAAAATATGAAATATTAACAAAATAAAAGTCTTAATCATAAAATGAAAGCTCAGATTAGTAGTTTCAAATTATACACTCATCATCATATACCATGGAATACCGCAGGACCACACGAAAATATAAATCAAGAAAAACACAAAAAAAAAATTTCAAGTTCCACTTACTTAGAATCTGAAATTTCATATTTTTCAAATTTTAGAACTTGAAACTTATCTTATATCTTGGAATCTCGAATCGAATAGGTTCCTGGCGATCCGATTCTTTGGTTTTAGATTTTAATTTGGAACCATGCTTCACCTCTGATCAACACCTAGGGCGCGTCGCTCTGTATTGGTTCTATTGAAAAACCGTTGAATAATTGCCAACCGAGACACGTTGCTGCGTATTGCTTCTATTAAAAAACTGTTGAAGCCTCCGAAGGCACAATCGGGAGAGCTTTGATCGATCATCATGCTTAAAACGGGTGAATAAGTGCCCTGTTCACGCACATGCTTAAAACAGCCGAACAACATAGTCTCAAAAACACTGCAGCACCCAATGCTCAAGCTCTACATCTCAACGATTCAGCGACAGAAGCAGATCCATTTCAAAGCAGCTTTCCATGAAGAACGGTGCATTTTCCCTGTAGCCATGCCGCTTTTGGACCCTCGTGCCGGGAATCTGGCAGACCATCGTCGCCCGAAAGAAAGGGACAGATAAAATGTACTACGTATCAACACCCGAATTTCGCCATCAAGTCTAACATTCATTTTCAAAGGGAATCATCTAGGGAATTGGTTTCCCTGATATCCCCGGAATTCAACCTAAAATAGAAGATGTCTTGTTATCATCCGACATAGATGGGGAGTTCTTGAGAGGGTGACACGTCCCTCTCGAAAACTGTACTTTCATATATGGACCATTTGAATGGGAAGCTTTATAATGTAATGATATTTGCTAATTTTTTTCCCCAAATGGAAAGCTCAAAATCTCGAACCGGTCTTTTTCTTCTATTCGACAAAAAAAAATAAAAATAAAAATAAAAAATAAGAGTTCAAACTCGGTATATATGTATAGCAACTAACAAGATAGTCCACACATTCATTACCTTATGATGATCGATCTGGCTATGCCTTAGGAGCCTTCGACCGTCTTTCTATAGAAGCAACACAGAGCGACACGAGTCAGAACAATGATCAAAATCGTTTTACGACCGCGAGAGCATCAGGTGGCAATTTGCTTTTATGCAACAATGATGCCATCTAGTTCAGCAATTGTGCTGCTATAGAAAACGTGCCTCTCGGCATTGCTTCAATGAATAGTAACCAATCTAGAGAGAATTGTGCAAAGATTAAATCTTGAAAGTATGAAATCATGGCTGAGGTGAATAGAGTGTCACTCTAGTATGTATGGACGAGTCGAATTGCACAAAATCCCAGTTTCGCAATTCTGAAAGTCACCTTGATGAATTGGTATAGTCGGCTCAGTTAGAATTCAGCTCAACCTGTGTTTCTTGAGCAATCTTCCCCATAAGCTTATCGCACATCTATAGTCTTCTCAAAGTGAACGTCATTTATACAGAATGACAACAGCTACTCTCTGAAGTTCAGAGTTTATTACAGGATCACAAGCACCCTCTTCGTACACACGCTTATAACAACCACACCACACAGCTGGAAAATTATGCGGGAGCAAATGCTCGAGCTCTGCCTATCAAAGATGCAGCGACAGAAGCAGGCATGTCTCTAAGCAGCTTCCCATGAAGAAAGGGGTGGAGTGTCAGAGTTTTCCCATGTAGAGATGCTGCTATCGTACCTGTCACCCTTCACACTGTCCGCAGAAGCAATTGATTCGAGCTCGGCCATCTCTTCTGGGGTAAGCTTCACCGACAGAGCTCTAATGTTCTGATTGAAATTCTCGATCTTGGTTGTGCCGGGAATAGGGCAGATGTCGTCGCCCTGGTGGTGTACCCAGGCAAGGGCTAACTGTGATGGGGTGCATCCCTTTCTTTGCGCAATTTCATTCACTCGGTCAAATAACTTCGCATTATGAGCCAAGTTCTCTGGCTGAAACCTTGGTAGTTTCTGCATAACATAGAGAACTGTCTCAGCAGAGAGCATTTGAGCAACTTTAATTTTCTTTTAAGCACCAAATTCTACCGCAACTAGTGCAAAAAATACTAGAAGTGGTTGCATTGCATGTTATCAGATTGTCTTGTTACTTGATATGATAAGCATTTGGAAGTTCGTAAGCATTTTGTTTAGTAAAAGATTATCTCGAAAGGATTGGACTATGTAGTTCAAAATCATAAGCATTTGAAATGCAGAGTGAGTGCTCTAGCAATCCATTTATCACAGTTAAAAAATAAAAAATCACAAATCTAGATGATCTGTAGAAGAATATTATCGGAAGTAAAGCTCTTTCTCGTTAAAAATATAGCTACTTCACCCGGTGCAATCACAAGTCAACCACTAATTACGAGCAGTATCCCACAATTGGGTTTATGTCAGTAACATAATCCTAAAACTTCCATAAGAAGGGTGTTGGGGAGTCCTCACTCAAGAACGGGTAGTGTCAAGATATTATTTATCTTGTGAAGAAAGATGAGTATAAAAAAGGACAGAGGCCCGAGACCGGATACTGGTGTTAGTTAAATGGAGGAGATATCGTACTCTTATGAAGAAAGATGAGAGAAAAAGGATGGGTGGAAAGTGGGGAAAGGATAGTGAGTAGCAAATGGTGGGAAGGCTGGGAAACAAAAGAATATAAAGCCTTTGTGTCACCGATTCTTGTTTACACCACCCAATACTTTTTCTGCATGTCACAAGAACTGGTAATAATCCAGCACTCCAAAAAGAACGACAGTCACAGTGAGCATCTAATTATGTTGATCAGCAGAAAAAAACCTTTCTGAAGTCATCCTTGGAGAGATTCTCCAACAACTTGGAACCGGCAGATAAGAATCCCCGTCCTAAAGGACTGTACGCAACAATTCCAATGCCAAGCTCCCTATAGTCACAATGTTCCAGAAGAGCAGAGTCAGAAGAAAGCTGTTGTCACCGCATAAACAAATTGACAGAGTGATATCCTACCTGCACGTGGGAACGATCTCTGCCTCCACATCTCTTGACCACAGCGACCACTCCAATTGCACAGCTGTGATGGGATGAACAGCATGTGCTCTTCTGATGGTTGACGCAGAGGCCTCCGATAAACCAACGTACTTGATTTTACCCTCTTCAACGAGTTTCTTTAGTTCTCCAATCTTCAAATATTCACATGCCATAACAACAACAGACAAGACCTTACATGTCAAGATCCAGAAATTAATGCACATTATTAGCCCCTGAATAGTATGTGTTCCCTGACTATTCCACCCTTACATTTTGACCTGGCAGCTCTTAGCGAAGATCAGTCGATCTTCAGGCATCTCTATGCAACAAAAAATTTGCTAGGAATTAAGAAGTTAATAGACATAGATTTCTCTAATCTATCACACAATTGGCCAAATAGCAGAATTATAAAATTGATGGAAGTAGAATTCTCTGATCTACGACAGGGAGGTTAAATAACAGAAGTATTTCAAGAAATTGTCATATTTGACAATGATATGTCAAGAATCAAATGTCTCTACAGAATGTACAACTTTCAATGTGATTCTTGAATAGAAATTAGGATGCGCCTGATAGTGCTTTCATCTCAAAGGAAGATTTCGAATAATCTTCAAGCTTATCGATCAGTAACTTGTCAAAGATCCCATAAGACAAAAACCCAGCCACTGAAATACTAAAATTCCACGACTTCTTTAACAACGTATCTCTACCTGAACTATCAACTGAACTTAACTCTCAGCTAACAATATCTTCCAAGACAAAAGGCAAGACAATAGTCAATTTCTGCCACGAAGTCCAACAAACTATCAACAACGCAACGATGCATCATCATTACCAATCTAGTTTAGCAACTGAGCTTACGATGCATAATCAACACCAATTTAGTTTAGCAACTGGATCATATGGCTCAGAGAAAGTCTCAAGAGAGGCAAAGATTCGACGAGGATCCATACAGAGACTTCGATGGGGACGCGGGTATCTATACGGTGTTGGTAGTAGAGGTCGATGCAATCGACGTCAAGCCGCTTCAGGCTGGCCTCGCAAGCCGCCCTCACGTAGGCCGGATCGCCCCGGGCCTCCCACTTCCCGTTGGTGAAGCCGAGCCCGAACTTGGTCGCCAGTTCCACCTTCTGTCTCACCCCTCCCTTCAGTGCCTGCCCAAGATCGACACCAAAACCACCATAAGAAAACCCACAAACTGTGTACAAAATAAAGAAAACCAAGTCGCAGGATCTTGGAATTCGGCATGAGTGTAGCATCTCTACTTCGTGCTGAAGCTGAGACTAAGCTTCATAACACACTCAAGAGCAGACCTTGCCGAGGAGGATTTCGTTGGTGTGAGGGCCGTAGATGTCGGAGGTGTCGAGGAAGGTGACGCCGGAGCCGACGACGTGGTGGATGAGTGCGATCATGTCGGGGTCGGGCTTGGGAGGGCCGTAGGCGGCGGACATGCCCATGCAGCCCAGCCCCTGCGCGGACACCTCGAGGCCCTGCGACCCCAGCTTGATCCTCCTCAGCGTCGACTCCGCCATCGTCTAGCTCGAGGTCGATGCAGAGAAGAGAGAACGGAGAAGAGACAGTTCGTGAGCTCTCCCGCCCTCTCACGGTACAATACAAGACAACGAAGCTTTTCTCTTCTGCTGTTGATTGGGTGTGGAGAGTAAAAATAGACTGCAAATGACGTATAGGCACTCGTCACCCACTTCTCCGGCGGCCCGTTGACGAGAATATGCCGACCTCATACGATTGACAAAAAAGGCTGAATACCGCAACAAGTTTAAACCATACGCGGCATAAGCACCCCCATTTTTAATTTTTTATCACGCAAAATTTTAAACTTACCTATTATAATATAAATACTTCAAATTCTTTTTTTTTTGTCACAATGAGTTAGTTTAAATTTTTTATAACAAAAAAAAATTGAATATTTGTGTCACAATAAACATAATTTGGGACTTTTGGGTATTTATCCTCAATAAAAATAGAATAAAGGTTTATATCATATTACATAAAGTCCAAAATTTCAAACTTTCGAGAATTGATTGCACCATATTCAAAAAAAGGCATGCTTGGAATATGTGTACTATATTATTTCCAATAACAAAATTAATAAAAGCACATTAATCATATGACCGAAAAGGTACATCTGAATTACGTATTAATCTAGGTATGCATTGACTCCGAAGCTATGTAAAGAAAATAATTGAGGGCTCAGCAAAGGCTACAATCCTCAACTGCCGACTACCATCCTTAACCGTCAACTCCTCGCTTTTTGTGTTACGAAGGTATTAAGTATTTCGTAGCGTACATCAAGTGCTTCTTTAGCTCACTGATATTTGAAGATTCACGTGACCCAAAAACAACAGTAAGGACCTTAAGTGTCGGAGATCCAGAAATTCATGCATTTTGTTAGCTTTATTTTATATTTCTAAATGTGTGTTTTCCAATTTTTTTCAAACCATTTCATTTTGACACAGCCACCATCAGCGAGATCAATCAATATCGACACATCTTGTTGGAATTCAAGTCGGTAGAAGATGACTTACCTTTATCTTATGCACAAATGACAATTAATCTCGGAACGAACGTTGAATTGTAGATGAATCACAAATAACATTACCTCACGTTGGTTTGAATGCAATCACGAGGAAAGCACCCAATTTTCACAACGTAAATGCCGATTGTTCTTGTAAAGGAGAAATGTAACGCTTTCTCTTTGATGGAAAGGGGATAAGAAAAGGAAAACTTTCTTTTATGTATGTATGTTCTTCCAAACCGCGCCAACGGTTGTCTTCTAGAGTCTTTTATATGACTCTATCACACCCCTTCAAATTGTGTCTTTCTATCATAGCGTATCAAGGTGAAACGGTGAATTCTCATTGCACCCCATCATGAACATACTAATTTAGTACAACATCTCTAATGGGCTTGATAGCGCTCTATCAAGAATATAAAGCGTTCAACATTTATCAACTTTACAAAACAATTCATACTGACAAGTAAGCCGTGTGACCAGTGAGTACACCTGCACTTGGGAGCTCAAATTATGCACCTGTTAGGGATGACATAATGGCTACAACCCCGAAAAGAAATAAACAATCTATGTCTCACAGTGCCCTAGACATATTTTGTTACATCAGTCCAAGTATACCTATCTCTTAAAGGCTATACTTGACTATTCTCAAAACACCATGTATTTACAATTATATCCGCAACCACATAAGGTGATATAATTGTTCGACCAGTAAATACATATGATAGATGTAAAATAATAATAGTCTTCCTTCGTACTCATGTCTCTCTTCATTTCAAAACAATTGCTTTCCTAGACATGTCCCATAAAGCCATATCTATTCATGATCGCCAGTAACATGCTAAAGTAGCAACATTTATCTTTCACTTTGAGAACATAGTTAAAAGTAACATAGGACACAAAATGAGGTAAATCATAAATTACCTCAAGGGTTCACACGATGAGTAAATAGGAATAACTTTACCCACTTTCCATTGTTAGTCGTACAATGCACATGTAGTATGAATTATATGCTATAGTGGATTTCTCTTTTTATAAGAGCGTATGTCATTTATTAAATATATCAACTATACGAATCTTAGCCTAAATATAGTCACGTGATTCTCACATACTCATGTTTAGCTCGAGTGATATATCAGCTTGCTTTCTATAGCACCCAATTAAGTACTCGCATTCGGCATCTTACAGGCATATATGATTGTGGGACTATCATGTTCGGTCTTATTATAAACAAATCACAGACCTCATCTTAACTCCAATCAAGAAGACATATTTTATGTACCAAACTTGCTCTTCAGCATTTATTTGTACATAACGTCTCATCTCAACGTGCTGACTATAGTACTTGAGGTGATTGCTCGTGTAAGTGAGCCAATCATTGTCTGCTAACATATTTTTCAATAATATATGTATGTATGTGCTAGTATCATAATGGATCTGTACTTATTGATAAAACATCAAGTCACTAATAAGCAAATAAGTACAATAAATATGTCAACATATACATAAACCAATGATTCTCTATAATAATACACATTACATTCTACGCAATCCTAGTGACATCCTGTGTGTCAAGAATATGTCTATAGGAATAGCCTTCGTAAATGAATCAACAACCATTCTATTGGTTGGAATGTATTATAGGATCACTTCTTTCTGCGCTATTATATCTCTTATGAAGTTGTTCTTTATGTCAATGTATTTTATCCTTCCATGATACTTGGGATCCTTCACATAGGTAATGTCTGCTTGACTATCGCAATAAACTATCACTGGCCTTGGAACCTCAGTGATAGTGGCTAAATTTTCCAAGAAATGTTTTAGCCATTCTGATTCTTGCACTGCGGCAGAACATGCAATAAATTCTGCCTCCATTGTAGACAAGGCCGTACATGTCTGTTTCTTACTATTTCAAGAAATTACACCTCCATTGAGTAAGAACGCATATCCATAAGTCGATTTATGCTAATCTAGGTCTCCATCCCCAATCAGCATCTGAGTAGTCTAATAGGCATAAATCATTCCCTTGGTAACAAAGTCGATAGTCCATGGTGCCCTTAAAGTATCTCAGGATCCTCTTCACTGCTTTCCAGTGTGCTTGATCGAGATTTGATTGATATCAACTCACCAATCCCACGGCATAACATATATTGGGTCGAGTACACATCATAGCATACATCAAACTTCTGACCGCACTAGCATAAGGAACAGTTTCCATCATTTTAATTTCTTCTGGAGTCTTAGGACACATCTCGGTACTTAGGCCTTCACCTTGCATGACAGGGGTATCAATGAGATTACAATGCTGCATATTGAAAAACTCAAGAATCTTCATTATATAAAACTATTGTGATAAAGTAATGAGTTTCCTTGATCGATCTCTTTCGATCTTAATTTATAATATATAAGCAACTTCTCCCAAATCATTCATTTCAAAAATTAGAGGACAACAATTTTTTTTATGGTGATAACCAAACCTTGTCATTTCCAGCTAATAGAATATCATCCACATAAAGTGATAAAATCACAAATTTATCTTTGGACAGCTTGACATATAGACAGTGATCTTCGACCATCATGAAACCAAAAGTGGTTATGGCTCGATGAAAACGAAGATACCACTGTCTAGATGATTGTTTAAGGCCATATATTAAGCGATGAAGCTTGCAAATTTTATACTCTTGACCTTTAGCTATGAAACCTATTGGCTGTTTCATATAGATTTCTTCATCTAGTTCTCCATTGAGAAATGTCGTCTTTACATCAATTTGATGTAATTCAAGATCCAAATGTGCAACGATGGCTAGGATAATGCGTATTAAGGCAAATCTTACAATTTGTGAAGTTTCCTCATAGTCTATACCCTCTTGTTGAGTATAACCTTTCGTCACAAGACGAGCTTTATACTTTCAATGGATCTATCCACCCTTTGCTTAATCTTAAAGACCCATTTGTTTTCAATGGACTTACAATTGGGTGGTAGATCAACCAAGTCCCAGACATGATTTGTCCTCATTGACTCTATTTCATCTTCCAAAGCTTTTCTCCATTATTCTTTATCAGAAGATGAGAGAGCCTCTTGAACAGTCTTAGGCTCGGCATCGTCTTTCTAAGCAATCATAAATACTTCCCCTTTAATCTCAAAACGACGACGGGAAATATTTTTACGATTACTTTTACACAATTGAATTTCTTCCGAATTCAATTTGTCAGGCGATGCAACACTTCCACTAGTTTTTGCATGTTGAGGTAAATCTTCATTTCCCTCTACAACATTAGTGGGTGTGTTATTAAGATCTTCCATCTCATATAATTGAAAATCCTTATCAATCTCACCTCTACTAGGAAAATCGTTCTTCAAGAACGTGACATCTCGTGACTCCATTTCAATCACATTCCATCAGCTTGTTCACCTATGAACATATACCATTTAGAGTGTTCAGAATATCTTATAAAGATATATTTATTCCCTCTAGAGCCTAATTTGCCATATTTGTGGGAAGAATCATGAACATAAGCTGCACATCTCCATGGACGCAGACTACTTAAGTCTAGTTTCCTACTAGTCCATAATTCATAAGGGGTGGAAGTGACCGATTTTGAGGGTACTCGATTAGGTATATAGGCAGCAATCAATAATGCATCTCCCTAATAGGAGATAGGTAAATTTGTTTACGCCATAATAGACCTAACCATTTTCAATAGGGTTCTATTCCTTCTCTCAGCTACCCCATTTTGTCGTGGAGTACTAGGAATAGTCAATTGTCGTACAATCCCATTTTCATCACAAAGAGTCTTGAATTGCTCCGATAGATACTCACGTTCGCGATCGGTTCTCAATGCCTTTATTGTTTTGTTCAACTAATTCTCTACCATCATTATATATCGTCTAAAGTAGTCTAATGTTTCTGACTTATGGGAGATCAGAAAGACATAACCGAAACGTGCGAAGTCATTTATGAAAGTGATGAAATATGAGGCTTCATGCTTCGCCCTCACATTCAAAGGACCACAAATGTCAGAATGTATGAGTTACAATAGAAATTTAGCTTTAGTCCCTTTACCAAATGATTTTCTAGTTGCTTTTTCTACTAGATAGTATTCACATACGGGTATATTAACATTAATGAGTGACCCTAAAAGACCTTTTTTAACTAATTTTTGTATTCTTTGCAATCCAATGTGACATAATCTGGCATGCCAAGTACCTGCATCAATCTCTACATTATTAGAAGATGCAATTAAAGAAAAACAACCATCGGCATTAACGTTGTACTGATCATAGTCAATGTCTAACACCATAAAACCATTCGATACATGACTTGAATCATAATAAACTATTCCATACAAAATGTCAATACAATCACCATGGAAATTCAATACATAACCTAAGTTAAAAAGAACAACTATGGAGATCAAGTTTCTTCGAATATCTTGAGCATAAAGGACATCATGTAAGAATATGTTTCGATCACCACGTAAAATTAATTTACATGTGCTGATACCCTTCACTTCAATTCTTGAATTATTCCCAACATATATCCATCTTCTTCTAGGCTAAATCTGACGATACTCCACAAATGCTTCTTGATCTCTAGATACGTGATCTATTGCTCCTGAGTCTACAGTTCACATTGGATGAGATTCGGTAAGCATTACAGTGCTAGAAACAAAAGCATTATTTAAAGTAATGGAGTAATAGAGTACCTCTTTCAGTTCAGTGCATTCACGAGCAAAGTGATCCATCTTGCCAAAATTGTAGCACTTCATCTTGGCCTTATTTTTCTTCCCACTATGCTTCTTGCGTTGGAAGGTCTTAGCCCTCTTAGGTGCCTGATCAGTCTTCTTCCCTTTGTTGTTGAATTGAGAATTCCTTTTGCGCTTGAAGCCCGAAGCTTTGCGCGAACTCAATTCAGCAACATAAACATGGGTAGAAGATCTCGCAGTCTCTAGGCGCTCATCCTCTAATTCCAAATGACGTGCAATATCATTAAAAATGACAATATTCTCATTATGCGTCATATTGATTTTCATATGCTCTCAATTGTCAGGAAGGGACCTTATAATAGTCTGAACTTACTATTTATCAGTAAGGGAGTGACCTGACGACTTCAGCTCACATATTGATTTTCGTTACATTTGGGCGCTTTTGGTATATGTCAAACTTGATGGTGAGTCTCCTCAGCTTAGTGGCAGATGTATCCCCAAACTTATCTTTCAAGGCAATCCACATTGCTTGAGTTTTATCATAACTTTCAAACTCACACATGGGATCATCTTGCATACAGCTCAGCAACGTAATGCGAACAATACTATTTTTCTTTTTCCAAGCTTGATAAGCTTTTAGATTTCTCCCATGTTAAACTAAAGTTCTATACTCAGGTTCATCCATGGTGTGGTTGAAGGTTTCCAAAACCTCTTGCTCCTTAAGGATGTACCGAACCTTTCGGTGCCAAATATTATAATTGTTACTGTTCAGCTTCTTAACCTTATTGAGGTCAGCCACAATGGTCTTAGATGCCAAAGTCATAATTAATTTGCTATAATACATTGATATAATAATCGCAGAATCAATACTAACACATTTTTCAGAGTAACACACATTTTTAATTTGCAACAAAAACAAACTAAATTAATAGGACACAGAAGCAAAAGTTCATTATGTTTCCAATCGACTTCTATGTACGATTGTTTTATCATCATTAATTAGTTTAATTTGCGCAAATTTTAAGTTCTAGGTGAGAACTCCTTCGAATTCTACCAACTTACGAACTCCCACTAGGAAAAATAATTACATGACCTTATATAATTTCTACATTTTTCCATTAACACAAAAGCATAGCATGATTTAAACCAACGTACAATAAACAATTATGTTGCAAGTATAATCAAAACCACAATTCAACAAATAACGGAAAAACAAGGATTTCCTACCATTGTTCAAATTTTCTTGAAACTAGAAAATTGTAAGTATATTAAATTATATACATGCTATCATCGAACCAAGCTCTACACATCATATATGATACCATTTTTATGTAGGCAAGCTACTGTATTTCCTAAAACATAAGAAAATACAAGCTAAAAATGAATAAAATATGCATTAAACCCCCAAAAATACGCGCACTTAGGGTTTCCTACACATTTTTATACATTTATAAAACTAAACAATAAAAAATAAATATATCACAGTGTAGAGCACATCCATACGAACCAACCGCTGCCGACCACGCTCTAATTGGAGCTCCCACGCACTCACATGCGTCACCTGAGTGTGTGGCGCGTGTGGCGCACGCGCCAGCGAGCCTTATAGGCTCCTGGCTGGTCCAACCAATCTAACCAGCGACCAATCCGATCGGTTTGACTGTCAGGCCGGTTGACTGGTCAACAATCGGGTCGGGTCGGGTCGGGTCATGGGTCGGTCTTAGGTCGACCCGCCGGTGATCAGCCGGCCAACCACCGCTGGTGGTGACGTCATCGATGACGTCATATGGAAACCGACCATTGGATGATGTCATAGTGACGTCATCACGCGCCGATTCGCCGATTGGCACGTGTTGCGCACGCACTGGCGTTCTTAGCGCTTCAGGCGCGTGACACCCACGCGCAGTGGCTTCTAGCTGCACGTGTGGGCGCGTCCAGTGTCCTCCAGCGGTGATCTACCCATCGTCGGACTCGTTTTGACGAGTACTTTCACCCCGTATATTTGAAAATTGATTTTGGCCAAAAAAATGTTTCGAAAAATGGCCAAAACTGTACAGGTCTACATGACCCCGAACCCGTTCTTCGCTTCGGTTCGATTTTGGCTATTCGGATTAGCAATTCCGTGCAATGAACATCCAAGAAGTGTAGATTTCATACTCTTGATCTCGATATCAAATGGTAAACAAGAAAAATTCGATAAAAAAACAAGGTAGAAATCATGACCAGGCTCTGATACCAATGTTGAAATTCAAGTTAGCGGAATACGACTTACCTTTATTTTATGCACAAACGACAATTAATCCCAGAACGAATATTGAATTGCGGATGAATCACGAACAATACTACCTCACGTTGTTCTGAATGCAATCACGAGGAAAGCACCTAATTTCCACATCGTAAATGCCGATTGTTCTTGTAAAGGAGAAATGTAACGCTTTCTTTTTGATGGAAAGGGGATAAGAAAAGGAAAACTTTCTTTTTTGTATGTACGTTCTTCCAAACTGTGCCAACAGTTGTCTTCTAGAGTCTTTTATATGACTCCATCACACCCTTTCAAATGGTGTCCTTCTATCGTAGTGTATCAAGGTGAAACGGTGCGTTCTCATCGCACCCCATCATGGACGTACTAATTCAGTACAACAAATCTTAATGCAAGAACAACATACTACACATTTAAAAAGTTTAAGTAGTATCTCTAATTTATCAGAACCATAACTAAAAACTAATCGGACAGAGGATAATCCAGTAACTGATCTCAGTTCCACACAAGACAAATCTATTTAATCGTCGCAACCCAAAAGCAACTCTCATCATATAGTTTCTATCATATTAACCATCACGAGATACGCAGTGAAACCATCCCGGTGCACATCAACCTAGTGAAGCAATTTAAAGAACGGGACAAGGATATACAGTGACTTCGATGGGCACGCGAGCATCCACGTGGTGTTGGTAGTAGAGGTCAATGCAATTGATGTCAAGCTGCTTCAAGCTGGCCTCGCACGACGCCCTCATGTACGCAGGGTTGCCTCGGACCTGCCTGTTCCCCTTCCCATTTGCGGAGCTGATCCCGAACTTGGTCGCCACTTGTACTCTCTCTCTCTCAATGTAGGGATGAGCACGGTTCGGGTTGGGTCGGTGCACCCCCTAACCTTAGGACCAACCCGTACAATATTGGTCATCAATTTTTGGGACCGATGACCGATCTTATTGAGCTTGGGACCGAGGATTGGACTGATCCATCGGGTTTGGTCCGGTTCCAGGGTCAATCCGAGACTAACCGATAATTTTTTATTTCATTTTCTGTACTCCTTAAAAAAAACGATTAAGGACTGAACTGACGTAATGGTTTCGGTCCGATTCCAAGATCAATATTTCATTTTTTTTACTTCTTGAAAGAGCAATCGAGAACCAGACCGATCTCATGGGTTCGATGACGAGTGATGTCAGCTAAGAAAGGCAAGCGGTGAGGATCGAGTGGGGTGAGCGTCGAAGAGAGTGAGCATCGAGTGTCGAGCGGCACAAGTAACCCAAAGTGAGCGAGGCGAGTGTCGAGTGGCGAGTGGAGAAGTTGTTTCTTTCAATTTTGGCAAAATGAAGACTAAGAGGATAAATAAGACAAAAGATAATGAATACTAGAGAAGGATGCCATAAAGAACTGTTTATGCCCTTTTGGACGCCGTGAGGACTCCTCACAAAAATATTTCTGCTCAATTCCATAAGAGTCAACACCAAAGTAAACTACAAAAATTTGCCCCACAAATCAGAAAGCCTAGTCACCCGACATAGAATTTTGCGTGAGCACCGCCGGCTGTTCGTACCGCTCACGTGAACCTTGTGCGGGTTTCAAACATTTTGCGTTCCAAACTATCTCAAACAAAGCCAAGCTGAGAATGCAAAAGGTGGAACCTTTCAAGTGACCGTGCGGCTCGAAATCCTAAAGCACCGACCTTTTCGATGAGGACCTCGTTGGTGTGGGGGCCGTAGATGTCAGAGGTGTCGAGGAAGGTGACGCCGGAGTCGACGGCGTGGCGGATGAGGGCGATCATGTTGGGCTCCAACTTGGGTGGCCCGTAGAAGGTGGACATGCCCATGCAGCCCGGCCCCTGCGACCCTAGCTTGATCCTCCCCACCGCCGTCGACAACGCCATTGCCGTCCGTCTTCATTGTTGCTCACGACCGCAATGCAGGAAGAGGGTCAACTCAAGGAAGAAACAGTTCTAGTTTGAGACAACGATGAACAAAGATTGTCTTGTACTAAACTTAGATATTGTTGATTACAATTTTTTTTTTTTTGTAATAAACTATGAAATTTCATATTATTAATTTTCTTACTAACTTAGACATGTGTTTCAGCAAGTCAAACTTATTATCAACCATCTTGTACTCTATGTGTGCTTATGATCTTGAAAGTATTTCATAAATTTTTAAAATATCAAGCAATATAAAAAAAAAAAAAAAAAGAAAAAAGGGAGTGGAGCAAATGAAAAGGAGAGGATTTGCTTACAACGTTTGCGACATTCTGTGAGGATTGATTACCATACACAGACATTGCTGATGGGACTTTAGGGTCAGTCAACTATTTCCATTGTCAGAGGAGGTGAGTGGTTTTAGATTTGATATAAATTTCAATTGAAACTCGAAATCTACCTTGTGATGAATTTCAAGGTCAATTTTAGGTTCTACGCAAATTTTATGTGTAATTTAATTGAATGATTATAATGAATCATCACATTTAATAATTATTATTTGTAACTACAATATGCTAACTAACCACAATTTACAATTTTATATTTATAAATGAAAAATATGAAATATTAATAAAATAAAAGTCTCAATCATAAAATGAAAAGCTCAGATTAGTGGTTTTAAATTATACACTCATCATCATATGCCATGGAATACCGCGATACCACACGAAAATATAAATCAAGAAAAACACAAAAAAATAATTCAAGTTCTACTTACTTAGAATATAGAATTTTATATTTTTCAAATTTTGGAACTTGAAACCTACTCTATATCTTTGAATCTCGAACCGAATAGGTTTCTGGAGATCCAGTTCTTTAGTTTCAAATTTTACTTTGGAACCACGCTTCACCTCTCATCGTCACCCGAGGTGCGTTAATCTGTATTGGTTCTATTGAAAAACCGTTGAATAATTGCCAACCGAGGCACGTTGCTGCGTATTGCTTCTATTAAAAAACCGTTAAGAGCCTTCGAAGGCACAATCGGGAGAGCTTTGATCGATCATCATGCTTAAAACAGGTGAATAAGTACCCTGTTCACGCACATGCTTAAAACGGCCGAACAACATAGTTTCAAAAACACTGCAGCGCCCAATGCTCAAGCTCTACATCTCTCAACGATTCAGCGACAGAAGCAGACCCATTTCAAAGCAGCTTTCCATGAAGAACGGCGCTTTGTCCCTGTAGCCATGCCGCTTTTGCACCCGCCACCCTTGATATTATCCGCAGAAGCAATCAATCCCAGGTCCTCCACCTCCTCCGTGGTAAGCTTCACCGACAGAGCTCCAACGTACTCCTTCAATTTCTTGATCTCGGTCGTGCCGGGAATCAGGCAGACCATCGTCGCCCGAAAGAAAGGGACAGATAAATTGTACTATGTATCAACACCCGAATTTCGCCGTCAAGTCTAACATTCATTTTCAAAGGGAATCATCTAGGGAATTGGTTTCCCTGACATCCCCGGAATTGAACCTAAAATAGAAGATGTCTTGTTATCATCCGACATGGATGGGGAGTTCTTGAGAGGGTGACACGTCCCTCTCAAAAACTGTACTTTCATATATCGACCATTTGAATGGGAAGCTTTATAATGTAATGATATTTGCTAATTTTTTTCCCCAAATGGAAAGCTCAAAATCTCGAACCGCTTTTTTCTTCCATTCGACAAAAAAAAAAAAATGAAAAAATAAGAGTTGAAACTCCACATGTATGTATTTTACCAAAAAAAAAAAAAAAAAAAAAAAAAAAAACTCCGCATGTATGTATAGCAACTAGCAAGATGCATTACCTTATGATAATCGATCTGACTGTGCCTTAGGAGCCTTTGACAATCTTTCAATAGAAGCAACATGGAGCGACACGAGTCAGAACAGTGATCCAAATAGTTTTAGGACTGCGAGAGCATCAGGTGGCAATTTACTTTTATGCAACAACGATGCCATCTAGTTCAGCAACCGTGTTGTTATAGAAACGGTGCCTCTCGGCATTGCTTCAATGTATAGTAACCAATCTAGAGAGAATTGTGTAAAGATTGAATCTTGAAAGTATGAAATCACGGCTGAGGTGAGTATAGTGTCAGTCTAGTATGTATGGACAAGTCGAATTGCACAAAATCCCAGTTTCGCGATTCTGCAAGTCACCCTGATGAATTGGCATGGTCGGCTCGGTTAGAATTCAGCTCACCCCGTGTGTCTGGAGTAATCTTCCCATTAAGCTTATCCCACATCTATAATCTTCTCATAGTGAATGAAATTTATACAAAATGACAACAGTAACTCTCTGAAGTTCAGAGTTTATTACAGGATCACAAGCACTCTCTTTGTACACGTTCTTATAACAACCACACCACAAAGCCTGAAAAATTATACAGCAGCAAATGCTCAAACTCCGCCTATCAAAGATACAGCGGCAGAAGCGGGCGTGTCTCTAAGCAGCTTCCCATGAAGAAAGGGGTGGGGTGTCAGAGTTTTCCCATGTAGAGATGCCGCTATGGTCCCTGGCACCCTTCACATTGTCTGCAGAAGCAATCGATTCCAGCTCGGCCATCTCTTCCGGTGTAAGCTTCACTGACAGAGATCTAATGTTCTGATTGAAATTCTCGATCTTGGTTGTGCCGGGAATAGGGCAGACGTCGTCGCCCTGGTGGTGTACCCAGGCAAGGGCTAACTGTGATGGGGTGCATCCCTTTCTTTGCGCAATTTCATTCACTCGGTCAAATAACTTCGAATTGTGAGCCAAGTTCTCTGGCTGAAGCCTTGGTAGATTCTGCATAACATAGAGAACTGTCTCAGCAGAGAGCATTTGAGCAACTATCATTTTCTTTTAAGCACCAAATTCTACCGCAACTAGTGCAAAAAAAATACTAGAAGTGGTTGCATTGCATGTCATCAGATTGTCTTGTTACTTGATATGATAAGCATTTGGAAGTTCGTAAGCATTGTGTTTAGTAAAAGATTATCTCAAAAGGATTGGACTATGTAGTTCAAAATCATAAGCATTTGAAATGCAGAGTGAGTGCTCTAGCAATCCATTTATCACAGTAAAAAAAAAAAAAAATTCACAAATCTAGATGATTTGTAGAAGAATATTATCGGAAGTAAAGCTCTTTTTCGTTAAAAAAAACAATAGCTACTTCACCCGGCGCAATCACAAGTCAACCGCTAATTATGAGCAGTATCCCACAATTGGGTTTATGTCAGTAACGTAATCCTAAAACTTCCATAAGAAGGGTGTTGGGGAGTCCTCACTCAAGAACAGGTAGTGTCAAGATATTATTTATCTTGTGAAGAAAGATGAGTATAAAAAAGGACAGAGGCCCGAGACCGGATACTGGTGTCAGTTATACGGAGGAGATATCGTACTCTCATGAAGAAAGATGAGAGAAAAAGGATGGGTGGAAAGTGTTAAAGCACAAAGGTCAGAACCACAGATGACAAATACTGAGGGAAGTAAAGAAACAGAGTAAAACGAACAGAGCAAAAGCTGAGCTGGTGATCCGTGCAAAAGCTGAGCTGGTGATCCGTGAAGAAGTTGAGATGGCAATCCAGAAACAAAAGATTGACTGCAGCTATGCCAAGAACCGTACAAGTGTCAATATAACAGTATAGTTAGTTTGATGATTCAATCCTGTAACAAATACTGTTAAGTCTGTTTTGAAAAGAAGTTGTTGAACGAAGATATAAATAGCTTCGCTATTGTAACAGAAGGAATACACAGAAAATTCTCTCAAAGCTCTCAAAATGCTTTCGTTTTCTTTGAAGCGAACTATAGTTGATTGTATAGATTGGGAGAAGTAGAGAATAGAAAGATCTTACTTGATGTATTTGTTCGATTCAGTTCTATCAATATTCAGAGTTCTTTACCTCAAATGAAGTTCATCTTGATATCTGAATCTTCACATGGTATCAGAGCTTACTTCCTGGTAGATCGTGATCTTCCTTCTCCATTACTGAAAGCTTGTACAGAGGCTGCATGATCAAGATCAACAGTAAGAGTGCAGAAGAATCGATATCCAGAGGTTTGAATTTAGATACTCAAAGGTCATCTACTTGTTCTGTCATAGCTTCAAAGTGTCTCGGTATATAGAATGGCAACCAGAGTGCGAAGTATTCATTTCCGATTCATGTGAATATAGCAAATTTTGTAACAATCAAGCTGACAGAGGAGAATTTTCTACTTTGGCAAGCTCAATTTCATAGGTTTCTAAAGAGTCAAGATTTAATCGGGTTTATTAATGGTGAAACATCTCCTCCAGCACAAACAATACAAGCTGAGATTGAGGGAAGGCAAACACAAGAAATAAACCCTGAGTATCTAGATTGGATAAAGACTGATCAGTTAATCTCATCCTGGATAAGCGGAGCAGTATCTGAAAATATTCTAAGTCTGATAATTGGCTTAGAAACTTCATTCGAGATATGGCAAACTCTTATAAATCGTTTCACACAGAGATCTGTAGCAAAGGAATTCGAATTAAGAGGAAAATTACAAGTCTGCAGGAAAAGAGATAGATCATTGAGTGAATATCTCCGAGAGTTCAAGTCCATTTGTGATCAGTTAAATGCTATTGGAAAACCGGTTGATGACATAACCAGGATGTTTGGAGTTCTTGAAGGGCTAGGATCAGAATATGAAAGCTTTAGAACAACCATGTACTTGTCTCAAACCTCAACCGGAATATGATGAGGTGATTTCTCAACTTGAAAGATTTGAGACTAGGCTGCAAACATATTCGTAAATCGACACAATACTAACCTAGCATACTATGGACAAAGAAAGACTGGAATAAGTCCACAAAGGCCAAATTTCAGAAACCAAAGAGAAAATACTCGAGGTGGGCATATCTATGGCAGAGGACAAATTACTAACAGAAGGAATAATGGGAATAACCTTTCTGGATCAGGAAGGAATCATCAATATCAAGAGAATAATCTGAATACAACACAGCAAGATCAGGTTATTAAGGAGAACTGGTCTAACTACGGACAAGGTTTTAGACCATATACAAATCCTTCTCAAAGGTATCAAGGTGTTAGATCCTACCCACCACAAAGCTCAATTAGCAACAAATATGTGCAGAGCTCGAAACCAGTAAGTAATGGTCCTCTGGAATGTCAAATTTGCAAAAGGCCAGGACACACAGCTCTTCGATGTTGGTATCGTTTTGACAACTCATACCAAGTAGAAGAAATACCAACTGCATTGGCGGCCATGCATATTGAAGAACCCTACGGTACAGAATGGTACCCAGACACAGGAGCTACATCTCACATTGCTGCAGATCCTGGTATGCTTCATGACTACTCTGCATATAGTGGCACTGACACTGTTATGATTGGAGATGGATCCTGTTTGTCGATTTCAAACATTGGTAATGGAATACTGCATACAAAAACAAGCATATTACCATTAAGAGATGTTCTAGTAGTTCCTGAAATCAAAAAGAATCTGATTTCTGTATCAAAGTTAACAGATGACTATCCATGTTCTCTTATTTTTGATAAATATGGGGTCTATATGAAGGACAATTACAACCATACAACAGTGAAGCTAGGAAGGAAAATCAAGGGGCTGTATCAAGTGGACCCTAAAATCACAGAAGTTCACTTCACTCAGGTTCAACAGGAAGTGGGAGAAGATATCTGGCATCAAAGGCTTGCTCACACCAGTTTAAAAACAGTGAAGCTTCTACGAAGTCAACAACTCATTCATGCAGGTTCAAAAGCTCAAAACATGTGCAAAGAATTGTCAAATTGCTAAAAGTTCAGCTTTACCTTTTTCATCTTCAGACTATACATCTAGTGCTCCCCTAGAAAAGATACATTGTGATGTTTGGGGACCTGCACCAGTACAATCTGTTCAACAATTTCGCTATTATGTCATTTTTGTGGATGACTTTTCTCGATATAGCTGGATATATCCAATGAGGCAGAAATCAGAAGTTTATGATGTTTTTGTCCTATTTCAAAAACTGGTGGAAAATCAACTTGATCACAAGATCAAAATATTTCAAAGTGATGGAGGAGGCGAGTTTACTAATATCAAACTTCAGAATCATTTACAGCAGTGTGGTATAAAACAGAGTATTTCCTGCCCCTACACACCGAACAAAATGGAATCTCGAAAGGAAGCATCGACATGTGCTTGAATTAGGCATGGCAATGTTATATCATGGTAGAGTACCTTTGAAATATTGGGTAGACGCCTTTATAACAGCAGTCTATATCATCAACATCCTTCCTTCAACAAAGCTACACATGACTTCACCTCATTATAAACTGTATAAACAAAAACCAGATTATGCTCATCTACGAGTTTTTGGATCTGCCTGTTATCCTTGCCTCAGGCCCTATAGACAAAATAAATTCGATCCAAGATCTCTCATATGCATTTTTCTGGGATATAGTGAGAAACACAAAGGCTACAGATGTCTCTTACCTACTAATGGACATGTCTATATCAGTAGACATGTAGTATTCGATGAGACAGTCTTTCCTTTTACTCGGCTAGTCACAAATTGAACATCGGCAAGGATCTGCATTATACAACCAATGGACAAGAGGAGTCTTCGGATCTCATAATACAGAACAACACCAGTCAAAAGTAAATAAGCCTATGGAGCACTTGCAACATACTAGATCAAATCATATAGTTCCTGATGTACAAGACAGTGAACTCAGTACAATAGATCCGATAACTGTACCACAAGGGAATACAGTACCTGGTAATGTGATACAGAATGTTTCTAATATTTCATCAGCTACTCTTGAACCACCTACTGCAGCTGCAAATACTGAGGAAGCAGAATATTCGAATCAAGAATCTGTTCCAACACCACAAAGTGATACAGAACAAACTCAAAACACTTCTGTCCAAAGTGCTTCTGCATCAGGACAAAGTGCTTCTGCATCAGGAATTACACAAGGTATCTCTTCTATCCATCCTATGCAAACTAGGGAGATCTGGAATTGTTAAATCAAATCCAAAATACGCGTGTTTAGCTGAATACAAAGTTCCGAGTGAACCAAAATCAGTAAAATCAGCATTGGCGACAAGGGATGGTATCAAGCAATGCAAGATGAAATGAATGCTCTATATCGAATAACACTTGGGAGTTAGTTCCTAGAACTAATCACATAAATATTATTGGCTGCAAATGGGTGTTTAAGACAAAACTTGCTCCTGATGGCACTCTTGATAGACTGAAAGCTCGTCTTGTAGCCAAGGGTTTTCACCAAGAAGCAGGTATCGATTTTACAGAAACTTTTAGTCCTGTAATTAAGCATGCTACAATTCGACTAGTCTTGTCTGTAGCAATGATGAAACAATGGGAAATTCATCAACTTGATGTTAAAAATGCCTTCTTACATGGTACTCTAAGTGAAACAGTCTATATGGAACAGCCTCCTGGGTTTCAAGACCCACAGAGACCTCATCATGTATGTCTCCTCAAGAAGTCCCTCTATGGACTTCGACAAGCTCCTCGAGCCTGGTTTGAAAAGTTCAGTAACTTCTTACTAGAGTATGGCTTTTTCTGTAGCTCCACTGATCCATCATTGTTTATCCTACATACTGGAACAGAAACAATTCTCCTATTGCTATATGTTGATGACATCATTTTAACTGGAAGTTCATCTTACATGCTCTCTAACCTCATCAACTCTCTTGGTCTTCAGTTTCACATGAAAGATCTAGGTGCACTTCATTATTTTCTTGGTATTGAAGTTAAGCGTACTTGACAAGCTATTTCTTAGCCAAACAAAGTATGCAATTGATCTTCCGAATCGAGCTCATATGCTGGATTGTAAACCAATCTCTACTCCACTTTCTTTGAGACCAAATGGTTTACTTACGAGCCTATTCTTCTATCTAATCCAACGAGTATCGAAGTTTGGTCGGTGGTCTCCAATACCTTACACCGACTCGACCGGATATTACCTATGCCACAAATGTACTATGTCAAAAGATGCAGCAGCCTACTCTTACCGACCTTCAGAAATTAAAGAGAGTATTGAGATATATAAAAGGTACTGTTGATCTTGGCATATTCATCCATTCCGAAGCACTATGCATCTCTATGGTTACTCGGATGCGGGCTGGGCTGGGCTCGTGACGATACTAGAAGATCAACCACTGGTTTCGCACATATCTCGGATCCAATTTAATCTCTTGGGCAGCAAAGAAACAACCGACGGTAAGTCGATCTTCTACGAAGCTGAATATCGTGCTCTTGCTTCCACTACACTGACCTCACTTGGATCGCCTTGTGCTACGAGACATTAGTTGCCCTCTTAAACCTCCTATTCATCTATTCTCGTGACAATAAGTCAGCCATCTCCCTCACTTTGCTAATCCCATATTACATGCTAGAACTAAACATGTGGAAGTTGACTTCCACTTTGTTCGGGAAAAAGTTTCCTCCGGTTCATTACGGAGTACGATATGTTCCAAGTAATTGTCAACTAGCTGATATCTTTACTAAACCTTTGTCACGACTAGTACATCATCATATGCGAGTCAAATTGGGAATTAGTCGTCTCTCCATTCCCAATTTGAGGGGGAATGTTAAAGCACAAAGGTCGAACCACGATGACAAATACCGAGGGAAGTAAAGAAACAGAGTAAAACGAACGAGCAAAAGCTGAGCTGGTGATCCGTGCAAAAGCTGAGCTGGTGATCCGTGAAGAAGTTGAGATGGCAATCCAAAAACAAAAGATTGACTGCAGCTATGCCAAGAACCGTACAAGTGTCAATATAACAGTATAGTTAGTTTGATGATTCAATCCTGTAACAAATACTGTTAAGTCTGTTTTGAAAAGAAGTTGTTGAACGAAGATATAAATAGCTTCGCTATTGTAACAGAAGGAATACACAGAAAATTCTCTCAAAGCTCTCAAAATGCTTTCGTTTTCTTTGAAGCAGAACTATAGTTGATTGTATAGATTGGGAGAAGTAGAGAATAGAAAGATCTTACTTGATGTATTTGTTCGATTCAGTTCTATCAATATTCAGAGTTCTTTACCTCAAATGAAGTTCATCTTGATATCTGAATCTTCACAGAAAGTGGGGAAAGGATAGCGAGTAGCAAATGGTGGGAATGCTGGGAAACAAAGGAACTTACAGATAAATCTATATTAGTTCGTTACAAGAGCATGAGAATACCGGGAACGGTCTCTTTCAGGCTTATCAAGCTATTAATTGATTATTATTTTACACTAATCTATTATCACGAGAGGTGGGATGTATGGCGAGTGCTGAATTGAAGACATGCAAGAATATAAAGCCTTTGTGTCACCGATTCTCATTTACACCACCCAATATTTTTTCTGTATATCACAAGAACTGGTAGTAATCCAGAAAAAAAAAAAAAAAATACGGTCACAGTGAGCATCTAATTATGTTGATCAGCAGAAACAGACCTGTCTGAAGTCATCCTTGGAGAGATTCTCCAACAACTTGGAACCGACAGAAAAGAATCCTCGTCCTAAAGGACTGTACGCAACAATTCCAATACCAAGCTCCCTAGTCACAATGTACCAGAAGAGCAGAGTCAGAAGAAAGCTGTTGTCACCGCATAAACAAATTGACTATCCTACCTGCACGTGGGAACGATCTCTGCCTCCACGTCTCTTGTCCACAGAGACCACTCCAATTGCACAGCTGTGATGGGATGAACAGCATGTGCTCTTCTGATGGTTGACGCAGAGGCCTCCGATAAACCAACGTACTTGATTTTACCCTCTTCAACGAGTTTCTTTAGCTCTCCAATCTTCAAATATTCACATGCCATAACAACAGTCAAGACCTTACATGTCAAGATCTAGAAATTCATGCACATTATTAGCCCCTGAATAGTATGTGTTCCCTGACTATTCCACCATTACATTTTGACCTGGCAGCTCTTAGCGAAGATCAGTCGATCTTTATGCATCTCCATGTAACAAAAAATTTGCTAGGAATTAAGAAGTTAATAGACGTAGATTTCTCTAATCTATCACACAATAGGGCAAATAACAGAATTATAAAAATGATGGAAGTAGATTTCTCTAATCTATGACAGAGAGGTTAAATAACAGAAGTATTCCAAGAAATTGTCATATTTGACAATGAAATGTCAAGAATCAAATGTCTCTACAGAATGTCCAACTTTTGATGTGATTCTCAATAGAAATTAGGATGCACCTGATAGCACTTTCATCTCAAAGGAAGATTTCGAATAATCTTCACGCTTATCATTCATTAACTTGTGAAAGATCCCGTAAGACAGAAACCCAGCCACTGAAATACTAAATTGCATGACTTCTTTAACAACGTCGTGCCACATCTCTACCTGAACTATCAACTGAACTTAACTCTCAGCAAACAATATCTTCCAAGACAAAAGGCAAGACAATAGTCAATTTCTGCCACATAGTCCAACAAACCATTAACAACGCAACGATGCATCATCATTACCAATCTAGTTTAGCAACTGAGCTTAAGATGCATAATCAACACCAATTTAGTTTAGCAACTGGATCATATGGCTCAGAGAAAGTCTCAAGAAAAGCAAAGATTCAATGAGGATCCATACAGAGACTTCGATGGGGACGCGGGTATCTATACGGTGTTGGTAGTAGAGGTCGATGCAATCGACGTCAAGCCGCTTCAAGCTGGCCTCGCAAGCTGCCCTCACGTAGGCCGGATCACCCCGGACCTCCCACTTCCCATCTGCGAAGCCGAGCCCGAACTTCGCCAGTTCCACCTTCTGTCTCATCCCTCCCTTCAGTGCCTGCTCAAGATCGACACCAAAATCACCATAAGAAAACCCACAAACTGTGTCCAAAATAAAGAAAACCAAGTCGCAGGATCTTGGAATTCGGCATGACTGTAGCATCTCTACTTCGTGCTGAAGCTGAGACTAAGCTTCATAACAAGCTCAAGAGCAGACCTTGCCGAGGAGGAGTTCGTTGGTGTGAGGGCCGTAGATGTCGGAGGTGTCGAGGAAGGTGACGCCGGAGCCGACGGCGTGGTGGATGAGTGCGATCATGTCGGGATCGGGCTTGGGAGGGCCGTAGCCGGCGGACATGCCCATGCAGCCCAGCCCCTGCGCAGACACCTCGAGGCCCTGCGACCCCAGCTTGATCCTCCTCAGCGTCAACGCCGCCATCGCCGCAGTCGTCTAGCTCGAGGTCGATGCAGAGAAGAGAGAACGGAGAAGAGACAGTTCGTGAGCTCTCCCGCCCGCTCACGGTACAATACAACACAACGAAGCTTTTCTCTTCTGCTGTTGATTGGGTGTGGAGAGTCAAAAGAGACTGCAAATGACGTATAGGCACTCGTCACCCACTTCTCCGGCGGCCCGTTGACGAGAATATGCCGACCTCATACGATTGACAAAAAAGGCTGAATACCGCAACAAGTTTAAACCATACGTGGCATAAGCACCCCGATTTTTTATTTTTTTATTACGCAAAATTTTAAACTTACCTATTATAATATAAATACTTCAAACTCTTTTTTTTTCTTTTTCTTTGTCACAATGAGTTAAATTAAATTTTTTATAACATGTGTCACAATAGACATAATTTGGGACTTTTGGGTATTTATCCTCAATAAAAATAGAATAAAGGTTTATATCATATTACATAAAGTCCGAAATTTCAAACGTTTGAGAATTGATTGCACCATATTCAAAAAAAGGCATGCTTGTAATATGTGTACTATATTATTTCCAATAACAAAATTAATCATGTAACATAAAAAGTGTGTGTGAATTAAAGTACCCATCACCATAGTTATTCAAAAAAGGCACATTTGTGACTGGTGTACGACATTTTTTCCACAAACAAAATTAATCATATGACTAAAAAGGTACGTTTGAATTAAGGATTAATCGATTGTCGTTATGCATCGACTCTAAAGCTATGTCAAGAAAAAGATTGAGGGATAGGCAAAGGCTACAATCCTCATTTGCCGACTATCATCCTTAATCATTAGCTACTCGCATTTCGTGTTACGAAGGTATTAAGGATTTTGTTGATTAAATTATTATCATGACATATTTATTGTAAGGGTTAATATCACAAATAACTCCAAATCGATACCCCACTCTAAACCGTAACACCTGTGAGAGATTTATTTTCTATTAGTTTCCATTAAATTTTACTATCAAATTATTAAATTAGATGACACCTGACAATTGACAGTATACTAATTTTGGGTTTTATTTTATGTTTGTCATAGGTATATCAATTTATGGTTTTCTTTATATTAATCCAATTTAACGAAAATTAATAGAAAGTAAACTTATCATAAATATATTAGTTTAGATTTTTTTATATTTAAAAAATGAGTTTAAGGTAAATTTGCCATAAGTATATTAGTCTGGGGTTTTAATGGTCAAAACATTAGTTTAGAGCAATTTTATTATAAATGTATTGATTTAAGATTTTTTATAATATTAACTTTTATTATAGTGTATTTTTATTATCTACTTATAGTTTTCTTTTTCTCTCGTTATATGTTCAACCTTTTCCAAGTGTACTTTATAGTTTCTAGAGGAATACTCTATTAATGCACAGGGGCAAAGTATGATGATTGGCAACGGATTCCATGCTATCTTGTGTACAAACGCTATTAGATTAAAGTCCAGGAATATGACATGACACAAGTCTTGGCGTGAAGACCCAAAAATATGGCGCAACTTAACGAGTGACAAAAATATATACAGAACAACAATGTACAACTTTAAACCCCAAAACCTCCCCCCCCAAAAAAATCGTATAAAAAAAAAAGTCATATACAATTTTAGTAAACTCGCACATTATATCCGCATACTTTACTAATATCTAGGAGTGTAAAAGTGGATTATTTGGAGGTGACCCCCAGCGAGGCGGCGGCCTTTGGCCCGGCCGGGCGAGGGCCATCGACCCTCGTCGAATCTGGGCGAGGGCCGCAACCTCGCCCGGATCGGCGAGGGCTCAGGCCCTTGGAGGAGGGGGAGGAAGGAGGAGGAGGGGAAGCTGACGGCTGAGGAGGAGGAAGAAAAAAAGAGGAGCGAAGGAGGAGGAGGGAGGTAGTCGGCGGCGAGGGCCTGCGTGCCTTGCCTAGATCTTGGGCGAGGGCACGCAAGCCCTCGCCGGCTGTCGGCCGGCCGAGGGCCGACCCTCCTCTACCTTCCGGCGACGGTGGGAGGCGGCGGCGGCGTGAGGGCTCAACCATTAGCCGCCGGCTGCCTTCCTCTTCCTACGTTTCCGATTTTTTTTTTAAAGAAATATAAATTATATTATTATTTTATTTTAAATTAATTTTTATATTTTTATATTAAAAACTCAAATTATGCCAAAACGACGTCGTTTTGGCTAATTTAAGGGTTTTATTTTGGCCAACACTCGAAACGACATCATTTTGGGTGAATTAGAGTTGACTTAGCTCTCCAACGAGCCATCTCGATGAGAAATATGAATATTTAAATGCCACGTATGATTTTCAGCTGGCTTCGCCAGATTTTGCACTCAAGTGTCCCACTTTTCTTCTAATGTGGCACTTAAGTGTACTTTTCGTAAGTTATGGCACCTAAGTATCCATTTGAGCAAAGTTTTGGCACTTGTAGTGTACTTTTCAGTGCCACCACCAACGGCTCAGTCTGTCATTTTCTTCTATCCTGGAATTTTTGCTTTCCCCGGCAAAATCCTAATATCGATTCCGAATCAATAATTAGAAAAGCGAAATTACTTCCTACCTCTACACGTCAAAATCTGTACATTGCGAAGATTTTTGGAGCGCTGCGAGTTAAAAAGAAATCAAAGTAGAGACGGACCCATTCTGCTAGTTAAATTAGATTCTGTAGAATTTTCAAATTTTGAGACTAGTCAAGCCTCATGTAGAGGCTATAAAATCCGTTCGGACATTCCTCGTGAAACAAAGAGACATATAAAATATACTGTAATTTCGCACTTGCTAAATTTGTTTTTTCCTAAGTCGGAAGCTCAAATGTCCTTCCGCTCCTTTTCTTTTATTTGACAAAGAAAAAGGTGAGAAAATACAAGTTGAAACTCCATATGTATGGATAGCAACTAGCAAGATAGTCCCCACGAGTATTACCTTCTCAATAAGTAATATTGACACCTAATTTTGACAACCCTAAGGAAATAAAAATAAAAATCTCATCACAGCAAATAAAAAAAAAAAAAAAGGGGGAAATCAATCTGATTGATCACGAATGGAAGTTGGAAATTCTAAAGAATATTCAAATCTTAGTAAATATGGAAGTAATTTCCGGTCGATGATCAAAGATTAGGAAATCGGATGAATAAAGAGCAATAATTTTGATAAAATGAAATGAATCGAAGCAAAATCGAATTGATTGCGAAATCACATTCCAATATACAGCTATAAATTAATGCAATAGAAGATGGAAGCTCGAAAATTGCCATAAAAGTGGCCGTTCGAAACCACTATAAAAGGAGTTGACCCGCACAGGATGTAACGGGGGGAAGAGCAAAAATAAATTTCGAAAAAAAATTCGTGCAAAGAGAAAATGTTCGTGCGAAGGAGAGACAGAACTTTTTTCGTTCGGACTTCTAATGTGGCAGAGAGGTGTAGAGAGACGCGTGAGGAAACGTGAGGAAGAGAAGAAAAAAAAATAGAAACAAAAAAGAAAAAGAGTCTTCTTCTTCCCCTGCACCACGCCGGCTGCTCCCTCGCCGCGCCTCCCCTTGCACTCGCCGCCTGCAACCCAACGCTGGCACCCGCGCTGCTGCCGCCCGAGCGCCACCCGTGACCCGCGACCTACTGCTCACCCGCCAACCTACGATGCCCGCTCCATTGCTCCATCCGAGCACTCCTTCGCCTGGCGCCTGACGCCAGTCCCCTCCGCCGGACGCCTGCACCTCAGCTCGCCACTGCACCAACACCCCGCAGTACCTCCGCCCACGGCTTGCAGCGTCCGACGACTCCTCTGCCCCCACTTCTACCCTGCCTCAGCCTGCTCGTCGCCACTCAGCCGCTGCCCTCCACTCGAGCGCCGCCCAGCCAACGCCTGCAGCTCCTGTCCCTTCCGCTCGGAGCCCGACGCCACCGCGCCTCTACAACCCGCGACTCAGCGCCCAACGCCACCCCTGCCTTAGCCGGTGGTCCGCCTCTGCTCAGCCCAGCGCCCGCCGCCGAAGCCTTGTTGCCGACGCTGCAGCAGCATGCTGCCCTCACTGCAGCCACCAGCAGCACCGTCACCGCCCGCCAGCCTTCGCCAGAGCTCTGAGTGTCGCTGCCCAACTCCCGAGCCACAGCCCAACCTGATGCAAATCGTGGCCACAAAACCGGCGGTCGTCAAGGTAGTTTATTTTTTTATATTTTATTTTTATCTTCTTTTTTTTTTTTTTATCAAGTTTACTTATTATTGCTCAAATTGAAATATTGGATGTCAACGTCCATTTTATGAAAATTCTAAACATTATCCATAGGGTTTTGCTCAAAATTACTGTAATTATTAATTTGATTCGTAAGATGTCGGATCATTTTTTTTAGTTATATTAATTTTTGAGGCATTTTGATAGTATTTTAACTTATTAAATTATTATAATTATTAATTTGATTAGTAAGATTTCGGATCAAAATTTTAATTATTTTAAACTTTCTCATATATTGTGATGTTTAAGGTTAAAAAGTAATTGTTAATCTAATCCGTGGGATGACGGAGTATATTTTTTAATGAATATCTTGAGTGGTTTAAATATAATGTTTGTCTAGTAATTACTTGTTTTGAAAAATATAAAATAAAAAATCAAATTCTTGCACTGAAGTAGCTTGGATTCGTAAAAAGAGTAGCTTGGTTTCATAATTTTTTTTTTTGGTCGGAGGTTTCATAAAATAAAAAATGCAAGATTTGATGTTTTGATGTGTAATTGTTAATCTAATCCGTGAGATGACGGAGTATATTTTTTAATGAATATCTTGAGTGGTTTAAATATAATGTTTGTCTAGTAATTACTTGTTTTGAAAAATATAAAATAAAAAATCAAATTCTTGCACTGAAAGAGCTTGGATCCGTAAAAAGAGTAGCTTGGTTTCATAATTTTTTTTTTTGGTCGGAGGTTTCATAAAATAAAAAATGCAAGATTTGATGTTTTGATGTGTGGGCCAACTCCTTTTACGAAACCAAGCTACTCTGATGCAAGATTTGATTTTTTATTTTATGTTTTTCAAAACAAACAATTACCATACAAACATTAAACCACTCAAGATATTCATCAAATAAAAGATTAAAACAATCAAAAAAATAACTCTTCATCTCACGGATTAGATTAAGGATTAATTTTTAATCCTAAACATCACAACATAAAAGAAAATTTAAAATAATCAAAAATTTAATCCGAAATTTTACGGATTAAATTAATAATTATAATGATTTAATAAGTTAAAATAATATCAAAATACCCAAAAAATCGATATAATTAAAAAAATAATCTGACATCTTACGGATCAAATTAATAATTATAGTAATTTTGAGTAGGGTTTACAGTAATTTTGAGCAAAACCCTACCGATAATGTTTAGAATTTTCGTAAAATAAACGTTCAAATCCAATGTTCCATTTGAGCAGTAATAACTAAACTTGATAAAAAAAAATAAAAGATAAAAAAAAAAAAAACTACCTTGACTTTTTTTATTTAAAAAAGAACGGGGCGGTGCGCGGTTTTGCTGCCACGATTTGCACCGGGTCGGGCTGTGGTGTGGGAGTTGGGTAGCGACACTCGGAGCTCCGGCGAAGGCTGGCGGGCGACGACGGTGCTGCTGGTGGCCGTAACGAGGCGACGGAGGGTAGCGGCGACGGGCTCTGCGGCGTCGCGGCGAGCTTTTTTGCGGCGGTCGCCGGGTTGAGCAAAGGAGGACCACCGGCGGCGTTGGGCGCTGGGTCGCGGGTTGCAGAGGCATGGCGGCGTCGGGCTCCGAGTGGAAGGGACAGGAGATGGCGTTGGCTGGGGGCGCTCGGGTGGAGGACAGCAGCTGAGTGGGACGAGCAGGCTGAGGCACGGCAGAAGCGGGGCAGAGGGGTCGTTAGACGCTGCAGGTCATGGGCAGAGGTACTGTTGGGTGTTAGCGCGGTGGCGAGCTGAGGTGCAGGCGTCCGGCGGAGGGGATTGGCGTCAGGCGCCAGGCGAAGGAGTGCTCAGACGGAGTAATGGAGCGGGTGAAAGAAGGCAAGAGTGAAGGAAGAACAAGGTTCGGAGAAGGAAAAAATGTAAAGCGATGTAGGGAGATTTTCTGTATTCTCATTGATACATCTGAATGTACAATTCTGCAGAGATATAATACAAGCTCTGTCTTGAATAAGGAAGTAATTGATTTGAATATCAATCTAAATCTAGATCTCAATATTTAATTTACATATACACGAAGATTGTGATCAATTAAGATCAAATCGGATTAGGCAATCCGCATATCTTCCAACACTCCCCCTCAAGCTGGTGGCTTGTAGATGTCCAAGACGCCTAGCTTGTTTAATAGATATGCGTGTTGTCTCTGACATAGGGGCTTGGTGAACAAGTCTGCTGGTTGCTCCGTTGTCCCAATTCCTCTTGTCTCAATTACTCCTTCTTGGATCTTTTCCCGTGTAAAGTGACAATCCACTTCTATATGCTTGGTTCTTTCATGCACTATAGGATTAGATGCAAGTTTAAGAGGCGCATCATTATCGCAATATAACCTCGTGGGTCCTTGCACTTCTACTCCAAGATCCTTGAGTAATCCTCGCATCCAGACCACTTGACAAGTGGCCTTGGCCATAGCTTGATATTCCGCTTCAGCTGAGGATAGAGACACAAAGTGGCTTGTTTCTTGGTTTTCCAAGATAGAAGAGATCCTCCCAATTTAATGCAATATCCAGTGACAGATCTTCGACTAATCGGACATGTTGCATAGTCTGCATCACAATATGCTGTCATCCTCATATCACATTCCTTTGAAAGAAGTATTCCCAACCCCGGACATTTCTTCAGATATTTTACGACCTTTAGAGCTGCATCCAAATGAGAACGCTTTGGCTGATGCATAAATTGGCTAAGTGTCTGAACCGCATATGAGATATCAGGTCTAGTCATTGTCAGATATATAAGTTTTCCAACAAGTCTTTGATAGCCTGACGGATCACTGAGTAGGGGATCATCATTTCGAGATATTCCCTTATCATAGTCTGCGGTGGTCAACTTAGCGTTTTGCTCTATAGGAATTACAGCTGGCTTGCATCCTGATTGACCTGCTTCTGATATAATCTCTAGGATGAATTTCCGCTGGCTAAGGGAAATTCCCTTGTCAGATCGGGCAATTTCGATTCCAAGGAAGTATTTTGGTGCTCCTAAATCTTTAATATGAAAGGTAGCATGCAAATATTCCTTGAAATTCTCTATAGAGGCTCTATCATTTCCCATAACAAGTATGTTGTCGACATAAATCATCAAATAGATAGATGACATACCTTTAGTTCTTGAGAACAGAGCATAATCATGCTTGGATTGCTTGAAGCCTGCTGTTGTAAGAGCATTGGCAAATTTAGCATACCATTGTCTGGACGCCTGTTTTAATCCATAAAGGGATTTACGGAGACGACACACCTTATTCTCCCCATGTCTCCGTATGCCTTGAGGAATATCCATGTAGATCTCTTCATCTAAATCGCCATGGAGGAAGGCATTATGGACATCCATCTGGTGTAGGTGCCAGTCATTAATGGCAGCAACAGCTAAGAATGAACGGACTGTAACATCCTTGGCAACTGGTGAGAACGTCTCATGGTAGTCAAAACCTTCTCTTTGGGTGAACCCCTTGGCTACCAATCTTGCCTTGTACCGTTCAATGGAACCATCAGCCCGGTACTTGATCTTGTAAACCCATTTGCATCCAATAGGTTTACGATGAGCTGGTAATGGAACAAGATCCCATGTATGATTATCAGTGAGGGCCTGCAATTCTGCCTTCATGGCTTCTTGCCATTTTGGGTTATTGGAGGCTTCTTTATAACTAGACGGTTCCTTTTCTTCAGATAATTGACTAATGCAACATCTATGTTCCTGAGACAATCTATCAAAGGAAACATATGAAGAGATTGGATACCGAATACCTGGAGAGTTGTGAGCAGCACATACATAATCTTTCGTCCAGGTTGGTGGTTTTGTAGCTCGTCCAGACCTCCTAGGGTGCCCAACTTCGGTGGTGTGTTGTGATGTCACTGAAGTTGTTGTAGTGTCACCAACTTTTGTATCAGCAATGGGTTCCTCCAAGATATCTCCCTGAATATGTTCTAAAAGATTCGAAGGTCCATTAGAAGCTTGTGGAGCTGGGATTGTAGGAAGAATAGGATTCCTCGGCTGTACTATTGGTATGTAAGTGAATTCCCGATGTGGTGCTTCATCATGGAGAGAATGATGGCTGGAAATTATCTCTGGATCTCCATGTGAAAATTCCCCTTCAGAAAATGGAAAAATAGTCTCATGGAAAATAACATCACGACTTACTATAAATTCGCCTGTGGAAATCTCAAGCACCCGATACCCTTTCTGGAGATTGGGATAGCCCATAAAGACGCATCGCCGCGCACGTGGGCTCATTTTATCTCGAGGCCCCATGACTGCAACGTAGCAGAGACATTCGAAGATCCTGAGATGATTCAAGTCCGGTTTCTTCCCAAATAGCAGCTCAAATGGCGTCTGCCCATTAAGAATCCGAGTAGGCATTCTATTAATTAGATAAGCTGCTGTGGTGACACATTCACCCCAATATAGATGGCGATGCTTTCTTTCAACCACTCCATTTTGCTATGGTGAGTAAACGCAGGAACTCTCATGTAGAATACCATGAGAATTAAATAACTGGGAGCATTCATGACTGAAGAATTCTCGCCCGTTATCAGTGCGAATCCGCTGAATGGATTTCCTGAATTGGTTCTTAGATAGCAGAATGAAATTTTTCAGATGAGAATAGACCTGATTCTTGGATTGCATAAGGAATATCCATGTTGCTCGAGAAAAATCATCTACTATCGTAAGAAAATAACGGGAGCCATCATGATTCACTGTATGATAAGGTCCCCAAATGTCCACATGAAGTAACGCAAATATTTGACTAATCCATGAGGTACTAGAAGAAAATGGTGTGCGTGATTGCTTCACAAGAGGACATATAGGACATTCAGGACATGAAAATGAAGCATTGTGACCCAATCTCATATGCATAATCAAATTTCTATCATTGGCAGTTGAATTACACAATGATTTCTTATTCAAGGAATTGCATGAAAAATTGAAATTACTTGGAAAACTCGTCCAGAAATAGAGTCCTTCAGAAAGACTACCCAAGCCCATATGTCTCCCAGTCGAAAGGTCCTGAAATAAACATTTGTCAGCATTGAATATTACCCGGCATGAGTTGTCTTTGCATACTTGAGACACAGATATGAGGTTGAATTGGAATTCTGGGACATATAGTACATTCTGGAGAATAATCTGAGGACTGAGATTTACTGTCCCTGTCACCTTGACATGAGTAACATTTCCGTTGGGTAATTGCACGGAGACAGGAAAATTCAAACTTTCATTTATATTTGAAAAAAATTCCTTGTCGCATATAATATGGTCACTTGCCCCAAAGTCTATAATCC
Organism: Eucalyptus virginea; assembly: GCA_014182375.1. Classification (NCBI taxonomy): domain Eukaryota; kingdom Viridiplantae; phylum Streptophyta; class Magnoliopsida; order Myrtales; family Myrtaceae; genus Eucalyptus; species Eucalyptus virginea. The sequence continues at coordinate 4,713,321 of CM024521.1, forward strand.
ATGCCTTCCTGGAAATGGAATTAATTAGGCAATGTGAAATACCTGAGAAACTTCCCCATTTGTTGGACATTTCCATCTTCTGTAGTTTCTGAATTAGTTGCTGGTACTGACCATATGAAATTGGTTGATCAATTTTTGGACCAGTCGGTCCAGTGACCTGATAAGCCGTGGAAATTTTTTTCTCCTTTTCTCCCGGCTTCCCGTGTAATTTCCAGCAACTGTCAATGGTATGATTAGTACGCTTGCAATAATCGCAAAAAAATTTACCCTTTCCTTTAAAATTTCGGGCGAAATTCTTTGATGATGTGGCGAAGATCTGGCCGTCCGTTCCTTTGATCGCGATCTGCTGTCCACCGTCCGATCCAGGTGCAATTTCGATCCCTTGGTGACCGTCGGATCTCCGTGCGTTTTCTGGACCGTCAGATCTTCGAGCGTAATCTAGGCCGCTCGATCCTTGCATATAATCCTGGCCGTTCGTGCCTTCCTTTTTAAGGCCGCGCGGATCATTTTAGCCAAACCCTAAGGGGCTTTTCTTCTCCTTGTCGCGAGCTAGGGTTAGGGTTTTCCCCTCTCCGCGCGCAGCCAGAGCGATGCTCTCGCTGTTCTTCGTGATAGTGAGTCGCTGACTCTCCTCCTGCATCGCCAGTTGGAAAATATGCCCGATCGGTGGCATAGGATCCATGGCAAGGATCTGTGACCGAAACGTGAGGTATGATTCGTTCAAAATCAGCAAGAATCGCGTGGCCTTTTCTCTCTCCTTGATTTTTTTATACTGCTTGAGGGTGGATTCTGGCCCTTCAAGCTTTTCTTCTACTGCTTCGAGTTGATTCAGGAGAGACGATAGCCTGTTGAAGCAGGCCGTGACCGTCGAGTTTCCCTGTTTGAGCTCGCTGATTTCCTGCATAAGATTAAAAACCTTTGCTTGATCCATTTTACCGTACATTTCTCGAATATTTTCCCACATGGTTTTGGCATCCTCTGTGGGTGGAAGCCCGGCCGCGACTTCTAGGGATATGCAATTTCCAATCCACGTTCGGACGAGTTGATTGCATTTCCGCCAGTGTCGGGCCATGCGTTCATCGCTGGGGATGGAAATCGTTCCATCGAGAAATCCGTCTTTGTCTTTTGTCACCAATGCCCGCCGGAGCTCCTGTGACCACTTCGAATAGGTCTCTGGTCCGGTAAGTTGCTGGTTTATCAGTCGAAGCTCCGGTCCGTCGGCGGTGGAGACAAACAGAGGATCGCCTATTTCTGGTCGTCCGGTGAATGCCGCCGCTGGAACGGGCAGAAAACTCGGTGGTAGGGATTCGTCCCTTGACCCGATTCGCTCGACCCGAATGGACACCCCGTATTGACATGTCCCGGGTAGGTATTATGCCCTGTACCCGATTCGCTTGAACCGCCCGTCTGCTCTCTCGTGATGGTTGGGTTTGCCCCACTCGTGGCTGGCGAACCTCCATCGTGACTCTGGTGGCCCACGGAGAAAGGCGATGAGGAATTCTGGCTTGGCCCAAAATAGAATGGATAGGGAATCCACTGGTATGGTTGACCCGTCGTGGGTTGCCCCAATTGAAACTGAGCCTGCGTGGGCTGCCATTGCTGAGGTTGAGTTAGAAATAGTTGTTGGTCGGATGCTGGTATTATTGCAGGGAGATTCTGGATCTGTGGAGCTTGAGGACTACTTTCTTCGGTGGTCCTGTCATCAGCAGCTAGATTGGAGTCCTGCGAAGAAGCCATGGTAAGATGATTTTAAATTTCTTCCTTCGAGAGTATGCCTACAGTCGAGAGATCAATCCTTTTTGCAGGTTGAGAATTTCCTTCGGCAGTCCTTTGGAGCGGAAGCGATTAAGAGATCAAGATGCTCTGATACCATGAAAGAAGGCAAGAGTGAAGGAAGAACAAGGTTCGGAGAAGGAAAAAATGTAAAGCGATGTAGGGAGATTTTCTGTATTCTCATTGATACATCTGAATGTACAATTCTGCAGAGATATAATACAAGCTCTGTCTTGAATAAGGAAGTAATTGATCTGACTATCAATCTAAATCTAGATCTCAATATTTAATTTACATATACTCGAAGATTGTGATCAATTAAGATCAAATCGGATTAGGCAATCCGCATATCTTCCAACAGCGGGCGTCGCAGGTTGGCGAGCGAGCAGCAGGTCACGGGTTGCAGTGGCGGGTGGCGCTCGGGCGGCAGCGGCGGTGGCCAGCATTGGGTTGCAGGCGGCAAGTGCAAAGGGAGGCACAGCGAGGGAGCAGCCGGCGTGGTGCAGGGGAAGAAGAAGACTCTTTTTCTTTTTTGTTTCTGTTTTTTTTTTCTCTCTCTCCCTCACGTCCGCTCACACGTCTCTCTACTGTACCTCTCTGTCTACTTTTGCTGACTTTTACCCCCAAAAAGCGAAGACAAGTCCCCTTTAAGAACGAAAAAAGTTCTCTATCTCTCCTTCGCACGAATTATTTCTCTTTGTACGAATTTTTTTCGATTTTTTTTTCTCTCCCCACTTCATCCTACGCGGGTCAACTCCTTTATATAATGATTCCATACCGCCGGTTTCCATGACAATTTTCGAATTTCCATCTTCTGTTGTATTAATCATCGGCCGTGGTGGCTCTGCTGGGTAAGCTTCAAACCTTTAGACGGGAGGTCGGGAGTTTGAAACCCCTGCAACTTGCAGGGAGGCTGGCGGATCATTAGGCGACTTATTCGTAGTGTCGGGATGGTGGTTTTCCTGCTAGTGCCATCTGAGGGTTTACATGGCGGCTGTCGGCCAAAACGGTTCCTCCAGTTCCAAAAAAAAAAAAAAAAAAAAATTCATGACTGCATGTCAGATCATGATTTCAAAATCAGCTTAATTTTACTTCAATTCCTTCCATTTTATTAAATTCTTGCTCTTTATTCACCCGATTTCCTAATCTTTGAATCTTGATTGGGAATTACTTCCATATTTACTAAGATTTGAATATTATTCAGAATTTCCAACTTCTATTCGTGATCAATCAGATTGATTTTCCCATTTTTTTTCTTTTTTTATTTGCTTTGATGCAATTTTTACTTTTATTTTGTTATGATTGCCAAAATTAGGTGTCAATAAGTATGATAATCGATTCAATTGTGCCTGAGGAGCCTTCGACGATCTTTCGATAGAAGCGACACGGAGCGGCACACGTGAGGATGGCGATCAAAGTAGTTTTAGGACCGTGATAGCATTGGGTCACGATTTACTTTTTTGTAACATCGTTGCTATCTGGATCAGCAATCCTGCTGTCCTAGAAAGGTTGCCTCTCGGCATTGCTTCGATGAATAGTACCCAATCAATAGAAAATGTTGCAAAGATTGAAAGTATGAACTCATGGCTGAGGTGAATAGAACGTCACTCTACCATATGTATGGATGAGTTGAATTGCTCAAAATCCCAGTTTCTCCATTCTGAAAGTCACCCTGATGAATTGGCATGATCGGCTCGCTCAGAGTTCAGCCCACCCTGTGTTTCTTGAGCAATCTTCCCCATAAGCTTATCGCAAATCTATAGTCTTCTCAAAGCGAACGTCATTTATACAAAATGACAACAGCTACTCTTTGAAGTTCAGAGTTTATTACAGGATCACAAGCACCCTCTTCGTACACATGCTTATAACAACCACACCACACAGCTGGAAAATTATGCGGGAGCAAATGCTCGAGCTCTGCCTATCAAAGATGTGGCGACAGAAGCAGGCATGTCTCTAAGCAGCTTCCCATAAAGAAAGGGGTGGGGTGTCGGAGTTTTCCCATGTAGAGATGCTGCTATGGTCCTTGGCACCCTTCACATTGTCCGCAGAAGCAATCGATTCGAGCTCGGCCATCTCTTCCGGTGTAAGCTTCACTGACAGAGCTCCAATGTTCTGGTTAAAATTCTCGATCTTGGTTGTGCTGGGAATTGGGCAGACGTCGTCGCCCTGGTGGTGTACCCAAGCAAGGGCTAACTGTGATGGGGTGCATCCCTTTCTTTGCGCAATTTCATTCACTTGGTCAAATAACTTCGCGTTGTGAGCCAAGTTCTCCGGTCGAAACCTTGGCTGCTTTTGCATAACATAGAGAACTCTCTCAGCGGAAAGCCTTTGAGCAACTATCATGTTCTTTTTTAGCATCGAATCCTACCGCAACAAGTGCAAACAATTCTAGAAGTGATTGCATTGCAGGCCATCAGATTGTCTTGTTACTTGATATGATAAGCATTTGGAAGTTCGCAAGCACTGTGTGGGGAGCATGATTAGTAAAAGATTATCTCGAAAGGATTAAAATATGTACTTCAAAATCATAGGCATTCGCGGAGCAAGTGCTCTAGCAATCCATTTATCACATTTTAAAGAAAGAAATCACAAATCTAGATGAATTGTAGAAGACTATTATCAGAAGTAAAGCTCTTTTTAGCTAAAAATCAATAGCTACTTCAGCCGATGCAATCACTGGTCAACCACTAATTGTGGGCAGTAACCCCCAATTGGGTTTAACAGAATCCCAAAACTTACATAAGCAGGGTGTTAGGGAGTCCTCACTTATATACAGAACAACATTGCACAACTTTAACCCAAAAAAATAAAAAATAAAATAAAATAGAAAAGTCATATACAATTTTAGTAAACTCACACATTATATCCGGATACTTTACAAATATTTAGGAGTGTAAAAATGGATTATTTGATGGCTCATGGAGTGTGACACCCTGATTTTCGACCATGTCCCGATAATGTGAATTGGGCTTTTTATCTACGCGCCTATAGTCTTTTTCTCTGAGCTAATCACTCGCGAGATAACTAATCTATCTGATGAAGCCATTAAGGAATATAAACGTGACTGACTTGAAAATTCGATCATAAATCGACTGCTCGATCGTGCTAATCTGCAAGGGTCAACACGACATCGTTAAAATCAATTAAAGACCGGAGATATGTCAATTCGACAGAGGCATGTAATTAAATTGTGAGTGATTCCACCTGATTGCAAAATTCTTATCAAACGGCACTAAATCCATTTTTCTGTCAATTCTATACCATGTGTCCGTAATTAAAATCTTAAGATTTTTACGACAAACAAGAATCACCTATTAGTCGAAAATGCACAATGTGGATCAAAAATAATTGACCACAAGTCAAATGCACTAAAAATTCTTAAAAGCTATCCGATAGGTTAGATCACACTAAAATTGCATCCGGTTGAAATTAATTACGAAATTGAACCTGGTTTCAGGAATCGAAAGTTCCAGCGTGTCACGATTTATTTCTAGGATGTCGACTCATTCTTGAAAGAATTTTTGGCGAGTTCGGATTTTCAGTGAAAAATCAAAGTTGGTTAATTTTAAACAAGGAAATCCGAATGGCCATTTTTGTGTGCATTTTTGGCTTTCAAGTTGGATCATTTGATGAGGGAAATTGTGGAATTTAGTGTGGGCTTACTCATCAGCAATTTGGCTATGAATTGGAAGCCATTTGGAGTGAAATTGAGTTGCTTTGATGAGGGGATTGCATGAAATTTGTAGAGCATGGGGACTGCAACATTTAAGCATCAATCCTTGGCTTGTGGAGGAAGATTGGGAGGGAAAAGTGGCTATGGATCAAGGCTGAAGATTTTGGGGGCCTTGCACTTGAGTGTTTAGATCTTTTAGCTTGACTTTGTGGCCCCTTGTTCCAACAACAACAACTTCTTCTTCTTCTTCTTCCTCACTCCCTCACTCTCCATTGTTACTAAAACAAAACGAGAGAACCAACAAAACAGCCACCAGCCCTCACCGAACCAGCCAGCTCTCCTTCGCTGCCGTCCAAGCCGTAGCCAGTCCACCCGAGCCGCCCGCACGCCCTCCGGTTGCTCACGAGGCCAACCCTGAGCCCATCAGTTCGCGAGCCATGTGTCTGCCATTCAGCTCGTTAGTGACCCATCAAGCCACCTCCGCCCGCTGTTTTGCCGCTTCAGCTCATCCCTGTTGCCACCTAGCCATCTTGCCGCTCGGTCAGCCCAATCTAGCCCGTTCCAGCCCTCAGCAACCTTCAAACCAGCCTAGCTTGGAAGCAATCTTAGCTTTGGGCTGAGAGCTTCGTGGGCCTTTTTCGGCCCTTTCCCGACCTCCTTGGGTGTCACTGTACACCCGAGTCTTGCTCGCCTTCGCGTCGCCGTCGCCGTGAACCGGTTTATTTGCTAATCCGATAAGTTTACCTCCTAAACTCTAATTAGAAGGATAATTATGCTTAGGGTGGTTTAATTAACCTAATGAGGGTTTAGTTAAGCTTAAGTGAGGTTAGAGTAAATTAGTTAGTTTAGTAGTTAATTAAACTGTGTAATTAGGTTAATTTAGCAATTAGGTGGTTAGTGCCTTTAGTTAGTTAGCTTAGTAGGTTAGATTAGTTAATTAAGTCCAATTAAGTGTTTAGATTAGCTTAGGTAGATTAATTAGTGATTTATTTAATTATTTTGCAATTTATTTAATTAAATGTAAATTTATTTAATTATTTATTATTTTCTGAAAATTATATCATGATAGCCGGTTGTCAGAATTTCGTGCTGATTGTCATGGTGCAGTTAATTTATGCAATTGATTGTTTATTTATGCAATTGGATACTGATTGATGATTTTTGATTTATTACTTCAAAAATATGAAATTTTGGTATTTAATTAGAAAAATACCAGGTGTTGGTTTTTTACGCCAAAAATGTTTTTAAGTACTATATAAAATCGTGAGATTTTTAAAAGAGAGGATATCACGATTTATGGTTCAATTTGACCATGTGCCCACGTACAATTATTTTACCGAATGTTTTTTATATGAAAAAAAAATAGACCAAGCACATTATTTAAATTGAGGCATTTGAAGTGTGATCGATATAAGAATCTGTCACAAGCTTTTATGTAGGACGATGCTCCTTTGAAAATGCCCCACGTCAATGGATATCGGTCGTAGTGGAGGCTGGACTGATGCTCATTCGGGAATGCCATCTAAATGTAGACGTTACCGTGTTCAATGGGGCGAGACAACGCCCGGCTATGCCGAAAGACCGCTGACTGTTGAGTTGGCCATGGCCGTTGGGTCATAACTAATTGGAACGCTTGATTAAGTGAATTGACCGCGTCTGATTATGGGACAAAATTGTGTGGCACGGAATGAGACGTGTCATAATGATTTATCCATGTGATTGATTGAGATGTGAGTTGAAGTGTTCCAATTACTGAGTACATTGACTAGATGCATATGTTATATGAACTGTATTGATGTGTAGGAAGGTGCTGAGGCGAAGTAAGTCTCATTTGATGTGTGCTTAGGCTGTCTCTAGGTGTATTGCCTTCCTAATTAGGGTTTAGGGTGTAGACTCGTTGATACATTGTTTCACCCCATCATGGTTTAAATTCTTTACAAGTCCTTAGATAGAGGTGAAACCCGTTCATTTTGGGCAGCCTCGAGAGGCCGAAGAGCAGCTTACCATCTTCCCTGTCCTCAGGAATCCTTGAACCCGCGAGCTCGTCATGACTACGATCTAGGTCAATGAGCGCTAATCTCAATTGGTACCTCATCGATTCAAAGCGTGGTTTCGTCACAAACCTGATGGGATTCAGGAAGGTCCCGTTGATGGTTTCGACAAACCTGCCATCGAGGGTGAGGGTGAGGTGGTACTCGACCCTGTTGTAGACACTTATATTATTGCAAATATCACAGAAAACCAGTTGCCCGAGGATGAATAGGAGCCCGAAGTAGAGGAGGTGGCTGACCCTCTAGACCTTGACATCCCTAACAGTGTTGTAGTGTACTCGGATCCCAAGTAGGAGGGTTCGGGGTAAGGTTAGCTTGGTAGTCCTTTTTGGATCTTGACCTCTTGTACAGAACTTTGTAGGGCAGACCTAGTTTGCTTATATAAGTGTGTTTGTGAAATTTGTGGTCCTGCTTTTCTATCCCATGTTTGTTTGTTGTTTGGAGATTGTTTATTTCGCTTCCGCATGTGCATAATCGATTGGGTCGGCGATGCGTCCTGGGAACTCCTCAAATTAGTCGACTGCCGAGGGATGTTCGCGCGCTTGAAATTCGAGGCGTGACATGGAGCATCTGTGAGTTCATGAATAGGTTAAATCTATACTTTTTACTCAAAGTGATTTACAAGTAAATGGTGATAATAGAACAAATGACGTCTAGTTTCCAAGCTGGAAATCTCCTATTGCTTCAACGAACTGCACCAACTCTACTAAGGTTATTATAACATATTATTGACAGACCAAATCATATTAGTTATTTTTTGTACAACTAATTTTTTTAGATGTTCACATTTTATAGCAAACTCATAACTGTGAGCTTGATAGTTTGATCATGAGAAGTTCATGGTATAAACTAATGATTATCTAAGACAATTATGCTCTCCCATACCACATGGTCCTTCTTTGACTTTTAAAAGGGATTGCATTTTCGTATGGAGAAATTAAGGCTCCCAGGCCTCAAAAGCTTTTTGATTTACATGATCCACAAAATGAAAAGCAAAGAGCATACTTGCAGAAACAACTCATCATATTGAATAAACAGTGCTACTCTAAGCTTTTAATGACATCGGACTTTGAGGAAGAGAAGAAAGTGTTTAGAGAGGTAGAGTGTACATGAATGGATTTTTTCAAACTGTCAACTTCTTCATCTTCATCAAGAAATGACCAAAGTGTGATGCACTAACAGTGCAAGCACCTGTTTTGAGAACAATAACACAAACAGTACATAGGACAAACCACTAGATACAAAGGAACGCATAATGGTAAGTGAAGAGCATATTTACGAAAACAACTCATTATATTGAATTAATAGTGTTGGTCTAAGCTTTTAATGACATTGGACTTTGATGAAGAGACGAAAGTTTTAGAAAAGTGGAGTTTGTTTGAATGAATTTTTGCAAACTCTAATCTTCTTCGACTTCATCGAGAAATTACCCGAGGATGATATACTAAATAGTGCAAGCCCATGTTTTTAGGACAATGATACTATAGGAAGGACCCCTAGATGCAAAGGACCATACTTGCATCTTGAAAGATGATTTTTAAGACGGAAAGAAACTACTAAAAGGATTTTGGCCAAAAGTAGGACCCTGTTAAAAAGGTCCAAGTTCACAGTAACCACACTTCTTGTGAGTAAATTCCTTTTTTGAAGCTCAAAATGTCCTATAACTATTTTTTTTTTTTTTTTTTTTTTTTTTTTCATATAGCTCTTCTTTTTTCCGTAAGAAAAATTGACAAAAAGGAGTCAAAACCCATACGCATAGCAACTAGTAAAAAAGTCCTCACATGGGCACCTTCACGAGAGCATCGGGTCGTGATTTACTTTTCCGTAATACCGATGCCATCCAGTTTAACGATTGTGTTGTCATAGAAAACATGCCTCTTGGCATTTGCTCCAATGAATAGTAACCAATTCTGAGAGAATGTTGTAAAGATCGAAACTTGAAAGCATGAAATCACGGCTGAGGTGAATACTATCACTCTAGTATGTATGGACGGGGCAAATTGGCATGTTCGGCTCGGTTAGAGCTCAGCTCGCCCTATGTTTCTTGAGCAATCTTTCCAATAAGCTTATCACATATCTAATCTTCTCAGACTGAATGTCATTTACACAAAATGACAACAATTACTCTCTGAAGTTCAGATTTTATTACAGGATCACAAGCACTCTCTTCGTGCACATGCTTATAAAAACCACACCACATAGCCTGAAAAATTATGCAGCAGCAAATGCTCGAACTCTGCCTATCAAAGAAGTGGCGACAGACGCAGGCATGTCTCTAAGCAGCTTTCCATGAAGACAGGGGTGGAGTGTCGGAGGTTTCCCATGTAGAGATGCTGCTATGGTACCTGCCACACCCTTCACATTGTCTGTAGAAGCAATTGATTCGAGCTCGGCCATCTCTTCCAGTGTAAGCTTCACTGACAGAGCTCCAATGCTCTGCTTGAAATTCTCGATCTTGGTCGTGTCAGGAATCGGGCAGACATCGTCGCCCTGGTGGTGTACCCAGGCAAGGGCTAACTGTGATGGGGTGCATCCCTTTCTTTGCGCAATTTCATTCTCTCGGTCTAATAACTTCCCGTTGTGAGCCAAGTTCTCTGGCTGAAACCTTGGTTGCTTCTGCATAACATAGAGAACTGTCTCAGCGGACATTTTCTTTTTAGCACCAAATCCTACCGCAACAAGTGCAAACGATACTAGAAGTGGTTGCATTGCATGCCATCAGATTGTCTTGTTACTTGATATGATAAGCATTTGGAAGTTCGCAAGCACTGTGCGGGGAGCATATATCTCGAAAGGATTGGAATATGTAGTTCAAAATCATAAGCATTCGAAATGTGGACCTAGTAATCTAGCACTCCATCTATCACCTTAAAAAGAAAGAAATCACAAATCTAGGTGATTTATAGCAGAATATTATCTGAAGTAAAGCTATTTTAAGCTAAACAACAATAGCTACTTCACCTGGCGCAATCACTAGTCACCCACTAATTGTGGGCAGTAACCCACAATGGGGTTTATGTCAATAACATAATCCCAAAACTTCCATAAGAAGGTTGTTAGGAAGTCCTCACTCAAGAACAGGTTGTGTTGAGATTTTATTTATCTTGTGAAGAAAGATGAGTATTAAAAAGGACAGAGGCCGGAGGCCCAACACCAGTGTTGGACCTGTCAGTTATAAGGAGGAGATATCCTATTCTAGCAACGAAAGATGAGCGAAAAAGAGTGGGTGGAAAATAAATAATTTTAAAAACATTTTCTTAAAAATGATGAAAAATATTTTCATCAAATGTTTGGATATAAATCGTTATCTGTAATAAATAATATTTTTATGGATTAATTATTTGAAGTGATACAAATAATCATTTTTTAAATCAGAGGTCCAAACCATAACATGACACTACTCTTGGAGAAAAGGCCTAAAAAAATGGTGCAACTTAAGAGGGTGACGAAAATGTATACCCCACAACATTTCACAACTGTAACCACAAAAATAAAATAACATAAAATAAAATAAAAAGTGTCATTTACAATTTTAGTAAACTTGCACATTATATCCGAATACTTTACTAATATCTAGAGGGCACAAGCGTAAAAGTGGATTATTAAAAGGCTTAAGGAATACCCTACCACCTCACAAACAGGTTAAATCCGTACCTTTTAGTTTTACCCATGGTGATTTACACGTAAGTGGTGATCTAAGAAGCACCGACACTCTCTGGAAGCCTTCGTGTCATGCCCGACACGCTCCGATACGTTCCGACACGTGGTCAACAAGTGTCGAAAAATCCGACACGTGGTCAACTCTTCCCGATATGCTTCGACACGCGAATCTGAAATTTTGACATGCACGAGGTCAATTTTAAAAATTTTCAATACTTGAGGGGTCAAAATGTAAATATATTTAAAAAATAATGAAAATAACAAAAATAAAGGGGAAATAAGAAAATTCTTAATCTCAAATTTCTCAGTTATAAGTTTTGATCTTCCCGTAAGTGACAATGGAACGCCTCTCTTCTCGTCGACATCGTTCCGTTGCCCCCACATACCTAAAGTTATAATTTTTTTTTTGCTTCTTTCCGCCTCTCACAAGCATCAGTTATCTCTTTTGGTTTATGTTATTGGTTTGTGAGTTATCTCTCACATTTTCTGTGGCGAATTTAGTAATTTCCTTTTATTTTGGTCATACTTCAAGAGTTCTTATCTTGGATTTTCATTTTTCTCAAATCTTGTTTTGCAGAGGAGCTCCAAGTTAGTCTATATCATGAACTCCAAACTCTGTTTAGGATTATAAAAAATCTTAGTAATCTCCAACAAGTATAAGAAAACAGGATATGTTCCTTCAACTTTACTCTTTTATGTTTGTAATTTTTGAATTTCTCGTTCAGTTTTTGTCAAATTAAAACAATAAATGATATTAACAAATGTTAGATTGATTTTTTTAGTATAAATTAATTATATGCTCTTTTTAGTATTATTTATTTATTTTTTGCATTTATATATAAATAAATATAACGTGTCAGAACGTGTCAGAATTCTATATTTTTTGAGAAATGACGTGTCAGCGTGTCGTGTCGTGTCGTATCGTGTCGCGTGTCGCGTGTCCATGTCGGTTCTACATAGGTGGTGATAATGGAACATATGACATCTAGTTTTAAAGCTATAAATCTTTCGATGCTCCAACGAGCTACTCCAACTCCACTAAGGTTATTATAACGTACTATTAACAAACCAAACCATTTTCGTTATTTTATTTACAAGTATTATTATTATTATTATTATTATTATTATTATTTTGGGAATTTCCCATTGTATCACAAACTCAAAACTATGTACTTGATGCTTTGACCACGAGAAGTTTATGGTACACATTAATGATTATCTAACCCAATTATGTCATCCCTGACATACGGTCCTTCTTTGACTTTTCAAAGAGGCTGTATTATAGTCTCTAGAAATCATGCTTTGACCATGAGGAGTTTATGGTATGCACTAACGATTATCTGACATAATTGTGTCATCTCACCATTCTTTGACTTTTCAAATGGATTGCATTTTCGTCTCTAGAAATCATTAATCATATTATAAGGCTAACTTTTCTAATTTACAGGATTCACAAAGTGATAAGCGAAAAACATTTTTATGAAAACAACTCATCGTATTGAATTAACAATATAACTCTAAATTTTTAATGACACCAGACTTTGAGGAAGAAAAGAAAGGGTTTAGAAAGGTGATAGACCAATAGTGCAAGCACATGTTAGGGACTATGACCCCGTTTGGTTAGGCTTTCCTAAGGGGCTTTGAGCTCCCAAAGCCCCTTGAGGAAAATATTTTGCATTTGGTTCACATTGTTTAGTCCCCATTTGCCAAATGCTAGCATTTGGAATATTGAAAGCTCAAAGCAGGTCTGGACCTGCTTTGGGCTTTTTGCATTTTCAGAATGCTAGTCTAAGCTTTAATGAATTTTTTTTCTTTCCACTATTGCCCTTACTGATAATCATATTTTCCCATTTTGCCCTCAAAAACACTGTTCGTCTTCTTCCTTGGACTTGCTGCTCGACCGAGCTTCATGGTGGGCGGCGCTCATCCGTGAGCAGCCAGATCTGGCCGCCAGGAAGCCTCGCTTGAGGTCGCATGACCAAACGGGCCCTGTATCTAAATGGATTTTTTCAAACTCTGATCTTCTTCAACTTGGTCGAGAAATTACCCAAGGGCGATAGACCTATAGTGCAAGCACACGTTTTTAGTACAACAATACAAACTGTAGGTAGGACCACGAGATCCAAAGGAACGCAGATGCATCTTGCCAGATGCTTTTTCAGACCGAAGGAAAATACTAAAAGGATTTTGGCCAAAAATTAGACTCTTGTTACACACAGTATAATAATATGACTGACAGGCTTCTTTGGTACTTCTCCAACGGAATTTGTCTATTTAATATTGATAGACAAAAATATTTCCAAGTTCACAATATCCACAGTTTTTGCGAGGAAATTCTTGTTGTTAAGTGTGAAGCTCAAAATTTCCTATCGCTCTTCCTTTTATGTAAGAACACGCATTGGCGCCTTCTTGAAAAGTATGGTGATCGATCGAGGCTCTCCCGCCAGTGCCATAGGAGGGCTCGACGGTCTTTCAAGAGAAGCAATGGTGCCATTGCAGAAAAAGTTCCTCTTAGCATTGCTTCTATGTATTGTATCTGAGAGATTGTTGCACAAGGTCTAAGTACAGTTTCGCTTTAGTATGTACGGACGAGTTGAACTCCTCGAATCCAGGTTTTGTGATTCTGAAAGTCACCCTGATGGATTGGCATGGTGGGCTTGGTTAGTGTTCAACTCGCTTTGCGTTTCTTGAGTGATTATCCCCTGATTAGCTTACTACACATCTATAATCTTCTCATAGTGAATGTCACTTACACAAAATGATAACAGTTACTCTCGCAAGTCCAGATTTTATTACAGCATAATAAGTACTCCCCTCATACACGTACTTATAACAGAGACACAATGCAGCGTCAAAATACTTTAGCAGCAAATGCTCAAACTCTGTATATGAGAGATGCGGCAACAAAAGCAGACACGTTTCTAAGCAGCTTTCCATGAAGAAAGGGGTGGAGTATCAGAGTTTTCCCACGTAGGCATGCTGCTTGCGTACCTGCCACCCTTGACATTGTCCACAGAAGCAATTGATTGCAGCTCGGCCATTTCGTCTGGTGTAAGCTTTATGGATAGAGCTCCAATGTTCTGGTTGAAATTCTCGGTTTTGGTCGTGCCAGGAATCGGGCAGACGTCGTCACCCTGGTGGTGTACCCAGGCAAGGGCTAACTGACGGGGTGCATCCCTTTCTTTGTGCAATTTCATTCACTTGATCAAATAACTTCGCATTGTGAGCCAAGTTCTCTGGCTGGAACCTTGGTACGGACTGCATAACATAGAGCACTGTCATAGTGGAGAGCATATGAGCAACTTTCATTTTCATTTTTAGCACCAAATTCTACAGCAACAAGTGCAAACGATACTAGAAGTGGTTGCATCGCATGCCATCAGATTGTCTTGTTACTTGATATGATAAGCTTTTGGAAGTTCACAATCACTGTGTATTTAGAAATCATGATTGAAAACATTAAACCATCTTGTTCGAAATCATAAGCATTTGAAATGAGGAGAAAAGTGCTCTAGCAATAACCACACAAGGCTGATGGTTTTGATGTAAGATGTGACAACAGAAACAAAAGCAACAATCTATCTACATGCGGTGGTATCCATTTACAACACTCAAAAGAAGGAAATCACAAATCTACATGATTTGTAGAAGAATATGATTGGAACTGAATCTCTTTTTAGCCTAAAAAACAACAGCTACTTAACTTGAAAGGCACAATCACTTGTCAAACACTAATTGGGGAAGTAATCCACAATTGGCTTTATGTCAGATAAAAAACTTGATCCCAAAACTTCCGAAAAAAGGGTGTTAGGGAGTCCTCAGTCAAAAACTGGTTCTGTCAAGACATTTTGTGAAGAAAGATGAGAACAAAAGAGGAGAGAAGGCTGAGGCCGGATACCAGTCACTTATATTGAGGAAATGTTGCTATATCTTATGAAGAAGGATGAGAGAAAAAGGATGGGTGGAAAGGGATGAAAGGATAGTGAATAGCAAATGGCGGGAAGGCTGGGAAACAGGAGCTTACAAGTCTATATTTGTTTATTCCCAAAAGCATGAGATGGGGAAACTGCATCTTTCAGGCTCATTATGCCACTAAGTATGATTTTACACTAATGTAGAATCAGAAAGGTGGGTCTGGGGCTACTGCTGGATTGAAAACATGAAGGAGTATAAAGCATTTGTGTCGCCAATTATTATCCATCCCACCGGCTGCTTCTTCTGTATACTAAAAGAACTTGTAGTTTCCAGCACTTCAACAAGAGTAACAGTCACTGTGAGCATCTAGTTATGTTGATCAGCAGAAACAAACCCGTCTGAAGTCATTTTCAGAGAAACTCTCCGCTAACTTGGAACCAACTGAAAAGAATCCTCGTCCTAAAGGACTATAGGCAACAATTCCAATGCCAAGCTCCCTAGTAACAAATTAAAGGAAGAGCAGAGTCCGAAGAAAGCTGCTGTTACTGTATGAACAAATTAAGAGTGATTTCCTACCTGCATGTGGGAACGATCTCTGCCTCCACATCTCTTGTCCACAGCGCCCACTCCAATTGCACTGCTGTGATGGGATGAACAGCATGCGCTCTTCTGATTGTGGACGCTGAGGCCTCAGATAACCCAATGTACTTGATTTTACCCTCTTCAACGAGTTTCTTTAGCTCCCCAATCTTTGAATATTGACATGGTAGCAGAACAAAGATCAGTCAATCTTTATGCATCTCAAAGCATCAAAAAAGTTGCTAGGCATTGAGTTAACGGAGGTAGATTTCTCTAATCTATCACTGAAGAGGGCAAACAAAAGAAGTATTCCATGTATTTTTCATATTTTACAATGATATGTCAGGAATCAAATGTCTCCACACAAAGCCCAGGAACAACTTTCAATGTAATTCCCGCATGTAAATTAGGATGAACCCCATAGCACTTTCATCTCAAAGGAACATTTCAAATAATTTTCGTGCCCGTTGACCATTAACTTGCAAGAGATGTCATTAAGACAAAAACTCAGCCACTAAAATACTGAATTCCACAACCTCTTTAAGTCTCAGTTGACAATTATCTTACAAGTCAAAGGCAAAAGAAAGTAGTCAATCTCTTCCACAAAATCAAACGAACTTCTAACACCATGACGATGCATCATCAATACTAATCTAGTTTACAACTGATCAAATGGCGCAGAGAAAGTCTCAAGAGGGAAAGGTTTAATGAGGATCCGTACAGTGACTTCAATGGGACCCGAGTGTCAACACGGTGTTGGTAGTAGAGGTCGATGCAATCGACGTCGAGTCGCTTCAAGCTGGCCTCGCAAGCCGCCCTCACGTACGCCGGATCGCCCCGGACGTCCATCTTCCCGCCCGCGAAGCAATATCCAAACTTGGTAGCCAATTCCACCTTCTGTCTCACTCCTCCCTTCAGTGCCTGCTCAAAATCGACACCAAATCAACACAAGAAAAACACCAAGTTTGCCCCAAACAATGACAAACCAAGACGCGGGATCATAGAATTCCGCACGATCAAGCTAATATCATAACACCATAAGCATATCCACTGCACGCGGAAGCTGAGACTGAGCTCAATGCACCCAAGCCTGAAAGCAGATCAGATTAGGAAGGCAATAAAAAGACTGATCAACATTCAGATATCCGCGCGAGGACTGTCGGCTGGTTGATCTAAAGAAGCCGCGAAATTTTAAGACGGGATATCTAAAAGAGCAGACCCTCCCGAGGAGGATCTCGTTGGTGTGGGGGCCGTACATGTCGGAGGTGTCGAGGAAGGTGACGCCGGAGTCGACGGCATGGTGGATGAGTGCGATCATGTCGGACTCCGACAAGGAAGTGCCGGAGATGCGGGACATGCCCAGGCAGCCCAGCCCCTGCGCCGACACCTCGAGACCCTGCGACCCCAGCTTGATCCTCCTCACCGCCGACGCCGCCATTGCCGCTGTCGTCACCTAGCTCGAGGTCGATGCAGAGAAGAGAGACCGGAGAAGAGACAGTTCCAGAGCTCGCTCGCTCGTCCGCTCGCTCGTCCGCTCGCTCGACCACTTTCTGCACTGAGACGATAATGAAAATGATGGGGCGAGACGAGGTTTATAGTAGGGAGGCGAGAGATTCCATGCTGTCTTGTCCACGAGCGCTCTGAAAACAACACTTACCTGCAACATCGGTGGAGCTGCCGTCGATTCCTCATTCATTGGTCGGGAATGACAGGTACGCGGCTTTTTGGAGAAATCACCCAACAGTACGGCACTACTTAGAAAGTTACAAAGACGATTATGGTATGTGTCCATTTTCAATTTTAGTGAACTTTCCCGTTATATCCGATTTTATTTTATTATAATCCAGAGCCACCAACGTTGACGGCTCGGGAAAAATGTCGTAATCTCATGAATGTAGTCTATGTTTGTTGCTTGGAATAGATTGTACGTGATAGGTACTGAGAATCGAATTAGTTAGAAACGGTCTTGTTCCAAATTTTAGAACATGCATAGTAGGTTTTAACTTCTAAAAATTGAAGAACTTGTTTCAACAAGCGAGAAATCTCAAACCTAGCACCTGAAATAATTCTTTATGTTTTTCTTATTTAATGTCTTCATGTGATCTTGTGACATTTCATAACCTCCAATAATGAGTATACAATATAAAACCGCTAGTTTGAGATTCCATTTTCGGTAATATATATAATTAAAACTTTTAATTTGTTAATATTTCATAATTTTCATGTATCTCATTATGAATTGTAATTAGTGGATTGTAGCGAATGGTGGTCATTAAGAGTACAAGAGTACAGGTGGAACCTAAAACCTATGACAAGGTAGATTCTAGGTTCCTAAGTATGTAAGGTAAGTTCAAGGTTCCAAAAATTAAGAAACATGTTCCAAAAAGTAGGTTTCAAGCTCCATATAGAATCTCAACGAAACCTGCAACCAGTCACCCCTAACATGTGAGTTGTGAGAATTCAACCGATAACCTCAAGCTTCTAACCTGGAAATCCCCAAACTATTCAACCGATTGCGCAGACTCTACTAAGGTTATTATCATGTGGGAAAATTATTCAAAAAGTCCTAAATTTATTGTACTTTTGTCAATTCTATTATAAACATTTTAATTTTGCTAATTAAATTCTAAATATTTTCACATTTTTCCAATTAAGTCCATTCAATTAATTTTTGTTGGAAATCGCTAACATGAACACTCGTCGTCCTATGTGGCACGACCGCTGCTAATAAGGATAATTTTTAATAATATTTTATTCTTTTTCTTTTTCTTTTTCCTCTAACCCTGGACTGGCGAGGGTGTGAGGCCCTCATCTGGAACCAAGCGAGGGCTGCAACCCTCGCCAATTGGCTGGCAAGAGTTGTAATGCCCTCCCCTCAATGCCCTTGCAAACGAGAGCAGCAATGCCTTCACCCAGGCCAAACGAGGGTCACTGGCCCTTGCCAACCTAGGGTTTGGAAAAAAAGAAAGAAAAAAATAATTCGACAAAAAGTTAAAATATTATTAAAAACTATTCATGTTGAATGATTGATGTCTACCTTAACAAAATCTGACCAAAATTGACATGATGGATTCACTTGGAAAAACGTGAAAAATTTTAAAATTCAATTAACAAAATTGAAAGATATAGAATTAAATTAATAAAATTGTAATATACTGAGGATTTTTTGGATAATTTTTCTCATGAACAAAATAAATTTCCTTAATTTTTGTTACATGTACTTTTTCTTTGATTTTCACATTTCATGGCAAAACTCATTTTCTCCATTTGATGAGGACTATGAGCTTGATGCTTTTGACTAGACAAGGCCCAATTGGTATGCACGAACTAGAACTAACGTTTGAAATTTCAAGAAATGTTGGTTGAATGAATCCAAGATTTTGGGAATTTTCCCGGCAACGTGATAAAAGTTCAAGCTAAAAAAAGAAAAAAGGACCAAATGCACTAGATCCACAATTTTTGTTGGGAAGCTAATTTTGTTTTTTCAAACGCTATATTTATTTCATAGAAATTGAACGATTTTGAAAACATTGTTTTGAAAAAAAAAAATCAATTGTATCATTTGAAATAATTAGTGAAAGAAAATCTTTTTACATTATCGACAGCAATTTATATCCAAATATTTTAATGGACAATGAAAATATTTTCCTAGTGACTTAGGGTTAATATCACGAAAATCTATGAACTAATACCCTTGTGACAAATTTACTCAAAATTAGGTTTTGGGTTACTGAAAACCCCAAACCAATACACATGCGATAAACTTATCCTAAACTAATTTTTGGGTCATTAAAAACCCTAAACTAGTATATTCATAACATATTTATCATCTAGTAGTTTCCGTTAAATTTTACTGTGAAATTTAATGGATTTTGATGAATATTGACAATAAATCAATTGATATAACAAGTTCAAATGGAAATCCATATCAATTTAGGAAAAAAAATTGTCACAAATATATCAGTTTAGAGTTTTTGATAGTCCAAAAATTAATTTAAGGTAAATTTGTCACATTTGTACAAATTATGATTTTTGTGGACTCAAAAATTAATTTGGCATAAATTTATCCAATTTAGAGTTTTTCGTAATATTAACCATTTTATAAAAAATACGGTGACCATTTTTAAGAAAAAAATTTCCAAATTATTTATTTTTGGCAAAACAAACGGAGTTTGAGTGTGAAACTGAAAGCCTCTTGGCCTCTCTTTCTTTACTATTAGACACACACACACACAAAAGAGAGAAATTGAAAAATAGGAGTTGAAACTCCATATGCATAGCAATTGGCAAGGAAGTCCGCACACGCATTCCCGTTCCCGCATAGTATAATGATCAATCGAGGCTCACCCAATTGTGCCTTAGGAGGCTTCGACAACTTTCAGGAGAAGCAAGATGGAGCGATACATGCCGACCGGCGATCTAGGTAGTCGGGGTCCATGAGCATCGCCTCACATTCTACTTTTCTATAACTCCGATCCCGACCCGAAGACAAAGCCTTATGGAGAGCCATCGGTTCCATCTTTCTTGAGTGATCATTTCCCAGTAAGCTTATTATGATCTTCTCCCAGTGAACGTTGCTTATACAAAATGATAACGTTTACGCTCTGCAGTTCAGATTTTACTAACAGGATAATAAGTACTCTCTCCGTACACATGCTTATGACAGCCGCACCACATAGCCTCAAATTACTTCAGCAGCGAATGCTCAAACTCTGCATATCAAAGATGCGGCAACAGAAGGAGACGTGCTTTCTAAGCAGCGCTCCATGAAGAAAGGGGTGCAGTATCGGAGTTTTCCCATGTAGAGATGCTGCTATCATACCTGCTGCCCTTGACATTGTCCACGGAAGCAATCGATTCAAGCTCAGCCATGTCTTCTGAAGAAAGCTTCACCAATAGAGCTCCGATGTTCTGATTGAAATTCTCGATCTTGGTTGTGCCAGGAATCGGGCAGACGTCATCACCCTGGTGGTGTACCCAGGCAAGGGCTAACTGCGATGGGGTGCATCCCTTTCTTTGCGCAATTTCATTCACTCGGTCGAATAACTTCGCATTGTGAGCCAAGTTCTCTGGCTGGAACCTCGGTAATTTCTGCATAATATGGAGCACTGTCTCAGCGGAGAGAATATGAGCTATTATCATGTTCTTTTTAACACAAAACTCTACTGCAACAAGTGCAAACAATACTAGAAGTGGTCATCAGATAGTCTTGATACTTGATATGAGAAGCATGATTAGTAAAAGATCATCTTGAAAGGATTAGAAAATGTTGTTCAAAATCATGAGCATTCAAAATGTGGAGCAAAGTGCTCTAGAAACTACCGCCAAGGCTGATGGTTTTGCTGTAAGACATGACAACAGAAACAAAATCGATCTAAGTTTTCTCCATGGATGGTATCCATTTATCGCACTTAAAAAAAACAAATCACAAATCTAGATGATGTGTAGAGAAACATTATCAAAAGTGAAGCCCTTTTTAGCTAAAAAGCAATAGCTACTCACTTTCCCAGCGCAATGACTAGTCAAATACAAATTGCAGAAAGTAATCCACAATTGGCTTTATGTCAGATAGGAATTTGATCCCAAAACTTCCATGAGAAGGGTATTAGGGAGTCCCCACTCAAGAACTGGTGTGTCGAGATATACTTTATCCCATAAAGAAAGCTGAGAAAAAGAAGAACGGAGGCCTAAGACTCAATACCAGTGTCGGCCAAATGGAGGAGATATTGTCCCCGTGGAAGAAAGATGAGAGAAAAAGGACAGGTGGAAAGTGGGGAAAGGATAGTGAATAGCGAAAGGTGAAGGCTGAGAAACAGAGGAGCATACAAATGAACCTATATCTACTTATTCCCAAAAGCATGAGAGTCATGAAACTGCCTCTTCAGGCTCATTAAGCCATTAGTGATGAATTTACACTAATGTGGAATCAGAGAGGTGGGTGCAGGGCTAGTGCCGGAGAAGACAGATAAGAATAAAAAGCATCTGTGTCGCCAATCGTTAAACATCCCACCCAGATGCATTTTCTGTATACCACAAGAACTCATAGTTCCCAGCACTTCAATAGGAATGACAGTCACTATGAGCATCTAGTTATGTTTGATCAGCAGAAACAAACCTGTCTAAAGTCATTCTCAGAGAAATTCTCCAATAACTTGGAACCGACAGAAAAGAATCCTCGTCCTAAAGGACTGTACGCAACAATTCCAATGCCAAGCTCCCTGGTCACCATTTTAAGGAGAGCAGCGTCAGAAAAAAGCTGTTGCTCTGCATAAACAAACTAATGGGGTGATTCCTTTACCTGCATGTGGGAATGATCTCCGCCTCCACATCTCTTGACCACAGTGACCACTCCAATTGGACCGCTGTGATGGGATGAACAGCATGTGCTCTTCTGATTGTTGATGCAGAGGCCTCGGATAAGCCGATGTACTTGATTTTGCCCTCTTCAACAAGTTTCTTTAGCTCCCCAATCTTCAAATATTCACATGACAAAACAACAACAACAACAACAGTCAAGACTGTACATAGTGAGGTCCAGAAGTTTATGCACATTTATCACGTCCCTGATCCCTGAATAGTAGTTTTTCCTGATTATTCAAACATTACGTTTTGACTAGGCAGTTCTTAGCAAGGATGAGTCGATCCCAATGCATCTCAATGCAACAAAGAAGTCACTGGACATTAAGTTAACAGACATATATCTATCACAAAAGAGGGCAAATAACAGAAGAATTAAGTTAACGGAGTAAGATTTGTCTAATCTATCACAGAAGAGGGCAGACAAAAATAGTATGCCAACTATTTGTCTCATTTCACAATAATCTGTCAATCATTGAAGGTCTCTACAGGAAGTCCAGAAACAACTTTCGATGCAATATTCACTTACATAAATTAGGATGAACACCCATGGCCCTTTCATTTCGAAGGAATATCCAGAATAATTTTCATGCTTGTTGACCCTTAACTTGTAAAAGATGCCCATAAGACAAAAAACTCAGCCACTGAAAAGACTACGCTCCACAACCTCTTTAACAACACTGTGCCGCATCTCGATCTCGAATATCAAAATCTCATTTAACAAAACCTTACCAGTCAAAGGCAAGGCAATAGTTAAATCTGCCACAAGATCCCCCAAACTATTAATGACGCGAGGTTGCATCATCAACACGAATCTAGTTTAACAACTCATCACATGGCTCAGAGAAAGTCTCAACAGGGGGAAAGGTTTAATGAGGGATCCATACAGTGACTTCGATGGGGACGCGAGTGTCGATACGGTGTTGGTAGTAGAGGTCGATGCAATCAACGTCGAGACGCTTCAAGCTGGCCTCGCAGGCCGCCCTCACGTACACCGGATCGCCCCGGACGTCCCACTTTCCATCCGCATAGCAGAGCCCAAACTTGGTCGCCAATTCCACCTTCTCTCTCACCCCTCCCTTCAGTGCCTGCTCAAAAACCACACCAAATCACCACAACAAGACCCCGAAATTCGGAAATCAAGATGCAGGATCTTAGAATTCGGCATGACTGTAGCATATCTACGTCATGCAGAAGCTGAGACTAAGCTTCATAACACACTCGAGCGCCGAAATCGATCAGATTACAGAATTATCTGCGACGACTGTCAGCTAGTTGATCTAACAAGACGAAACCTTTAGAATGGAGGCGCGACTCAATATCTCAAAAAACCGACCTTTCCGATGAGGACTTCGTTGGCACTAAAGCCGTAGACGTCGGCCGTGTCGAGGAATGTGACGCCGGAGCTGACGGCGTGGTGGATGAGCGCGATCATGTCGGGGTCGGGCTTGGGGGGGCCGGAGAAGGGGGACATGCGCGCGCAGCCCAGCCCCTGCGCCGAGACCTCCAGGCCCTGCGACCCCAGCTTGATCCTCCTCACCGCCGCCGACGCCATCGCCGCCACCGCCGCCGCCGCCGCCGCCGCCGCCGCCGCCTAGCTCGAGGTCGATGCGAGAAGAGAGCGTGGAGAAGAAACGGTCCGAGAGCTCGCTCGCTCGCTCGCTCCCTCCACTGAACCGACGCGACAACGAAGCTGCCGGCGGTGAAAAGTCAACGGGTCTACAAAAAGGCGCGCGTGCTGACGTCAGGCTCTCGTCACCTACTCTCGACTGAATCCCACAACAAGCTCGCCGGCGACATTCCGGAGTCCGCCGTGCCGTCGTTCGGCGGGAACCTGGACGAAGGAAGCCGTGCCCGAACCTTCTTCCCCGTCGTTCTTGCCGCCGGACAAATGGCTGGTCACCATGAGCTGAAAGGGGAGACAACAAACTAAGGAAAATGAACTCTTACATTCAAATTATATATTGAGTCAAAATTTAAAAACTACTTATGTCATTATAACAGCAAAGATCGAACAACGTGAGACTTGCAAGAAAAGAAAAGCAAGCAATCGAACGAAAGGAGGGATAGCGGATGTAATATGATTAGAAGAAAAACACTGTAAAAGGACGTGTGAAAAGCAAAATTTGGAATGAAAATCGCACGGTCCTAAAAATAATCATAACTAGGACTCGTGAAAGAATAAAGGTTTATATCATATTGCATAACTCCAAAATTTCAAAATTTTCGAGAATTGATTGCACTATGTTGAAAAAATCCGTTTTTGTGATCCATGTACGATATAATTTCCGCTAACAAAATTAACAATGTGTAACTCGAAAGGCAAGTCCAAATCGAGTAATCGTCAACAATAGTTTTTCACGACTTTGAAGTTATGTAAATGGAAAAATTGAGGGATGGAGTGGAGGCTGCAGTCCTCAGCCACCTTGTTTTTTACATTATGAAGGTATTAAATAGTTTGTAGATACCACTTTACCAAAAAAAAAAAAAATAGTTTGTAGATACCACCACCCACGGTGGCTGCGTTGGTTAGAGCATTACTCCCTCACCGAGAGAGAAGGGGTTCAAAACCCCGCGTCCCCATTGCGCGACTCACCCGTAGCTGGGTCCGTGGAGTTGCCGGCCCTCGGGAGCCGTTCGGGCAACGTGCCAAAATAGTTTGTAGATCTAATTATTATCATGACATATTTCTTGCAATGTATCTCTATTATCTATGTATAGATTTTTTTTTCGTGTTAAATGTTCTATTTTTGTGATAGGATAATGATAAAAATGGTCCATAAAATTTTATTTAATATGCAATGTAGTCCTTTAATTTTTAATTTGTTCAACTTGTTCAATGCAATCATTTAAATCTATAAAAATATTCAATGTAATCTTTCCATATAATTTAGGAACCAAATTAAACATATACCAAAAGTTTAGGGACTAGATTGAATAAATAAAAAATGCAAGGCATATAAAAAATGCAAGGCATACATTGCATATTGAACTAACGTTCGTAGGCTACATTGAACAAATTAAAAATTTAACGACGTTATACATTAAGCCAATGTACAGAGACTCATGTGTATCCTTAGGCAGCCTAGGAAGAGGTTGGACGCTCCACTTTCTCATCTTAGATGTGAGAGACTACTATACAAGTTTATTCGAAGATGGTTAGAATCGAAGTCCTGACATAATATTTACCTTCACCACTAAAGGCCCCTAATTCCCTTCATATCTTTTTCTTCCTAGATAGGTGGGAATACATGAGGTGACATTAAGGAATTCCACCCCTTGAGGATTCTTCTTCCTAATTCTTCTTCCTTAAGTTTTACAAGGACCTGCACATGTCCATCCATGTATACTCTATATTTTCTAGAGGAATAGTCCATTAATGTGGAGGTACACAATGTGATGATTGGCAACTAATTCCTGCCTGTCAGTCTTGTCTATGAACACAGAGCTAGTGGATGAGAGGTCCAGAACATTACATGACACACCTCTTGGCATGAAGACCTATAAATATGGCGCAACTTAAGAGGGTGACAAAAATATGTACTAAGGTGCCATTTACAATTTTAGTTGACTCGCACAATATATCCGAATACTTTACTAATCTCTAGAGGGCATGGGCGTAAAAGTGAATTATTTGAATTCTCATAAAACATCCCGCGAGCTCATGGACATATTAAATCCTTACTTTTTACTCAAAGTGGTTTACATGAAAGTGATGATGATGGAACATATGACTTTCAGTTTTCAAGCTGAAAATCTCCCCACACTCCAACCGACCACGCCACCTCTACTAGGGTTATTATAACATATTATTAACGAACGACCAAATCATTTTCATATTGTTGACACCTAAATTTTGGCTACCCGTATAGTCATTTATCAGATTAAAAATTAGGGGTTAATTTAATTCCTGAAAAAATATTAATTGCATAGCATATAGATTTAAGTTGCATTTATTTTGTTATTTGCATTTTTTTGCCTTTTACTGGACCGGTGGCGGATGGGTCGAATTAGTGGTTTTGGGTTTTAAATTAGCAGGCTGGGCTAGGCCCACGAAATGAGAAAATTAACCCAAGCCCGTTGTTGTTTAATTAATTATCTTGTGAAAAATTAAGATTTGATGCGATATTATGATGATTTTGGAAATTAAAAAAATCGCGTTGTAATCTTATCTTTATCAATAGATGATGAAATCGGCGGAGAATATTTTTGAGATAAGGATTTTTGTGATCAAGAGGTTATAAGCGATATTCGTGAGACGAAATATTAACAAAAAAGATCATGTTTTGTTTCGCCTATAAAAGGATGCGTACGAAGAGAATAAAGAAAAGGAAGGCTTTTGAGGAGCTTCTCTCGGTTCAAAGAGAAAGGAAGAAAAAAAAAGTCAAAAAAGTGAAAAGAGAGAGGAAAAGTGCTGACAGCAGCAGAGGGAGAGAGAACCGTGCGTGGAGAAAGGGGAAAAGCAAAAAGCAAAAGGAGGAATAGTGTGGGGACAGGGACTGTTCATTGTCTCCTTCCCTTCGCTGCTCACCATCGTGCATTACGGGCCGGAGGTCCACACCGCCGGGCAACCCGAGCTCGAGTCGAGCCGCTCTGCCACCGCCCGTGACTTCCTGTTCGCCCGCCAGAACGCCGGAGTACCGCCGTTCACCGCACCAGATCCTCCTCGCTCCGAAGCCCACCGCACTTCCGCACGAGCACCACCGTGATCTACGGACCCGACGCCAGCAGTCCGACAACCGAGTCTCAGACTGCCCGGCATTCGCCGCGCCTCAGCCAGCGCGACTCCGTCCCTGCAGCAACCGACGCCGCTGCGTCTCTGCACCCGCGAGTTCACCGCCGACGCCCGTGACATCGCCAGCCACCGTCTCCTGCAGCCTTGCCCGAACGACGACACCGGAGCCCCGCTGTTCCCGATCCGCGCAACCCGACGCCGGCAACCCACGAGTACAGCCCGGAGCTCCGATTGTGACGCCCTCCGACGATCAGAACCCGCTGCCCAGAGATAGGCCTCACGAGCAAGCCGTGGGTGAAGAAAGCAAAAAAAAAAAAAAAAAAAAAAAGAAGAAGGATTAGGTAGTCCTTTTATTCATTTATTTTCTCCTATATCTTGTTTTTAGTAGAATTGTTCCTTAAATATGTGACTGATATTTCAATATGAAATAGTCCTTCAAGCTAGGGATTGACAGTCCGATTTTCGCGCCCGAAATCCGACTCGCAATCCCTTATAAAAATCGACAATCCAATCTCAAGCCGAGATTTGATTCGCGATTTAATTTAAAATTAGCTAACCCGATCTCATGCGCGAGATATGGTTCGTCAATTTTTAGATATCAATCTTATCTTGTTTGATTTGCTGTTGGTTGAGTCAATCTTATTTTAGGAAAAGAAAAATCCAAAAAATATTTGAGTTAGGATTAGATTTGCTATTTTAGGGTTAAAATTGCAATCTTATCTCGAGTTTTAAATAAGAAAATAAAAAAAAAATGTTGAATTAAGATTAGGTTTGGCTATTATCTTTTATATTTAAAATAAGAATTTTTTTAAATAAAAAAATCCAAAAGAAAGAGCACATTCATTTAGGATGCTAGTTTTATAATTATTTGAATTGCATGTGAAATTTTTAATTCCGAAATTAATAGGAAAACACAAAAAAATATCACCATTCATACGTCATGTAGAATTAGGGCATCCTTGGCACCTCATGACATATTAGGATAAAATTGCATATTAAGTTTAGATTGATTTTTGCATCTTAGATCAGAGCTTGCTAGGTTAAGGCAATATCTTAGTTTGAATTAAGATTTAGTCTGACCCAATCCCTAATATAAGCTGGATAGAATTTTAATCTAGATAGTCATGTTTTGCATTTCATAAAAAAAAAAAAAAAAAAAAAAAAAAAAAAAATTTGTCTTAGGATAAATTAGTTGCAATTTCTACGATAGATTGCATCATTTTAGAATAGAAAAATCATGCGCACGTCATACAGAATTAGGTCCATGAAATGCACGTCATTTAGTGATTATTGTTAGGTTCATATTTAATCAGAAATTACCCGTCATTAGATTATGTCATTTAATAAATGTCGCGTGACATATAGCTCGTATATTAAATTGCATGTTGCATGTCAAATTAGTTGAAATAATTTTGTACGGCATTGCATTACATTGTATGTCATTAGAATTAAGTCATTTTGGTTAATTTAAATTGCATATTTAACAATTGCATGTTCATTAAGAGATCATAAAAATTTTATTCATTATGTTTAGGACATGTTGCCATGCCATATCATTTCATATTAGATTAAAAGCATTGCATTGCATATGGATTATAGTCTCGTTTAATAAGTGAAAACAAAAAGAAAGAAATTGCGTGTTAATTAGAAACCATATCTAGGATTGTTGATGTGGATTTTAATTTAACATTGCAGATGCTTTCGTTGCTTTGAGGTAAGTTCTGCATCATTTAATTGCTTTCTTGGATGTTAAATTGGTGGTTTGCGCACCTGCATGAACACCTCACATGTTAGAGAAATAGATTTAAAATCAATCCAAATTGCTTGCCAAACATTTTTCAAAATAAAAAGAAAGGTACCGAAAGGGCGTAAGAGAAATCTAACGTAACCAAGTCCCCGTACCCTTAGTCTCTGGTTCGTAGGAGTAAAGTAAATCTCCCGTTACTTTACTAGGGTTTCTAATCGACCCACCAAAAATAGATTAGTGACGACTCCTAGTTAAAATTCAATTGCATGTTAACAATTCAAACCTAAGTCGCGAATTGGTAGGGGCTTGGGAGAGCCCGAGTTAAGTCTAGGCTTAACAATCCATTAGCCAAACCTTAGGTGGTTCACACCCGAAAATTTTGTCGCGACACATATTTTTGTACAGGTATTTTTTTTCTTAAAATATTTCGGCATTGTATCACAAACTCATAACTTGGAGCTTGATGCTTTGACGATGAGGAGTCTATGGTATAAGTTAATAATTATCTAAGACAATTATGCTATTCCACACCACAAGCCCTTATTTGACTTTTCAAAGTGAATGTATTTTAGTCCGTAGAAATCATTTATCTATATTATAAGGCTCTCGGGCTTCGAAAACTTTTTCATTTACAGAAGTGGCATGTGGAGAGTAAATTTGCGGAAACAAGTCATTGTATTAAATTAACAGTGGAACCCTAAGTTTTCAATGACATCGGACTTGAAGGAAGAGAAGAAAGTGTTTAAAAAGGCAAAGTGTATATGAATGGATTTTTTCAAATTCTGATCTTCTTCAATTTGGTCGAGAAATTACCAAAGGATCATACACTAGACAGGACCACTAGATACAAAGGAACACACATGCATCTTGTAAGATGTTTTCTTCTTTTTTTTCCAATACGGAAGAACAATATCGATAGGATTTGGCCAAAAGTAAAACTCTTATTACACACGGTATAATAATATGACGGGAAAATTACCAAAAAAAGTCCTAAACCTATTGCAATTGTGCCAGTTCAGTCCTAAGCTTATTTTTTTGACCAATTGAGTCTAAAACCTTTTATAATTATTCTCGATCAATCAATCTGGCCAAAATTAGCCGGACAAATACGCTGATGTGGCAGTTGGTCGACACCGGCAACCTTTTTTAATAATATTTTATTTTTTGAAATATTTTATTAATTTTATTATCTTTTTTTTTTCCCTCTTTCCTCTTTTTTTTTTTTTTTTTCCTTCTCTCTCTTCCTCCTTCCTCCCTCCTCCCTCCTCCCTCCTCCTTTCTTTGGCTCCGGCGACCGGGCTCGAGCTCGGGAGGGCTGTAGGCAACAAACATGCCCATGCAACCCAGCCCTTGCGTCGACACCTTGAGGCCTTGCGGCCCTAGCTTGATCCTCTTCACTGTCGTTGTCACCGCCATTGCCGTCGCCTAGCTCGAGTTTGCTTGCTCCTTGCACTGCACTGAGACGATGACGAAGGTGTCGGGTGAGCCGAGCTTTATATGAGCCTAAGGCACACGTGATGATGATTGTGTCAAACGGCCAATTGAAAAACAAAAATGGTGACATCATCTAATTGACAAAAAAAGATCTAATACCCTATTTTTTTATTAAAAAAAAAAAGATCAATACCTTAAAAAACCTCAAATCTATATATCCGTACAAATATATGTCAAATTAATTTTTTTTTACCATAAAAAATATCAAACTGGTACACATTTGATAAATTTATCATAAACTAGTATATTTGTAATAAATTTATCCTCTACTAGTTTTCGTTAAATTTTACAGTTAAATTTTTGAGTTAAATGACACGTGACAATTGGTTAGTGTGCCAGTTTTGGATTTTGCTCTCTATTTGTCACAGTTGTACCATTTTTGTAGTTTTTTGTAGTAGTAATCTAATTTAATTGAGGGTATATTTGTCAGAAATATACCAATTTGGAGTTTTTGATTGTTAAACAAATTATTTTGGTAGTAAATTTGTCACAAATATATTAATTTATGATTTTTTGCAGTCATTTTGAATAAATTTGTCACATGTATATCAGTTTGAATTTTTATGGTAAAAAATTAGTTTTGAGTAAATTTATCACATGTGTATCAGTTTAGAGTTTTTCAGGGTATTAACCCTAAAAAGAAAACTCCAACTTTGGCTTTTCTCCCAATTTTACCTTTTGTCTAAAAATAATAATATTAATTTTAGGTCAATCATCGATTCTGCACATCCCAACAAAAACCCTTGCTTTTAAGTCATATAATAATTCCTGTTCAAAAAAAAAAAGTCATATAATAATTCCACCTTAAACATTTTTTCTCTTATGAAAAACCCACAACTTTAGGTTTTTTTTCCCAATTTTACCGTCCAATCTCAATTTTACCTTAAAATTTTTACAATCTCATAAAAAAGCACAAACTTTTATTTGAGTCACAAACTTGCTCCCATTAACCCTCCATCCAAAATTTCCTGTTGACACCAAGAGATGAAAAACTCCCAAGCATATGTTGTTCGAGGGAGATGGAACATTCCCAAATACAAGAGATCAAAAATCAAGCGCAAAATAATTAAGGGGGATTTTGACGGAGGGTGAGTAAAGAACATATTTGGGACTTAAATTGAACCTAAACAACGTTTAGGATAGAATTGGTATTGAATCTAAAGTTAAGGGTTTTTAATGAGAAAAAAAAAAATTAGATAGGATTGAGACTAGAACTAAAATTGGGGTTTTCTATGAAACAAACAAAAAATTAGGATTCTTTTATTAGATTGTAATGCCCTTATCAACCTCATTACAACAAGAGTACAATCCCGAGCACAACGTTTCCTCTCTTTCACGGGCCGTTTACAGCTTATTAGGTATGTCCTCCATTCAATACAAGTCTTTTGGGCTAGTATCTTCATGTTACCTAGAGCTATACTGGATCGTATTGAGCAAATATGTAGACAATTTCTATGGAAAGGCCCGGGCCTTGGGAGTGGGGGTGCAAAAGTAGCATGGGAAGATGGGAAGATGTTTGCCTTCCAAAAAAAGGAGGACTTGGAATTCGTAGTTTTCGTGATTGCAACATGGCTGCTATGCTTAAACACATTTGGATTCTTTTCACGGACAAAGAATCCCTTTGGTGTAAGTGGATTCATGCTACTTATTTAAAAAATAAGAATTTATGGATAATTCTTAAGCCTACTTTTTGCTCCTGGGCTGGAGGAAGCTTCTTGATCTGAGGAAGGATTTCCAACGGTTCTTTAAATGACAAGTGGGCGATGGCCTCTCGATGTCCCTATGGTTTGACCCTTGGCACCCTTGGGGACCCCTAAATTTGTTCTTCACTGACACTTACATCTATCGTTCGAGTTTATCCAGGCAAGCTACAGTTGCAGAACTATTCTCTACGCTAAGCCAAGCTACCAAGATCATTCTAGAGTCCTGGAGGCACCCTCTCCCAAATCTTTCGCAAAACCCTAATCGGTTTATTTGCCTGGAGAACACCTCAGGTATCTTCTCGACTACTTCGGCTTGGGAAGCCATTCGACCAAAGAGAAACGTGGTCCCATGGTAATCATTTGTTTGGAACAAAACTCTTACCCCACGATACCAGTTCCATATCTGGCTCATCACTAGGAACCAACTACCTACCCAGGTTCTTTTACTCTCCTATGGTAGGATAGTGGATGGTTATTATGTTTTTTGTAATTTGAGGCCGAACTCTATTAATCATCTTTTCTTTGGTTGCCGAATTACTGCCGGCCTCGCTTTGTTTTAGGTTGCGAAATGCAATCTTACTTGGCAAAATAGATCTTGAATGGACACTTTACACTGGGCCTTAGATTGTCTCTCAGGCAATGATTTCTCTTAATGTATTGCGAGATTTTCTTTTGAAGCCTTTGCCACCTAATCTAGAAGACAAGGAACAACATTTTGTTCTGGGGCCAAGCTCTTTTTGTGCTTGCTCTGAAAAATCATCTCTTCAAAGTCGTAAAGGACAAGGCTCTCACCTTCGGCCAGGTTGCAGATACACCAAGAAATAGGAGAACTCAACGAAGTTGGGGGATAGATCCAGCTATTTTCTCTTCGGAGGCTATTGTCACTTGACCATCAACCGCGTTGTGGACACACTGAAGAACGGGAGGATTAAAAAAGTTGGGGACTTGTTCCCACCTTTTTCTTATTAGAGGTGTCAGTTTCCTCCCTGTAATGCTGTGAGGGTTGCTGCAGCTTCGCTATCTGGTTTCCCTCCTTTTCCTCTTTCCTTGTTTGTTGTCGTTGTGTGGCTATTTGGTTACCGCTGTTTGGCTGGTTTTGTTTCCCTTTTTATCGACACCGTTCCACTCATTATGACATGTTTGTCATCATGAGTGTAAGTTTTTGGTGCCGAGACCCCCTTGCTGTATAACTTTTTGGTTAAAAATCAATACATATCTTACCTTACCCAAAAAAAAAAAAGGATAATATTGGGACATGACCTAAAATTGGAAGCTGAAGTAGGAGGTTTTTTAAGTTAGTAGGCTAAAAAATAGTAGAAATTAGGACTTTTGATCGTATTCAATAGAGTTACTGGCACAAAAAACTTATTTATTTGCTACCAAAAATTTCGTATCGGTAGACTTGTGATAAATTTATTCTCCATTAATGTCCATAAATTTTACAATTAAATTACTGAGTTGAAGAGCGGTCCATGAATATATGGTTTTTTTTTTTTTTTTGGTCAATCATGAATATATGGTTTTACAGTGTGAAGATCTGCGGCTAATTCGGTCCACGTTAATTAAGAGGTCACGAACATAAAATGACAAACTCCTGGCGAAGAGACCAAATAAATATGGCACAAATTGGAGGGTGACAAAAACAAAAACAGAACAACGCTTCCCATATAAAGGGGGGAAAAAGAAAAAGCATGTCATTCTCAATTGCCCATCATATCCAAAAATTTTATTATAATCCTGAAGCATGAATACAAAAGTTGGTTTATTTAGAGACTCATAAAATATTGTGCAAGCTCATAAATCGATTGGGTTTGCACTTCTAAAGTGATTTAATGAATACAAAAGTTGGTTTATTTAGAGACTCATAAAATATTGTGCAAGCTCTTAAATCGATTGAATTTGCACTTCTAAAGTGATTTACAAATAAGTTGCGAGAACTCCACATGCGACCTTTGATTTCTTGACGCTCCGATTAAGTGCGTCGTCTTTACTAGGGTTATTATACGGGAAAATTACCAAAACAATCATAAATTTATTGCAATTTTTCCAATTCAGTCTTAAACCTTTTTTTTTCTAGCCAATTCAATTTTAAACATTTTGCAATTATATTAATTTAGTTCATCCAATCAATTTTAGCTAGTTAGCTCCGCCCCTCTGACTGATATTGACATGGATAATCTTTTAATAATATTTTATTTTATTCAAGCTAGTGAGGTCAACCTCGCCAGCCGATGGCAAGGCTCACCCCACTGGCCACTAGTGAGGGTGAGCCTCACCCAGCGACAGTGAGGCCACCCTCGCCATGGTTAGGCAAGGCCTCATTTGCTCTGGCCTAGGCAAGTCTCGTCGGTCATGGGCAGGTCGTAGTCTTGCCCATGGCCGACAAGGCTTGACCATCGCCAGTCCACCAAGGGTGAACCTTGCCCAACCTCTAGCAAGCCTCGCCAAAGACCACGTGAAGCCGTGGCCTTCAACCTTGCCCATGGCCAGTGAGACTCAACCCTCGCCAAATTCAATAAGAGCGAGCCTCACAAACCCAACTAGCAGCCTTTGTCCTCACCCATGGCCAACGAGGGTTGACCCTTGCCAACTCAGCTGGTGGCATAGGCGAGGTCGTCTAGCCACGGGCAAGGTCGCCCACCCATGGTCAAGCTTCCCCGAGGCCAGCGAGGTCCCTCACCAACCCTACCTCGGCCGATCGCTAGTGATGACTAGCTGCAGGAAAGAGAAGGAAGTGAAGAAAAAAAGATAGAGAAAGTAAAAGAATAGAACATTAATAAAAAATAATAAAAATAAAATATTATTAAAAAAATTATTTACGTTAGCATTGGTCAATCGGTCAGAGTTCACATCAATGCCGGCTTGCAAAAAATAGTCGGATAGACTGAATTGACACAAATACAAAATATTTAGGATTGAAATAGTTTTAAAAAAAAAATTAAGACTGAATTGGAAAAATTACAATAGATTTATGAATGTTTTTGTACTTTTTCCATTATTATTATACCATATTATTACCGGGCCAAATCATTATTACTATCTCTCTTTTTTTTTTACAATTTTTTATTTTTTATTTTTCTCTAGAGTATTTTGATATTTGATTGGACAAGGCTCAATTGGAAGGTAGGATCTAGGACTAATGATTGAAATTTGCAAGAAATGGGGGTGGAATCCCATAATGATAGGCAAAATTTGTCAATTTTAGTATGGACAGATTAAAAGAATGTCACGCGGTGTTAGCGGTGCTAGTATTGAACTCGTGGTTGAGGTGAATAAAGTGTCACTTTAGTATGTATGAGTGAGTTCGAATTCTTCAAAATCCCCATTTCCATATTCCAAAAGTCACCCGATAAAATCGATACAACAAGCCCGGTTCATATAATAGACCACGCATTCATCTAACGGATTAAGTTTTTAAAATAGTTGATAGCAATATCATAAAATCTCACATGATTAAATTTTACATGATATCAGAGTTGAAGGTCCCGAGTTTGAATCTTTCCACACTCCATTTGTCTCCTCAATTAAATTTCCACGCTTAGTATTAGATGAAAGACCAAACTAAGCGTGTGGGAGAATATTAGAATATTCACGCATTCATATAACAGCTTAAGTTTTTAGAATAATTGACAGTGGTCCTACAAATATCTTACATTATTCAACTAACTCTCGTGTTTCTCGAGTGATCTTTCCTCAATAAGCTTAGTACACATCTATAATCTTCGCATATTGAATGTCACATGTACAAAACGAAAACAGTCACTCTCTGGAGTTCAGATTTTATTACAAGATAACGAACTCTTTTATTACACGTACTTATAACAGCCACACAACATAGCCTCAAATTGCCTCAGCAGCAAATGCTCAAACTCTGCATATCAAAGATGCAGCACCAGAAGCAGACATGTTTCTAGGCAGGTTTCCATGAAGAAAGAGGTGGAGTGTCGGAGTTTTCCCATGTAGGAACGCTGCTATCGTACCTGTCACCCTTGACATTGTCCGCAGAAGCAATCGATTCGAGCTCAGCCATCTCTTCTGGTGTAAACTTCACTGACAGAGCCCCAATGTTCTGGTTGAAATTCTCGATCTTGGTCGTGCCGGGAATCGGGCAAACGTCATCACCCTGGTGGTGTACCCAGGCGAGGGCTAACTGCGATGGGGTGCATCCCTTTCTTTGTGCAATTTCATTCACTCGGTCGAATAACTTGGCGTTGTGAGCCAAGTTCTCTGGCTGTAACCTTGGTAGGTACTGCATAACATAGAGCAATGTCTCAGCAGAAAGCATATGAGCAACTATCATTTTCCTTTTAACGCCAAATTCTACCGCAACAAGAGCAAAAGTGGTTGCATTGCATGCCATCAGATTGTCTTTTACTTGACATAATAAGCATTTGGAAGTGCACAATTGCTGTGTATCTGGAAAAGCATGATCAGTTAAAGATTATCTTGAAATGATTAAAATATCTTGTCCCAAATCATAAGCATCAGAAATGTAGAGTGAAGTGATCCAGCAACTACCACACAAGGCTAATGGGTTTGATGTAAGATGTGAAAACAGAAACGAAATTCAAAATCTAAGTATTGTTCATGTGATGGTACCATTAGTCACACATAAGAGAAAGAAATCACAAATGTAGATGATGTGTAGAAGAATATTATCAGACGCAAAGCTCTTTTAGCTATGAAGAAAAATAGCTACTTCACTCGCCCAAAACTAATGGCAGGAAGTAATACACAACTTGATCCCAAAACTTCCATAAGAAAGGTGCTTGGGAGTCCTCACTCAAGAAATGGTTGTGTCAAGATACAATTTATCTTGTGAAGAAAGATGAGAATAAAAAAGGATGGAGGGCTGAGGCCCAATACTGGTGTCGGTTCTTTTGAGGTAATATCGCTAATCTTGTGAAGGAAGATGAGAGAAAAAGGGTGGGTGAAAAGTGGAGAAAGGATAGTGATTAGCAAATGGTGGGAAGGCTTGGAAACAGAGCAACTTACAAATAAACCTATTTTTATTCATTCCCAAAAGAATGAGAATCCGGGAACCTACCACTTTCAGGCTCATTAAAGCCATTACTTGTGATTTTACATCTATCTAGAATCAAAAGAGGTGGGATGTCTGGCGAGTGCTGGATTGAAGACATATAAGAACGGCATTTGTGTCACCAAGTTTTATTCATCCCATCCAGATACTTTTCTTTATACCACAAGAACAGGTTTCCAGCACTTCAATGAGAATGACAGTCACTGTGAGCATCTAATTATGTCGACCAGCAGAAACGGACCTGTCTGAAGTCATCCTTGGAGAAATTCTCCGCCAACTTGGGGCCAACAGAAAAGAATCCTCGTCCTAAAGGACTGTAGGCAACGATTCCAATGCCAAGCTCCCTAGTCAACATTTTGAAGGAAGAGCAGAGTCAGAAGAAAGATGATGTTGCTGCATAAATAAATTAACAGAGTGATATCCTACCTGCACGTGGGAATGATCTCTGCCTCCACATCTCTTGACCACAGCGACCACTCCAATTGCACCGCTGTGATGGGATGAACAGCATGTGCTCTTCTGATTGTTGACGCAGAGGCCTCAGACATACCGATGTACTTGATCTTACCCTCTTCAACGAGCTTCTTTAGCTCTCCGATCTGTGCATATTCATAAGACAAAACAACAACTGTCAAGATCTTACGTGTTAAGATCCAGAAAATTATGCACATCATTAGCTTTTTATGTTTCCCGATCCCTGAATAGTTTAGTCAATTATTATGCATCTCAGTGTGAAAAAAAAGTCACTAGTTATTGCGTTAACGGAGGTGGATTTCTCTAATCGATCACAGAAGAGAGCAAATTAAAGAAGTGTTCCAAGTACTTGTCACATTTCACGATGATATGTCAAGAACCAAATGTCTCCATTCCATAGAAAGTCCAGGAACAACTTCAAATGTGATTCTTGTATATAAATCAGGATGAACCCCGGAGCACTTTCATCTCAAAGGAAGATTTCGAATGATTTTCTGGCTTGTTGACCCTTAACTTAAAAGATGCCCATAAAACGAAAACTCAAGCCACTAAACCACTAAATTCCACAACCCCTTTAACAGCATCGTGCCGCATCTTGAACTCTGCTATCAGCCGATCTTAAATCTCATTTAACAATATTTACAAGCAACTGCCACAAAATCCACCAAACTTGTAACAACATGACGATGCATAATTAACACCAATCTAGTTTAGCAACTGATCATATGGCTCCGAGAAAGTCTCGAGAGAGAGGTAAAGGTTTAAGGAGGATCCATACAGTGACTTCGATGGGGACTCGAGTGTCGACACGGTGTTGGTAGTAGAGGTCGATACAATCGACCTCGAGCCGCTTCAAGCTGGCCTCGCAAGCCGCCCTCACGTATGCCGGATCGCCCCGGACCTCCCTCTTCCCGTCCCCAATGACGGCTCCGAACTTGGTCGCCAATTCCACCTTCTGCCTCACCCCTCCCTTCAGCGCCTGCTCAAAATCAACCCCGAAATTAGAAAACCATGACGCAGGATCAGAGCATCCTGCTCGATGAAGCTAAATTCCGTAACACTATAAGCACATATAATTCATGCGGAGGCAAAACAGAGACTGAGAGAACCGACCTTTCCGAGGAGGATTTCGTTGGTGTGGGGGCCGTAGATGTCGGAGGTGTCGAGGAAGGTGACGCCGGAGCCAACGGCGTGGTGGATGAGGGCGATCATGTCGGGCTCGGGCTTGGGAGGGCCGTAGAAGGCGGACATGCCCATGCAGCCCAGCCCCTGCGCCGACACCTCCAGCCCCTGCGACCCCAGTTTGATCCTCCTCACCGTTGTCGTCGACGCCGCCGCCATTGCCGCCGTCTAGCTCGAGCTCGCTCGATCCCTGCAGGTGCTACCGAAGACGCCGATGACGAAGGTGTCGGGCGAGCCCAGATATTTATGAGGAGCCGGATGTGCTACCGAAGACGCACGTGCTGACGAAAAGGGAGGAGAAAATAAGAAATGCTGACGTCATATGATTGACAAAATGAACCCTAACACCCTTATAAAAAAAACCTCCTACTTTGGCTTTTCTCCGAATTGTACCTTTTTTTTTTTTTTTTTCAAAAAAGAACAATAATTTTAGATCCATTCACAATTCTACCATTACCTTCTTTTGTCCCATAAAAAATCCTCAATTTTAACTCACATACTAATTCTACCTTAGACCTTTTCTTTTGTATAATACCCTAAAATTTTTACAATCTCATAAAAATTCATAAATTTTTACTTGAGTCGCAAATCTGCTCCCATTAACCCTTCGTCCAAAATATCCTATTGACATCGAGAGAAGGAAAACTCCCAAACACGAGTTGTTCAAGAGAGATGGAACATTCCCAAGCACGAAAGATCGAAAACCAAGTGCAAAATCCCTAAGGGCGATTTTGACGAAGGGTTAATGCAGAGCAAATTTAGGACTCAAGTAACAGTTGGTAATCTTTTATGAGATAAAATAAATTACAGTGAAAATAAAACTGGACCTACAGCTGGGATTCTTTTATGAGACAAAACAACATTTAAGATAAATTTGGTACTGCATCTAAACTTAAGGGTTTTTATGAGACAAAAGAAGTTTGGATGGGATTGGAACTAGAACTAAAATTGGGGATTTTGTCATATGATTGACAAAAAGAAGCCTAACAACCTTCTACATACTAGGTACATATGTTGTCTCTAACATAGTGGCTTAGCGAAGATGTCTACAGGTTGGTCCATAATTCCAATTCCTTTAGTTACAACAACTCCTTCTCTAATCTTATCTCGAGTAAAATGGCAATCAACTTCTACATGTCTTATTCTTTCATGAAAAACTAGATTTGTTGTTGTTGTTTTCTTTTTTTTTGTGGCCAGATTTGTTGTTAATTTGAGTGTAGCATCATTATCACAAAACAATTTAGTTGCTCCACTAACCTGTAATCCAAGATCTGAGAGTAATCCTCCTATCCAAACTACTTCGTAGGTAGTTTTCCCCATGGCTTAATACTTCGATTCAGCTGATGACAATGATATAATTGACTACTTCTTCCTTTTCCACGAGATTATTGTCTTTCCCAATTTAATGCATAAACAAAAATAGATCTCTTGGCATAATTTATATTCCAAAAAGCTCTCATCTTCATGTTGCAGTCACAAGATAAAAATATTCCAAGTCCTAGACATTACTTCAAATATTTCACAACTTTTAGGGCTACATTCATATGGGATTATTTTGGACTATGCATGAATTAAGAGTACTTGCACTGCATAACATATATCAGGCCCTATGATGGTGAGGTATATTAATTTTGCAACAAGTTGCCGATATGCGGATGGATCCTTGAGCAATGAATCCTCAAAAGATGAAGAATCTAAGTCCATGAGTTGGCAGCTTAGTATTTTGTTCGATTAGCATGATGGCCGATTTGTATCTAGATAATCCCACTTCAGAAATGATTTCTGGGATGAACTTACCTCTTACTAAGACTAATATCTTTACTAGATCGAGCAATCTTAATACCAAGAAAATATTTGGGAGGTCCCAAATTCTTGATGTGAAAGCAGGCGTTCGATTGGCGCGTTTTAAAGTCGAAACTATAGTTTTTTAAAAATTATTTTCTTTTTTTTAATCTCGTGAAATGTTCTGCATCTGCCACATGTCTATATGCTTTCCTGAGGAACAGTCCATGAATGTATGGTCGTGCGATGTGCAGCTGGGCAAATAATTCCATGCCGCCTTGTCTGAACGCAACGTTGCTAGTGCTCAGAAAATGACAATGACCTGTGCAATAATCGACTAGCGCACCAACGTTGCTATTGCTCAGAAAATGACAACGACCTGCGCAATAATCGACTAGCGCACCAAAACAAAATAATCTATGCTCCGATGCAAACTTAATTGAAACAAGAGTTAGAGCAATATATTTGTTAAAAAGAAATAATTTGATGATAATTTTTATTCTAGACTACAAAAAATCAAATAACAAATAATTGAAATTATTATGGGGTTCACGACTTTAAAAATTTATGACTCATAACAAGCTGTTATTCTCATAATAATCCAAAGACTATTATGCTAGCAAAATCCTTTACTAAAATACAAATACCAAGCACAAGGGAATGTTACAATGAAAAACCTCCCATTGATATAGCCTCCCATTTAATTAGGCCAAATAAATCCTCCCATTAATTTCTCCATATTAATTGACATCATAGCCAAGAGAAAGCCATATTTCAAAGCTATCAATATATAGTGGGATTGTTTTAACATAACTTATTCGTGCATCCTAATAATCAAAATGTAAATTATCGTTCTTAAACTTTTAATAAATGTTTAATCTATTTCATAGATTAAATCATTGCATTCTATCTCATAAGACTATCTTTGATGGGTTGGATAAAACTTTGATATGATAAGTTTGATCCTATCCGTTGTTTAGAGTAACGTGAAATTCAGATATAGTCCGTATAAAAATTCCTTCTAGAAAGTGATATAAATTCAAATAGGATATGTGAAATTTAGAAAACTGAAAAGATAAGGGGTACAACTCTTTCCCCCACTCCTGCGCTTGTTGATGGCTTATCCTCACTTTTGACCAGTGCCACCATCATCTCTCTCTTGCTCCAATTTCTCTCACTAAAATGACCGCCACAAACTTAGAGCATGAGTATCGCGAAGACACCTAGAGAAGCCCTCGCCACAACGACCCGAGCAAACTCTAAGGGCCACCGTTCCTCCTACCAGTGACAAGCTGCTTACCACCTTTGGCTTCCTCGGAAAAGTGGCGTCGGAGCTCGTCAGCCCTGCCTCTTTCTTATGTCACTTAACTCCATTTTAGGAGGGAACTTTGTGATCCCGATCAAAGCTGGACATCTTCTCTGTGAAGAAGATGATTCGAAAGAGGCGGCAGCCAAGGTGATAGAGCTCCTCAACCACGTCACTCGGAGCGAGTAGTACCGATGGTGCTACCACACTCATAAACCGGATCCGCACGCTGTCTCGGGGGAAGCTGTTGAAGCGACTGAATAAGTCGGGGCACGGTAACAGGGAATCAACGCAGTATTCGCACTCGTCGAAGGGGATGGATTCATCGCAGGAGAAGGCGTTGAAAGTAAAGATGGCTAGACCAGCGGAGAACTCAAACCCAAGGGCCTTTCAATGTGGCGAAGTCAAAGGTAGAGCGAGCGGAATCCGCCCGGTTGGTCAAAGGCAGCGAAGGGGATGTTGCAGAAGGGGAGGGCGTCCTTGAAGTCACAAGGAACGGTTGTGAAAGGATGAATAGTTTTTACGACTTCTATGGTTTATTTTTAATTTTAATTCTACAAATCAAACACTCATTTAAAAAAATATTTATTTGAATCATGCTAATTTCAAACGTCAACAAATATTAGATGGGATTTTTATCCTATCATTATCCTATATAGCAAAGATGTTTGAACGATCAAACACACCCTCATTGGATTTATTTAGTCTAGGATTTAAATTAAACATGTACCAAAAATTCAGCAATAGCACTGAATAAATTAAAAGTTCGGAACGACATGACACATTGAACTAAAGTTCCGAGATCATTTGTGTTATTTTCCTAAACCAAAACAGAACAACATTTGCTCCACTCTAACCCCAAATAACAAACAATAGGAGTATCATTTTAATTTTAGGAAACTTGCGCAATAAATCCGACAGTTTTATAATAATGCGGAGGAATGAGCGAAGATATCGAGCTATATAAAGGCTCATGAACCGTAGGTGGTGAAACTTGAACAAGTAACCTTCGATTTCCCCGACATTCAAATCAACTGCGCTAGCATTTTATCACAAACTTCGTTTTCTCCAGAACATCGGGTAACATTTTACTGTTCCTCAACTTCGATTCTAAACCAAAAACAAAGCGAAGCTTTGTATCTATTTTCAGCATCCAGTCTTGAGAGCATGTTGCGCACGGTGTTAGTATTGAACTCATGGCTGGAGGAGAATAAAGCGTCACTCTAATATGTACGAATTGAGTTTGAATTCTTCAAAATCCCGATTTTTCACATTCTGAAAATCACCCCGATAAAGTCGGCACGGCGGGCTTGGTTCGTATTCAACTCGCTCTCGTGTTTCTCAATGATCTTTCCGCAGTGAGCTTAGTACACATCCATAATCTTCTCATAGTGAATGTCACATGTACAAAACGAACACAGTCACTCTCTTATTACACATACTTATAACAGCCACACAACATAAACTCAAATTACTTCAGCGGCAAATGCTCAACCTCTGCACATCAAAGATGCAGCAACAGAAGCAGACACGCTTCTAGGCAGGTTTCCAAGAAGAAAGGGGTGGAGTTTCGGAGTTTTCCCATGTAGACATGCTTCCATCGTACCTGCCACCCTTGACATTGTCCGCAGAAGCAATTGATTCTAGCTCAGCCATCTCTTCCGGTGTAAGCTTCACAGACAGAACTCCAATGTTCTGGTTGAAATTCTCGATCTTGGTCGTGCCAGGAATCGGGCAAACATCGTCACCCTGGTGGTGTACCCAGGCGAGGGCTAACTGCGATGGGGTGCATCCCTTTCTTTGTGCAATTTCATTCACTCGGTCAAATAACTTCGTGTTGTGAGCCAAGTTCTCTGGCCGGAACCTTGGTAGGTACTGCATAACATAGAGCAATGTCTCAGCAGAAAGCATATGAGCAACTATCATTTTCCTTTTAAGGCCAAATTCTACAGCAACAGGTGCAAAAGTGATCGCATGGCATGCCAACAGATTGCCTTGTTAGTTGACATAATAAGCATTTAGAAGTGCACAATCGTTGTGTATCTGGAAAAGAATGATCAGTTATAGATTATCGTGAAATGATTAAAATATCCAGCCCCAAATCATAAGCATTAGAAACGTAAAGCGAAGTGATCTAGCAACTACCACACAAGGCTGATGGGTTTGATGTAGGATGTGAAAACAGAAACAAACTCGACGATCTAAGTTTTGTACGTGTGATGGTAACATTAGTCACACATAAGAAGAATGTTATCAGACGCAAAACTCTTTTAGCCACAAAGAAAAATAGCTACTTCACTTGCCCAGCACTATCGCTAGTCAAACACTAATGGCGGGGAGTAATACACAATTGGCTTTATGTCAGATGGGAACTTGATCCCAAAACTACCATAAAAAGGGTGTTAGGGAGTCCTCACTCAAGAAACGGTTGTGTCAAGAAAAATGAAAATAAAAAAGGACGGAGGGCCAAGGCCCGATACTGGTGTCGGTTATTTTGAGCAAATATCGCTAATCTTGTGAAGAAAGACGAGAGAAAAAGGGTGGGTGGAAAGTGGGGAAAGGATAGTGATTAGTAAATGGTGGAA
Source organism: Eucalyptus virginea (assembly GCA_014182375.1). Lineage (NCBI taxonomy): Eukaryota > Viridiplantae > Streptophyta > Magnoliopsida > Myrtales > Myrtaceae > Eucalyptus > Eucalyptus virginea. The sequence goes on from CM024521.1 coordinate 4,757,381, forward strand.
AGCTGGGAAACTGCGCAACTTACAAATAAACCTATATTTATTCATTCCCAAAAGCATGAGAATCCGGGAAACTGCCCCTTTCAGGCTCATTAAAGCCATTACTTGTGATTTTACATTTATCTAGAATCAAGAGAGGTGGGATGTCTGGCAAGTGCTGGATTAAAGACATATAAGAACGCGAAGCATTCGTGTCACCAAGTTTTATTCATCCCATCCAGATTCTTTTTCTTTATACCACAAGAACAGGTTTCCAGCACTTCAATAAGAATGACAGTCACTGTAAGCATCTAATTATGTTGACAAGCAGGAACAGACCTGTCTGACGTCATCCTTAGAGAGATTCTCCACCAACTTGGAGCCAACAGAAAAGAATCCTCGTCCTAAAGGACTGTAGGCAACAATTCCAATGCCAAGCTCCCTAGTCAGCATTTTAAAGGAAAAGCAGAGTCAGCAGGAAGCTGTTGTTGCTGCATAAACAATTAACAGAGTGATATCCTACCTGCACGTTGGAACGATCTCTGCCTCCACATCTCTTGACCAAAGCGACCACTCCAATTGCACCGCTGTGATGGGATGAACAGCATGTGCTCTTCTGATTGTTGATGCAGAGGCCTCGGATAAACCGATGTACTTTATCTTACCCTCTTCAACGAGCTTCTTTAGCTCTCCGATCTGTGCATATTCACATGACAAAACAACAACATCAAGATCTTACGTGTTAAGATCCAGAAAATTATTTATGTCATTAGCTTTTTATGTGTCTAGATCCCTCAATTATCATGCATCTCAATGCGACAAAAAAGCCACAAGGTATTGAGTTAACGGAGGTAGATTTCTTGAATCTCTCACAGAAGAGAGCAAATAAAAGAAGTATTCCAAGTACTTGTCATATTTCACAATATGTCAAGAATCAAATGTCTCCGCATAAAGTCCAGGAACAACTTTATATGTGATTCCCGTATATAAATTCAGGATGAACCCCGGAGCACTTTCATCGCAAAGGAAGATTTCGAATGATTTTCATGCTTGTTGACCCTTAACTTGTAAAAGATGCCCACAAAACGAAAACTCAAGCCACTGAACTACTAAATTCCACAACCCCTTGAACAACACCGTGCCGCATCTTGAACTCTGCTATCAGCTGAACTTAAGTGTCATTTAACAAAATTCAACAAACTTGTAACAACATGACGATGCATCATCAACACCAATCTAATTTAGCAACTAATCATATGGCTCGGAGAAAGTCTCAAGCGAGGTGAAAGTTTGATAAGGGATCCATACAGTGACTTCGATGGGGACGCGAGTGTCGATACGGTGCTGGTAGTAGAGGTCGATGCAATCGATGTCGAGCCGCTTCAAGCTGGCCTCGCAAGCAGCCCTCACGTACGCCGGATCGCCCTGAATCTCCCTCTTCCCGTCCGCGAATCTGATTCCGAACTTGGTCGCCAGTTCCACCTTCTGCCTCACCCCTCCCTTCAGTGCCTGCTCAACGTCAACCCCGAAATTAGAAAACGAACACGCAGGATCAGAGCACATATAATTCATGCAGAGGCAAAAGAGAGACTGAGAGAACCGACCTTTCCGAGGAGGATTTCGTTGGTGTGAGGACCGTAGATGTCGGAGGTGTCGAGGAAGGTGACGCCGGAGCCGACGGCGTGGTGGATGAGGGCGATCATGTCGGTGTCGGACTTGGGAGGGCCGTAGAAGGCGGACATACCCATGCAGCCCAGCCCCTGCGCCGACACCTCCAGGCCCTGCGACCCCAGCTTGATCCTCCTCACCGTCGTCGTCGAAGCCGCCATTGCCGTCGTCTATCTCGAGCTCGCTCGTTCCCTGCACTGCACCGAGACGATGGCGAAGGCGTCGGGCGAGCCGAGATTTATAGGAGGGGAGTGGCAGAAGCTACGAAGAGTAGGAGGGGAGCGGCAGTGGCTGTGAAGACGCACGTGCTTACGTCAATTGCACCCCCAGCGACGACCCTTACCATATAGGGATGACGTACCTGCTCACGTCAATTGAACTTTTTGATGTCTTAGTGATTACTCTTTCCATAAGCGAGAGGTGGGGCCAACCTTCCCACATGAAAAGCGGGAGGTGGAGTTTTGAATCCCTACCTAGGGATAATTTAGTATCAAATGTGATTTCTCATGCCTAACATTGTCCGCATAAGCAATCGATTTGAGCTTGGCCATCTCTTCTGGTGAAAGCTTCACTGACAGAACTCCAATGTTCTGGTTGAAATTCTCGATCTTGATCGTGCCAGGAATCGGGCAAACGTCATCACTCTGGTGGTGTACCCAGGCGAGGGCTAACTGCAATGGGATGGGGTGCATCCCTTTCTTTGTGCAATTTCATTCACTTGGTCGAATAACTTCGCGTTGTGAGCCAAGTTCTCTGGCCGCAACCTTAGTAGGTACTTCATAACATAAAGCAATGTCTAAGCAGAGAGCATACGAGCAACTATCATTTTCCTTTTAACGCCAAATTCTACATCAACGAGTGCAAAATTGGTTGCGTTGCATGCCATCAGATTGTCATGTTACTTGACATAATAAGCATTTGGAAGTGCGCAATCACTGTGTATCTAGAAAAGCATGATCAGTTAAAGATTATCTTGAAATGATTAAAATATCTTGTCCCAAATCATAATCTGATCCGACGGCAATGGCGCTTGATTTTGAGGTGTGGTAGGTGTCTCCTCTATCATGGAGCTCTCAGTGTTCTTATTTTTTGCCTTGGTATCGGAAAAAAAAAATGAATTCCTAATCGATTTGCTGATTTGTATTGCAGGACGACGACTTGCAATAACAACCCAAAAAAAAAATAAAAGAAAGGCAACTCTAAGATAGGGGAAGCTAGGCCAGGAAGAACGACACTGATAACATGATAGAAAATAATAGGAAAAATGAAGAAAATTTCGTTGTATATAGATTGATCTATATATTAATACATTGGTCTATTTATAGTGTAAGAATGAAAGAGAAAAAATGAAATAATATATAAAGAATTATAAATTTCATATTCACTAAACAATCACAAATTGGCCAAATCAATCAGTCCGTAATTAGGATTGGCGTCATGATCAAGATCTTCAATTATATCTACAAAATAAAATGCCGACCTTTCCAAGGAGGACTTCGTTGGCGTCAAGGCCATAGTCGGAGGTGTCGAGGAAGGCAACGCCAGATTCAACGGTGTGGTGGACAAGCTCGATCGTGCCGGGGTTGGGGTCGGGAGGGCCGGCGAAGTAAACATGCCCATGCAGCCCAGCCCCTGCGCCGAGACCTTGAGACCCTACGACCCCAACTCGATCCTCCTCACCGTCTGACGACGCCATTGCCACCATCGTCTAGCTCGAGGTCGATGCAAGAACAGAGAATGGAGAATGGACAGTTCGAGACAACAACGAAGCCGTTGGGTGAGCCGAGCTTTATAGGCGGGAGTAGCAGGCGTTCGATTGGCACGTTTTGAAGTCGAAAGTATAGTTTTTTAAAAATTATTTTCTTTCTTTCTAATCTCGTGAAATGTTCTGTATCTGCCACATGTCTATATGCTTTCCTGAGGAACAGTCCATGAATGTATGGTCGTGCGATGTGCAGCTAAGCAAATAATTCCATGCCGCCTTGTCTGAACGCAACGTTGCTAGTGCTAAGAAAATGACAATATCCTGTGCAATATCCGACAAGCGTAGCAAAACAAAATAATCTCTTCTCCGATGCAAACTTAATTGAAAACAACAATTAGAGCAATATATTTGTTAAAAAGAAATAATTTGGTGATAATTTTTATTCTAAACTACAAAAAAAATCAAATAACAAATAATTGAAATTATTATGGAGTTCATCACTTTAAAAATTTGTGACTCACAATAAATTGTTATTCTCATCATAATCCAAAGACTATTATTATGCTAATAAAATCCTTTACTAAAAAACAAATTCCAAGCACAAGGGAATGTTACAATGAAAAACCTCCCATTGATATAGCCTCCCATTTAGTTAGGCCAAATACACCCTCTCATTAATTTCTCCATATGGATCAACGTCATCACCAAGAGAAAGCCCATTTTTAAAGCTATCAATAAATTGTGTGATTATTTTAACATAACTCACTCATGCATCTTAACAATCAAAATATGAAATGTCGTTCGTAAACTTTTAATAAATGTTTAAATTTAGTTCATAGATTATATCATTACATTCTATCTCATAAGACTGCATTTGAAGGGCCAAATAAAACTCTAATATGATAACTGGTGTCTAGAGTAATGTGAAATTCGGATATAGTTTGGATAAAAAATCACATCTAGAAAGTGATATAAACCCAGATAAAATATGTGAAATTTGAAAAACTGAACAACGGAACACCCCCCCGGGCGGGGCGCTTTTTATGGCTTATCCTCGCTTTTGACCAGTGCCACCATCATCTCTCTCTTGTTCCAATTTGTCTCACTAAAATGACCACCACAAAATTAGAGCATGAGTATCGCGGAGCTCGTCAGCCCTGCCTCTTTCTTATGTCACTCAGATCCATTTTAGTAGGGAAATTTGTGATCCCGATCAAAGCTGGACACCTCCTCTGTGAAGAAGATGATCCGAAAGAGGCGGCAGCCAAGGTGATAGAGCTCCTCAACCACGTCACTCGGAGCGAGTAGTACTGATGGTGCTACCACTCATAAACCGGATCCGCACGCTGTCTCGGGGGAAGCTGTTGAAGTGACTGAACAAGTCGGGGCACGGTAACAGGGAATCAACGCAGTATTCGCACTCGTCGAAGGGGATGGATTTATCGCAGGAAAAGGCGTTGAAAGTAAAGATGGCTAGACCAGCGGAGAACTCAAACCCAAGGGCCTCTCAATGTGGCAAAATCAAAGGTAGAGCGAGCGTAATCCATCAAGTTGACGTTGGATATTTCAGTAGTTTTGAAATATTTATTAGAAATTATGATCGTCATGAAAGTTATCATTTTTGTAACGGCTTTTTCAACGGTCATATAACGGCTTTCTAATGGTTATATAACGATCGTCTAACGGCTTTATAACTTTTAATTTATTACTTCATAAACTTTTCATTATTTTATAACGGTCATCTTTTAATTACCAATTGATTTATGATGATCTCCTAACGGTTCTCTCTTTTCCTTGTTTAAATATAAATTAAACTTCAAACCACAATCGTAGTAGATACAATATGTTCTCACAGCTTTCCTTTTCTTTTTGTTGGATTATACACAAAAGTTGTTCTGTTTCATTCTAATATTTAGTGCGGAGTATAGAAGAAGGTCTGTTGTATCTTGGGAGGATAGCCGCTGAAGCCTTACGCATCGAGTTACATACTCCGAGGGGCGGAATTATCCTTAAGGACAGTGTTTGCACGCCTTAGACATTTCTTTTTATTTTCTAATCTTTTGTAATGTATTTCGAATAATTATTATTATTTTATGTATTCTAATACTTTTTCCAACAATCTTAAGGATAATTCCCTTATAGCTTTCAAAATTGGAACTGTTGGTGCTTCCACCGACCTTGGAATTAAACAAGGATTTGGAGATGGTGAAGAACAAGTATCACATATTCTTGGGTGGTTTGTCATGGGACAGTATCAAGAATGAACACAATATAGCTTTTAGTCGTTTTGGTAAGGTTATTGAGTTTCAAGTAAGTCGTTTTTTGGAAACTCTAAATTAATACTTGAAAGGCGTAATTGCCATTTTGGCGCGCTGTTTCCACATTTTGAGGAATCATCATCACATTGGTCAAGATCCTTTCATTCTAATATGTGAAATTTGGCATTATGAGCTTGTGTGTTCTCTTTAGATTTGATTTGATCTTGTTAGACATATTCCATGAATGTGTGGTCTTATACTTTACGGAAGATGCTTACAAGTTTTCAAAATTACCTATGTAGAAAATCTTTAAAAATGGCATAGTGATTCCGTGTGGCTACTTAAAAAGAAATAGAAAAGGAAAACCATAAAAGAAATGGAAAGAAATCGGGCTAATATTTCTTTTATATATTTATTTTTATTTTGGGGCTTCAATACCTATACTTGTTTTTCCAATAGAAAGTCAGACGTGTGTAGGTGTTTTTTCTCTCAAGTTCGTGATTATTTTAATAATCATCCATTTAGGATTAGAAATTGGGGCGCTTCTCTATTACTCAAAATAGTTTCCATTTGTCCTTAATTCTTCTTATTCTCCTGCTAAAATTTGTTTAATGTACATTCATGAAGCCAGTTTATAATTATTTTTGTCTGCTATTTAATTTGTCTTTGGCTCCATCTCTACAGAATCTTATCGAGCTCGCCCATGTTGGACCAGGTTATATATAATTGTTTTCAGCGAAACAATGGATGCTATCATGTGAGATTTTTGTGTTTTACCACTAAAATTACGCTCTTTTTACCTTATATTATTGTGCTTATAGATTTTGAAAATAGGTGCCATTTGACTATGAAACAAAATTCTTCAGTATTCCTCACAATTTTGTCTCGTCATTCTTGGGAATATGCTAGAGTGCATACAATCATTATTCGGTTGGTGATGTCCATGCCAATATGCTCAAGTAAGTGTAGACACGAGCTTGTGTTGGTATTTGGTGACATGTCTTTATTCATGCTTGCTTGGAAGTGCAGCGTGGGCCTTTATTTATGTATATGCTCATACATGTGTTGGTATTTGCTACATGACGATGTGTATGATAAATACGTGAAGATATGATACTTCTCTCTCGTCTACGCACATATAGAACTTCTCTAGCATTAGAATGGTGACAGATTCTTGCATTCTCGACGACATGGAATTATGCTTGATAGAAAGAGAATGGAATGGAGACCCAATTTAGCAAGCACAAGCTGAGAGAATAATTGGGCGACTACTATTCAATTGACTAATGATACACCCAAATATTTGCCATTAATTACTTTTTTTTGGCTAAATTAGCGCAATCGACAATTTAGTGAGCATGCCTTTTGCATCTTGCCTTTTGTGATATTTTTTATATTTCACATTTCAGTCATTTAAATGTTGTTGAAAGAGTTAAAGTCTACTTTGAGTTTTACATGTGTAAAACATTGTTGACATTATATTTATGACTACTAAAGTTTTAGTCCAAACATTTTTCTTGTCAAAATTGTTGTGATTCTATTCCTGAATTTATTAGATTCACACTTATATTTGAAACAACCAAAGAGGTTTATATTTTATAATAGCCACAAATTTATGGGTTAAAGATTGTAATGTCTCTTTTGCAACGATCGAATTTTTCACGCATAACTTTTGATAGAATTATTAAATAATATTTTATTGCATAATTAAATTGATTACATGTTTTGTATTGAGTATGCATTGTTGAGACATTTTTGGTGATTCGTATATAACACTCAAAGGAAGTCTTATAGTTATTTTGTGAAATTATTGATTCATTATGGGTGAAGGAGAAGAAAATATTTACTATTTTTTTGGTAAATTGTGAACTATTCAAGTTCTTGAGGAAAAGAGAAAATTTTTTCTCAAACTCATATGAAAATGAGGCTGAGTAGTTGAGAAACTCTTAGCAGATATTCCTTTGGGAAAATGACACATTTTGTGTTTATATATCATGATTGCCAAGAGGCAATAGCCATGCATAGATATGGTAAAAATTGACACATCCGATTGAGGGATGACGTGGTAAAGTAGCTGCTTAATGATGGAATTATGTCCATTAATTATATGAAGTCATAAATGGATTTTGGCCAATCCTTTGACTATACATCGAGGGGAATGAACAAGCTAATTGAAGAAAATCAACAATGATAGTAACCCAACCTATGTGATTGGCGATCCCATGAATTAGGTTCATATGGGTAATAACAAGTTATTTGTTGATCTAGTGCACTGTAAAAAATTATTGTCCCTCCTAAGGTGAAAATAGTGCAAAATTGCAAGGAAAAAGAAGTTGAGCTAAGCTCTTAATGAAATTCCATAGCCATTATTGGTAGTGTATTAATCTGCAATATACACTTGATGGAATCACCTATATAAGTGTGGGGTGGGGCCCCTCTTATGAGAATTTTTGGCGAAAATCTCTAAAACACTTACGAATAAACCAAGCACGCGCATGGCCTATTAGCGCAAAACCGCGTTGAACAACAAAGTTTGTAGAAGTGTAATGTGATTGGTGAAAATTATAATTCACAAAAAGAAATTCTTGGTTCATAGAAGTTTCAAACTTCACCAATGATTTCGTGAATTATATTTCATTCTTTCTAGGGCTGGTTCATAGCCTAACAAGCACCAATTCCGATGCATTACTCTCCAATAACCCAACATTATTTTATTTTCTTGTCAAAACTTTCTGAAATATGTGGGGGATTGTTGGATATTTCAGTAGTTTTGAAATATTTATTAGAAATTATGATCATCATGAAAGTTATCATTTTTGTAACGGCTTTTTCAACGGTCATATAACTACTTTCTAATGGTTATATAACGATCGTCTAACAGCTTTATAACTTTTGATTTATTACTTCATAAACTCTTCATTATTTTATAACGGTCATCTTTTAATTACCAATTGATTTATGATGATCTCCTAACGGCTCTCTCTTTTCCTTGTTTAAATATAAATTAAACTTCAAACCACAATCGTAGTAGATACAATATGTTCTCACAGCTTTCCTTTTCTTTTTGTTGGGTTATACACAAAAGTTGTTCTATTTCCTTCTAATATTCAGTGCGGAGTATAGAAGAAGGTATGTTTTATCTTGGGATGATAGTCGCTGAAGCCTTACACACCGAGTTACGTACTCCGAGGGGCGGAATTATCCTTAAGGACAATGTTTGCACGCCTCAGACATTTCTTTTTCTTTTCTAATCTTTTGTAATGTATTTCCAATAATTATTATTATTTTATGTATTCTAATACTTTTTCCAATAGTTGATCACGGGCAGCGAAAGGGGTGTTGCAGAAGGAGCAAGCGTCCTTGAAGTCACATGGAACGGGGGTGTTTGATATGGATGAAGATTGTGAAAGGATGAATAGTATTTACGACTTCCATGGTTTATTTTTAATTTTAATTATACATGTTAAAATATGTTTCGAGTTTGAGCCCAATGCGAGATTCCGAATACTCCGAATTGGATATGTTGCGGATGTTCGAAATCGAGCAAAAAAGATCCAAAGATCAACTTCTCAAAATTAGAATCTGCGTTGGAGAGTTTGGCCACTAAAATAGGAAAGTCCAACTTTCACTTGGATTTGAATTTTGTTTAAAATATATAGAGATATATTTTGGTTAAAATAGGCAAGTTAAGAAACAGAATCCTATGAGAAGTTGGCAAAAGAATAAGGGTCTTATATATATATACTTGTGGCCGTTGATGAAAGAAGGTTGATCATGAAGAATTGGTCTTGAAGCGCCGTCTCGTTGTCATTTTCTTTGTCGTTCTTGTTCGTGAATTACAGCCAAGAAAGATTTAGTGTTCAAGCCAATTAAATTTTGTAGTAAGATTTGCGTATAATTCCTTCGTGAGATTGAGAGATTATTTCTTAAGGAATTTCAGGCTAAACACTGCGTGCGTTATTGGGTGTAATCGAGGCTTGAGAAACATCGAGAAAGTATTTAAGTGACTCGAGTGTGTAATTTCCTTATATTGCTTGATATATAGTAAAATTCACTGCTGTTCTCCCTGTTGATGTAAGTCTTTATGACCGTACCACGTAAATCTGATGTCCGATTTATTTTCTTCTTCTGTTTATATTATTGTTCGATCGATCGTCTTTCGCAACAAGTAGTATCAGAGCCAAGTTTTGGCTAAGTTGAAGCGAATCGATGGCAACAAAAGAAGTAAATGTGAGAATCGACAAATTTGATGGAAAGAATTTTAGTTTCTAGAAGATGCAGATTAAAGATTATCTTTACCAGATGAAACTGCACTTGCCTTTATCTGGGGAGAAACCAGAGACGATGAAGCAAGTTGATTGGGATTTGCTGGATAGACGAGTTATGGGTATTATTCGGCTGACATTGGCTCGTAACGTCGAATTTAACATCTTGAAGGAGAAGACCGCTGCTGATTTAATGCAAGCCCTATCAGATATGTACGAGAAGCCCTCTACGATCAACAAGATCTATTTGATGCAACGTCTGTTTAATTTGAAGATGAGCCAAGGTGCATCAGTTGCAAATCATATCAATGAATTCAGTGTGATTGTTAGTCAATTGAGTTCAGTTGAGATTGATTTTGAATATGAGGTATGTGCTTTGATTCTATTATCATCATTGCCTGATAGTTGGAATACTACTGTTACTGTTGTTAGTAATTCATCTAGGTCAACAAATTTGACGTTTGATGGGGTTTGAGATTTGATTCTAAGCGAGGATATTTGTAAAAGAGAATCTGGTGAACCTGTATCTACTGCTTTAGTAGGTGAAAATAGAGGAAGATCTATAACACGTATGGGTAAGAGTAGTACTAATATGAACAGACATAGTCAATCTAGGACTGCTAATGTTGTCTGTTGGAGCTGTGGCAAGAGGGGGCATCTTAGAAGAAATTGCATAAAACTGAAAAATGAGAAGGGTAAGAAAATTATAGTTGATTCTGTAGATAATGTTGCAGCTGTAGCAGACAATGCCAATTATGTATTGTCTGTCACTAATGATTCATCGTTTGATAGATGGATTATAGATTCTGGTTGTTCTTTTCATGTCACACCAAATAGAAACTGGTTTATCACTTATCAATGCACGGGTAGTGGTAAAGTCCAGTTAGGGAACAACATTGAGTGCGATGTTGTAGGTATTAGTGATGTTAAAATCAAAATGCATGATGACATTGTGAGGACATTGACCGGAGTAAAACACGTTCCAGAATTGAAAAAGAACTTAATTTCCTTAGGTGCCCTAGATTCAACTGGTTGCAGGTATTCTTCAAAAGATGGAATTCTGAAGGTTGTTCGAGGTGCCCTGGTGATAATGAAAGGAATCAAGCTTGGAGGCCTATATAAACTTCAAGGTGAGACAGCGACAAATTTTGCTGCGGAAACGCCGGATGCATCTGTTCGAGAGTCTTTTGACTGCTCGAGGAAGAACTGGGTGTTTGTGCCAATGCACAAGTTTGATGCCGATGTTAGGATCACGCGGTTGAGAGCTTTGATCAAGACGGAGACTAGTAAGTCGATCAAGCATGTGCGAACTGACAATAGCATGGAGTTCTGCTCGGAGCTAGCAAATAAATTCTGCATGAAAGAGGGGATAGGGAAACATCGCACTAGTGCCAGTAAATCACAACAATTTGTAGAATTGATGAGCAAAACATTACTAGAGACTGCTCGAAAAATTATCTCTAGTGCTGGTATTGTTAGGAGAATCCTAGCTGCCTGGTGAATAGATCCCCATCAACTGCTATTGAATGGTGGATTCTTGAAGAAGTGTGGTCAGGTAACGTTGCTAGTTATTCTATTATTAGAATGTTTGGTTGTCCGTGTTATTTTCGAATGAGTAATGGTAAGCTCGATTGGAGAGCAAGGTACATATTCCATGGCTATGCACAAGGTGAGTGGGGTGATCGGTTGTGGTGCTCAAATATAAATTCACCTGTTAACAGTAGAGAAGTTACCATTGATGAGTCTCCGGTACTTCTAGCTAGGAGTGTTTGTGGCAATGTTAATACGGATCTGGACGGTGTTCAGCTTGAGATGGAGTTGCGACCAGAAACTCCTAAGGTAGCGTATACGGATACTAGCAAAGTAATCGACATAGATGGTGCTTGTAGCGAGGTGGAACCTATAGAATCAATGGTTGCCGTAACTGCTGAAATTAACAAGGTACGTATTCGATCTCCTGATAAATATGAATACAACAATGGTTTTGCTTTATTTGCGATTAAGAAGGTTGTGTTGGAAAATCCTTGTGGAGCAGTTAAAAATGCATGTGGAGTTGGTATTCTAATGAGGTCCTCGGTTATGGCGAAATTCAAGCAAGGCTAGGACTTTGATAATATCTGTGGTGGTTGAGCCCATCGGGGGCTTTGGGAAAGTAGTGGCAAAGTTTGACTTTGCAAAGCGATTGCAACTTGGCTCCAACGTCAAGCCAATGTGGAGATTGTTAAAATATATCTCGAATTTGAGCCTAATGCGAGATTCTGACTATTCCAAATGGATATGTTGCGGACGTTCGAAATCAAGCAAAAAAGATCCGAAAATCAACTTCTCAAAATTCGAATCTGCGTTGGAGAGTTTTGCCACTGAAATAGGAAAGTCCAACTTTCAATTGGATTTGGATTTTGTTTAAAATATATAGAGATATATTTTGGTTAAAATAGGCAAGTTAGGAAACAAAATCCTATGAGAAGTTGGCAAAAGAATAAGGGTCTTACTTATATATATATATAGACTTGTGGCCGTTAATGAAAGAAAGTTGATCATGAAGAATTGGTCTTGAAGTGCCGTCTCGTTGTCGAGTGCTTGGGAGGGATTTTCTTTGTCGTTCTTGTTCGTGAATTACATCCAAAAAAGATTTAGTATTCAAGCCAATTAAATCTTGTGGTAAGATTTGCGTATAATTCCTTCGTGTGATTGAGAGATTATTTCTTGAGGAATTTTGAGGCTTAACACTGCGTGCGTTATTGGGTGTAATTGGGGCTTGGGAAACACCAAGAAGGTGTTTCAGTGACTCGAGTGTGTAATCTCCTTGTATTGCTTGATCTATAGTGAAATTCGCTGCTACTCTCTCCGTGGACGTAAGTCTTTATGACCGAACCACGTAAATCCAGTGTCCAATTTATTTTCTTCTTCTGTCTATATTATTATTCGATTGCTCGCATTTCGCAACAATACAAATCAAATACTCATTTAAAAAATATTTATTTGGATCATGCTATATCCAGACATCAAGAAATATTAGATGGGATTTTTATCCTATCATTATCCCATATAGCAACGATGTTCGAACGACCAAACATAGCATCATTGGATTTATCTAGCCTAGGATTTAAATTAAACATGTACAAAAAGTTCGACAACCATATTAAATAAATTAAAAGTTCAGTAAGAACATAACACATTGGACCAAAGTTCAATGACTATTTGCGTTATTTTCCTAAACCAAAACAAAACAACATTGCTCCACTCTAACTCCAAATAAAAAACAATAGAAGTGTTGTTTTTAATTTTAGGAAACTTGCGCAATATCTCCGATTGTTTTATAATAATGCAGAGGCATGAGCGAAGGTATCGAGCTACATAAAAGCTCATGAACCGTAGGTGGTAAAACTTGAACAAGAAACCTTCGATTTCTCCGACACTCATATCAAGCGCGCCAGCATTTTATCCCAAACTTCGTTTTCGCGAGAACATCCGGTAACATTTTACTGTTCCTTAACTTCGCCACCAAACCAAACACAAAGCGAAGCATTGTATCTATGTGTAGCATCCAGTCTTAAGAGCATGTTGCACACGGTGTTAGTATTGAACTCACGGTTGGAGGAGAATAAAGCGTCACTCTAGTATGTACGACTGAGTTTGAATTCTTCAAAATCCCGATTTCTCAGATTCTAAAAGTCACCCCAATAAAGTCGGCACGGCGGGCTCAGTTCGTATTCAACTCTCTCTCGTGTTTATTGAGTGATCTTTCCCCAGTAAGGTTAGTACACATCCATAATCTTCTCATAGTGAATGTCACATGTACAAAATGAAAACAGTCACTCTCTTATTACACATACTTATAACAGCCACACAACATAAGCCCAATTTACTTCAGCGGCAAATGCTCAAACTCTGCACATCAAAGATGCAGCAACAGAAGCAGACACGCTTCTAGGCAGGTTTCCAAGAAGAAAGGGGTGGAGTGTCGGAGTTTTCCCATGTAGACATGCTTCCATCGTACCTGCCACCCTTGACATTGTCCGCAGAAGCAATCGATTCAAGCTCGGCCATCTCTTCCGGTGTAAGCTTCACTGACAGAGCTCCAATGTTCTGGTTGAAATTCTCGATCTTGGTTGTGCCGGGAATAGGGCAAATGTTGTCACCTTGGTGGTGTACCCAGGCGAGGGCTAACTGCGATGTGGTGCATCCCTTTCTTTGCGCAATTTCATTCACTCGGTCAAATAACTTGGTGTTGTGAGCCAAGTTCTCTGGCCGGAACCTTGGTTGATACTGCATAACATAGAGCAATGTCTCAGCAGAGAGCATATGAGCAATTATCATTTTCCTTTTAAGGTTAAATTCTACAGCAACAAGTGCAAAAGTGGTTGCATTGCATGCCATCGGATTGTCTTGTTACTTGACATAATAAGCATTTAGAAGTGCACAATCGTTGTGTATCTGGAAAAGCATGATCAGTTATAAATTATCTTGAAATGATTAAAATATCTTGTCCCAAATCATAAGCATTAGAAACGTCGAGCGAAGTGATCTAGCAACTACCACACAAGGCTGATGGGTTTGATGTAGGATGTGAAAACAGAAACAAACTCGACAATCTAAGTTTTGTACGTGTGATGATACCACTAGTCACACATAAAATAAAAGATCAGAAATGTAGATGATGTGTAGAAGAATGTTATCAGACGCAGAGCTCTTTTAGCTACAAAGAAAAATAGCTACTTCACTTGCCAGCACTATCGCTAGTCAAACACTAATGGCGGGGAGTAATACACAATTGGCTTTATGTCAGATGGGAACTTGATCCAAAACTCTCATAAGAAGGGTGTTAGGAGTCCTCGCTCAAGAAATGGTTGTGTCAAGATATAGTTTATCTTGTGAAGAAAGATGAGAATGAAAAAGGACAGAGGGCCAAAGCCCGATACTGGCGTCAGTTATTTTGAGGAAATATCGCTAATCTAGTGAAGAAAGATGAGAGAAAAAGGGTGGGTGGAAAGTGGGGAAAGGATAGTGATTAGCGAATGGTGGGAAGGCTGAGAAACAGAGCAACTTACAAATAAACCTATATGTATTCATTCCCAAAAGCACGAGAATCCGGGAAACTGCTCTTTCAGGCTCATTAAAGCCATTACTTGT
Organism: Eucalyptus virginea; assembly: GCA_014182375.1. Lineage (NCBI taxonomy): Eukaryota > Viridiplantae > Streptophyta > Magnoliopsida > Myrtales > Myrtaceae > Eucalyptus > Eucalyptus virginea. Next base: position 4,772,386 of record CM024521.1, read on the forward strand.
GATTTTACATTTATCTAGAATCAAGAGAGGTGGGATGTCTGGCGAGTGCTGGATTAAAGACATATAAGAACACGAAGCATTCGTGTCACCAAGTTTTATTCATCCCATCCAGATACTTTTTCTTTATACCACAAGAACAGGTTTCCAGCACTTCAATAAGAATGACAATCAATGTACGCATCGAATTATGTTGACAAGCAGGAACAGACCTGTCTGAAGTCATCCTTAGAGATATTCTCCACCAACTTGGAGCCAACAGAAAAGAATCCTCGTCCTAAAGGACTGTAGGCAACAATTCCAATGCCAAGCTCCCTAGTCAACATTTTAAAGGAAAAGCAGAGTCAGAAGGAAGCTGTTGAAGGAAGCTGTTGTTGCTGCATAAACAATTAACAGAGTGATATCCTACCTGCACGTTGGAACGATCTCTGCCTCCACATCTCTTGACCAAAGCGACCACTCCAATTGCACTGCTGTGATGGGATGAACAGCATGTGCTCTTCTGATTGTTGATGCAGAGGCCTCGGATAAACCAATGTACTTTATCTTACCCTCTTCAACGAGCTTCTTTAGCTCTCCGATCTGTGCATATTCACATGACAAAACAACAACATCAAGATCTTACATGTTAAGATCCAGAAAATTATGCATGTCATTAGCTTTTTATATGTCTAGATCCCTCAATTATCATGCATCTCAATGCGACAAAAAAGTCACAAGGTATTGAGTTAACGAAGGTAGATTTCTTGAATCTCTCACAGAAGAGAGCAAATAAAAGAAGTATTCCAAGTACTTGTCATATTTCACAATATGTCAAGAATCAAATGTCTCCACATAAAGTCCAGGAACAACGTTATATGTGATTCCCGTGTATAAATTCAGGATGAACGCCGGAGCACTTTCATCTCAAAGGAAGATTTCGAATGATTTTCATGCTTGTTGACCCTTAACTTGTAAAAGATGCCCACAAAACGAAAACTCAAGCCACTGAACTACTAAATTCCACAACCCCTTGAACAACACCGTGCCGCCACATCTTGAACTCTGCTATCAGCTGAACTCAAGTGTCATTTAACAAAATTCAACAAACTTGTAACAACATGAAGATGCATCATCAACACCAATCTAATTTAGCAACTAATCATATGGCTCGGAGAAAGTCTCAAGAGAGGTGAAAGTTTGATAAGGGATCCATACAGTGACTTCGATGGGGACGCGAGTGTCGATACGGTGCTGGTAGTAGAGGTCGATGCAATCGATGTCGAGCCGCTTCAAGCTGACCTCGCAAACCGCCCTCACGTACGCCGGATCGCCCCGGACCTCCTTCTTCCCGTCCGCGAAGCTGATTCCGAACTTGGTCGCCAATTCCACCTTCTGCCTCACCCCTCCCTTCAGTGCCTGCTCAAAATCAACCCCGAAATCAGAAAACCAAGGCGCAGGATCAGAGCACTCTGCTCGATGAAGTTAAGTTCCGTAACACTATAAGCACATATAGTTCATGCGGAGGCAAAACAGAGACTGAGAGAACCGACCTTTCCAAGGAGGATTTCGTTGGTGTGGGGGCCGTAGCTGTCGGAGGTGTCGAGGAAGGTGACGCCGGAGCCGACGGCGTGGTGGATGAGGGCGATCATGTCGGTGTCGGACTTGGGAGGGCCGTAGAAGGCGGACATGCCCATGCAGCCCAGCCCCTGCGGCGACACCTCGAGGCCCTGCGACCCCAGCTTGATCCTCCTCACCGTCGTCGTCGACGCCGCCATTGCCGTCGTCTAGCTCGAGCTCGCTCGTTCCCTGCACTGCACCGAGACGGTGGCGAAGGCGTCGGGCGAGCCGAGATTTATAGGAGGGGAGTGGCGGTAGCTACGAAGTGTAGGAGGGGAGCGGTAATAGCTGTGAAGGCGCACGGGCTCACGTCAATTAAACTACTAAGATATCTTAGGTGTGTTCGTTTAAAATTATTTTTTTTCCCCGAAATACAAATTTTTATTATTTTGTTCCGGAGAACCAAAAAAGAACATAAACTCGTTTATTTACATTTTTATCTCCAAAAACAAAAAATTTATCTTTTTATTTAAGGAGCAGTTTGGAATAGAAATAAAAGTAAAAAAAACTTGTTTCTTATTCTCGAGAACACTTTCAAAAACATTTTTGTTTCTTCTCATTTTTCTTCTTCTATTTTCTCTTTCTTTTCTTCTTCTTCCTTTTGCCGGTCATCGGCCTTGGCCATGGCCGATGCCGGCGACCGACCAGACGAGGGCCGGCGACTTTGCCGGAGCGTCGCCGGCCCCTGGAGAGGCCGAGCCTCGTCGTGGCCGCACGAGGCTCGACCTCGCCGGCCCAACTCCAGGATGGCGTTGCCTAGCGGTGGCCTAGCGAGGTCGAGTCTCGCTGATGGTTAGGCAAGGTCGACCTCGCTTAGCCCAGGCAAAGCTGAGAGGCCTCGGCCTCCCCAACCGGCGCGAGGCCAACCTTGCGCTACCTGGGCAAGGCTCACCAGACGTCGCCGTAGCCGGCAACCGGCCAAAAAGAAAAAGAAAAAAGCAAAAAAGCAAAAATATAATAAAAATATTAAAAATTTAAAAGAAACAAAAAAATTATACAAGTTTACCAAAAATGTTTCTATTCTTAGAGTAAAATTTTTTTACAGTTACCAAACGCATTCTTATACTCGAAAATTGTTCCATAGAACAAAAAAAAAAAATTTATTTTTGTTCAAAAATTATTCTCCGGAACAGAAATGTTTTCAAATGTGTCATTAGTAATCACTCTTTCCATACATGAAAAGCGAGAAGTGGGGCCACCCTTTCCATATGCCATATAGCATCGATACGAACATATTTCTAACTCTAACAAAAATTATTGATAAAACTAATGATTAAGAAAAAATTAGAATTCACTTATTTAAATAAATCTATAATCTTTTACAATTATCAAAATTTATTATTATTCAACATTCAACACTTTCATTTTCCGAAATCACCTTATAGTTTTTCATATTTATTTTTCTGATAAAAAAAAAAGCCCCTGTGGTCCACCCCAACCCTCACCCCCACATTTACTTCACTCTCTTTCCATCATTTCTTCCCCCACTTTCTAGCCTCCCTTATTTATTTTTCTGATAAAAAAATAAAAGTCCATGGGTCCACGCCAACCCCGACACACTCCCCTCTCTCCAGAAAGAAAGAAATCACAGCAATGTCCCATCAAAATCATATTTTTAATTTTTTGAGTTTCCCCCTTCAAAAACCCTAGCCCTGGCCTTCTCCTCTTCCTCGCATGACCCTCCTCCATTCAATCTCTTCTCTCTCTTGATTGCCTTGTCATAATCGCTTGCCGCCTTGCCTCCAACCCTTCCTCCTACGTAGGTGCAGCCTCGCCGCCGGCCCTCTATTGCAGTCACGATCCTCTCTTTAGGTCACCTCGGTCTCTGCTCTTCCTTTAGCCCTCTCTCATCGTCGCAGCCTTGCCGTTGCCTCCACTCCCTTGCCATCGTTTTCTTCAACGATCCTCTCTCTCGGACATGCGTGTTGGAACGTGTCGAGAAGAATTGTTCACGTGTCGGATTTCGGACACGTGTTGACCGCATCTTTGAGCGTGTCAGAGACGATACGAAGGCTCCATTCATAGCCCACATGAGAAGCGGGAGATGGGGTTTTGAATGCCTACCGGGGGACAATATAGTATCAAATGTGGTTTCAATTCTCACACTTATAATGAGTCAAGGTAAAAGTTTGAGAATAGGAATAGAAAATAACCAACCAAACGGCCAATTGAAAGAAAAACAAAAACAAAGATAATGTTGACGTCATATGATTGACAAAAATAGGTTTGATACCCTAAAAAAACCCACCAACTTTAGCTTTTCTCCTAATTTTACCTTTTATCTCATAAAAAAAAAAAATCACTAATTTTATAGCCATTCACAATTCAATTTTAAATAATATACCAATTCTACCTTAAACCTTTTCTTGTCTTATGAAAAGCCTATCCACTCTCAATTTTACCGTAAAATTTTTATAGTCCGATGAAAAAACTATAAATTTTTACTTGAGTCACATATTTGCCACCATTAACCCTTCGTGCAAAATTTCCTGCTGACATCAAGAGATGGAAAACCCTCAAGCACAAGTTGTTCGAGAGAAATGGAATATTTCCAAGCACGTGAGATCAAAAACCGAGCACAAAATCACTAAGGGCAATTTTGATGGAGGGTTAATGGAGAGCGGATTTGAGACTCAAGTAAAAGTTGGTAATCTTTTATGAGATAAAAAAAAATAGAGTGAAAACGAAATTGGACCTAAAGCTAGGATTCTTTTTATAAGACAAAATAACGTTGAGGTTGGAATTGGCACTTGACCTAAATTTGAGGGATTTTATGAGATAACAGATGTTTAGATGAGATTGGGACTATAACTAAAATATGGGGTTTTCTAAAATATGTATATTAGGGTGGAATTGGGACATGATCTAAAGTTGGAGGTCTTATAACACAAAAGATAGAATTAGGATAAGAGCTGAAGTTGGAGGTTTTATAAGGTATTGTGTCGACAAAAATAGTAGAAATTAGGACTTTTGATCATATGCAATAGAGTTTGATACCATGTAAAACTCCTACATTTGCTATCAAAAATCCCGTACCGATACACCTATGACAAATTGACCCTCCCTTAATTTCTCTTAAATTTTACTATTAAATTACTGATTAAATGACATATAATAGTTGATGAGTGTACCAATTTAGATTTTTACCTTTTTTTTTTTTTTTTTTGGTAAAAAGAATTTTACCCTTCGTTTGTCATAGATGTACCAATTTGTATTAGTATACTTTAACACTAGTTAGTAAAGAGTAAATTTGCTACAAATATATCAGTTTGAGGTTTTTGACAGTAAAAAAAATTAAATTTAGGTAAATTTATTACAAATATACTAGTTTACGGTTTTTGTGTCAAAAAATTAGTTTATGATAAGTTTGTCGCAAATGTATCAATCTAAAATTTTTCATGATATCAATCATATTTAATAAAAGTACACCAATTGTAAATTCTTCAAAATGCTGTCGTCGGCGTACAATATTTACATTTACTAAGAGATGCCAATCGGGTAACATCGATACAGGTTAGAATTAAGTCACTATTGATCCTCTAATCACGCATGTTTTCTAAAAGCTATGCAAAGGGCAAGACCGAGGGAGGGGCGGAGGCTGCTATCTCGATCACCGGCCGTCCAATCTGCGCCTTTATGAAGAGCGGTCCTTGAAGGTATTGTTGTATTTAATTAAGAGTTCAATAACATAAAGTGACGAACTCCTGGCGAGGAGACCTAACAAATATGGCACAAGTGGGAGGGTGACGAAAACAAAAAACAGAACAACACTTCACATATTACAAAAAATAAAATAATAATAAATAAAAAAAGAAGGCGAAAACGGTGTCACTCTCAATTGCCCACCACATCCGATTATTTTATTATAATCTACAAGCATGAATACCAATTTTTTTTTTTGATGACTTGGGAATCGCCGTACAGTCGACAGCCGATGACGTAAACCTGGGGCGATGCTAACACGGGAACCTACCTCTCACGACACCGCACTTAAGTAGCGCAAATGTGATCGTGGTGACTCGAACCTCCCCCCAATCAGAAGAGTGGGGAACGCTCGAACCAACTTGGCCATAACGGAATGGGTTGCATGAATACAAAAGTTGGTTATTCAGAAACTCATAAAATATGATGCAAGCTCATAAATCAATTAACTTTGCACTTCTAAAGCAATTTACAAATAACTTGCGAGAACTACACAAGCTACCTCTGATTTCTTGATGCTCTAATTAACTACGTGGTTCTTAGCAGGTTATTATAGGGCTGAATCGTTTTCCTTCTCTCTCTTTTTTACAATTTTTTTTTTTTTTAATTTTTCTCTAGAGCACTTTGATATTTGACCAGACAAGGCTCAATTGGAATGCAGGACCTAGGACTAATGTTTGAAAGTTTGCGAGAAATGCGGGTGGAATTCCACAATGAGAGGCGGAATTTGTCCATTTTAAATTTTTAATATGGACAGATTATAGAAGGTCCCAAGTTCACCATATCCACACAATAAGTATGTCAGAGGAACTCACGATAGCTAGACGGGTGTAAAAAAATTATTGCAAAAGGACAGTGATAACAGTAGACAAGTCGAACCTGTGACTTTCTAGATCCAGCCACGTGTCCTCGATTTTTTTTGTCGGGGAGTCCGATTGGCGGGGCCGGATGTGGAGGACATGGATGGAGAGATGTGGCACGATCTTGACTAGTTAACTATTTTCTCCTTGACAGAGAAAAGTCATTTCAATTCATGAAAGTCAAGAGTTCCACCGTCATGACAATTTCTAGGGGGACCAGTCGCCCTCATCTTGCTCGGATGGCCCATCATTATTGAAAGTGATTGTAACTCTGCACGCCGAAAGTCGTGTACCAGGAAAGTTTTGAGTGTTTTGAGTTAAAAAGAAAAGAAGAAAAGGAAGCGCAAAAGTCAAGCTGCCTATTGAGTTGAGACTAGTCAAGCTTCATCTATAGATTAGCATCAGTTCAGCAACGAAACAAAGAGTCAGATAATGTGTACCTAATTAACATGGACAATTATCAAATCTAAATATTTATGTACCGTTTGTTTCGTAAAAAATATGATATATCTGAATAATATTTTACAAGAAGTCATTTCCAATATTTGGTTAATCCTAAAAATAAACTAGAAAATATTTTTTCGATTTGATTTCCCTATAAAAAATACCAAAATATTCAGATTTTTAGTTATTTTCTCTTTTAATTTTAGTTTTATTTTTCTTCTTCCTCAACCGATCGCTCGCCATGGGTGGTAGTTGGCGACTAGCCATGAGGCAAAACTTGAGCTTGCCCAACGCTAGGGAGCTTTAGCGTCACTTGATCAACCAACTTCAAGCTTGCCAAATCAGCAATCTCAAGTCTTCTTGGCCTTGGGCTAGCTCATCTATTGCTTGTTCTCAGGCGCGATCGTCGTCATGGTCGGCAACTAGCTGAGAAGAAGGAAAAAGAAAAAGAAAGAAAACAAATAAATATATAAAATTAAAAAGAATTATTTTTATAAGAAAAACTTTTATTAACTAATGAGCCGAGCCCGAGCATTGAGGACTGACGCACGATCTTGTTGGACTCGAGCCTAAGTGCTGCCAAATAGAGCTTGAGCATCATAGACTCAAGCACTGCCTTAATGGACCCTAATTCGAGTGTTGGGGATTATGTGACGCCTTGGAACATCACATGCGGCACATGTCATTTCCGTTTATACTCATAGTTATAATTACGCATGGAAAAGACAATAAAGTTTTCACAACATCCTTTACTAGAAAAATGCATGAGTTTATTAAAAAAAAAGTGTCTTTGGCTTTATACAATATCGATAGTAATTATCACAAAAAAAAATATATATAGTCCTAGGAAAGATCGGGGTCACCTAATACCATTACATCCATACTAACTAAACTACCATCCAACTCAAGGATTAATGGCTTCCGATATCAACTCGGCCCCTCCGTCACCATCTCTAGGGGAATCATCCTACAACATTGGAGAGTAAAAAAAAAGAGTGAGGCGAAGCCTAATAAATGAAATATCTAAGTATAAGGTAGGAGATCATATTACCACTCAACCTAGTACCAACAAACAACATGAGTTCAAAGGATACAAAATGATCATGTATGACAAGTGCAAAAGAAAGTGCCCTATCTAGCCTATCATGATAAGCTGATGAAAACCTCTAATATTTTATTATAATCCCGAAGCACGAATACAAAAGTTGGTTTATCTAGAGACTCATTTTGCAAGCTCATAAATTGATTGGATTTGCACTTCTAAAGTGATTTACAAATAAGTTGCGAGAACTAAACAAGTGACCTTTGATTTCTTGACGCTCAAATTAAGTGAGAAATCTTTACTAGGGTTATTATACGAAAAAATTACCAAAAAAATCATAAACTTATTGCAATTTTTCTAATTCAGTCTTAAATCTTTTTTTTCTAGCCAATTCAGTCCTAAACATTTTGCAATTATATTAATTCAATTCATCCGGCCAATTTTGGCCGACGAGCACCACTCGTTCAGCTAATATTGATGTGAATAATCTTTTAATAATATTTTATTTTATTCAAGCTAGCGAGGTCAGCCTCGCCAACCAATGGCAAGGCTTACCCCCACACGCCACTGGCAAGGGCGAGCCTCACCCAACAATGGTGAGGCCACCCTCGCCATAGTTAGGCAAGGCCCCGCCTGTCTTTGGCCTAGGCGAGCCTCGCCGGCCATGGGCAAGTTGCGATCTCGCTCTTGGCCGACGAGGCTTGACCCTCGTCAATCCAATGAGGGTAAGCCTTGCTCAACCTTTGGCAAGCCTCGCCAGAGACCACGAGAGGTCGCGGCCTTTGACCTTGCCATGGCCAATGAGACTCAACCCTCGCCAGATTCAATAAGGGCAAGCCTAGCAAGCCCAACTAGCGGCCTTTGTCCTCACCTATGGCCAACAAGGGTCAACCCTCGCCAGCCCAATCGGCGGCCTCGACGAGGTCGCCTAGCCACAAGCAAGGTTGCCCAACCATGGCCAAGCTTCCTCGAGGCCAGCGAGGTCCCTCACCGACCTTGCCTCTTGCCAATCGCTAGCAATAACTAGCTGGAGGAAGGAGAAGGAAGTGAAGAAAAAAAGAAAGAGAAAATAAAAAGAAAAATTTAAAAAAAAATAAGAAAAATAAAATATTATTAAAAAATTGTCCATATCGGCAAGACGGGCGATCGGCCCGAGTTCACATCAATGCCTGTTGGCGAAAAATGGCCGAATAGACTGAATTGTCACAAATGGAAAATATTTAGGATTGAATTAGTTAGAAAAAAAAGTTTAAAATTGAATTGAGGTTTACTATTTTAAAATTTTGTAACTCACAATAAATTGTTATTTTCACGATAACCCAAAGACTATTATGCTAGCAAAATCCTTTTACTAAAATACAAATACCAAGCACAAGGGAATGTTACAATGAAAAACCTCCCATTGATATAGCCTCCCATTTAGTTAGGCCAAATAAACCCTCCCATTAATTTCTCCATATGGATCTATGTCATCACCAAGAGAAAGCCTTATTACAAAGCTATCAATATATTGTGGGATTGTTTTAACATAACTCACTCGTGCATCCTAACAATCAAAATGTGAAATATTATTCTTAAACTTTTAATAAATGTTTAATCTAATTCATAGATTATATCATTGCATTCTATCTCATAAGTCTGTCTTTGATGGGCCGAATAAAACTCTGATATGATAAGTTTGACCATATCCGGTGTTTAGAGTAACGTGAAATTCGAATATAGTCCGGATAAAAAATCTCATCTAGAAAGTGATATAGATCCAGATAGGATATGTGAAATTTGGAAAATTGAAAAAAATAAGGGATACAAGTTTTTCCCCCACTCCTGCTCTTGTTGATGGCTTATCCTCACTTTTGACCAGTGCCACATCATCTCTCTTGTTCCAATTTCTCTCACTAAAATGACCACCACAAACTTAGTTAGAGCATGAGTATCGCGAAGATACCTAGGGAAGCCCTCGCCACAACGACCTGAGCAAACTCTTAAGGGCCACCGTTCCTCCTACCAGTGACAAGCTGCTTACCACCTTTGGCTGCCTCGGAAAAGTGGCGTCGGAGCTCGTCAGCCCTGCCTCTTTCTTATGTCACTTAACTCCATTTTAGTAGGGAACTTTGTAATCCCGATCAAAGCTGGACATCTTCTCTGTGAAGAAGATGATCCGAAAGAGGCGGCAGCCAAGGTGATAGAGCTCCTCAACCACGTCACTCGGAGCGAGTGGTACCGATGGTGCTACCACTCATAAACCGGATCCGCACGCTGTCTCGGGGGAAGCTGTTGAAGCGACTGAACAAGTCGGGGCACGGTAACAGGGAATCAACGCAGTATTCGCACTCGTCGAAGGGGATGGATTCACCGCAGGAAAAGGCGTTGAAAGTAAAGATGGCTAGACCAGCGGAGAACTCAAACCCAAGGGCCTCTCAATGTGGCGAAGTCAAACGTAGAGCGAGCGTAATCCATCAAGTTGATCAAGGGCAGCGAAAGGGGTGTTGCAGAAGGAGCGAGAGTCCTTGAAGTCACATGGAACGGGGGTGTTTAATATGGATGAAGATTGTGAAAGGATGAATAGTATTTACGACTACCATGGTTTATTTTTAATTTTAATTATACAAATCAAACACTCATTTAAATTTTTTTATTTGAATCATGTTATATCCAGACGTCAAGAAATATTAGATGGGATTTTTATCCTATCATTATCCCATAAAGCAAGATGTTCGAACGACCAAACACAACATCATTGGATTTATCTAGCCTAGGATCTAAATTAAACACGTATAAAAAGTTCGACAACCATACTAAATAAATTAAAAGTTCAGTAAGAACATAACACATTGGACCAAAGTTCAATGACTATTTGTGTTATTTTCCTAAACCAAAACAAAACAACATTGCTCCACTCTAACTCCAAATAAAAAACAATAGAAGTGTCGTTTTTAATTTTAGGAAACTTGCGCAATATCTCCGACTGTTTTATAATAATGCCTCCGACTGTTTTATAATAATGCAGAGGCATGAGCGAAGGTATCGAGCTACATAAAAGCTCATGAACCGTAGGTGGTTAAACTTGAACAAGAAACCTTCGATTTCCCCGACACTCATATCAACCGCGCCAACATTTTATCCCAAACTTCATTTTCGCAAGACATCCAGTAGCATTTTACCGTTCCTTTACTTCGCTACCAAACCAAACACAAAGCGAAGCATTGTATCTATGTGTAGCATCCAGTCTTAAGAGTATGTTGCACACGGTGTTAGTATTGAACTCATGGTTGGAGGTAGGGGTGAGTATGGTCCAGGTTGGGCCGATTCACTCCCTAACCCTAGGACCAACCCACACAGTGCTGGTCCTCAATTTTTGGGACCGAGAACCGACCCTATTGAGCTTAGGACCGAGGACCGAACTAACCCAATGGGTTCGGTCCGGTTCTAGAGTCAACCCGGGACCAACCGATAATTTTTTATTTCATTTTTTGTACACCTTAAAAAAGCGATTGAAGATCGGACGGACCCAATGGGTTCGGTCCGGTTTCAAGGTCAACTTAGGACTAATTAATAATTTTTTATTTCATTTTTTGTAATTCTTGAAAGAGCAACTGAGGACCATACTAACCCAATGGGTTCGATGATGAGCGAGGTCAGCTAAGAAACGCAAGCGGTGAGGGTCAAGTGGAGTGAGCGTCGAACAGAATGAATATCGAATGTCGAGTAGGGAGCAACAAGCCAAGCGAGCATTGAGCGGCAAGCGGTAGGAGTGACCCAAAGTGAGCGATTACTTCTTTCAATTTGGCAAATTGATAATTAAGAGAACAAATAAAACAATAGAGAACGAATACTAAAGGAGGATGCCATAAATAGTTGTTTATACCTTTTTAGATGCCATGGGGACTCCTTACAAAAACAATTTCCTCCTTCGTAAATTGTGACTATTAACATCGTAAAAGACATTAAAAATCTAAAATATTAAAGAACAATGTAAAATTACTTGAACTCACTAAATAGCTCTTTAATGTTGTTGACGCCATTTATTTTAAGGTTTTCTTTATATAAAACAATTATAAATAATATTATATATATATATATATATATATATATATATATATATATATATATATATATATATTCAGGGTTGGTCCGGATTGGACCGACCTAGAACTCTCAGGACCGAGAACCGACCCGTACAGTGCTAATCCTGGAATTCTAGGACTAAGGACCGACCTAATCTCCTTGGAAATTGGACCAAGACTAGCAGGGTTGGGCCAGTCCACCTAGTTGGAGGAGAATAAAGCGTCACTCTAGTATGTACGACTAAGTTTGAATTCTTCAAAATCCCAATTTCTCATATTCTAAAAGTCACCCCGATAAAGTCGGCACGGCAGGCTCGGTTCATAAAAAAACTTGCTCTCGTGTTTATCGAGTGATCTTTCCCCAATAAGCTTAGTACATATCCATAATCTTTTCATAGTGAATGTCACATGTACAAAACGAAAACAGTCACTCTCTTATTACACGTACTTATAACAGCCACACAACATAGCCTCAAGTTACTTCAGCGGCAAATGTACAAACTCTGCATATCAAAGACGCAGCAACAGAAGTAGACATGTTTCTAGGCAGGTTTCCAAGAAGAAAGGGGTGGAGTGTCGGAGTTTTCCCATGGAGAGAGGTTTCCGTTGTACCTGCCACCCTTGACATTGTCCGCAGAAGCAATTGATTCGAGCTCAGCCATCTCTTCCGGTGTAAGCTTCACTGACAGAGCTCCAATGTTCTGGTTGAAATTCTCGATCTTGGTCGTGCCGGGAATCGGGCAAACATCATCACCCAGGTGGTGTACCCAGGTGAGGGCTAACTGCGATGGGGTGCATCCCTTTCTTTGTGCAATTTCATTCACTCGGTCGAATAACTTCGTGTTGTGAGCCAAGTTCTCTGGCTGGAACCTTGGTAGTTTCTGCATAACATAGAGCAATGTCTCAGCAGAAAGCATATGAGCAACTATCATTTTCCTTTTAAGGCCAAATTCTACAGCAACAAGGTGCAAAAGTGATCGCATTGCATGCCAACAGATTGCCTTGTTACTTGACATAATAAGCTTTTAGAAGTGCACAATTGTTGTGTACCTGGAAAAGCATGATCAGTTATGATTATCTTGAAATGATTAAAATACCTAGCCCCAAATCATAAGAATTAGAAACGTCGAGCGAAGTGATCTAGCTACTACCACACAAGGCTGATGGGTTTGATGTAGGAAGTGAAAACAGAAACAAACTAGACAATCTAAGTTTGTACGTGTGATGGTAACATTAGTCACACATAAGAAAAAAAAATCACAAAAGGTAGATGACGTGTAGAAGAATGTTATCAGATGCAAAGCTCATTTAGCTACAAAGAAAAATAGCTACTTCACTTGCCCAGCACTATCGCTACTCAAACACTAATGGCCAAGAGTAATACACAATTGGCTTTATGTCAGATGGGAACTTGATCCCAACACTCTCATAAGAAGGGTGTTAGGGAGTCCTCGCTCAAGAAATGGTTGTGTCAAGATATAATTTATCTTGTGAAGAAAGATGAGAAACAAAAAGGACGGAGGCCAAGGCCCGATACTGGTCTCGGTTATTTTGAGCAAATATTGCTAATCTTGTGAAGAGATATGAGAGAAAAAGGGCGGGTGGAAAGTGGGGAAAGGATAGTGATAAGTAAATGGTGGGAAAGCTGGGAAACGGAGCAACTTACAAATAAACCTATATTTATTCATTCCCAAAAGCACGAGAATCCGGGAAACTGCCCCTTTCAGGCTCATTAAAGCCATTACTTGTGATTTTTAAATTTATCTAGAATCACGAGAGGTGGGATGACTGGCGAGTGCTGGATCGAATAAGAATATGAAGCATTCGTGTCACAAAGTTTTATTCATACCATCCAGATACTTTTTCTTTATAGAATAAGAACAGGTTTCCAGCACTTCAATGGGAATGACAGTCACTGTGAGCATCTAATTATGTTAACCAGCAGAAACAGACCTGTCTGAAGTCATCCTTAGAGAGATTCTCCACCAACTTGGAGCCAACAGAAAAGAATCCTCGTCCAAGAGGACTGTAGGCAACAATTCCAATGCCAAGCTCCCTAGTCAACATTTTAAGGAAGAGCAGAGTCAGAAGAAAGATGTTGTTACTGCATAAACAAATAAACAGTGATATCCTACCTGCACGTCGGAATGATCTCTGCCTCCACATCTCTTGACCACAGCGACCACTCCAATTGCACCGCTGTGATGGGATGAACAGCATGTGCTCTTCTGATTGTTGACGCAGAGGCCTCGGATAAACCAATGTACTTGATCTTACCCTCTTCAACGAGCTTCTTTAGCTCTCCAATCTGTGCATATTCACATGACAAAACAACAATCGTCAAAATCTTACGTGTTAAGATCCAGAAATTATTGAACATCATTAGTTTTTCTTGTGTCCTGATGCCTGAATAGTTTGTGTTCCCTGACTTCTCAAACATTACAATTTGATTAGGTAGCTCCCGGCAAAAAATAGTCAATCTTTATGCATCTCAATGCAACAAGAAAATGGCAAGGTATCGTTAACGGAAATGGATCTCTCTAATCTATCACAGAAGAAGGCAAATTAAAGAAGTATTCCAAGTACTTGTCATATTTCACAATGACATGTCAAGAACCAAATGTCTCCGCAGAAAGTCCAGGAACAACTTCAAATGTGATTCTCAGATATAAATCAGGGTGAACCCTGAATTTCGAATAATTTTCATGCTTGTTGACCCATAAAACAAAAACTCAAGCCATATAAACTACTAAATTCCGCAATCCCTTGAACAACACCGTGCCGCATCTTGAACTCTGCTATCATCTGAACTCAAGTCACATTTAACGATATCTTGATGATGATGCATCATCAACACCAATCTAATTTAGCAACTGATCACTCGGAGAAAGTCCCGAGAGAGGTAAAGGTTTGATGAGGGATCCATACAGTGACTTCGATGGGGACGCGAGTGTCGATGCGATGTTGGTAGTAGAGGTTGATGCAATCGATGTCGAGCCGCCTCAAGCTGGCCTCGCAAGCAGCCCTCACGTACGCCGGATCGCCCCGGATCTCCCTCTTCCCGTCCGCAAAGCTGACTCCGAACTTGGTCGCCAATTCCACCTTCTGCCTCACCCCTCCCTTCAGTGCCTGCTCAAAATCAACCCCGAAATCAGAAAACCAAGGCGCAGGATCGGAGCATCCTGCTCGATGAAGCTAAATTCCGTAACACTCTAAGCACGTATGATTCATGCGGAGGCAAAAGAGAGACTGAGAGAACCGACCTTTCCGAGGAGGATTTCGTTGGTGTGGGGGCCGTAGATGTCGGAGGTGTCGAGGAAGGTGACGCCGGAGCCGACGGCGTGGTGGATGAGGGCGATCATGTCGGGGTCGGGCTTGGGAGGGCCGTAGCCGACGGACATGCCCATGCAGCCCAGCCCCTGCGCCGACACCTCCATGCCCTGCGACCCCAGCTTGATCCTCCTCACCGTCGTCGTCGACACTGCCATTGCCGTCGTCTAGCTCGAGCTCGCTCGTTCCCTGCACTGCACCGTGACGATGGCTAAGGCGTCGGGCCAGCCGAGATTTATAGGAGGGGAGCGGCAGTAGCTACGTAGAGTAGGTAGGAGGGGAGAGGCAGTAGCTACGAAGACGCACGTGCTTACGTCAATTCAACCTAGACCCGTTAAATGAGTGGATCGAGTCGGATTTGGGTCGGGTTGAAAACGGATCGACTCCTATTTGACCCATTTAACTTATTTTGATCCATTTTCATATAGTGTAAATCAAGTGACTAATATATAATCCAACCTATACCCGACACATACCCGACCCAACCCGTTTTGCTAAAACCTCTTAATATTCTAGGCAAACTCACTTCTATTATATGCTAATTAGATTAAAGCTTCAAATTAAATTAAAAATAGCAAATAAAATAAAATAAGAAAAGTTTAAAAAAACCTATAAATTGAAATATTTATAAAGAATTAAACTATACACATGCTTCTCTTATTTGAAGTGAACATACCTTTGAATAACTAAAAACTATAACATAAAAAAAAAAATTAATTAAACCTTAAAAAGCTCGTTTTTATGATTTTTTATAAAAAAAAAAAAAGTATTGTTAAAACATTTTTATGCAATACAAATTTAATGAAAATCTTTATAATTCTTTTTAAAATATTTTTTAAAAAATCGAATTTTTAATTCTTTGTGCAAAATAACCGAAACCCGCTCGGACCGCCCAGAACCAGACCGGAACGACCCGGAACCGGTGGTTCTTGAGGGAACCGGTCCGATTTCCGATTCCAATTTATGGAAACCAGTGGGTACTAGTCCGGTTCCCGATTCCATGGCCGGATCCGTCCAACTGCCCACCCGGACCGAACCGATTATATTAAAATAATATATTAATTTTTAATGTTAAAAAAATGAAATTACTAATTAATAAATCCAAATCAAATAACTAAAAACATTAAGTCAAGATCGCTTCTTATCATCATTCCATAATGAAATGCCCGGAAAAATGCCAAAACAATTTGGCCTTAGTTAAACTAAAAAGACAATGAGGAAGAAATATCTCGTAATGCAGCTTCTGTGATATACCTTATATAGACTTGCCAAAACAAAGCAAAAAAGTTTGACTGAGAGATTTTGATGTAGGACAACGAGTCCACAACAAGGAATAAATCCTAGGACACGGAATTTGCCTACAAAATTTTATTCCGACCCATGATAGCCATGATAGAAAACAAGTTTAACCAAAATTGCTATCATTTCTTCACGATTATTGTAAGTGCCTACCATGATATCCTTTTGCAACCTCTCTAGCTGTTGTTATGGAAGTCACGTAGTCGTTGTATGTTGAAAACCAAAATTGTTTTGCGTTAAGATCGGTTCCATGAATCCACCCAGGAATCGGACCGGATCGGCGGTCCGGTTCCCAGGTAGATCCATGCAACTAACGAGTGTATCCCGGTTTTAATTTTTCGGAATCGGTCTTTAGCGGGCAGTTCCCAGTTCTAGGTCGGAACCGCTTGCCTGAACTATGCACACCCCTAATAGTGACAACAATAGACAAGTCAAACCTATGACTTTCTAGATCCAGCCACGTGTCTGCGATTCTTTTCGCCGGGGAGTCCGATTGGAGGGGCCGGATGTGGCGGACATGTATGGAGAGATGTGGCACGATCTTGACTAGTTAACTCTTAACAAAAGTCATTTCAATTCATATCAAGAGTTCCGCGTCATGACAACTTCTAGGGGGACCAGTTGCCCTCATCTTTCTCGGATGGCCCACTATACAATTTTCAGATAAATTATTGAAAGTGATTGTAACTCTGCATGTCGAAAGTCGTATATCACGAAAGTTTTGAGTGTTTTGGGTTTAAAAAAAAGGAAGCGCAAAAGCCAAGCCGCCTATTGAGACTAGTCAAGCTTCATCTAGAGATTAGCATCAGTTCAGCAACGAAACAAAGAGACAGATAATGTGTACCTAATTAACATGGACAATCATCAAATCTAAAGATTTATGTACCATTTGTTTCGCAAAAAATATGACATATCTAAATAATATTTTACAAGAAGTCATTTCCATAATTTGGTTAAGTCCTAAAAATAAACTAGAAAATATTTTTTGTCGTTTAATATGAAAAATCTGATTTGATTTCCCTATAGAAGATTCCAAAATATTCAGATTTTTAGTTATTTTCTTCTTCTTTTTTTCTTTTTCTTCTTCCTCAACCGAACGCTAGCCACGGTGGTAGTTGGTGACTAGCCACGGGGCGAGACTTGAGCTTGCCCAACGCTAGGGAGCTTCAGCATTACTTGATCGACCAGCTTCAAGCTTGCCAAATCAGCAATCTCAAGTCTTCTAGGCCTTGGGCTAGCTCATCCGTTGCTTGTTCTGAGGCGCAATCGTCGCCATGGTCGGCAACCAGCCGAGAAGAAGGAAAAGAAAAATAAAGAAAATAAAGAATATAAAAAATAGATTTTTTAAAAAGAATTATTTTTATAAGAACAAACGTTTTATTAACTAACGAGCCGACCTCAAACATTGAGAACTAACACATGATCTTTGTGGACCCGAGCCTAAATGCTATTAAATAGAGCTTGAGCATCATAGACTCAAGCACTACCTTGATGGACCCCAGTTCGAGTGTCGAGGATTGTGTGACACCCTAGAACGTCACATGTTGTAGATGTCCTTTCCATTTATACTCATAGTTATAATTACGCATGCAAAAGACAACAAAGTTTTCACCACATCCCTTACTAGAAAAACACATAATTTTATTAAGAAAGGGGCGGAGTGTCGGAGTTTTCCCATGTAGACATGCTTCCATCGTACCTGCCACCCTTGACATTGTCCGCAGCAATCGATTCAAGCTCGGCCATCTCTTCCGGTGTAAGCTTCACCGACGTAGCTCCAATGTTCTGTTGAAATTCTCAATCTTGGTTGTGCCGGGAATCGGGCAAATGTCATCACCCTGGTGGTGTACCCAGGCGAGGGCTAACTGCGATGGGGTGCATCCCTTTCTTTGCGCAATTTCATTCACTCGATCGAATAACATCGTGTTGTGAGCCAAGTTCTCTGGCTGGAACCTTGGTAGATACTGCATAACATAGAGAAATGTCTCAGCAGAGAGCATATTAGAAATGGAGGTGTCGAGGAAGGTGACGCCGGAGCCGACGGCGTGGTGGATGAGGGCGATCATGTCGGGCTCCGACTTGGGTGGCCTGTAGAAGGCGGACATGCCGATGCAGCCCAGCCCCTGCGCTGACACCTCCAGGCCCTGCGACCCCAGCTTGATCCTCCTCACCGTCGTCGTCGATGCCACCATTGCCGTCGTCTAGCTCGAGCTCGCTCGTTCCCTGCACTACACCGACACGATGGCGAAGGCGTCGGGCGAGCCGATATTTATAGGAGGGGAGTAGCAGAAGCTACGAAGAGTAGGAGGGGAGCGGTAGTGGCTGTGAACACGCACATGCTGACATCAATTGAAGCCTTAGTCACGACCCTTCCCATATAGGGAGGACGTACCAAAACAATCGTAAAATTATTGCAATTTTTTAATTCAGACTTAAATATTTTTTTTAGCCAATTCAACCTTAAATATTTTGTAATTATATAATTCATTTCATCTGGCAATTTTGGCCGACTAGCACCGCTCATCTAGCTAACATTGATGTGGATAATCTTTAAATAATATTTTATTTTATTCAAGCCAGCAAGGTCAACCTCACCAACTAATGGCAAGGCTTACCCCTACACGCCACTAGCAAGGGCGAGCCTCACCCAACGATGGTGAGGCCACCCTCACCATGGTTAGGCAAGGCCCCGCCTGCCTTTGGCCTAGGCTTGCCTCGCCGGCCATGGGCAAGTTGCGATCTCGCCCATGGCCGATTAGGCTTGATCCTCGTCAGTCCAACGACGATGAGCCTTGCCCAACCTTTGGCAAGCCTCGCCAAAGACCACGTGAGGTCGCGGCCTTTGACCTTGTCCATGGCCGATGAGACTCAACTCTCGCCAAATTCAATAAGGGCAAGCCTCGCAAGCCCAACTAGCGGCCTTTGTCCTCACCCATGGCCGTTGAGGGTCGACCCTCACCAGCCCAGTTGACGGCCTAGGCAAGGTCGCCTAGCCACGACCAAGGTTGCCCAACCATGGTCAAGCTTCCTCGAGACCAGCGAGGTCCCTCACCAACCTTGGCTCTTGCCGATCACTAGTGATGACTGGCTGGAAGAAGGAGAAGGAAGTGAAGAAAAAAAGAAAGAGAAAATGTTGTAACTCATAATAAGTTATTATTCTCACAATAACTCAGAAACTATTATGCTAACAAAATCATTTACTAAAAGACAAATACTAAGCACAAGGTTACAATGAAAAACCTCCCACTGATATAGCCTTCCATTTAGTTAGGCCAAATAAACCCTCCCATTAATTTCTCCATATGGATCTTTGTCATCATCAAGAGAAAGCCTTATTTCAAAGCTATCAATATATTGTGGGATTGTTTTAACATAACTTACTCGTGCATCCTAACAATAAAAAAAAATGAAATATCATTCTTAAACTTTTAATAAATGTTTGATCTAATTCATAGATTATATCATTGCATCCTATCTCATAAGACTGCCTTTGATGGGCTAGATAAAACTTTGATATTAAAAGTTTGATCATATCCGGTGTTTAGAGTAACATGAAATTCGGCAAAAGATCACTTCAAGTGCCAAAAGTTGGCATACCCCACAATAGGCGAACCTTTTTCCGTTCAAACTCTTCAAGGACAGCCTTTTAGCAAAAAGCCACTCTTCCCTTTAGCTCAGAGCCTAGAGACACTAAGATAGAACCAGGATAGTTACATTTCTAACTATCTAAGCTACATTTCTCAGAGGATCTTATTAGGCTGGAGAAGAAGAGAAGTTTAAAAAGCTATAAAGAGTTTTACACAAAACACTCACTTTACTTCAAGGAACTCTGCCCAACACATTACATCCCCCTTGCCTTTTATAATCAATAAGAAGTCACACACAAACAAGGACCATACTCACGAGTCTTGAAACAAATAGATGCCCTAGAAACTTCCAATAGGGAATTATTTGCATGATATGAATAGTGACAGTGAACAGTGATTTCCCTCACCTACTGCTACAGTAAAAGTGAACAATAACTTGCTATGGTGACTTGTACGGTCAGTAGTCTCGTCTGTTGTGAGCATTGTAGTCATAGTCTAAGTCATCTGAACTATGCATTGCCACAAGTTGTTCTTTATATCTGTGCTCAAGTCCTGCAAGTGAATCTAATGAGAGAATTTGGTTTAACGAGGATGCGTTCGCTTGATTCTAGGAGGGGCCTGTAGTGTCGGCAATAATGCTTGGCTGAAGCAATTGGACGGCTGAGTATAATAGGATATGTCAATGCTTTGAGATAAGGACAAAGTTCCTTAGTCATAGGGGTCTTGGGAAAGAGGATCTCCCTATTTGGCATAGGGGTCTTGAGAAGACTGTGCAATGTCATCTATGTCTATCATTTCGTGCTCCTGTGATGATGTAGCTTGTCTGAATTCTTCGAGTGCTTCCTTGACTTATGGTGTGAGACTAAAATGATCACATACAGTAGGTACATTATAGTTCCATGCATCTTTAGGAATGGTTTTATTTTTCTAGTGCAAAATCCTTTGGAGTTCTCGATACTGGTGCTCGCAGCAACCAATAGGTCTTAGATAAGATTTGTGAATCCGAGCTTATGCACTGTGTGGTTGAGGTTTATAGGATGTGATACCTATAATTTGGGGGACATTGGTACTGCTACCATTATTTGTGACAAAAGCACATAGTCGTCGAAAAAACAAAATAGTATGGACCTCAGGGTCTGATTGTGTGGTTCTCGGCTCTTTCTGCAAGAGGTATTTCCAATAAGTAGGGGGATAAAACCAATTAAGGAAATCTATGAGATTTTTGTCACTCTCTTTTTCAATGTTTCCTCTGCCAAGTCCAAATATCCTAGTGAGGTTGGTAATGAATCTTCTGGTTGGAATTTCCATAACTATTAAGTACTTATTGGTTAAGTAATGTAATAACCATCGAAATTGGTCAGTGAAATCATCTTCCTTCCAAATTAAAGGATGTATGAACAGATAGTCCGAATTTAATCCAAACGGATAAAGAATCAAACCTCCATTAAGTCTGAACAGATCTGTGTGGAATTGCCACATGAGATTATACAGATTTTCAATAAGGCTGTCATTTTGGATTTGTTCCACAATCTCCTAGTAATATCGCCAGCTTGGCTAGTCTCGTATTCTCTCAATCTTATACTTCTCATTGTTATGAAGAGTATGAAAAGCATGTCTCATGATGTACATGTTGATTTTTGCAAGTGCTTTTGGTCTTGACAAGAAGTCAGCAAGCACATTATTCTTTCCAACAATATGGTTGGTTTCAAAAGAGTATTTTGAAAACCATTCAGCCCATTGAAGCAATTGAGAATTTGGAAATTGTTTCTGTTTGAACTTGGTCATCTGAGGATATCCAATTCTACCAGGAAGTGATGGCCAATGAGATGGAATTCAAACTTTTTTATTCCATTTTTCATCGCTAAGATTTCTTTGAAAGTGGAATGATAATGCATTTCAGCTTGGGAAAATTTTCCACTTTTGTAGGCACTCAGATGTCTCTTACTATCAACTTCTTCAAATAGGATGGCTGCCTAGTATTCATTAGTAGCGTTAGTCTAGAGAATTCTCTTCCTTATTAATGGGATTTGTAACGGAGGAAGAATCTGCATGATCTCCTTAAGTTCAGTGACTACTTTAGTCTGAGATTTTCTCCAATGTGGGGTATTCTTTTTCAGCATCGATTTCAATGGAATCAGCAATTTTGCAATGTTTGGAACGAAGTCTCTGAGATAATTAATTATTTCAAGAAATTGCTGAACTTGCTTTGTTGTGAAATTTTCCTCAGGAAATTTCAACAATTCTTGAGCAATATGTGGCCCTGGATAATACGTACCTTTGTTAAGGTGCATACTAAGAAATTCAATTTCTATCTGGACAATGTTCATCTTTCTTTGAGAAAGCATGATCCCATGCTTTTTCACAATTTCTGCAAACTGTTCAAGAAGTTGGCAGTGTGACTGCTCATTAAGACTATAGAGCAAGATATCGTCGATGTATACTACTACACTTGACAAGATTGGTTGGAATATTCGACACATGGCCTTTTGGAATAGGGATGGTGCCACTTTTAGACCAAAAGGAAGAACTTTCCATTGGAAATGTTGGTTCAGGATACAGAACCCTATATTGGGTCTGTCTTCAGGATGGATGCCCAATTGCCAAAATTCGGCTTTGAGATCGAATTTAGAGTAGATGTGGGCTTTGGATAATCCAGTAAAGAGGGAATTTCTAGAGGGTAAAGGGAATTTATCATCTTGGAAAAAAAGGTTAAGAGGCTAATAGTTAATTACCGGTCTCATATTTCCTCTATTTTGTTCGGCACGCTTGTTGACATAAAAAACTTCACAAGCCCATTGAGAATTGGAGATTTCAATAAGGCATTGTTGCAATAGTTCTGAGCATTCCCTTTGAGCTAAAACCAGATGTTCTAACTTCATTCCCATGTGACTCACCTTGGTTGGATTGATATCCTCATTTTTTTTAAAGGAATGCGAACAAATAACTCTGGATTTTCCCATAGAGGGTGAGAACATTTTTGAGCAAATTCATAATGAGATTCCGAACATGATTCTAACAACTTTTGCATGATGGGGTCTAGCAGGCTCATTTGGATGGAAAAAAAGTCTTTGGATATTGACGAATTCAGAGAATTGGTCCTTATACTTAAGACATTTTCCAAGAATGATATGAAACTAAGAAATTTGAGTCATGATATCCCAGCCAATAATCAAATCCTTGTTGAGAAGACTGGAACCAAAGATTTATGTGGTTATGGAACACTGTGAAAAAAATTAGATGGCTATAATTCGTAGAAAAAGTATCTCCTGAGGTAGAATTGAAATATCAAACACAGGAAGTCCAATATTCTTCAGGAAGAACTTTGGTGTCCAAGATTGAAGAACTTGCTCCAGTATCTATGAGAGCAATAACAATGATAGGCTTAGCAAACTTTGAAGTGAAGATTTTCAAAGAAAAATGGGGACAATGAATTTGGCTTGAAAATATGTTAGTGCTTTAATTTGAAGAAGTGAGAGATATGTGAAAAATATACTCAAGATCTGAATCCGAATCAATTTTACTAGAAGTTTCGTAACAATGGATGACACAAAGAGTTTGTTCAAATGGTTCTTCATCCTCAGAGAATAAAGATTCAATATCATCATTTTCAAAAGAAATACCTGTTTCATTCTCTATATGATGTATCAGATGATTTTAACATTTTCTCGCTTGGGGACAATTTTTGGCAAAATGTCATTTTTTATTACAGATGAAGTATCGATTTGACTTCTTGTGGCCTGAGCGATCTTTTCTTTTGCGTAAGTATCGCCATTTCTTCTTTCTTCGGAAGTGCTTAAAGCCATTCCTGGATTTCTTTATCCAGAACTTCTTGAAGTGCTTCTCTTTTTTGGAAGATTTTCTGTAAGAACCATCACAATCTCGCTTGGAGCATTTGATCTTTAGCTTCTGGCGAGAACATGCTATATCAAGTTCTCTGTTATCGTCGACATAAGTCTAGATCATTTGGCGTTTGATACACAATTCTTCAAGGCACAAATAGATTTCTTGTTGGATTTCTCCTAACGGAATATCCTGAATCCTTCTTTGTTTGCTGAGAAAAGTTCTCTCCACCTATTGAGACAATTCTTTGGGGATGGAAGTCAAGAAGACGTGTTTCAGGTTTGGATCAGCTCCAATACCATAGAAGAGCTTAAGCATTTCTCGATAATGTTTATCAAGATGTTTATTTCTAGAGAGAGTAGCATCTTTTTTCGAAAATTCTTTCCATTTAAGCTCTTGGAGGTCAGAAGGTTTTCCCACAAAGAAATGATATAGAAGGGTAATGGCATGACCAAAATCAGGTGAGAGTAAAAATTGAAGCTGATCCTGTTCTAACACAAATTGCCACCAATGTTTGAGGCTACCTATAAACCTTGTGACAAAACCAAAAATGACAGCATACTTATCCTGGTTTGTAAGGGCTTGGGCATTTAACTAAGTATGAAATTCTTCAAGTCTTTCTGGCCATTTGTGATAGGGAATGTCATCAACGATTTAAAAAAAAAAAAAAAAAAAAAAACTGTTTTGATGCAGAATACACGTGCTGGGAGGGATTGTTTGGCTGAACAACCTCCGGTTCAAAATGGTTTGATTCCATATCTTGATCTAGAGGATCGACCATGAATATTGATGAAGTTACTAGTACAATAGGGAAGGAATCAACAGTAGGGATTGAGAAGGATGAGGAGGATGAGAGGGATACCAAATCTGATTCAGTATCAAAGATGTTTGGAAAAGCTAGTTCTGCTGGAAATAGAATATGATCTGTTGGAATGACAAGATCAAGCTGTTGACTAATAGGATCAGGCTGTTGAGTAACAGGATCAGGCTATGGTTCCTGATTACCCAAATCTCTTTGGAAAGATTCTAATGGATTCGACAGCATCAATTGATTTGGCTTTTTCCTTATGACAAACGAGGATTCTTTAGGCATCTTCTCTTTTCCCTTTTCTTTTCTTATTCGGTCCAGTTCTTTGAGAAGATTTCGCATTTCAGCCACATTTATCTTATCTTGTCTAACAGGAACATCTGTGATAGCAGCAAAGATAGACGTATTCTAGACTGGTGGAAGAGGGGATGCTCTGTCCGTAAAGTAGTCGGAAATTGATTGAATCTTCCTTCTTCAAGGAGCTGGATTTGCCTTTTGAGCTTCTCTATTTCCACCTTAGGACTTTCGAGATGATGATACCCTAAATGTTGTCCAAATTCCAAGGCATGAAGCCTCTTTTGAAAATCTGAAAGTATCTTCTTGGTGGTTTCATCATATTTTAAAAATCTTGTTGCACACTTACAATCTTGGAATCAATTGCTTTGAACGCATTGTTATATGCTAAAAGAGTTTTCAATTGCCAATTTAGGACAGCTTCAACAACATGAGTCCTTTTCTGTCTTCCATGTTCATCCACATCAATGGGGGCAGGTATCTTAAAGGCATGCCAATATCTGCCTTGTGGATCGATGAATTCTTCTGGAGCAGGAAACGAGAGTTTGGAACTTTGTCGAACAAAATGGGGAAAGTCTGTCTCATGGAACATGGCTATGGAAGAACTTGGTGGTGTTTTTGCTGAAGCCTCAAGTGGGTAGGAATGTTTCTTCACCCACTTTGAGATTGGCTTATAATACAGGGAAAGAGATGGTTCTTTTTTAGGGAGAAGATGGAGGAGGTGATGGTGATGGACTTAGTGATATTGGTGGAGTAATGAACTCTGGTGGTAGAGTTGGTGTATAGGAAACCATAAACTTGAATTTATTACACACTCACCAAGAGTATCAACAGAGGGATCTCCATTCAAGTATCTTTGGTACATAGGATCTTTTGGCTTCTTATACTTCCGTCAAGGTCTTGCATATGGGTCTACCTCATCGGGAGAGTTTATGCAATAAGAACATTGACAAAAAGGATCCCAGAAACAGTAACCATACTGGTCTTTGTAGTAATGGACAGGATGTCCATCACTTTTGAAGTATTGAACAAGCTTTTTTGGATCGGGCTCGGAAATTAACTCAGGAACATATGGTTCGATCATAAAGAGAGTCTAGAAGATAGAAAGACTTTCTTCATTTTCCTTACCAAATTTAATGGAAACAGTTCCATCTTTCTTTCTGACAAATTCAAAGTCTGAAGACTAGAAAGGCTTGTTATTCTGATGTAACTTTTCATAGTTGGTGATCCAAGTCTCTATTTCCTTTGGGATATGTCTGGGAACATGAATGCAGGAAGCATGATCATTTTGCATGGAGATGAATAAAGTATCTTCATTTCCATTGTGGAAATTCAAGTCAAGAGCATGGTTCTACACTTGATAAACCATTTGGTAGTGCAGTGTTGCAGCAACAAAATCAGCTGTTTGAGGTGCTCTAGTGAGCTAAACTTGGACTTTCAAAAAGGAAAGTAATTGTGGATCTGAAAGAGCAATATTGAAATTTGGATACAAAGTCACAAAGACTATTCCTGCATTCAAAGTGGTTTGGACAGTACCGATACAAGTATGATGGTACTCTAGAAATCTAGTATCCAATAACACTATTCTTGCCACAACTGGCAAGTCCTTGCAACCATGAAAAGTAAGAGCAAGACGAACAGCTCCATAATGGACAAGAGAATATCCTTTTTGAATCCATTGCCTAGAAAACTCTGGAGGAATCTCGAGAGTAACAAAGTACTCCTTTTCAGTGACGGGAATGGGATGTTGGTCAAACTTGGAGGACTGAACATACTCCTTTACTTCATTTGGAGTTTGGCAAATGGAGCGGATGGGAGAAAAGGATGAGGTGGGTTTAGCAAAAGCAGAGTATGAGTTCATCAGGGGAAGTTGAGTTTTAGAGATTTTGGTTTCATCGCTAAGAGAGACTTCATAGAGATAGTCTATCTTAGAAACATTTGAAACACGAAAATCTGAAGGGGTTAAAGAAGATGGAGATGCAACAAGAGAAACAGGTGCTTCTAGTATTTCTAGATCCGTCATGATGTGAAGAGACCTTCTCAGCACTGGATTCACCTACTAAGCACATCGAACGGATATTATTACAAACGAAACCATGGCCCTGAAGTCCGCAATTTCCGGCGAAGTAAGTGCAAAACAGCGTCATTTTGCATACTAACGTAGCTAAACAATGCAAAAACGACGTCATTTTGGTGCTAATATGATAAAAAAAATTAATATAAAAATTAATATAATTTAATTTAAAACTAAATTTATTTAAAACATTTAAAAATACAAATACAAATATTAAAAAATTATAAAAATTATAAAAAATTATATTAAAAAGAGAGAGAGAGAGAGAGGGAGGCGGGCCGAGGGCCGAGCTCTCGCCGCCGTCATCGGGAAGGGCCGTCGACGAGAGGGGAAGGGTCGACCGGGGTCGCCGAGCCCTAGCTAGGGGCCGGCAATCCCGATCAACCGGCGGCGAGGGCTTACGAGCCCTCACCCGGATTTGGCAAAGGTCGGCGGCCCTCGCCCGGATCCGGCAAGGGTCGGCGGCCCTTGGCCCAATTGGGCAAGGGCCACGACCCTCGCCCCAAAACAAGGCGAGGGCTCGCGGGCCCTTGCCGCCGGTCGGCCGGGGTCGCCGCCCTTGGCCCCAGGCCCAAGAACCCCGGCCGACCCTCCCCCTTTGTCACCGGCCCTTCCCGATGGTGGTGGTGGCGGCGGTGAGGGCTCAACCCTCAACCGCCTCTCTCCTTTTTTTTTTTAAATTTTTGTATTTTTATTTTTAAATGTTTTAATTAAATTTATTTTTAAATTTCATTTTTATTAATTTTTTATTAATTTTGATATTAATTTTTCCATGTCAACACCAAAACGACACCGTTTTGCACTTGATTCGCTGGAAAATCGCCATGTCAACATTTTGGCTGGATTGGCACTTAATGATCCATTTTGCTCCGATTTTGGCACTTAAGTATCACTTTCGTAACTTTTGACACTTAAGTGTCACTTTCATAACTTTTAACACTTAAGTGTCCTTTTGTGCCAACTTTTGGCACTCTAGGGGTCCCGATGTTAGTGAAATTCGGATATAGTCCGGATAAAAAATCCCATCTAGAAAGTGATATAGATCCAGATTGGCTATGTGAAATTTGCGAAATTGAAAAAATAAGGGATACAAGTTTTTCCCCCACTCATGCGCTTGTTGATGGCTTATCCTCACTTTTGACCAATGCCAATATCATCTCTCTCTTGTTCCAATTTTTCTTGCTAAAATGACCACCACAAACTTAGAGCATGAGTACCGCGAAGATACCTAGAGAAGCCCTCGCCACCATTCCCACATGAAAAGCGGGAGTAGGAATTTTGAATCCCTACCTAGGGACAATTTAGTATCAAGTGTGGTTTCAATTGTCAAACCTAACAATATCTGCATAAGCAATCGATTTGAGCTCAGCCATCTCTTCTGGTGAAAGCTTCACTGATAGAGCTCCAATGTTCTGGTTGAAATTCTCGATCTTGGTCATGCCGAGAATCGGGCAAACGTCATCACCCTGGTGGTGTACCCAGGCGAAGGCTAACTGCAAGGGGGTGCATCCCTTTCTTTGTGCAATTTCATTCACTTGGTCAAATAACTTCGCGTTGTGAGCCAAGTTCTCTGGCCGCAACCTTGGTAGGTACTTCATAACATAAAGCAATGTCTAAGCAGAGAGCATATGAGCAACCATCATTTTCCTTTTAACGCCAAATTCTACATCAACGAGTGCAAAATGGGTTGCGTTGCATGCCATCAGATTGTCATGTTACTTGACATAATAAGCATTTGGAAGTGCGCAATCGCTGTGTATCTGGAAAAGCATGATCAGTTAAAGATTATCTTGAAATGAATAAAATATCTTGTCCCAAATCATAAGCATTAATGATGTCGAGCGAAGTGATTTAGCAACTACCTCACAAGTGTCACGGCCCGAAAGAAGACTGATCCAAGAGGTTCCCAAGGGACGGCCGTGACTCACCTGTGGACCTCTTGTGCTCGCTCGGGTTCCCACCAAGACTTCTCTCGGAGATTTCCAAGGGCGGACATCACCGTCATTACGCCTGATTCTAGAAGTCTCCTTTCATTAATGTCGGTAGCTAGTAGTTAAACATTTATGTCAGTAGCTGGTAGTTAAACATTTATGTCGGTAGTTGAGGCAGTGCAATCTCGTCCGCCGGTTAAATTCTAGATCAATGGCTGTAAACCGAGGCCCTCGACTATAAGAAGGGTGTCCTCCCTCATTTGTAAGCATCCACTACTTCCGCAATACAAAGCATACTTCTTTCCAAAGCTCTTCTCTCTAGATACTTTCTCTCTCTACGATCCGGGTAAGGTGAGCAAGTGAGCGTTCGATCGAGCAAGGCTTGGCTTAGGTGCTTCGGCGATCCAAATCGATCCTAAAGTGCCCGAGTCGCCGCGCGGTCACGATCCCCATCGATCGGCCGGTGACACAAGGCTGATGGGTTTAATGTAAGATGTGAAAACAGAAACAAAATCGACAATCTAGGTGTTGTACACGTCACGAGTCACACATAAAAGAAAGAAATCACAAATGTAGATGATGTGTAGAAGAATGTTATCAGACGCAAAGTTCTTTTAGCTACGAAGAAAAATAGCTACTTCGCTTGCCCAGCACTATTACGACTCAAACACTAATGGCAGGAAGTAATACACAACTTGATCCCAAAACTTCCATAAGAAGGGTGCTAGGGAGCCCTCACTCGAGAAATGGTTGTGTCAAAATATATTTTTATCTTGTGAAGAAAGATGAGAATAAAAAAGGACGGAGGGCCAAGGCCCGATACTGGTGTCGGTTATTTTGAGGAAATATCGCCAATCTTGTGAAGGAAGATGAGAGAAAAACGGTGGGTGGAAAGTGGGGAAAGGATAGTGATTCGCAAATGGTGGGAAGGGTGGGAAACAGAGCAACTCACAAATAAACCTATAATTATTCATTCCCAAAAGCATGAGAATCCGGGAAACTGCCTCTTTGAGGCTCATTGAAGCCATTACTTGTGATTTTACATTTATCTAGAATGAGGAGAGGTGGGATGTCTGGCGAGTGCTGAATTGAGGACATATAAGAACATGAAGCATTTGTGTTGCCAAGTTTTATTTATCCCGTCCAGATACTTTTTCTTCATACCACAAGAACATGTTTCCGGCACTTCAATAAGAATGACAGTCACTGTGAGCATCTAATTATGTTGACAAGCAGAAACAGACCTGTCTGAAGTCTTCCTTGGAGAGATTCTCCAACAACTTGCAGCCAAGAGAAAAGAATCCTCGTCCTAAAGGATTGTAGGCAACAATTCCAATGCCAAGCTCCCTAGTCAACATATTAAAGGAAAAGTAGAGTGAGAAGAAAGCTGTTGTTACTGCATAAATAAATTAACAGAGTGATATCCTACCTGCACGTGGGAACGATCTCTGCCTCCACATCTCTTGTCCACAGAGACCACTACAATTGCACCGCTGTGATGGGATGAACAGCATGTGCTCTTCTGATTGTTGATGCGGAAGCCTTGGATAAACCGATGTATTCAATCTTACCCTCTTCAATAAGCTTCTTTAGCTCTCCGATATGTGCATATTCACATGACAAAACAACAACAGTGAAGATCTTACATATTAAGGTCCAGAAATTATTGCACATCATTAGCTTTTATTGTGTCCTGATCCCCAAATAGTTTAGTCAATCTTTATGCATCTCAATGTGACAAAAAAGTCGCAAGATATCGAGTTGACGGAGGTAGATTTCTCTAATCTATCACAGAAGAGGGCAGATAAAAGAAGCATTCCTAGTAATATTCATATTTCTCAATGATATGTCAAGAATCAAATGTCTCCATAGGAAGCCCAGGAACAACTTTAAATATGATTCTCGTATATAAATCAGGATGAACCCCGAAGCACTTTCGTCTCCAAAGAAGATTTCAAATAATTTTCATGCTTATTAACCCTTAACTTGTAAATGATGCCCATAAAACCAAAACTCACGCCACAAAACTACTAAATTCAACAACCGCTTTAACAACACCTTGCTGCATCTCGAACTCTGCTATCACCTGAACTTAAGTCTCATTTAACAATATCTTACAAGTCAAAAGGCAAGCAAATAGTCAAGTTCTGCCACAAAATCCAACAAACTTGTAACAACATGACGATGCATCGTCAACACCAATCTAGTTTAGCAACTGATCATATGGCTTGGAGAAAGTGTTGATGTATCAAGACTGCACGTTCTGTTTTTTTCTTATTTGTTTTGTTTAGTCAATTTGTTAGTGTCCTCTTTTTTAGGAGTTGGTTAATTGTTGTTTTACTTGGTCAATCTTATCTTGTAGGAGCAGTTAGCTGCACGTATTTTAGCTATTCTGGTTTGTTGTTGCTGGTTTTGTGGCCCTTAGTGGGCAACGTGGGTTTATGGTTACGTTCTAGTATGTATTTTGAACATTTTTTTTTTCAGTTTTTCTGAATGCGACGCATAGCTTTTGCTGTCAACTCCTCCTCTGTTTTTTTTTAAAAAAAAAAAAAACAACACTGGTATCAGAGCTTTCTTGATCTTAAGGGGCTGTGAGTGACTTGTGAGATTGATTGAGAGGTGTGTCTGCATCCATAGAAGTTAAAAGCAAGATGGAGGCAGGATCGAGTGGTTTTTCAGCAATGGCTCCACCGGCGTTTGATGGAGAAAATTATCAAGCCTGGGCAGTGAGAATGCGAGCCTATCTAGAGGGTTGTGATTTTTGGGAAGCTGTGGAACAAGATTATGAAGTTGCTCCCCTTCCCGACAATCCAACCATCAATCAAATCAAGTTTCACAAGGAGAGGACGACAAGGAAAGCAAAGGCAAAGTCTTGTTTATATGCTGCTGTCTCACCTGCCATTTTCAGCAGAATTATGGCTTGTGAATCAGCCAAAGCTATTTGGGACTTCCTCAAAGCTGAGTATCAAGGAGATGAGAGGATCAGAAGCATGAAGGGGCTAAACTTGATCACAGAATTCGAGAGACTGCAGATGAAGGAATCTGAGACAATTAAGGAGTATTCTGATAAGTTGATAAGCATTGCAAATCAGGCAAGAGTTCTAGGCACTGACCTCTCTGATAATAGGCTAGTGCAGAAGATTCTTGTCTCCTTGCCCGAAAGATTTGAGGCAACCATTGCCTCTTTGGAGAATACCAAGGATTTGTCTCAAATCAAGTTGGCAGAATTACTAAGTGCTCTGCAAGCACAAGAGCAAAGGAGGTTAATGAGGCTGGAAGGAAGTACAAAAGAAGCTCTGCTGGCCAAAGAACAGCAGAATGTAGGAGGGAAAGTCAAGAAGTGGAAAGGGAAGAAAGGAAATGGTAGTAGTGGTTCAGAAGCTGCTGCAGGAGAAAATAGTGCGGGCAACTCCAAGAACAATTGGGGAAGATATTCCTCATGTCAACACTGTGGAAAAAAGAATCATCCACACTTTAAGTGTTGGAAGAGGCCAGATGTCAGGTGTAGAAAGTGTCATAAGCTTGGACACATTGAGAAGTTCTGCAAAGAGAAGAGAGATCAGCAACAGGGTGAGGCACATGCTGCAGTTCAGCAAGAGGTAGATCAACTATTTGTTGCCTCTTGTTTCTCCTCTAGTACTCCATGTGACAGTTGGCTTGTTGATAGTGGTTGCACAAACCATATGACAAGTGATGAAATGCTGTTTATAAATCTTGACAAGTCGTTGAAGTCGAGAGTGAGGATTGGGAATGGGGAGTACGTAGAAGTGAAACGTAAAGGGACTGTAGTAATGGAGAGTTGTGCTGGAACTAAGCTGATTTCTGATGTGATGTATGCACCTAAAATTGATCAGAATTTGCTGAGTGTGGGGCAGTTGGTAGAAAAGGGATTTAAGGTGATATTTGAAGAGGAGAAGTGTTTGATCTTTGACTCCAGTGGTCAGGAGCTGTTCAAGATAAAGATGCAACAGAAGAGTTTTTCTTTAAATCCTCTTGAGAAGGAGCATATGGCATTCAAGTGTCAGGCTAATGATTCAGAAATATGGCACAAGAGGTTGGGGCACTTTCATCATAAAGGCGTGATGTTCATGCAGAGGAATGAAATGGCAACTGGGTTACCAAGCCTGGAGGAGCAGATCACAGGGTGCAAAACTTGTTTGTTGGGTAAGCAGACAAGACTTCCCTTCAAGGAATCCACTTGGAGAGCTACAGAGAAGCTACAACTGATTCATACAGATCTATGTGGTCCACAAGTGACTCCTTCACTAAATGGCAGCAGGTATTTCATTATTTTCATTGATGATTATACTAGAATGTGCTGGATTTACTTTATGAAGCAAAAGTCAGAAGTTGCTGGGGTATTTTTGAAGTTTAAGAAATGGGTTGAGAACCAAAGAGGCTGCAAGATTCAAGTCATTAGATCCGATAATGGAATAGAATACACTTCACAGAGGTTTAATTCTTTCTGTGAAGAGGCTGGAATTGAGCATCTGCTTACTGCTCCTTACTCTCCACAATAAAATGGAGTTAGTGAGAGGAAGAATAGAACTATTATGGAGATGACTACGTGTCTGTTGTATGAGAAAGATCTACCAAAAGAGTTTTGGGCAGAAGCAGCCAACACATTAGTTTTTCTGTTGAATAGATTACCTACAAGGGTATTGGAGATGAAGACACCCTTTGAAGCTTGGTTTGATGTCAAGCCAATTCTAAGAAATTTGAAGGTGTTTGGCTGTTTGTGTTTTTCTCATATTCCACAGGTCAAGAGAGACAAGTTGGGAGAGAAAGCTGAACCTGGGATCTTTGTTGGCTACAGTTTAGTGTCCAAAGCATACAGGATCTATCAACCACAGACAAGAAAGGTGATCACTAGTAGGGATGTTCAGTTTCTAGAAGATGAGAAATGGGATTGGACAAATGAGCCACAAGGCAAGCACAAAGAGGTCTCATTGGAACTTGAAGAACTGGTGGATGATGTTCCAGTTAGAGGTACCAGATCTTTGACTGATATATATCAAAGGTGTAGTGTGGCTATTTTGGAACCTGCGGGTTATGAGGAAGCTAAAAGTGATCAGAGGTGGATGAATGCAATGAAGGAAGAGTTGGCTATGATAGAAAAAAACCAGACATGGGAGCTAGTGGAGAGGCCTGAAGATAGGAAGGTGATTGGAGTAAAATGGGTTTTCGAGACCAAATTTAATCCTAATGGCTCAGTGAATAAGCATAAGGCCAAGTTGGTGGTGAAGGGATATGCACAGGTTTGGGGAGTTGATTTCTCAGAAACCTTTGCTCCCGTGGCAAGACTTGATACAATTAGAATGATTCTTGCTTTGGCAGCTCAACAAGGATGGAAGGTATATCAGTTAGATGTGAAATCTACATTTTTGAATGGAGTGTTGCAAGAGGAGATTTATGTTGAGCAGCCAGAAGGTTTTGTCACACCAAGCCAGGAGGAGAAAGTTTATTTGCTGAGAAAGGCTCTCTATGGCTTGAGGCAAGCTCCCAGAGCATGGTACAGTAAGATGGATGAGCACTTGTTGGGTTTAGGTTTCAAGAAAAGCCTCAGTGAATCCACTCTATATGTCAAGAAGTTAGTATCTGACTTAGTGGTGATGTCTCTTTATGTGGATGATATGCTGGTGACAGGGAGTAATAGTGCTCAGATTACTGCATTTAAGCAAGAGATGATGAAAATGTTCAAAATGACTGATCTTGGTGAGATGTCATATTTTCTAGGAATGGAGGTTAGGCAGACTCAGAATGAAGTTTTTATCTGTCAAAAGAAATATTTGAAGGAGATCCTGAGGAGATTCAACATGGAGAAGTGCAAGAGTGTGAGTACACCAATGGGTCATAAGGAAAAGCTTCAAAAGAAGGATGGATCGTACACTGCGATGAAAAAGTTTATAGAAGTTTGATTGGCTGTCTTATGTATCTCACTTTGCAACTAGGCCGGACATCATGTTTCCTGTAAGTGTCTTATCTAGATTTCTTAATTGTGCAAGTGAGTTGCATATGGTAGCTGCAAAGAGGGTGTTGAGGTACTTAAGAGGTACTCTTTCATATGGGATTATGTTTTGTAGAGTTCAGGAGTTTAAGTTGTAGGGGTATTCTGACAGTGACTGGGCAGGATCAATGGATGATATGAGGAGCACTTTGGGTTATTGCTTTACATTTGGGTCGGCATGTTTTTCCCGGTGTTCAAAGAAGCAGGAAATAGTGGCTCAATCAACTGCAGAAGCTGAGTTCATTGCAGCTACTGCAGCTGTGAATCAAGCATTTTGGTTAAAGAAGCTGATGGATGATTTGCATATGCAGCAAGAAGAAGACATAGAAGTGTTTGTGGATAATCAAGCTACTCTGGCCATTTCACATAATCTAGTATTTCATGGAAGAACAAAGCATTTTAAGGTCAAGTTTTAATTTTGAGAGAAGTGCAAAAGGCTAAAGAGGTGAAACTAGTGTACTGCAGTTCAGAAAACCAGATTGCAGATATATTCACGAAGTCATTTCATGTTGGTCGATTTGAACTTCTCAGGGCAAAGCTAGGAGTGTGCAGTACTTGATCCAGGAGGAGAGTGTTGATGTATCAAGACTGCACGTTCTGTTTTTTTCTTATTTGTTTTGTTTAGTCAATTTGTTAGTGTCCTGTTTTTTAGGAGTTGGTTAATTGTTGTTTTACTTGGTCAATCTTATCTTGTAGGAGCAGTTAGCTGCACGTATTTTCGCTATTCTGGTTTGTTGTTGCTGGTTTTGTGGCCCTTAGTGGGCAACGTGGGTTTATGGTTACGTTCTAGTATGTATTTTGAACATTTTTTTTTTTTCAGTTTTTCTGAATACGACGCATAGCTTTTGCTGTCAACTCCTCCTCTGTTTTTTTTTAAAAAAAAACAACAGAAAGTCTGCAGAGAGGGAAAGGCATAATGAGGGATCCATATAGTGACTTCAATGGGGACTCGGGTATCGACTTGGTGTTGGTAGTAGAGGTCGATGCAATCGACATCGAGCTGCTTCAAGCTGCCCTCACAAGCCGCCCTCACGTACGCTGGATTGCCCCGGATCTCCCACTTTGCGTCAATCAAGAACTTGGTTGCCAGTTCCACCTTCTGTCTCACTCCTCCCTTCGGTGCCTACTCCAAAACCAACACCAACATCACCATAAGAAAGCCCACAGATTGCCATCAAAATAAAGAAAACCAAGATGCAGGATCTTGGAATTCGGCATGACTATAGCATATCTTCTTTGTGCAGAAGCAGCTGAGACTAAGCTTTATAACATACTCAAGAGCCAACGTTTCCGAGGAGTATTTCGTTGGTGTGAGAGCCATAGACGTCGGAGATGTCGAGTAAGGTGACGCCGGAGCCGACGGCCAATTGAAAAACCAAAATGGTGACGTCATCTAATCGAAAAAAAATAGATCTAATACCCTATTAAAAAAAGGTTAATACCTTCAAAAGCCTCAAACCGGTACATCTGTGACAAATATAATTCAAATTAATTTTTTTACCATTAAAAATATCAAAATTTGCCTCAAATTAGTATATTTGTGACACATTTATCCTTTATTAGTTTTTGTTAAATTTTACAATTAAATTTTTGAGTTAGATGACACGTGACAATTGATTAGTGTGCCAGTTTTTTATTTTACTCTCTATTTGTCATAGTTGTACCATTTTTGTAGTTTTTTTTTTCTGAAGTAATCAAAGGGCGTGCATGGTTGTGTTCTTTTTTTCTGTTTATGAACAAAAATTCTGTTTTTTTGTTCCCGGGAACAAAAAAAGAACAGAAACGCGTTTGTTTGCGTTTTTGTTCTAAATCTATTTTTTTGTTCCTGGGAACACATTTGGAACAAGAAACAAGAAATAAAAAAAAAAAAAAAAAAAAACTTGTTTCTTATTTCTGGAACAATTTTTAAGAACAAATTTTCTCTCTCCTATATTTTTCTTCTCTTTTTTTCTTCTTCTTTTCTTCTTCTTTTTTCTTTGGCCGGTCGCCGGCCTCGGCCATGGCCGACGACCGGCCGTCAAGGGCCGGTGACGCCGTCGAGGGCCGGCGACCTCGCCGGAGCATCGTCGGTCCCCGGCGAGGCCGAGCTCGCCCAGCCACCGGCGAGGCCCTCGGCCCTCGTCGGCCAGTCGCCGGCCATGGCTAAGGCCGACGACCGGCCAAAAGAAGAAAAAAAGAAAAAGAAAGAACAAAAGGAAAAATTAAATAAAAATATTAAAAAATTAAAAGAAACAAAAAAAGAACATAAATTTACCAAACGTGTTTCGGTTCTTTTTTATTTTTGGAACAAGTTTAGCAAATGTGTTTTTCTGGTCAAAAATTGTTTCCCGGAACAGAAATAGTTTTTTTCTATTTCTGTTCCCTGGAATAATTTTTGAACACAATTACAAACAAACGCACTCTAATTTAATGGAATGTATATTTGTGACAAATATACTTGTTTGGAATTTTTGACGGTTAAACATATTATTTTGGTGGTAAATTTGTCACAAGTGTACCAATTTAAGATTTTTTTGCAATCATTTTGAGTAAATTTATCACATGTATATCGGTTTGATTTTTTCATTGTCAAAAAATTAATTTTGGGTAAATTTATCACATATATATCAATTTGGAGTTTTTCAGGGTATTGACCCTAAAAAAAAAAAACTCCAACTTTAGCTTTTCTCCCAATTTTACCTTTTATCTAAACAAAAAATAATACTAATTTTAGGTCAATTATCGATTCTGCATATCCCATCAAAAACCCTTGCTTTTAAGTCATATAACAATTCCACCTTAAACATTTTTTCTCTTATGAAAAACCCTCAACTTTAGGTTTTGTCCCAATTTTACTATCTAATCTCAATTTTACCTTAAAATTTTTACAGTCTCATAAAAAACCACTAACTTTTATTTGAGTCACAAACTTGCTCCCATTAACCCTCCATCCAAAATTTCCTGTTGACACCAAGGGATGGAAAACTCCCAAGCATAAGTTGTTTGAGGGAGATGGAACATTCCCAAGTACAAGAGATCAAAACGCAAGCGCAAAATCATTAAGGGGGATTTTGACGGAGGGCTAGTAAAGAACATATTTGGGACTCAAACTGAACCTAAAGCTAGGATTATTTTATGAGACAAAACAACGTTTAGGATAGAATTGGTACTGGATCTAAAGTTAAGGGGTTTTTATGAGATAAAAATAAATAAAGTTCATATAGGATTGAGAATAGAACTAAAATTTGGGTTTTCTATGAAACAAAAAAAAATTAGGATAGAATTGGGATAGGACCTAAAGTTGGCGGTTTTTTATGAGACAAAAAATAGAATTGAGATAAGAACTGAAGTAGGAGGTTTTTTTAAAGTAGTAGGCTGAACAATAGTAGAAATTAGGACTTTTGATCATATTCAATAGAGTTAATGTCACAAAAAACATTTTTATTTACTACCAAAAATTTAGTATCTGTGGACGTGTGACAAATTTACTTTCCATTAATTTCCATAAATTTTACAGTTAAATTGCTGAGTTGAAGAGCAGTCCATGAATATATGGCTGTACAATGTGAAGATCGGCGGATGATTAGGTCCACGTTAAGTAAGAGGTCACGAACATAAAATGACAAACTCCTGGCGAGGAGACTAAATGATATGGCACGAATTGGAGGGTGACAAAAAAAAAACAAAACAACACTTCCCATATAAAAGGGGAAAAAAAAAAGCATGTCATTCTCAATTGCCCATCATATCCAAATATTTTAGAATAATACGCTTAAAAACCACAAATTGATACATGTATAATAAATTTATCATAAACTATTTTTTTAACATATGACAAATTTATCTCAATTGAGCATAAAAAAACCCTAAACTATTATACTATTACTTATGACAAATTTACCCCAAATTAATTTATTCGACCGCCAAAAACCCCAAACCGATACATTTGTGACAAATATACCCTTAGTTAAATTGGATTAATGCCACAAAAAATTATATAACTATGGCAAATGAAGAGTAAAATCTCAAATTAGTACACTAGCCAACTGTAACATGTCATTCAACTTAATAATTTGACAAAAATCTAATGTAAACTAATAGAGGATAAATTTGTCACAAGTATATCAATTTGGGATAAATTTGTCAAAGGTATACTAATTTAGAGCTTTTTATGGTCAAAAAATTAATTTAGGGTAAATTTGTCATAAATATATCAGTTTGGGATTTTTCAGGGTATTAACCCAACATTTTATCACAATCCTGAAGCACAAATACAAAAGTTGGTTTATCTAGAGACTCATTTTGCAAGCTCATAAATTGATTGGATTTCACTTCTAAAGTGATTTACAAATAAGTTGCGAGAACTAAACAAGTGACCTTTGATTTCTTGACGCTCGAATTAAGTGCGTCGTCTTTACTAGGGTCATTATACGAAAAATTTACCAAAACAATCATAAACTTATTGCAATTTTTCTAATTCAGAATTAAATCTTTTTTTTTCTAGCCAATTCAGTCCTAAACATTTTGCAATTATACTAATTCAGTTTATCCGGCCAATTTTGGCCGACTAGCACTGCTCGTCCGGCTAATATTGATGTGGATAATCTTTTAATAATATTTTATTTTATTCAAGCCAGCAAGGTCAGCCTCACCAACCAATGGCAAGGCTTACCCCCACACGCCACTAGCAAGGGCGAGCCTCACCCAACGATGGTGAGGCCACCCTCGCCATGGTTAGGCAAGGCCCCGCCTGCCTTTGGCCAAGGCGAGCCTCGCCGACCATGGGCAAGTTGCGATCTCACCCATGGCCAACGAGACTCAACCCTCGTCAGTCCAACAAGGGTGAGCCTTGCCCAACCTTTGGTAAGCCTCGCCAAAGACCACGTGAGGTTGCGGCCTTTGACCTTGCCCATGGCCAATGAGACTCAACTCCCACCAAATTCAATAAGGGCGAGCCTCGAAAGCCCAACTAGCGGCCTTTGTCCTCACCCATGGCTGACGAGGGTCAACCCTCGCCAGCCCAGTTGGCGGCCTAGGCAGGATCGCCTAGCCACGAGCAAGGTTGCCCAACCATGGCCAAGCTTCCTCAAGGCCAGCGAGGTCCCTCACCGACCTTGCCTCTTGCCGATCACCAGCGATGACTGGCTGGAGGAAGGAGAAGGAAGTGAAGAAGAAAAGAAAGAGAAAATTTTGCAACTCATAATAAGTTGTTATTCTCACAATAACTCAGAAACTATTATGCTAACAAAATCCTTTACTAAAGTACAAATACCAAGCACAAGGGAATGTTACAATGAAAAGCCTCCCACTGATATAGCCTCCCATTTAGTTAGGCCAAATAAACCCTCCCATTAATTTCTCCATATGGATCTATGTCATCACCAAGAGAAAGCCTTATTTCAAAGCTATCAATATATTGTGGGATTGTTCTATCATAACTCACTCCTGCATCTTAACAATCAAAATGTGAAATATCACTCTTAAACTTTTAATAAATGTTTAATCTAATTCATAGATTATATCATTGCATTCTATCTCATAAGACTGCCTTTGATGGGCTAAATTAAACTCTGATATGATAAGTTTGATCACATTCAGTGTTTAGAATAACGTGAAATTCGGCAAAAGATCGCTTCAAGTGCCAAAAGTTGGCACAAATGGACACTTAACTACCAAAAATTACGAAAGTGACACTTCAGTGTCAATCCGGCCAAAATGCTTATGTGCGCAATTTCCAGCGAAGTAATTGTAAAACGGCGTCATTTTGCACGCTAACGTGGCTAGACAATGTAAAAACAACGTCATTTTCGTGCCGACGTAGTAAAAATTAAATTCAAAATTAATTTAATTTAATTTAAAACTAAATTTATTTAAAACATTTAAAAATACAAATACAAATATTATTTATAAAAAAAAAAAAAAGGGAGGCGGCAAAGGGCTGAGCCCTCGCCGCCACTGCCGAGAAGGACCGACAACGGAGGAGGGAGGGTCAACCAGGGTCGCCGAGCCTTGGCTAGGGGCCGGCGACCCCGGCTGAACGGCAACGAGTGCTGCGAGCCCTCACCCGGATCCGGCGAGGGTCGGTGGCCCGACGACCTTGGCGACCCTCCCCACTCCGTCGCCGACCTTTCCGGCGGTGGCAATGACAAGGGCTCGGCCTTCAGCCGCCTCTCTCCTCTTTAAATTTTTTTTTTAAAATTTTTGTATTTTTTATTTTTAAATGTTTTAAATAAATTTATTTTTAAATTTCATTTAATTAATTTTTATATTAATTTTTTACCACGTCGTATCAAAACGACATTGTTTTGCACTTACTTCGCCGGAAAATCGACACGTTAGCATTTTGGCTGAATTAGCACTTAAGTGATCCATTTTGCTCCAATTTTGGCACTTAAGTGTCACTTTCGTAACTTTTGACATTTACATGTCCTTTTATGCCAACTTTTGGCACTCCAAGGGTCCCTGTGTCCGTGAAATTCGGATATAGTTCGGATAAAAAAAAAATCCCATCTAGAAAGTGATATAGATCCAGATTAGATATGTGAAATTTGGAAAATTGAAAAAATAAGGGATACAAGTTTTTCCCCCACTCCTGCGCTTGTTGATGGCTTATCCTCACTTTTGACCAGTGCCACCATCATCTCTCTCTTGTTCCAATTTTTCTCGCTAAAATGACCACCACAAACTTAGAGCATGAGTATCGCGAAGATACCTAGAGAAGCCCTCGCCACAACGACCTGAGCAAACTCTAAGGGCCACCGTTCCTCCTACCAGTGACAAGCTGCTTACCACCTTTGGCTGCCTCGGAAAAGTGGCGTCGGAGCTCGTCAGCCCTGCCTCTTTCTTATGTCACTTAACTCCATTTTAGTAGGGAACTTTGTGATCCCGATCAAAGCTGGACATCTTCTCTGTGAAGAAGATGATCCGAAAGAGGCGGCGGCCAAGGTGATAGAGCTCCT
This sequence comes from Eucalyptus virginea, assembly GCA_014182375.1. Lineage (NCBI taxonomy): Eukaryota > Viridiplantae > Streptophyta > Magnoliopsida > Myrtales > Myrtaceae > Eucalyptus > Eucalyptus virginea. The sequence goes on from CM024521.1 coordinate 4,814,202, forward strand.
CAACCACGTCACTCGGAGCGAGTAGTACCGATGCTGCTACCACTCATAAACCGGATCCGCACGCTGTCTCGGGAAACTTGCGCAATATCTCCGACTGTTTTATAATAATGCAGAGGCATGAGCGAAGGTATCGAGCTACATAAAAGCTCATGAACCGTAGGTGGTGAAACTTGAACAAGAAACCTTCGATTTCCCCGACACTCATATCAACCGCGCCAGCATTTTATCCCAAACTTCGTTTTCGCGAGAACATCCGGTAACATTTTACTGTTCCTTTACTTCGCTACCAAACCAAACACAAAGCGAAGCATTGTATCTATGTGTAGCATCCAGTCTTAAGAGTATGTTGCACACGGTGTTAGTATTGAACTCATGGTTGGAGGAGAATAAAGCGTCCCTCTAGTATGTACGACTGAGTTTGAATTCTTCAAAATACCGATTTCTCAGATTCTAAAAGTCACCCCGATAAAGTCGGCACGGCAGGCTCGGTTCGCATTCAACTCACTCTCGTGTTTATCGAGTGATCTTTCCCCAGTAAGCTTAGTACATATCCATAATCTTCTCATAGCGAATGTCACGTGTACAAAACGAAAACAGTCACTCTCTTATTACACATACTTATAACAGCCACACAACATAGCCTCAAATTACTTCAGCGGCAAATGCACAAACTCTGCATATCAAAGACGCAGCAACAGAAGTAGACATGTTTCTAGGCAGGTTTCCAAGAAGAAAGGGGTGGAGTGTCGGAGTTTTCCCATGTAGAGAGGTTTCCATCGTACCTGCCACCCTTGACATTGTCCACAGAAGCAATCGATTCAAGCTCAGCCATCTCTTCTGGTGTAAACTTCACTGACAGAGCTCCAATGTTCTGGTTGAAATTCTCAATCTTGGTCGTGCCGGGAATTGGGCAAACATCATCACCCTGGTGGTGTACCCAGGCGAGGGCTAACTGCGATGGGGTGCATCCCTTTCTTTGTGCAATTTCATTCACTCGGTCGAATAACTTCGTGTTGTGAGCCAAGTTCTCTGGCTGGAACCTTGGTAGGTACTGCATAACATAGAGCAATGTCTCAGCACAAAGCATATGAGCAACTATCATTTTCCTTTTAAGGCCAAATTCTACAGCAACAGTTGCAAAAGTGATCGCATTGCGTGCCAACAGATTGCCTTGTTACTTGACATAATAAGCTTTTAGAAGTGCACAATTGTTGTGTACCTGGAAAAGCATGATCAGTTATAGATTATCTTGAAATGATTAAAATATCTAGCCCCAAATCATAAGCATTAGAAACGTCGAGCGAAGTGATCTAGCAACTACCACACAAGGCTGATGGGTTTGATCTAGGATGTGAAAACAGAAACAAACTTGACAATCTAAGTTTTGTACGTGTGATGGTAACATTAGTCACACATAAGAAAAAAAAATCACAAAAGGTAGATGACGTGTAGAAGAATGTTATCAGACACAAAGCTCTTTTAGCTACAAAGAAAAATAGCAACTTCACTTGCCCAGCACTATCGCTAGTCAAACACTAATGGCCGGGAGTAATACACAATTGGCTTTATGTCAGATGGGAACTTGATCCCAAAACTCTCATAAGAAGGGTGTTTGGGAGTCCTCACTGAAGAAATGGTTGTGTCAATATATAATTTATCTTGTGAAGAAAGATGAGAAAAAAAAAAAAAAAAAAGAGGACGGAGGCCAAGGCCCGATACTGGTGTCGGTTTTTGAGCAAATATTGCTAATCTTGTGAAGAGATATGAGAGAAAAAGGGTGGGTGGAAAGTGGGGAAAGGATAGTGATTAGCAAATGGTGGGAAAGCTGGGAAACGGAGCAACTTACAAATAAACCTATATTTATTCATTCCCAAAAGCACGAGACTCCGGGAAACTGCCCCTTTCAGGCTCATTAAAGCCATTACTTGTGATTTTTAATTTTATCTAGAATCACGAGAGGTGGGATGACTGGCGAGTGCTGGATCGAATAAGAATATGAAGCGTTTGTGTAATAAAGTTTTATTCATACCATCCAGATACTTTTTTCTTTATAGCATAAGAACAGGTTTCCAGCACTTCAATGGGAATGACAGTCACTGTGAGCATCTAATTATGTTAACCAGCAGAAACAGACCTGTCTGAAGTCATCCTTGGAGAGATTCTCCACCAACTTGGAGCCAACAGAAAAGAATCCCCGTCCAAGAGGACTGTAGGCAACAATTCCAATACCAAGCTCCCTAGTCAACATTTTCAAGGAAGAGCAGAGTCAGAAGAAAGATGTTGTTACTGCATAAACAAATTAACAGTGATATCCTACCTGCACGTGGGAATGATCTCTGCCTCCACATCTCTTGACCACAGCGACCACTCCAATTGCACCGCTGTGATGGGATGAACAGCATGTGCTCTTCTGATTGTTGACGCAGAGGCCTCGGATAAACCAATGTACTTAATCTTACCCTCTTCAACGAGCTTCTTTAGCTCTCCAATCTGTGCATATTCGCATGACAAAACAACAATCATCAAGATCTTACGTGTTAAGATCCAGAAATTATTGAACATCATTAGTTTTTCTTGTGTCCTGATGCCTGAATAGTTTGTGTTCCCTGACTTCTCAAACATTACAATTTGATTAGGTAGCCCCAGCAAAAATAGTCAATTTTTATGCATCTCAATGCAACAAGAAAGTCGCAAGGTATTGCATTAATGGAGGTGGATCTCTCTAATCTACCACAGAAGAGGGCAAATTAAAGAAGTATTCCAAGTACTTGTCATATTTCACAATGACAGGTCAAGAACCAAATGTCTCCGCAGAAAGTCCAGGAACAACTTCAAATGTGATTCTCAGATATAAATCAGGATGAACCCTGGAGCACTTTCATCTCAAATAAAGAATTCAAATAATTTTCATGCTTGTTGACCCATAAAACAAAAACTCAAGCCATATAAACTACTAAATTCCACAATCCCTTGAACAACACCGTGCCGCATCTTGAACTCTGCTATCATCTGAACTCAAGTCTCATTTAACGATATCTTGATGATGATGCATCATCAACACCAATCTAATTTAGCAACTGATCACTCGGAGAAAGTCTCGAGAGAGGTAAAGGTTTGATGAGGGATCCATACAGTGACTTCGATGGGGACGCGAGTGTCGATGCGATGTTGGTAGTAGAGGTCGATGCAATCGATGTCGAGCCGCTTCAAGCTGGCCTCGCAAGCAGCCCTCACGTACGCCGGATCGCCCCGGATCTCCCTCTTCCCGTCCGCGAAGCTGTTTCCGAACTTGGTCGCCAATTCCACCTTCTGCCTCACCCCTCCCTTCAGTGCCTGCACAAAATCAACCCCAAAATCAGAAAACCAAGGCGCAGGATCGGAGCACACTGCTCGATGAAGCTAAATTCCGCAACACTATAAGCACGTATAATTCATGCGGAGGCAAAAGAGAGACCGAGAGAACGGACCTTTCCGAGGAGGATTTCGTTGGTGTAGGGGCCGTAGATGTCGGAGGTGTCGAGCAAGGTGACGCCGGAGCCGACGGCGTGGTGGATGAGGGCGATCATGTCGGTGTCGGACTTGGGAGGGCCGTAGAAGGCGGACATACCCATGCAGCCCAGCCCCTGCGCCGACACCTCCAGGCCCTGCGACCCCAGCTTGATCCTCCTCACCGTCGTCGTCGATGCCGCCATTGCCGTCGTCTAGCTCGAGCTCGCTCGTTCCCTGCACTGCACCGAGACGATGGCGAAAGCGTCGGGCGAACCGAGATTTATAAGAGGGGAGCGGCAGTAGCTACGAAGAGTAGGAGTAGGAGGGGAGCGGCAGTAGCTGCGAAGACGCACTTGCTTAGGTCAACTGAGACCCAGTGACGGCCCTTCCCACGTACGGAGGACGCACGTGCTCACGTCAATTGAACTAATGAGATGTGTCACTGATCACTCTTTCTATTCATGAAAAGCGAGAAGGCCACTCTTCCCACATGCGAACAAGAGCTGGTGTTTCGAATCCCTACCTAACGACAATTTAGTATCAAATGTGATTTTAATTCTCACACCTGAAATGAGTTTGGACAAAAATTCGAAAGTAAGGATGAAAATAAAAATAGAATAGAACCGATCAAACAGCCAATTAAAAAAAAAAACTAAAAAAAAAAGATAACGTTGATGTCATATGATTAACAAAAATAGGTCCGATACCCTAAAAAAACCCTCCAACTTTGGCTTTTTTCTTAATTTTACCTTTTATCTCATAAAAAAATCACTAATTTTATAGGCATTCACAATTCAATCATTAACTTTTTTTATCCCATAAAAAATCCTCGATTTTAAGTAATATACCAATTCTACCTTAAACATTTTCTTGTCTTATAAAAAAACCTGTCCACTCTCAATTTTACTGTAAAATTTTTACAGTCTCATGAAAAAATTATAAATTTTTACTTGAATCACATATCTGCCACCATTAACCCTTCGTGCAAAATTTCCTGCTGACATCAAGAGATGGAAAACTCTCAAGCATAAGTTGTTCAAGAGAGATGGAATATTTCCAAGCACAAGAGATCAAAAACCGAGCACAATATCACTAAGGGCGATTTTGATGGAGGGTTAATGGAGAGCGGATTCGGGACTCAAGTAAAAGTTGGTAATCTTTTTATGAGATAAAAAAAAAATAGAGTGAAAATGAAATTGGACCTAAAGCTAGGATTCTTTTTATAAGACAAAGCAACGTTTATGGTGGAATTGGTACTGGACCTAAATTTGAGGGATTTTATGAGACAACAAATGTTTAGATAAGATTGGGACTAGAACTAAAACATGGGGTTTTCTATAAAAAGAATAATTAGGGTGGAATTGGGACATGATCTAAAGTTAGAGGTCTTATAAGACAAAAGATAGAATTAGGATAAGAGCTGAAGTCGGAGGTTTTTTAAGGTATTAGGCCGACAAAAATAGTAGAAATTAGGACTTTTGATCATATGCAACAGAGTTTAATACCATGAAAAACTTGTACATTTGCTACCAAAAATCTCATACTGATACATCTATGACAAATTAACCATCCGTTAATTTCCGTTAAATTTTACTGTTAAATTACTAATTGAATGACATATGATAATTGACAAGTGTACCGATTTAAGATTTTATCTTCCATTTGTCATTAATGTACTAGTTTGCGATTTTTCATAATATTAATATAATTTAACACTACTTTTTTTTTTGTCAGTCCTACGCTATTCCTACTCTACACTCACTCTTAGACTTTTGCCCTGCCTCTTGCAGGGCGCTTGCAGGGCGTGGGAGTCGAAACCCACTCCTGAAACTTATGCGTCCCCACCCCATCCTCCCCGAGAAGATGGGGATTTGAACCCCTCACCTCCCCCTTCCATGATGGAAAGGTGGCCACTGGGGCGAATCCCAGTGGTGTTAGTAGTGAGTAAATTTGCTATAAATATACCAGTTTGAGATTTTTAACAGTAAAAAAATTAGTTTGAGGTAGATTTATTACAAATGTGCTAGTTTACAGTTTTTGTGGTAAAAAAATTAGTTTGGGATAAGTTTATTGCAAGTATACCGGTCTAAAATTTTTCATGACATTAACCATATTATATAAAAGTACATCAATTGTAAATTGTTCAAAATGTTGTCGTCGGCGTACAATATTTACATTTACTAAGAGATGCTAATCGGGTAACATTGATACGGGTCAGAATTAAGTCACTATTGATTGTCTAATCACGCACGTTTTCTAAAAGTTATGCGAAGGGCAAGACCAAGGGAGGGGCGGAGGCTGCTATCTCGGTCACCGTCCGTCCAATCCGCGCCATTATGAAGAGTGGTCCATGAAGGTATTGTTGTATTTAATTAAGAGGTCAATAACATAAAGTAACGAACTCTTGGCGAGGAGACCTAACAAATATGGCACAAGTGAGAGGGTGACGAAAACAAAAACAGAACAACACTTCACATATTAAAAAAAAGGCGAAAACGGTGTCACTCTCGATTGCCCACAACATCCGATTATTTTATTATAATCTACAAGCATGAATACAAAACTTGGTTATTCAGAAACTCATAAAATATCGTGCAAGCTCATAAATCAATTAAGTTTGCACTTCTAAAGCGATTTGCAAGTAAGTTGCGAGAATTAAACAAGCGACCTATGATTTTTTGATGTTCTAATTAATTGTGTCGTTCCTATCAGGGTTATTATAGGGCTGAATCATTTTCTTTATTTCTTTTTTTTACAATGTTTTTAAAAAAATTTCTCTAGAGTACTTTGATATTTGACCATACAAGGCTCAATTGGATTGTGGGACCTAGAACTAATGTTTGAAAGTTTGCAAGAAATGTGGGTGGAGTTCCACAATGAGAGGCGGCAGTTGCCCTTTTTAAATTTTTTATATGGACAGATTATAAAAGTCCCAAGTTCACCATATCCACACAATTAGTATGTTAGAGGAACTCACAGTAGCTAGACGGGTGTAAAAAAATTATTGCAAAAGGACAGTGGCAACAATAGACAAGTCAAACCTGTGACTTTATAGACCAGCCACGTGTCCTCGATTCTTTTTGTCGGGGAGTCCGATTGGTGGGGCCGGAAGTGGAGGACATGGATGGAGATGGAGAGATGTGGCACGATCTTTGACTAGTTAACTATTTTTTCTCCTTGACAGAGAAAAGTCATTTCAATTCATGAAAGTCAAGAGTTCCACGTCATGACAATTTCTAGGGGGACCAGTTGCCCTCATCTTGCTCGGATGGTCCATTATTGAAAGTGATTGTAACTCTGGACGTCGAAAGTCGTATACCAGGAAAGTTTTGAGTGTTTTGAGTTAAAAAGAAAAAAGAAAAGAAGAAAAGGAAGCGCAAAAGTCAAGCCGCCTATTGAGACTAGTCAAGCTTCATCTAGAGATTAGCTTCAGTTCAGCAACGAAACAAAAAGTCAGATAATGTCTACCTAATTAACATGGACAATTATCAAATCTAAATATTTATGTACCGTTTGTTTCGCAAAAAATATGACGTATCTGAATAATATTTTTTAAGAAGTCATTTCCAATATTTGGTTAAGTCCGTTTAATATGGAAAATCCGATTTGATTTCTCTATAGAAACTACCAAAATATTCAGATTTTTAGTTATTTTCTCTTTTATTTTTATTTTTATTTTTCTTCTTCCTCAACCGATCGCTCGCCACTGTGGTAGTTGGCGACTAGCCATGAGGCAAAACTCGAGCTTGCCCAATGCTAGGGAGCTTCATCGTCACTTGATCAACCAACTTCAAGCTTGCCAAATCAGCAATCTCAAGTCTTCTTGGCCTTGGGCTAGCTCATATGTTGCTTGTTCTCAGGTGCAATCGTCGTCATGGTCGGCAACCAGCCGAGAAGAAGGAAAAGAAAAAGAAAGAAAATAAATAAATATTAAAAAAATTAAACAGAATTATTTTTATAAGAACAAACATTTTATTAACTAACAAGCTGAGCTCGAGCATTGAGGACTGATGCACGATCTTGTTGGACCCAAGCCTAAGTGCTGCCGAATAGAGCTAGAGCATCATAGACTCAAACACTGCCTTAATGGACCCTAATTCGAGTGTTGGGGATTATGTGATGCCTTGGAACATCACATGCGGCACATGTCATTTCCGTTTATACTCATAGTTATAATTACGCATGGAAAAGACAATAAAGTTTTCATAACATCCTTTACTAGAAAAATGCATGAGTTTATTATAAATAAATAAAAAAAAGTGTCTTTGGCTTTATACAATATCGATAGTAATTATCACAAAAAAATATATATATATAGTCCTAGGAAAGATCGGGGTCACCTAATACCATTACATCCATACTGACTAAACTACCATCCAACTCAAGGATTAATGGCTTCCGATATCAACTCGGCCCCTCCATCACCATGTCTAGGGGAATCATCCTACAACATTGGAGAGAAAAAAAAAAAAAAAAAAAAAAGGAGTGAGGCGAAGCCTAATAAATGAAATATCTAAGTATAAGGTAGGAGATCATATTACCACTCAACCTAGTACCAACAAACAACATGAGTTCAAAGGATACAAAATGATCATGTATGACAAGTGCAAAAGAAAATGCCCTATCTAGCCTATCATGATACGCTGATGAAAACCTCTAATATTTTATTATAATCCTGCGAATACAAAAGTTGGTTTATCTAGAGACTCATTTTGCAAGCTCATAAATTGATTGGATTTGCACTTCTAAAGTAATTTACAAATAAGTTGCGAGAACTAAACAAGTGACCTTTGATTTCTTGACGCTCAAATTAAGTGAGTCATCTTTACTAGGGTTATTATACGAAAAAATTACCAAAATAATTATAAACTTATTGCAATTTTTCTAATTCAGTCTTAAACCTTTTTTTCTAGCCAATTCAATCCTAAACATTTTGCAATTATACTAATTTAGTTCATCCGGCCAATTTTGGCCAACGAGCACCACTCATCCGACTAATATTAATGTGAATAATCTTTTAATAATATTTTATTTTATTCAAGCCAGCGAGGTCAGCCTTGCCAACCAATGGCAAGGCTTACCCCCACACGCCACTGGCAAGGGCGAGCCTCACCCAATGATGGTGAGGCCACCCTCGCCATGGTTAGGCAAGGCCCCACCTATCTTTGGCCTAGGCGAGCCTCGCCGGCCATGGGCAAGTTGCGATCTCGCTCTTGGCCAACAAGGCTCGACCCTCGTCAGTCCAATGAGGGTAAGCCTTGCTCAACCTTTGGCAAGCCTCGCCAGAGACCACGAGAGGTCACGGCCTTTGACCTTGCCCATGGCCAATGAGACTCAAGCCTCGCCATATTCAATAAGGGCAAGCCTAGCAACCCCAACTAGCGGCCTTTGTCCTCACCTATGGCCAACGAGGGTCAACCCTCGCCAGCCCAATCGGCGGCCTCGGCGAGGTCACCTAGCCATGAGCAAGGTTGCCCAACCATGGCCAAGCATCCTCAAGGCCAGCAAGGTCCCTCACTAACCTTGCCTCTTGCCGATCGCTAGCGATGACTCGGGGGAGGAAGGAGAAGGAAGTGAAGAAAAAAAGAAAGAGAAAATAAAAAGAAAAAATTAATAAAAAATAAGAAAAATAAAATATTATTAAAAAATTATTCATGTCGGCATTGGCCAATCGCCCGAGTTCACATCAATGCCTGCTGGTGAAAAATGGCCGAATAGACTGAATTGTCACAAATGCAAAATATTTAGGATTGAATTAGTTAGAAAAAAAAAGGTTTAAAATTGAATTGAGGTTTACTATTTTAAAATTTTGTAACTCACAATAAATTGTTATTCTCACGATAACCCAAAGACTATTATGCTAGCAAAATTCTTTTACTAAAATACAAATACCAAGCACAAGGGAATGTTACAATGAAAAACCTCCCATTGATATAGCCTCCCATTTAGTTAGGCCAAATAAACCCTCCCATTAATTTCTCCATATGGATCTATGTCATCACCAAGAGAAAGACTTATTACAAAGCTATCAATATATTGTGGGATTGTTTTAACATAACTCAATCGTGCATCCTAACAATCAAAATGTGAAATATTATTCTTAAACTTTTAATAAATGTTTAATCTAATTCAAAGATTATATCATTGCATTCTATCTCATAAGTCTGTCTTTGATGGGCTGAATAAAACTCTGATATGATAAGTTTGATCATATCCGGTGTTTAGAGTAACGTGAAATTCGGATAAAAAATCCCATCTAGAAAGTGATATAAATCCAGATAGGATATGTGAAATTTGGAAAATTGAAAAAAATAAGGGATACAAGTGTTTCCCCCACTCCTGCGCTTGTTGATGGCTTATCCTCACTTTTGACCAGTGCCGCACCATCTCTCTCTTGTTCCAATTTCTCTCACTAAAATGACAAAGTGATATAAATCCAGATAGGATATGTGAAATTTGGAAAATTGAAAAAAATAAGGGATACAAGTGTTTCCCCCACTCCTGCGCTTGTTGATGGCTTATCCTCACTTTTGACCAGTGCCGCACCATCTCTCTCTTGTTCCAATTTCTCTCACTAAAATGACCACCGCAAACTTAGTTAGAGCATGCTTGCTCAAAAAAAAAAACTTAGTTAGAGCATGAGTATCGCGAAGATACCTAGAGAAGCCCTCGCCACAACGACCTGAGCAAACTCTAAGGGCCACCGTTCCTCCTACCAGTGACAAGCTGCTTACCACCTTTGGCTGCCTCGGAAAAGTGGCGTCGGAGCTCGTCAGCCCTGCCTCTTTCTTATGTCACTTAACTCCATTTTAGTAGGGAACTTTGTGATCCCGATCAAAGCTGGACATCTTCTCTGTGAAGAAGATGATCCGAAAGAGGCGGCAGCCAAGGTGATAGAGCTCCTCAACCACGTCACTCGGAGCGAGTGGTACCGATGGTGCTACCACTCATAAACCGGATCCGCACGCTGTCTCGGGGGAAGCTGTTGAAGTGACTGAACAAGTCGGGGCACGGTAACAGGGAATCAACGCAGTATTCCCACTCGTCGAAGGGGATGGATTCACCGCAGGAAAAGGCGTTGAAAGTAAAGATGGCTAGACCAGCGGAGAACTCAAACCCAAGGGCCTCTCAATGTGGCGAAGTCAAAGGTAGAGCGAGCGTAATCCATCAAGTTGATCAAGGGCAGCGAAAGGGGTGTTGCAGAAGGAGAGAGCGTCCTTGAAGTCCCATGGAACGGGGGTGTTTAATATTGATGAAGATTGTGAAAGGATGAATAGTATTCATGACTTCCATGGTTTATTTTTATTTTTAATTATACAAATCAAACACTCATTTAATTTTTTTTATTTAAATCATGTTATATCCAGACGTCAAGAAATATTATATGGGATTTGTATCCTATCATTATCCCATAAAGCAAGATGTTCGAACGACCAAACACAGCATCATTGGATTTATCTAGCCTAGGATCTAAATTAAACATGTATAAAAAATTCGACAACCATACTAAATAAATTAAAAGTTCAGTAAGAACATAACACATTGGACCAAAGTTCAATGACTATTTGCGTTATTTTCCTAAACCAAAACAAAACGACATTGCTCCACTCTAACTCCAAATAAAAAACAATAGAAGTGTCGTTTTTAATTTTAGGAAACTTGCGCAATATCTCCGACTGTTTTATAATAATGCCTCCGACCGTTTTATAATAATGCAGAGGCATGAGCAAAGGTATCGAGCTACATAAAAGCTCATGAACCGTAGGTGGTTAAACTTGAACAAGAAACCTTCGATTTCCCCGACACTCATATCAACCGTGCCAACATTTTATCCCAAACTTCATTTTCGCAAGAACATCCAGTAGCATTTTACTGTTCCTTTACTTCGCTACCAAACCAAACACAAAGCGAAGCATTGTATCTATGTGTAGCATCCAGTCTTAAGAGTATGTTGCACAAGGTCTTAGTATTGAACTCATGGTTGGAGGTAGGGGTGAGTATGGTCCAGGTTGGGCCAGTTCACCCCCTAACCCTAGGACCAACACACACAGTGCTGGTCCTCAATTTTTGGAACCAAGAACCGACCATATTGAGCTTAGGACTGAGGACCGAACTGACCCAATGGATTCGGTCCGGTTTTAGGGTCAACCCGGGACCAACCGATAATTTTTTATTTCATTTTTTGTACACCTTAAAAAAGCGATTGAAGATCGAACGGACCCAATAGGTTCGGTCCAGTTTCAAGATCAATTTAGGACTAATTAATAATTTTTTTATTTCATTTTTTGTAATCCTTGAAAGAGCAACTGAGAACCATACCGACCCAATGGGTTCGATGATGAGCAAGGTCAACTAAGAAAGGTAAGTGGTGAGGGTCAAGTGAGGTGAGCGTCGAACAAAATGAAAATCGAATATCGAGCAGAGAGCAACAAGCCAAGCGAGCATTGAGCGGCGAGCGGCAGGAGTGACCCAAAATGAGCAATTGCTTCTTTCAATTTTGGCAAATTGATAATTAAGAGAACAAATAAAACAAAAGATAACGAATACTAAAGGAGGATGCCATAAATAGTTGTTTATACCTTTCTAGATGCCATAAGGACTCCTTACAAAAACAATTTCCTCCTTCGTAAATTATGACTATTAACGTCATAAAAGACATTAAAAATCTAAAATATTAAAGAACAATGTAAAATTACTTGAATTCCTCACTAAATAGCTCTTTAATGTTGTTGATGCCATTTATTTTAAGGTTTTCTCTATATAAAACAATTATAAATAATATATATATATATATAATCAGGGTTGGTCCGGATTGGACCGACCTAGAACTCTCAGGACCGAGAACCGACCAGCATAATACTAGTCCTGGAATTCTAGGACCAAGGACCGACCTAATCTCCCTGGGAACTGGACCGAGACTAGCAGGATTGGGCCGGTCCAGGGTTGACCCTGAACCGATCCTCACCCCTAGTTGGAGCCCTGGACCGATGCTCACCCCTAGTTGGAGGAGAATAAAGCGTCACTCTAGTATGTACGACTGAGTTTGAATTCTTCAAAATCCCAATTTCTCATATTCTAAAAGTCACCCCGATAAAGTCGGCACAGCAGGCTCGGTTCGTAAAAAAACTTGCTCTCGTGTTTATCGAGTGATCTTTCCCCAATAAGCTTAGTACATATCCATAATCTTCTTATAGTGAATGTCACATGTACAAAACGAAAACAGTCACTCTCTTATTACACGTACTTATAACAGCCACACAACATAGCCTCAAATTACTTCAGCGGCAAATGCACAAACTCTGCATATCAAAGACGCAGCAACAGAAGTAGACATGTTTCTAGGCAGGTTTCCAAGAAGAAAGGGGTGGAGTGTCGGAGTTTTCCCATGGAGAGAGGTTTCCATTGTACCTGCCACCCTTGACATTGTCCGCAGAAGCAATTGATTCGAGCTCAGCCATCTCTTCCGGTGTAAGCTTCACTGACAGAGCTCCAATGTTCTGGTTGAAATTCTCGATCTTGGTCGTGCCGGGAATCGGGCAAACATCATCACCCTGGTGGTGTACCCAGGTGAGGGCTAACTGCGATGGGGTGCATCCCTTTCTTTGTGCAATATCATTCACTCGGTCGAATAACTTCGTGTTGTGAGCCAAGTTCTCTGGCTGGAACCTTGGTAGGTTCTGCATAACATAGAGCAATGTCTCAGCAGAAAGCATATGAGCAACTATCATTTTCCTTTTAAGGCCAAATTCTACAGCAACAAGGTGCAAAAGTGATCGCATTGCATGCCAACAGATTGCCTTGTTACTTGACATAATAAGAATTTAGAAGTGCACAATTGTTGTGTACCTGGAAAAGCATGATCAGTTATGATTATCTTGAAATGATTAAAATACCTAGCCCCAAATCATAAGAATTAGAAATGTCGAGCGAAGTGATCTAGCAACTACCACACAAGGCTGATGGGTTTGATGTAGGAAGTGAAAACAGAAACAAACTAGACAATCTAAGTTTTGTACGTGTGATGGTAACATTAGTCACACATAAGAAAAAAAAAATCACAAAAGGTAGATGACGTGTAGAAGAATGTTATCAGACGCAAAGCTCATTTAGCTACAAAGAAAAATAGCTACTTCACTTGCCCAGCACTATCGCTACTCAAACACTAATGGCCAGGAGTAATACACAATTGGCTTTATGTCAGATGGGAACTTGATCCCAACACTCTCATAAGAAGGGTGTTAGGGAGTCCTCGCTCAAGAAATGGTTGTGTCAAGATATAATTTATCTTGTGAAGAAAGATGAGAAACAAAAAGGACGGAGGCCAAGGCCCGATACTGATCTCGGTTATTTTGAGCAAATATTGCTAATCTTGTGAAGAGATATGAGAGAAAAAGGGCGGGTGGAAAGTGGGGAAAGGATAGTGATAAGCAAATGGTGGGAAAGCTGGGAAACGGAGCAACTTACAAATAAACCTATATTTATTCATTCCCAAAAGCACGAGAATCCGGGAAACTGCCCCTTTCAGGCTCATTAAAGCCATTACTTGTGATTTTTAAATTTATCTAGAATCACAAGAGGTGGGATGACTGGCGAGTGCTGGATCGAATAAGAATATGAAGCATTCATGTCAGAAAGTTTTATTCATACCATCCAGATACTTTTTCTTTATAGAATAAGAACAGGTTTCCAGCACTTCAATGGGAATGACAGTCACTGTGAGCATCTAATTATGTTAACCAGCAGAAACAGACCTGTCTGAAGTCATCCTTAGAGAGATTCTCCACCAACTTGGAGCCAACAGAAAAGAATCCTCGTCCAAGAGGACTGTAGGCAACAATTCCAATGCCAAGCTCCCTAGTCAACATTTTAAGGAAGAGCAGAGTCAGAAGAAAGATGTCGTTCCTGCATAAACAAATTAACAGTGATATCCTACCTGCACGTGGGAATGATCTCTGCCTCCACATCTCTTGACCACAGCGACCACTCCAATTGCACCGCTGTGATGGGATGAACAGCATGTGCTCTTCTGATTGTTGACGCAGAGGCCTCGGATAAACCAATGTACTTGATCTTACCCTCTTCAACGAGCTTCTTTAGCTCTCCAATCTGTGCATATTCACATGACAAAACAACAATCATCAAAATCTTACGTGTTAAGATCCAGAAATTATTGAACATCATTAGTTTTTCTTGTGTCCTGATGCCTGAATAGTTTGTGTTCCCTGACTTCTCAAACATTACAATTTGATTAGGTGGCTCCCAGCAAAAAATAGTCAATCTTTATGCATCTCAATGCAACAAGAAAATGGCAAGGTATCGTTAACGGAAATGGATCTCTCTAATCTATCACAGAAGAAGGCAAATTAAAGAAGTATTCCAAGTACTTGTCATATTTCACAATGACATGTCAAGAACCAAATGTCTCCGCAGAAAGTCCAGGAACAACTTCAAATGTGATTCTCAGATATAAATCAGGGTGAACCCTGGATTTCGAATAATTTTCATGCTTGTTGACCCATAAAACAAAAACTCAAGCCATATAAACTACTAAATTCCGCAATCCCTTGAACAACACCGTGCCACATCTTGAACTCTGCTATCATCTGAACTCAAGTCACATTTAACAATATCTTGATGATGATGCATCATCAACACCAATCTAATTTAGCAACTGATCACTCGGAGAAAGTCCCGAGAGAGGTAAAGGTTTGATGAGGGATACATACAGTGACTTCGATGGGGACGCGAGTGTCGATGCGATGTTGGTAGTAGAGGTCGATGCAATCGATGTCGAGCCGCCTCAAGCTGGCCTCGCAAGCAGCCCTCACGTACGCCGGATCGCCCCGGATCTCCCTCTTCCCGTCCGCGAAGCTGACTCCGAACTTGGTCGCCAATTCCACCTTCTGCCTCACCCCTCCCTTCAGTGCCTGCTCAAAATCAACCCCGAAATCAGAAAACCAAGGCGCAGGATCGGAGCATCCTGCTCGATGAAGCTAAATTCCGTAACACTATAAGCACGTATGATTCATGCGGAGGCAAAAGAGAGACTGAGCGAACCGACCTTTCCGAGGAGGATTTCGTTGGTGTGGGGGCCGTAGATGTCGGAGGTGTCGAGGAAGGTGACGCCGGAGCCGACGGCGTGGTGGATGAGGGCAATCATGTCGGGGTCGGGCTTGGGAGGGCCGTAGCCGATGGACATGCCCATGCAGCCCAGCCCCTGCGCCGAAACCTCCATGCCCTGCGACCCCAGCTTGATCCTCCTCACCGTCGCCGTCGACGCTGCCATTGCCGTCGTCTAGCTCGAGCTCGCTCGTTCCCTGCACTGCACCGTGACGATGGCTAAGGCGTCGGGCGAGCCGAGATTTATAGGAGGGGAGCGGCAGTAGCTACGTAGAGTAGGTAGGAGGGGAGCGGCAGTAGCTACGAAGACGCACGTGCTTACGTCAATTCAATCTAGACCCGATCGAGTCGGATTTGGATCGGGTCGAAACCGGATCGACTCATATTTGACCCATTTAACTTATTTGGATCCATATTCATGTAGTATAAATTAAGTGACCAGTATCCAATCCAACCTATACCCAACACATACCGGACCCAACCCGTATTGCTAAAACCTCTTAATATTATAGGAAAATCCACTTCTATTATATGCTAATTAGATTAAGGATTAATACCCTAAAAAACCCTAAACTGGTACACTTGTGACAAATTTACCCCCAACTATTTTTTTGACCACCAAAAACTCCAAACTGGTATACATTTGACAAATTTACCCCAAACTGGTACACTTGTGACAAATCTACCCTCTGTTAGTTTTTGTTAAATTTTAATTAAGTTAAATGACACGTGACAATTGTCTGGTATACTAATTTGAGATTTTATACTTCATTTGTCACAGTTTACAATTTTTGTGATTTTTTTGTGGTATTAATCCAATTTAGCGGAGGGTATAATTGTCACAAATTTACCAGTTTTGGGTTTTTTTATGATCGAATAAATTAGTTTGGGGTAAATTTGTCATAAATGTACAAGTTTAGGGTTTTTTATGGTCAGTCGGGGTAAATTTGTCACAGGTGTACCAGGTTTGAGGTTTTTATGATCAAAAAAATAGTTTTGGTAAATTTGTCACGGGTGTCTGGGTTTAGGGTTTTTCGAGTATTAACCCTTAGATTAAAGCTTCAAATTAAATTTAAAATAGCAAATAAAATAAAATAAGAAAAGTTTAAAAAACCTATAAATTTAAATATTTATAAAGAATTAAACTATGCACATGCTTCTCTTATTTGAAGTGAACATACCTTTGAATAACTAAAAACTATAACATAAAAAAAAATTAATTAAACCTTAAAAAGCTCGTTTTTATGATTTTTTTATAAAAAAAAAAGTATTGTTAAAACATTTTTATGCAATACAAATTTAATGAAAATCTTTATAATTCTTTTTAAAATATTTTAAAAAAAAAAATCGATTTTTAATTCTTTGTGCAAAATAACCGAAATCTACTCGAACCGCCTGAACCGGACCGGAACCACCTGAAATCGGTGGCTATTGAGGGAACCGATCCGGTTCTCGATTCCAATTTATGGGAACCGGTGGGTACCAGTCCAGTTTCCGGTTCCATGAGCGGATCTGTCCACTCACCCACCTGCACGAGCCACTTATATTAAAATAATATATTAATTTTTAATATTAAAAAAATGAAATTACTAATTAATAAATCCAAATCAAATAACTAAAAACATTAAGTCAAGATCGCTTCTTATCATTATTCCATAATGAAATGCCTGGAAAAATGCCAAAACAATTTGGCCTTAGTTAAACTAAAAAGACAATGAGGAAGAAATATCTCGTAATGCAGCTTCTGTAGGTATATACAGACTTGCCAAAACAAAGCAAAAAAGTTTGACTGAGAGATTTTGATGTAGGACAACGAGTCCACAACAAGGAATAAATCTTTAGGTTTCATCACAAACAAAGGTTCCTAAGCATCACATAAAGGGTTTTTAAAGCATCACACCTAAGAGAAAAAAAAATGCCTAGGACACGGAATTTGCTTGCAAAATTTTATTCCGACCCATGATAGCCATGATAGAAAACAAGTTTAACCAAAATTGCTATCATTTCCTCACGATTATCGTAAGTGCCTACCATGATATCCTTCTGCAACCTCTCTAGCTGTTGTTATGGATCCAAGTTCCTCACAAAGACTATGGAAGTCACATAGTCTTTCTATGTTGAAAATCAAAATTGTTTTGCGCCAAGATCGGTTCAATGGATCCACCCAGGAATCGGACCGAATTGGCGGTCCGGTTTCCGGGTAAATCCATGCAACTAACGGGTGGATCCCAGTTTCAATTTTTTGGAACCAGTCCTTAGCGGGCAGTTCCCGGTTCTAGGTCAGAACCGCCCGCCTGAACCATGCACACCCTTAATAGTGACAACAATAGACAAGTCAAACCTATGACTTTCTAGATCCAGCCACGGGTCTACGATTCTTTTCGCCGGGGAGTCCGATTGGAGGGGCCGAATGTGGCGGACAGGAGATGTGGCGGACATGAATGGAGAGATGTGGCACGATCTTGACTAGTTAACTCTTAACAAAAGTCATTTCAATTCATGTCAAGAGGTCCGCGTCATGACAATTTCTAGGGGGACCAGTTGCCCTCATCTTTCTCGGATGGCCCACTATACAATTTTCAGATAAATTATTGAAAGCAATCGTAACTCTGCATGTCGAAAGTCGTATATCACGAAAGTTTTGAGTGTTTTGAGTTTAAAAAAAAGGAAGCGCAAAAGCCAAGCCGCCTACTAAGACTAGTCAAGCTTCATCTAGAGATTAATATTTTACAATAAGTCATTTCCAGTATTTGGTTAAGTCCTAAAAATAAACTAGAAAATATTTTTTGTCGTTTAATATGAAAAATCTGATTTGATTTCCCTATAGAAGATTCCAAAATATTCAGATTTTTAGTTATTTTCTTTTTTTTTATTTTTCTTTTTCTTCTTCCTCAACCAAACGCTAGCCACGGTGGTAGTTGGTGACTAGCCACGGGGTGAAACTCAAGCTTGCCCAACACTAGGGAGCTTCAGCATTACTTGATCAACCAGCTTCAAGCTTGCCAAATCAGCAATCTCAAGTCTTCTTGGCCTTGGACTAGCTCATCCGTTGCTTGTTCTCAGGCGCAATCGTCGCCATGGTCGGCAACCAGCCGAGAAAAAGGAAAAGAAAAAGGAAAAAATAAATAATATAAAAAATAGATTTTTAAAAAGAATTATTTTTATAAGAACAAACGTTTTATTAATTAACGAGCCGACCTCAAACATTGAGGACTAACGCATGATCTTTGTGGACCCGAGTCTAAGTGCTATTGACTAGAGCTTGAGCATCATAGACTCAAGCACTACCTTGATGGACCCCAGTTCGAGTGTCGAGGATTGTGTGACGCCCTAGAACGTCACATGTTGTAGATGTCCTTTCCGTTTATACTCATAGTTATAATTACACATGCAAAAGACAACAAAGTTTTCACCATTAAAAATTCCCTCTTTTCCCCAAGTCCTGGTGAAAAATGGGTTTCGGGAGACTTTGCTCCGTCGCCCGGTGACGCCGCGCGGCTCGCTCCTTCGCTTGGCCGCCGCTCGCGGCGGCTAGCCTCCTCGCTCTGTCGCTTGTCCTCTCCGCTCGCGGGGTCCTCGCGCAACCCCTGCCGCCATCGTCGGTCCCCTCAAAACGGGCCCTCGACTTCAGAAGCAGAGCGTCGGACGAAACCCCCGCCTTGCGGCGCCGGCCAGCCCCGCAGCCAGGTTCGTCGTCCCGCCGCGTCACCTCCGGCGGCAAAATCTCTTCCGCTGCCACCGGTTCCGTCTCTAACCACCGTCGCCGCCGCCGGGTCTGAACGTGATCTCAAGGAGCTCTCGAGACCGGAGCGAGTGACGGTCGGCCCCCTCCCGGCCGGCGCCGGCGAGCCCGCGTCGCCTCCGCAAAGAAAAACGCTCCGGCTCCGTTTCGACCGCCGTCGCCGTGCTTGATCGCGCTCTCAGGTGTCATCCCAGCCGCGTGGGTTCCCTCTGCTGGTGATTGAGCTTCTGTGCTTGTGTTCCTTCTTCGGCTGATTGCAGGGTTCGGTCAGGATTTTGGCAGCGTCAAGTGCCGTGGCCCCCTCTCCAAGCCCTCCGAAGAGCTCCCCTCGTTCGGTTCTCTTTTAGGCTGGCTATGGAGGTAATGGGTTAGGGCTTTTTTTCCTGATTTTGCTGCTGCTCGCCTATTTTGTTGCTGCGATGGCCTCGCCTTCGGCCAAGGCCCATGGTTTAGATGAAGGCCCTAGTGCTTCTGCTCCTCGACCCCATCATCAGGGCCGGTCTTCGGTTGATGGGCTTCTTTTGAACGAGAAGGGGCGCATGCCCTCGAACACAAGTTCCCATTTGCAAATCGACGGGTCATGTTCTGCTCTTCCTCCTGCTGGGTTGCGAACCGGAAGTGACAATCAATCTCTGTCAATTGATATTGTGAATGAGAACATTGGTGGTGAAAACCAAGCCCCTGTTTTGCTGGAGAAACATTCTGGTCGCGCTCGCTCTCTCCGCTTTGATGGACGTAGAGGCAGGAGCAGAGGAAGATCATCCTCCAATCGACCCCAAATGACCCTTCTCAAGGAGCGAGAATCTTCGCTCTTGGGCGAATGTGGCGGTAGCTAAAGTAGCCTCAAAGGGATATGACCTTGATTATTTCCCTCCGGCCCGCGGTGGTAACCGCCCGGTTGTTGAAATGACAGAGGACGACATCCTAGCTGCAGATCCTGTTGTTCGAAGGTTCATGTGCTGGGAGCTCGATTGGCCCTGAGGCCGAGAACCAGTAGGATCAGACACATTCTGAACACCAGCAGTTGCTTCAAAGCGGCTGGATAGGTATCAACAAAGAACGATCTAGCCTTAGTCGCATTGCACTTATGACCAAATATTCCACACCCCGCACAGCCGTTGGTTTCCATTCATATTGCACATCGACCATACAAGATTGGCCTTCATAAACCAGCTCAATACACTCACAATGAGGTTGGTTGGCTGTGATCTCTACACATACTCTAGCATAGGTAAGCATGTGCATCTGTGTTTCATTCTTGAGTCGACATACAATGGTTTCCCGACACCACTAACAACTTTGCTTATTGATTGTGCGAGACCATAATGCAGCGGGGAGATTTATCGCCTAACCCATATAGGCACAGTGAGAAGAGCATCTTTCCTCAATTCCAATTCCGGTCTCCATTGTTGAAGAACTAGGTGAATCTTGGAGACGGTAATGGGTCCTCCTTCCAGCACCTTCAATCGAAATTCCCTGTCTGGGATATGAAAGAAAAACAAGCCCTTCCCATTAGCCATAACTTTCTCCAAGTTAGTACCCCATACCTTTTTAAAAGCTGCTTCAATAACTACAAATGGTATCCTTTTACCTATGTAGTATCCCACTAAACACTCCTGCATCGAAATACACAAGACTATAGAAACAGATACAGTTGATCCTCTGTTCACAGTCAAGCCTACTGAAGGTGTTGCTGATGAAGAAAGACTGGTTTTCAGGATGACGGACGATCCATCTAGCATCCCTCCCCCGGGCGATTCCGAGTGGAAACAAGTCAAAAGGAAGAAAAAGCCTTTCACTAAAAAGGCTGCCTCCACTAGTTCAGCTCCACTTGGTGAAGGAGGCCATTCGCTGAAGCTAAAAGACTTTGTTTTAAGGAGAGTGAGAGTTGCACCAGCATCTCGTAAGTCTGCTGGTGCGGGCGCAGCACCCTCTAAAGCTGGTCAGGGCCCCTCTATATCGGTGAAAGGGAAAGCAACTGCTCCTCATTTGTCAGTGCCTCATTATTCAGATGAGATTGTCAATCCCAACTTCCAGGAAGAGATAGAAGATGAAGACCTGCTTTCGGTAGACTCCTTCCCACCGAAAGGCCCTCGTTCTACTACCCCAACTGTGACAATGCAGGACAAGCTACTGCTGCTATGCCCGGACCCTCCTCCTATTGCGGATCCTCCTCCGACGGTGAGTAGGAATAAGGGTTCCAGAAAGAGGTAACCCTCTTCCCCTTCTTTTGTAAATATGTATATAGCTGCCTGGAATGTTAGGGGCCTTATGAATTCCGTTACTCAGGCTGAAGTGCGGAAGTTTGTCACTTCTCATAATCTGTGCTTGATTGGGCTCATTGAGACCAAAGTCCCTGAGGATACTTTTGATTCCCTATCCTCCTTTTTGCTAAATGGCTGGAAATGGATCGCGAATTATGAACACTCCCCTCGTGGAAGAATATGGGTTGGTTGGAACCCAGACTATATAAATTATGATCCCATCTCGGTTAGTGCTCAGGCTATGCATGGCCGTGTGAGCATTATCTCGTCTACAAAGACGTGTTGTGTTTCTATTATATATGGTGAACACTCGTTTATTCGCCGTCGCCCACTCTGGGAAGATCTTATTCGGATAAATGCCCTCATGCAAGACACGGCCTGGTTGGTTGCAGGAGATTTTAACGCTATCAAGGATCCATCTGACCGTTTTGGTAGTTCTGATACTTGGATTCCATACTTTGATGAGTTTGCGAACTGCCTAGCTCAAACTGAGTTGGACGACCTCAGGTACATTGGCCTTAGGTTTACCTGGTCCACCTCTGCGGTGCAAGTAGGAAAATGCAGAAAATAGATCGTGTTTTGGTTAATACCACTTGGAATATGGAATTCTCTTTCTCCGAGGCGTCTTTCTTAAACCCGGGCATCTCCGACCACTCCCCAATGGTAGTCAGAGTCATTGACCCGATTCGTAGGAGGAGGCCTTTCAAGTATTTTGATTTCGGGCCCAAAGACACCCGACTTCTTCTTCATTGTGCAGCAGGTATGGGATATTCCAGTTCAAGGATTTGCTATGTTTAGGCTTGTTTCTAAACTCAAAACTCTGAAGAGCCGGCTTAAACTCTTAAATAGAGATACATATTCAAACATTTCAGTAAGAACGGAGGAAGCAAGGGAAGCTCTTCGCTCTGCTCAGCTTGATCTACATCTCAACCCTAATGATTCTGACCTCGCCAATACAGAGCAGATTTGCCGCAAGCTCTTTGTAAACTTACGTAGAGATGAAGAATCCTTCTATAGGCAAAAATTGAGAATCCGTTGGCTCAAGGAAGGAGACCAAAATACAAAGTTTTTTCATCATTCTGTCAAGAGAAGACAGCTTACAAACAGAATCCTTACGGTAAAGGACTCCTCGGGTGCTTTTACCGATGACCCTGAGGCGGTTCCTCAAGTTTTTGTTACGTTCTTTGCTGATTTGCTTTCTCCTCACTCTGGATTGTCCAAGCCTTCCCTACAGGAGTTAAGAAAGTTCATTCGCAATCCCTTGTCGATGGACCAAGCTGGTGACCTTACTAGACCAGTGCTAGTCCCTGAAATTCGAGAAACAGTCTTCTCCCTAGCAAAGGGGAAAGCGCCGGGTCCTGATGGATTCACTGCTGAATTCTTCAAGAGATGCTGGGATACTGTTGGCCCGCTCGTAACAGAGGCAGTGCAGGAATTCTTCACATCAGGCTGTCTGCTCAGAGAGGTGAATAATACCATCCTTACCTTAGTTCCAAAGGTCCCTAATGCTTGTGATGTCTCGAATTTTCGGCCTATTGCATGTTGCAACACCATTTACAAAATCATTACAAAGATATTAGCCAATCGCCTTGCTGCTGTCCTTGGGAACTTAGTTGACTACTCTCAAAACGCCTTTGTCAAAGGGAGGAGGATTAGAGATAACATTCTTTTGGCTCAAGAATTATTTGCTGGGTTTCATTTGGAACCGTACCTCCCCAAATGTGCGATAAAAGTGGATTTTCAAAAGGCTTATGATACTATCTACTGGGACTTTCTCCAATCAACACTCACGGCATTTGGCTTCCCTGATGTTTTTGTTCGGTTGATTATGGCTTGTGTTCGAACTCCCAAATATTCCATTTCAATCAATGGAGAGCTTCATGGATTCTTTGCTGGAGGGAGAGGACTACGACAAGGAGATCCTATGTCCCCTTATCTGTTCACGCTTGTGATGGAGGTATTCTCTCGGAATTCTAGTATCCCGACTTCTTTTAAGGAATTCAATCCCTATTGGAGGTGCAAGGCAACTCGGGCCGACTCACCTTTTTTTTCGCAGATGACGTTTTCCTTTTCTCGCCGGCTGACTGGGCGTCTATCACCTTAATGAAAAAGGGCCTTGATATATTCTCTTCATGGAGTGGCTTAATCCCGAATAGAAACAAGAGCGAAATCTTTATGTCGGGAGGATCTCTGTCCCTTCGCAGTTATATTCAAATGGCCTTTGGATTCCAAGGAGGTACATTGCCAGTGCGATACCTCGGGGTTCCCATCATCTCTTCTAGACTCGAAAAGTTCACTGTATTGCTCTAATTGATCGGATCACTGCTATGGCTCAATCTTGGACTCAAAGATTTCTATCATATGCTGGAAGACTGCAGCTCATCAGGTCAGTCCTCCATTCTATTCAATCATATTGGTCGAGTGTGTTTACCTTACCGGCATCGGTTCTGATTAGTATTGAAACAATCTTGAGACAATTCTTATGGAAAGGATCCGCACTTGGTAAAGGTGGGGCTAAGGTTGCGTGGGATGACATATGCCTCCCGAAAAATGAAGGTGGCCTAGGCATAAGGAATTTGAAAGACTGCAATAGAGCGGCCATGCTTAAGTACATATGGATCCTTTTCACCGACAAAGAATCGTTGTGGTGTCGATGGATCCACTCTAATTTCTTAAAAAGGACAATTTCTGGATCGCCTCAACACCTTCTACGTGTTCTTGGGGCTGGAAAAAATATTGCAATTAAGAACGAGTTTAGGTCTTGCTTCGCTTGGAAGATTGGTAATGGATTTTCGGTTTCTTTATGGCATGATCAATGGCTCGCCGATGGCCCCTTGATCTTTTATTTCCGACATCCATCATTGAATTGTCGGGTCTCCTTAAGCATGTTGTTGTTGCAGATTTATTCTCCCCCCTCGGTCATGCATTTAAGAGTTCACTTGAGAGCTGTGGTTTCTTTGTCCCGGATCAGACTGATGCACCGGATTGTTTCACCTGGAATCATCACTCATCCGGATCCTTTTCTGTTGCCTCTGCATGGGATTTCATTAGAACAAAAAAGGAAAGAGTTTCTTGGGACTCCTTTATTTGGAACTCTGATATTGTCCCTAGAAATCAATTTAACTTGTGGTTGATTACCAAGAACAGATTACCCACCCAGAATTCCTAATCCATTCCGGCATAATCGTCTCGGGTACTTGCGCATACTGTAATACTACTCCGGACTCTATTGATCACTTGTTCTTCAACTGTCGTATCTCGGCCACGCTTGCTTATTTTTGGGCGACGAGATGCAACTTACCTTGGAAATCGAGGCCATGGATGGACAACCTTGCTTGGGCGATCAGGTTGCTCTCCGGTAAGGATTTCTACCATCGGATTGCGCGGTTCTCTTTCGGTGGCCTTTGTTATTTGATTTGGAAGAAAAGGAATGATATTATTTTCCGAGGGGATTCACTGTTTGTCCCTGCTTTGAAGAACCACCTCATGAAGATGGTCAAAGATAAAGCGACTACATTCACAAGTGTTCCGGATATTCCGAGAAATAGGCGTCTCCAAAGAAGCTGGGATCTTGATCCCTCCATCTTTATGGATCGTCTCGGGCGTTAGTCTCCCCGTTTCTTCTCTCGATGTGCTACAAGCTTCATCATAGCTCCGTTTCTTCGTTTTCGAATGTTTGGCGGAGGTCTGGTGGTTGTTCTTGTTTTTGTGTTGTAACTGTGCTTCTTCTCCTTTTGGTCTGCTTGCCTTTGGCTTTTGTCACGGCTCCCTTCCACTCTTCGGTCTTCCTTAGAGTTTAAGCCTTTGGCGCCGTCTTTTGTATTTTGTCCAAAGCTATATTATTATTTACCTTTACCAAAAAAAAAAAAAAAAAAAATTTTCACCACATCCCTTACTAGAAAAACACATAATTTTATTAAGAAAGGGGTGGAGTGTCGGAGTTTTCCCATGTAGACATGCTTCCATCGTACCTGCCACCCTTGACATTGTCCGCGAAGCAATCGATTCAAGCTCGGCCATCTCTTCCGGTGTAAGCTTCACTGACAGAGCTCCAATGTTCTGGTTGAAATTCTCAATCTTGGTTGTGCCGGGAATCGGGCAAATGTCATCACCCTGGTGGTGTACCCAGGCGAGGGCTAACTGCGATGGGGTGCATCCCTTTCTTTGCGCAATTCATTCACTCGGTCAAATAACTTCGTGTTGTGAGCCAAGTTCTCTGGCTGGAACCTTGGTAGATACTGCATAACATAGAACAATGTCTCAGCAGAGAGCATATGAGAAATTATCATTTTCCTTCTAAGGCTAAATTCTACAGCAACAAGTGCAAAAGTGGTTGCATTGCATGCCATCGGATTGTCTTGTTACTTGACATAATAAGCATTTAGAAGTGCACAATCGTTGTGTATCTGGAAAAGCATGATCAGTTATAAATTATCTTGAAATGATTAAAATATCTTGTCCCAAATCATAAGCATTAGAAACGTCAAGCGAAGTGATCTAGCAACTACCACACAAGGCTGATGGGTTTGATGTAGGATGTAAAAACAGAAACAAACTCCACAATCTAAGTTTTGTACGTGTGATGATACCATTAGTCACACATAAAATAAAAAAATCAGAAATGTAGATGATGTGTAGAAGAATGTTATCAGACGCAGAGCTCTTTTAGCTACAAAGAAAAATAGCTACTTCACTTGCCCAGCACTATCGCTAGTCAAACGCTAATGGCGGGGAGTAATACACAATTGGCTTTATGTCAGATGGGAACTTGATCCAAAACTCTCATAAGAAGGGTGTTAGGAGTCCTTACTCAAGAAATGGTTGTGTCAAGATATAGTTTATCTTGTGAAGAAAGATGAGAATGAAAAAGGACGGAGGGCCAAAGCCCGATACTGGCGTCAGTTAGTTTGAGGAAATATCGCTAATCTTGTGAAGAAAGATGAGAGAAAAAGGGTGGGTGGAAAGTGGGGAAAGGATAGTGATTAGCAAATGGTGGGAAGGCTGGGAAACAGAGCAACTTACAAATAAACCTATATGTACTCATTCCCAAAAGCACGAGAATCCAGGAAACTGCCTCTTTCAGGCTCATTAAAGCCATTACTTGTGATTTTACATTTATCTAGAATCAAGAGAGGTGGGATGTCTGGCAAGTGCTGGATTAAAGACATATGTCACCAAGTTTTATTCATCCCATCCAGATACTTTTTCTTTATACCACAAGAACAGGTTTCCAGCACTTCAATAAGAATGACAGTCACTGTAAGCATCTAATTATTTTGACAAGCAGGAACAGACCTGTCTGTAGTCATCCTTAGAGAGATTCTCCACCAACTTGGAGCCAACAGAAAAGAATCCTCGTCCTAAAGGACTGTAGGCAAAAATTCCAATGCCAAGCTCCCTAGTCAACATTTTAAAGGAAAAGCAGAGTCAGAAGGAAGCTGTTGTTGCTGCATAAACAATTAACAGAGTGATATCCTACCTGCACGTTGGAACGATCTCTGCCTCCACATCTCTTGACCAAAGCGACCACTCCAATTGCACCGCTGTGATGGGATGAACAGCATGTGCTCTTCTGATTGTTGATGCAGAGGCCTCGGATAAACTGATGTACTTTATCTTACCCTCTTCCACGAGCTTCTTTAGCTCTCCGATCTGTGCATAGACGTGACAAAACAACAAAATCAAGATCTTACATGTTAAGATCCAGAAAATTATGCATGGCATCAGCTTTTTATGTGTCTAGGTCCCTCAATTATCATGCATCTCAATGCAACAAAAAAGTCACAAGGTATTGAGTTAACGGAGGTAGATTTCCTGAATCTCTCACAGAAGAGAGCAAATAAAAGAAGTATTCCAAGTACTTGTCATATTTCACAATATGTCAAGAATCAAATGTCTCCGCATAAAGTCCAGGAACAACTTTATATGTGATTCCTGTATATAAATTCAGGATGAACCCCTTGGAGCCCTCTGTCACATTATACGGAAGAACAGGAATGATATTTTGTTTAGAGAGCTAACTCCTACAATCCTGGCCCTGAAGAACCATCTCCTTAAGGTTGTCCGAGATAAGGCTCTAACTTTCAGGAATATCGACAGTACCGTGAGGAACAGGATACTCCAGCATGCCTGGGGCATTGATCCGATTGTTTTCTCTTCAGGTGATTCTTGACCGAATCTACGAAGCTGATTTCCGTGTAGCTGCTATTTCAGCGGCGGGTTCGATCCTTGAGAATGGCTGTTCCATCGTCCGTCTCCTTCGAACTGGATACCCTTCTGGGGTGGACATTCTTGTGCTGAGCTACCGCCAAGGTCCTTGGGGTTGGCTGTTTCACTGAAGATTCCTCTTCCCCTGGTTCGTGCCGGTCGCAGCTTCTCTCGACTGGGACGCCTGAACTGTGCCTTTCCCTTTTTGGTTTGGTGCTTGGGGTGATCTGGCTGCGTCCGTTTGATCCCTCAGTTGCCTTTTGTTTTTTGCTTTGGTTGCTAGTGGTGGCCATTGTTTGGCTCTTCTTTGCTGTGTGGTGGCTGTTACCGTTTGTTGCTTGCTGTTTTTCATCTCGGCACCCTTCCACTCGCCTTGACGTCATGTCATTCTGAGTGCAAGTTTTGGTGCCAAGATTTCATCTTGTATAGTTGGCAAAGCTCAATACAATTACTTACTTTCAAAAAAAAAAAAGAAATTCAGGATGAACCCTGGAGCACTTTCATCTCAAAGGAAGATTTCGAATGATTTTCATGCTTGTTGACCCTTAACTTGTAAAAGATGCCCACAAAACGAAAACTCAAGCCACTAAGGCCCTGCATGGAAACGTTCCAAAAAAATGTTTCTGGAACACTTTTGTACTTTTTTTTTCCCGAACAAAAAAAGAACAAAACGCGTTTGGTTGCGTTTACATTCTTTTTTTTTTTTTGTTCCCAAACAAAATTGGAGCAAAAAAAAGAAACACAAAAAAGTTACTTCTTGTTCCAGAAACAATTTTGAAGAAACACTTCCATCTTCTCTCTCCTCTTTTCTTCTTCTTTTCTTCTTCTTTTTTTCTTCTTTTTCCTTTGGCCGGTCGCCGGCCTCGCCATGGCCGGCGACCGGCCGTCGAGGGCCGGTGACGCCGTCGAGGGTCGGCGACCTCGCCGGAGCGTCGCCGCCCCCGACGAGGCCGAGCCTCGCCCGCGCCGACAAGGCCGAGCCTCGCCTTGGCTGGGCGAGCTCGGCCTCGCCGGATCTGGGCGAGGCCGAGCTCGCCCAGCCAAGGCGAGGCTGCCGGCCAAAAGAAGAAAAAATAAAAAATAAAGGAAAAAATAAAAAATAAAAATAAAAATATTAAAAAATTAAAAGAAACAAAAAAAGAATAAAATTTACCAAACGTGTTTATTCATTTTTTATTCCCTAACAAACGTTACCAAACGCGTTCTTTTGTTCAAAAACCGTTCCCTAATGCAAATACTTTTTTTATTTCTTCCCTAACAAAAAAAAAAGAACAAGAACGTTTCCATGCAGGGCCTAAACTACTAAATTCCACAACCCCTTGAACAACACCGTGCCACATCTTGAACTCTGCTATCATCTGAACTCAAGTCCCATTTAACGATATTTTGATGATGATGCATCATCAACACCAATCTAATTTAGCAACTGATCACTCGGAGAAAGTCTCAAGAGAGGTAAAGGTTTGATGAGGGATCCATACAGTGACTTCGACGGGGACGCGAGTGTCGATGCGATGTTGGTAGTAGAGGTCGATGCAATCGATGTCGAGCCGCTTCAAGCTGGCCTCGCAAGCAGCCCTCACGTACGCCGGATCGCCCCGGATCTCCCTCTTCCCGTCCGCGAAGTTCATTCCGAACTTGGTCGCCAATTCCACCTTCTGCCTCACCCCTCCCTTCAGTGCCTGCTCAAAATCAACCCCGAAATCAGAAAACCAAGGCGCAGGATCGGAGCACACTGCTCGATGAAGCTAAATTCCGTATATAATTCATGCGGAGGCAAAAGAGAGACTGAGAGAACCGACCTTTCCGAGGAGGATTTCGTTGGTGTGGGGGCCGTAGATGTCGGAGGTGTCGAGGAAGGTGACACCGGAGCCGACGGCGTGGTGGATGAGGGCGATCATGTCGGGGTCGGACTTGGGAGGGCCGTAGAAGGCGGACATACCCATGCAGCCCAGCCCCTGCGCCGTCACCTCGAGGCCCTGCGACCCCAGCTTGATCCTCCTCACCGTCGTCGTCGATGCCGCCATTGCCGTCGTCTAGCTCGAGCTCGCTCGTTCCCTGCAATGCACCGAGACGATGGCGAAGGCGTCGGGCGTGCCGAGATTTATAGGAGGGGAGCGGCGGTAGCTACGAAGAGTAGGAGGGGAGCGGCAGTAGCTGGCTGCGAAGACGCACGTGCTCACGTCAATTTAACCCCTAGTGACGACCCTTCCCGTGGGAGGACGCACGTGCTCACGTCAATTGAACTAATGATATGTGTTCGCTGATCACTCTTTTTTTTTTTTTTTTTTTTTTTTGTAAAGGTCACTCTTTCTATTCATGTAAAGCGAGAAAGCAACTCTTCCCACGTGAGAACAAGAGGTGCGGTTTCGAATCTCTACTTAGGACAATTTAGTATCAAATGTGATTTTGATTCTCACGACTGAAATGAGTTAAGACAAAAATTCGAAATTAAGAATTAGAATAAAAATAGAATAGAATCGATCAAACAGCTAATTGAAAAAAAAAACTAAAATAAAAAATAATATTGATGTCATATGATTAACAAAAATAGGTCTGATACCCTAAAAAAAACCCTCCAACTTTATTTTTTTTTCTTAATTTTTACCTTTTGTCTCATAAAAAAATCACTAATTTTATAGGCATTCACAATTCAATCATTAACTCTTTTTATCCCATAAAAAATCCTCAATTTTAAGTAATATACCAATTCTACCTTAAACATTTTCTTGTCTTATGAAAAACTTGTCCACTCTCAATTTTACCATAAAATTTTTACGGTCTCATGAAAAAATTATAAATTTTTACTTGAATCACATATCTGCCACCATTAGCCCTTCATGCAAAATTTCTTGCTGACATCGAGAGATGGAAAACTCCCAAGCACAAATTGTTCGAGAGAGATGGAATATTTCCAAGCACAAGAGATCAAAAACCGAGCACAATATCGCTAAGGGTGATTTTGATGGAGGGTTAATGGATAGCGGATTCGGGACTCAAGTAAAAGTTGGTAATCTTTTATGAGATAAAAAAAAAATATAGTGAAAATGAAATTGGACCTAAAGCTAGGATTCTTTTTATAAGACAAAACAACGTTTATGGTGGAATTGGTACTAGACCTAAATTTGAGGGATTTTATGAGACAACAAATGTTTAGATAAGATTGGGACTAGAACTAAAACATGGGGTTTTCTATAAAAAGAATAATTAGGGTAGAATTGGGACAGGATCTAAAGTTAGAGGTCTTATAAGAAAACAGATAGAATTAGGATAAGAGCTGAAGTCGGAGGTTTTATAAGGTATTAGGCCAACAAAAATAGTAGAAATTAGGACTTTTGATCATATGCAATAGAGTTTAATACCATGAAAAACTCCTACATTTGCTACCAAAAATCCTATACTGATACATCTATGACAAATTAACCATCTGTTAATTTCTGTTAAATTTTACTGTCAAATTACTAATTGAATGACATATAATAGTTGACAAGTGTACCGATTTAGGATTTTATCTTTTGTTTGTCATAGATGTACTAGTTTGCGATTTTTCATAATATTAATATAATTTAACACTAGTTAGTATAGAGTAAATTTGTTACAAATATATCAGTTTGAGATTTTTAACAGTAAAAAAATTAGTTTGAGGTAGATTTATTATCAATGTGTTAGTTTACAATTTTTGTGGTCAAAAAATTAGTTTGGGATAAGTTTATCGCAAATATACCAGTCTAAAATTTTTCATGACATTAAACATATTATATAAAAGTACATCAATTGTAAATTCTTCAAAATGTTGTCGTCGGCGTACAATATTTACATTTACTAAGAGATGCTAATCGGGTAACATTGATACGGGTCAGAATTAAGTCACTATTGATTGTCTAATCACACACGTTTTCTAAAAGTTATGCAAAGGGCAAGACCAAGGGAAGGGCGGAGGCTGCTATCTCGGTCACCGGCCGTCCAATCCGCGCCTTTATGAAGAGTGGTCCATGAAGGTATTGTTGTATTTAATTAAGAGGTCAATAACATAAAGTGACGAACTCTTGGCGAGGAGACCTAACAAATATGGCACAAGTGGGAGGGTGACGAAAACAAAAACAGAACAACACTTCACATATTAAAAAAAAAAAAAAAAGGTGAAAACGGTGTCACTCTCAATTGCCCACGACGTCCGATTATTTTATTATAATCTACAAGCATGAATACAAAAGTTGGTTATTCAGAAACTCATAAAGTATCGTGCAAACTCATAAATCAATTAAGTTTGCACTTCTAAAACGATTTACAAGTAAGTTGCAAGAATTAAACAAGCGACCTATGATTTCTTGATGCTCTAATTAACTATGTCGTTCCTATCAAGGTTATTATAAGCCGGAATCATTTTCTTTCTTTCTTTTTTTTACAACTTTTTTTTAAAATTTTCTCTAGAGTACTTTGATATTTGACCAGACAAGGCTACCTAGAACTAATGTTTGAAAGTTTGCAAGAAATGTGGGAGGAGTTCCACAATGAGAGGCGGCATTTGCCCTTTTTAAATTTTTTATATGGACAGATTATAAAAGTCCCAAGTTCGCCATATCCACACAATTAGAATGTTAAGAGGAACTCACGATAGCTAGACGGGTGTAAAAATTATTGCAAAAGGATAGTGACAACAATAGACAAGTCAAACCTGTGACTTTCTAGATCCAGCCACATGTCCTCGATTCTTTTTTGTCGGGGAGTCCGATTGGTGGGGCCGGATGCGGATGTGGAGGACATGGATGGAGAGTAGTGGCACGATCTTGACTAGTTAACTATTTTCTTCTTGACAGAGAAAAGTCATTTCAATTCATGAAAGTCAAGAGTTCCACGTCATGACAATTTCTGGGGGACCAGTTGCCCTCATCTTGCTCGGATGGCCCATTATTGAAAGCGATTGTAACTCTGCACGTCGAAAGTCGTATACCAGGAAAGTTTTGAGTATTTTGAGTTAAAAAGAAAAAAGAAAAAAAGAAAGGAAGCGCGAAAGTCAAGCCACTTATTGAGACTAGTCAAGCTTCATCTAGAGATTAGCATCAGTTCAGCAACGAAGCGAAGAGTCAGATAATGTGTACCTAATTAACATGGACAATTATCAAATCTAAATATTTATGTACCATTTATTTCGCAAAAAATATAACATATTTGAATAATATTTTACAAGAAGTTATTTCCAATATTAGGTTAAGTCCTAAAAATAAACTAGAAAATATTTTTTTGTCGTTTAATATGAAAAATCCGATTTGATTTCCCTATAAAAATACCAAAATATTCAGATTTTTAGTTATTTTCTCTTCTTCTTCTTTTTCTTTTTCTTCTTCTCAACCGATCACTGGCCACGGTGGTAGTTGGCGACTAGCCATGAGGTGAAACTCGAGCTTGCCCAATGCTAGGGAGCTTCAGCGTCACTTGATTAACCAACTTCAAGCTTGCCAAATCAGCAATCTCAAGTCTTCTTGGCCTTGGGCTAGCTCATATGTTGCTTGTTCTCAGGCGCAATCGTCGTCATGGTTGGCAACTAGCCGAGAAGAAGGAAAAAGAAAAGGAAAGAAAACAAATAAATATAAAAAAATTAAAAAGAATTATATTTATAAGAACAAACGTTTTATTAGCTAACGAGCCGAGCCCGAGCATTGAGGGCTGATGCACGATCTTGTTGTACCCAAGCCTAAGTGCTGTCGAATAGAGCTTGAGCATCGTAGACTCAAGCATTGCCTTAATGGACCCTAATTCGAGTGTTGGGGATTTTGTGACGCCTTGGAACATCACATGCGGCACATGTCATTTCCGTTTATACTCATAGTTATAATTACGCATGGAAAAGACAATAAAGTTTTCACAACATCCTTTACTAGAAAAATGCATGAGTTTATTTTAAAAAAAAAGTGTCTTTGGCTTTATACAATATCGATAGTGATTATCACAAAAAAACATATAGTCCTAGGAAAGATGGGGGTCACCTAATACCATTACATCCATACTAACTAAACTACCTTCCAACTCAAGGATTAATGGCTTCCGATATCAACTCGGCCCCTCCATCACCATGTCTAGGGAATCATCCTACAACATTGGAGAGAAAAAAAAAAAAAGGAGTGAGCCGAAGCCTAATAAATGAAATATCTAAGTATAAGGTAGGAGATCATATTACCACTCAACCTAGATCAACAAACAACATGAGTTCAAAGGATACAAAATGATCATGTATGACAAGTGCAAAAGAAAATGCCCTATCTAGCCTATCATGATATGCTGATGAAAACCTCTAATATTTTATTATAATCCTAAAGCACGAATACAAAAGTTGGTTTATCTGGAGACTCATTTTGCAAGCTCATAAATTGATTTGATTTGCACTTCTAAAGTGATTTACAAATAAGTTGCGAGAACTAAACAAGTGACCTTTGATTTCTTGACGCTTGAATTAAGTGAGTCGTCTTTACTAGGGTTATTATTTGAAAAAATTACCAAAACAATCATAAACTTATTGCAATTTTTCTAATTTAGTCTTAACCTTTTTTTTCTAATTCAGTTCATCCGGCCAATTTTGGCCGACGAGCACCGCTCGTCCGGCTAAAATTGATGTGAATAATCTTTTAATAATATTTTATTTTATTCAAGCCAGCGAGGTCACCTCACCAACCAATGGCAAGGCTTACCCCCACACGCCACTGGCAAGGGCGAGCCTCACCCAACGATGGTGAGGCCACCCTCGCCATGGTTAGGCAAGGCCCCGCCTGTCTTTGGCCTAGGCAAGCCTCACCGGCCATGGGCAAGTTGCGATCTCGCTCTTGGCCGACGAGGCTCGACCCTCGTCAGTCCAATAAGGGCAAGCCTTGCTCAACCTTTGGCAAGCCTTGCCAGAGACCATGAGAGGTCACGGCCTTTGACCTTGCCCATGGTCAATGAGACTCAACCCTCGCCAGATTCAATAAGGGCAAGCCTAGCAAGCCCAACTAGTGGCCTTTGTCCTCACCTATGGCCAACGAGGGTCAACCCTCGCCAGCCCAATCGGCGGCTAGGCGAGGTCGCCTAGCCACGAGCAAGGTTGCCCAACCATGGCCAAGCTTCCTCGAGGCCAGCAAGGTCCCTCACCAACCTTGCTTCTTGCCGATCGCTAGCGATGACTAGCTGGAGGAAGGAGAAGGAAGTGAAGAAAAAAAGAAAGAGAAAATAAAAAGAAAAATTAATAAAAAAATAAGAAAAATAAAATATTATTAAAAAAGTATTCATGTCAAGCATTGGCCGATCAACCGAGTTCACATCAATGCTCGCCGGCGAAAAATGGCCGTATAGACTGAATTATCACAAATGCAAAATATTTAGGGTTGAATTACTTAGAAAAAAAAGGTTTAAAATTGAATTGAGGTTTACTATTTTAAAATTTTGTAACTCACAATAAATTGTTATTCTTACGATAACCCAAATACTATTATGCTAGCAAAATCCTTTTACTAAAATACAAATACCAAGCACAAGGGAATGTTACAATGAAAAACCTCCCATTGATATAGCCTCCAATTTAGTTAGGCCAAATAAACCCTCCCATTAATTTCTCCATATGGATCTATGTCATCACCAAGAGAAAGCCTTATTACAAAGCTATCAATATATTGTGGGATTGTTTTAACATAACTCACTCGTGCATCCTAACAATCAAAATGTGAACTATCGTTCTTAAACTTTTAATAAATGTTTAATATAATTCACAAATTATATCATTGCATTCTATCTCATAAGACTGTCTTTGATGGGTTGGATAAAACTCTAATATGATAAGTATGATCCTATCCGTTGTTTAGAGCAACGTGAAATTCGGATATAGTCCGGATAAAAAATCCCTTCTAGAAAGTGATATAAATTCAAATTGAATATGTAAAATTTAGAAAACTGAAAAGATAAGGGGTACAACTTTTCCCCCACTCCGGCGCTCGTTGATGGCTTATCCTCACTTTTGACCAGTGCCGCATCATCTCTCTTGTTCCAATTTCTCTCACTAAAATGACCACCACAAACTTAGTTAGAGCGTGAGTATCGCCAAGATACCTAGAGAAGCCCTAGAGAAGCCCTCGCCACAACGACCTGAGCAAACTCTAAGGGTCACCCTTCCTCCTACCAGTGACAAGCTGCTTACCACCTTTGGCTGCCTCGGAAAAGTGGCGTCGGAGCTCGTCAGCCCTGCCTCTTTCTTATGTCACTTAACTCCATTTTAGTAGGGAACTTTGTGATCCCGATCAAAGCTGGACATCTTCTCTGTGAAGAAGATGATCCGAAAGAGGCGGCAGCCAAGGTGATAGAGCTCCTCAACCACGTCACTCGGAGCGAGTGGTACCGATGGTGCTACCACTCATAAACCGGATCCGCACGCTGTCTCGGGGGAAGCTGTTGAAGCGACTGAACAAGTCGGGGCACGGTAACAGGGAATCAACGCAGTATTCGCACTCGTCGAAGGGGATGGATTCACCGCAGGAAAAGGCGTTGAAAGTAAAGATGGCTAGACCAGCGGAGAACTCAAACCCAAGGGCCTCTCAATGTGGCGAAGTCAAAGGTAGAGCGAGCGTAATCCATCAAGTTGATCAAGGGCAGCGAAAGGGGTGTTGCAGAAGGAGTGAGCGTCCTTGAAGTCACATGGAACGGGGGTGTTTAATATTGATGAAGATTGTGAAAGGATGAATAGTATTCACGACTTCCATGGTTTATTTTTAATTTTAATTATACAAATCAAACACTCATTTAAAAAAATATTTATTTAAATCATGCTATATCAGACGTCAAGAAATATTAGATGGGATTTTTATCCTATCATTATCCCATATAGCAAAGATGTTCGAACGACCAAACACAGCATCATTGGATTTATCTAGCCTAGGATCTAAATTAAACATATATAAAAAGTTCGAGAATCATACTAAATAAATTAAAAATTCAGTAAGAACACAACACATTGAATCAAAGTTCAATGACTATTTACGTTATTTTCCTAAACCAAAACAAAACAACATTGCTCCACTCTAACTCCAAATAAAAAACAATAGAAGTGTCGTTTTAATTTTAGGAAACTTGCGCAATATCTCCGACTGTTTTATAATAATGCAGAGGCATGAGCGAAGGTATCGAGCTACATAAAAGCTCATGAACTGTAGGTGGTGAAACTTGAACGAGAAACCTTCGATTTCCCCGATACTCATACCAACCGCGCCAGCATTTTATCCCCAACTTCGTTTTCGCGAGAACATCAGGTAACATTTTACTGTTCCTTAACTTCGCTACCAAACCAAACACAAGGAGAAGCTTTGTATCTATGTGTAGCATCCAGTCTTAAGAGTATGTTGCACACGGTGTTAGTATTGAACTCATGGTTGGAGGTAGGGGTGAGTATGGTCCAGGTTGGGCCGGTTCACCCCCTAACCCTAGGACCAACCCTCACAGTGCCGGTCCTCAATTTTTAGGACCGAGAACCGACCCTATTAAGCTTAGGACCGAGGACCGAACTGACCCAATGGGTTCGGTTCGGTTCTAGGGTCAACCCGACCAACCGATAATTTTTTATTTCATTTTTGTACACCTTAAAAAAGCGATTGAGATCCGACGGACCCAATGGGTTCGGTCCGGTTTCAAAGTCAACTTATGACTAATTAATTATTTTTTATTTCATTTTTGTATTCCTTGAAAGAAAGAATCGAGACCATACCGACCCAATGGGTTCGATAATGAGCGAGGCCGCTAAGAAAGGCAAGCGGTGAGGGTCAAGTGGGGTGAGCGTCGAACGTAATGAATATCGAATGTCGAGCAGGAGCAACAAGCCAAGCGAGCATTGAGCGGCGAGCGGCAGGAGTGACCCAAAGTAAGCGATTGCTTCTTTCAATTTTGGCAAATTGATAATTAAGAGAACAAATAAAACAAAAGAGAACGAATACTAAAGGAGGATGCCATAAATAGTTGTTTATACCTTTTTAGATGCCACGAGGACTCCTTACAAAACAATTTCCTCATTCGTAAATTATGACTATTAACGTTGTAAAAGATATTAAAAATCTAAAATATTAAAGAACACTGTAAAATTACTTGAACTCCTCACTAAATAGCTCTTTAATGTTGTTGACGCCGTTTATTTTAAGGTTTTCTCTATATAAAACAATTATAAATAATATTTTACATATATATATATATATATATATATATATATATATATATATATATATATATATATATATATATATATATATATAAATTCGGGGTTGGTCCAAATTGGACGACTTAATTCTCGGGACCGAGAACCGACCCGCACAATGCTAGTCCCGGAATTCTAGGACCAAGGATCGACCTAATCTCCTGGAACTGGACCAAGACTAGTAGGGTTGGGCCGGTCAGGAAACCTTGACCGATGCTCACCCCTAGTTGGACGAGAATAAAGTGTTGCTCTAGTATGTACGACTGAGTTTGAATTCTTCAAAATCCCAATTTCTCATATTCTAAAAGTCACCCCGATAAAGTCGGCACGGCTCAGTTCGTAAAAAACTTGCTCTCGTGTTTATCGAGTGATCTTTCCCCAGTAAGCTTAGTACATATCCATAATCTTCTCATAGTGAATGTCACATGTACAAAACGAAAACAGTCACTCTATTATTACACGTACTTATAACAGCCACACAACATAGCCTCAAATTACTTCAGCGGCAAATGCACAAACTCTGCATATCAAAGACGCAGCAACAGAAGTAGACATGTTTCTAGGCAGGTTTCCAAGAAGAAAGGGGTGGAGTGTCGGAGTTTTCCCATGGAGAGAGGTTTCCATTGTACCTGCCACCCTTGACATTGTCCGCAGAAGCAATTGATTCGAGCTCAGCCATCTCTTCAGGTGTAAGCTTCACTGACAGAGCTCCAATGTTCTGGTTGAAATTCTCGATCTTGGTCGTGCCGGGAATCGGGCAAACATCATTACCCTGGTGGTGTACCCAGGTGAGGGCTAACTGCGATGGGGTGCATCCCTTTCTTTGTGCAATTTCATTCACTCGGTCGAATAACTTCGTGTTGTGAGCCAAGTTCTCTGGCTGGAACCTTGGTAGGTTCTGCATAACATAGAGCAATGTCTCAGCAGAAAGCATATGAGCAACTATCATTTTCCTTTTAAGGCCAAATTCTACAGCAACAAGGTGCAAAAGTGATCGCATTGCATGCCAACAGATTGCCTTGTTACTTGACATAATAAGCATTTAGAAGTGCACAATTGTTGTGTACCTGGAAAAGCATGATCAGTTATGATTATCTTGAAATGATTAAAATACCTAGCCCCAAATCATAAGAATTAGAAACGTCGAGCGAAGTGATCTAGCAACTACCACACAAGGCTGATGGGTTTGATGTAGGAAGTGAAAACAGAAACAAACTAGACAATCTAACTTTTGTACGTGTGATGGTAACATTAGTCACACATAAGAAAAAAAAATCACAGAAGGTAGATGACGTGTAGAAGAATGTTATCAGACGCAAAGCTCTTTTAGCTACAAAGAAAAATAGCTACTTCACTTGCCCAGCACTATCGCTACTCAAACACTAATGGCCAGGAGTAATACACAATTGGCTTTATGTCAGATGGGAACTTGATCCCAACACTCTCATAAGAAGGGTGTTAGGGAGTCCTCGCTCAAGAAATGGTTCTGTCAAGATATAATTTATCTTGTGATGAAAGATGAGAAACAAAAGGACGGAGGCCAAGGCCCGATACTGGTCTCGGTTATTTTGAGCAAATATTGCTAATCTTGTGAAGAGATATGAGAGAAAAAGGGCGGGTGGAAAGTGGGGAAAGGATAGTGATAAGCAAATGGTGGGAAAGCTGGGAAACGGAGCAACTTACAAATAAACCTATATTTATTCATTCCCAAAAGCACGAGAATCCAGGAAACTGCCCCTTTCAGGCTCATTAAAGCCATTACTTGTGATTTTTAAATTTATCTAGAATCACGAGAGGTGGGATGACTGGCGAGTGCTGGATCGAATAAGAATATGAAGCATTCGTATCACAAAGTTTTATTCATACTATCCAGATACTTTTTCTTTATAGAATAAGAACAGGTTTCCAGCACTTCAATGGGAATGACAGTCACTGTGAGCATCTAATTATGTTAACCAGCAGAAACAGACCTGTCTGAAGTCATCCTTAGAGAGATTCTCCACCAACTTGGAGCCAACAGAAAAGAATCCTCGTCCTAAAGGACTATAGGCAACAATTCCAATGCCAAGCTCCCTAGTCAACATTTTAAAGGAAGAGCAGAGTCGGAAGAAAGATGTTGTTACTGCATAAACAAATAAACAGTGATATCCTACCTGCACGTGGGAATGATCTCTGCCTCCACATCTCTTGACCACAGCGACCACTCCAATTGCACCGCTGTGATGGGATGAACAGCATGTGCTCTTCTGATTGTTGACGCAGAGGCCTCGGATAAACCAATGTACTTGATCTTACCCTCTTCAACGAGCTTCTTTAGCTCTCCAATCTGTGCATATTCACATGACAAAACAACAATCGTCAAAATCTTACGTGTTAAGATCCAGAAATTATTGAACATCATTAGTTTTTCTTGTGTCCTGATGCCTGAATAGTTTGTGTTCCCTGACTTCTCAAACATTACAATTTGATTAGGTAGCTCCCAGCAAAAATAGTCAATCTTTATGCATCTCAATGCAACAAGAAAATGGCAAGGTATCGTTAACGGAAATGGATCTCTCTAATCTATCACAGAAGAAGGCAAATTAAAGAAGTATTCCAAGTACTTGTCATATTTCATAATGACATGTCAAGAACCAAATGTCTCCGCAGAAAGTCCAGGAACAACTTCAAATGTGATTCTCAGATATAAATCAGGGTGAACCCTGGATTTCGAATAATTTTCATGCTTGTTGACCCATAAAACAAAAACTCAAGCCATATAAACTACTAAATTCCGCAATCCCTTGAACAACACCGTGCCACATCTTGAACTCTGCTATCATCTGAACTCAAGTCACATTTAACAATATCTTGATGATGATGCATCATCAACACCAATCTAATTTAGCAACTGATCACTCGGAGAAAGTCCCGAGAGAGGTAAAGGTTTGATGAGGGATCCATACAGTGACTTCGATGGGGACGCGAGTGTCGATGCGATGTTGGTAGTAGAGGTCGATGCAATCGATGTCGAGCCGCCTCAAGCTGGCCTCGCAAGCAGCCCTCACGTACGCCGGATCGCCCCGGATCTCCCTCTTCCCGTCCGCGAAGCTGACTCCGAACTTGGTCGCCAATTCCACCTTCTGCCTCACCCCTCCCTTCAGTGCCTGCT
Organism: Eucalyptus virginea; assembly: GCA_014182375.1. Lineage (NCBI taxonomy): Eukaryota > Viridiplantae > Streptophyta > Magnoliopsida > Myrtales > Myrtaceae > Eucalyptus > Eucalyptus virginea. The sequence goes on from CM024521.1 coordinate 4,855,370, forward strand.
CAAAATCAACCCCGAAATCAGAAAACCAAGGCGCAGGATCGGAGCATCCTCCTGCTCGATGAAGCTAAATTCCGTAACACTATAAGCACGTATGATTCATGCGGAGGCAAAAGAGAGACTGAGAGAACCGACCTTTCCGAGGAGGATTTCGTTGGTGTGGGGCCGTAGATGTCGGAGGTGTCGAGGAAGGTGACGCCGGAGCCGACGGCGTGGTGGATGAGGGCGATCATTTCGGGGTCGGGCTTGGGAGGGCCGTAGCCGATGGACATGCCCATGCAGCCCAGCCCCTGCGCCGACACCTCCATGCCCTGCGACCCCAGCTTGATCCTCCTCACCGTCGTCGTCGACGCTGCCATTGCCGTCGTCTAGCTCGAGCTCGCTCGTTCCCTGCACTGCACCGTGACGATGGCTAAGGCGTCGGGCGAGCCGAGATTTATAGGAGGGGAGCGGCAGTAGCTACGTAGAGTAGGTAGGAGGGGAGCGGCAGTAGCTACGAAGACGCACGTGCTTACGTCAATTCAACCTAGACCCATTAAATGAGCGGATCGGCGGATTTGGGCTGGGTCGAAAACGGATCAACCCATATTCGACCCATTTAACTTATTCTAATCTATATTCACAGAAAGTAAATCAAGGCCAATATCCAATCCAACATATACCCGCACATACCCGACCCAACCCGTATTCTAAAATCTCTTAATATTCTAGGAAAAATCCACTTCTATTATATGCTAATTAGATTAAAGCTTCAAATTAAATTAAAAATAGCAAATAAAATAAAATAAGAAAATTTTAAAAAACCTTAAATTTTATAAAGAATTAAAATATGCACATGATTCTCTTATTTGAAGTGAACATACCTTTGAATAACTAAAAATTATAACATAAAAAAATTAATTAAACCTTAAAAGCTCGTTTTTATGATTTTTTTATAAAAAAAAAGTATTGTTAAAACATTTTTATGCAATACAAATTTAATGAAAATTTTTATAATTCTTTTTAAAATATTTTTAAAAAAATCGAATTTTTAATTCTCTCGTGCAAAATAACCGAAACCCACTTGACCGCTCGAATCGAACCGGAACCACCTGTAACTGGTTTCTTGAGGGAACCGGTCCGGTTCCCAATTTCAATTTATGGAAACCGGTGGTACCCGGCTTCCCTGGCTCCATGTCGATCCGTCCACCCGCCCACCTGCATCAACCGATTATATTAAAATAATATATTAATTTTTAATGTTAAAAATGAAATTACTAATTAATAAATCCAAATCAAATAACTAAAAGCATTAAGTCAAGATCGCTTCTTATCATCATTCCATAATGAAATGCCTAGAAAAATGCCAAAACAATTTGGGCTTAGTTAAACTAAAAAGACAATGAGGAAGAATATCTCGTAATGCAGCTTCTATAATATACCTTATCCAGACTTGCCAAAACAAAGCAAAAAAAGTTTGACTGAGAGATTTTGATGTAGGACAACGAGTCCACAACAAGGAATAAATCTTTAGGCTTCATCACAAACAAAGGTTCCTAAGCATCACATAGAGGGTTTTTAAAGCATCATACCTAAGAGAAAAAAATGCCTAGGACACGGAATTTGCTTGCAAAATTTTATTTCGACCCGTGATAGCCATGATAGAAAATAAGTTTAACCAAAATTGCTATCATTTCCTCACGATTATCGTAAGTGCCAATCATGATATCCTTCTGCAACCTCTCTAGCTGTTGTTATAGAAGTCATGTAGTCGTTTTCTATCAAAACCAAAATCGTTGGTCAAGATCGGGCCCACTGGATCTATCTAGAATCGGACCGGATCGGTGGTCCGGTTCCCGAGTAGATCCATGCAACTAACGGGTGGATCCCGGTTTCAATTTTTCTGAATCGGTCCCTAGCGGGCAATTCCCGGTTCTAGGTCAGAACCGCTCGCCTGAATCATGCACACCCCTGATAGTGATAACAATAGACAAGTCAAACCTATGACTTTCTAGATCCAGCCACGTGTCTGCGATTCTTTTCGCCGGGGAGTCCGATTGAGGGGCCGGATGTGGCGGACATGTATGGAGAGATGTGGCGGACATGAATGGAGAGATGTGGCACGATATTGACTAGTTAACTCTTAACAAAAGTACTGTTCAAAAAAAAAAAACTCTTTAACAAAAGTCATTTCAATTCATGTCAAGAGTTCCGCGTCATGACAATTTCTAGGGGGACCAGTTGCCCTCATCTTTCTCGGATGGCCCACTATACAATTTTCAGATAAATTATTGAAAGTGATTGTAACTCTGTATGTCGAAAGTCGTATATCACGAAAGTTTTGAGTGTTTTGGGTTTAAAAAAAGGAAGCGCAAAAACCAAGCCGCCTATTGAGACTAGTCAAGCTTCATCTAGAGATTAGCATCAATTCAGCAACGAAACAAAGAGACAGATAATGTGTACCTAATTAACATGGACAATTATCAAATCTAAAGATTTATGTACCGTTTGTTTCGCAAAAATATGACATATCTAAATAATATTTTACAAGAAGTCATTTCCAAGATTTGGTTAAATCCTAAAAATAAACTAGAAAATATTTTTGTCGTTTAATATGAAAAATCTGATTTGATTTCCCTATAGAAGATTCCAAAATATTCAGATTTTTAGTTATTTTCTTTTTTTTATTGTTCTTTTCTTCTTCCTCAACCGAACGCTAGCCACGATGGTAGTTGGTGACTAGCCACGGGGGGCGAAACTCGAGCTTGCCCAACGCTAGGGAGCTTCAAAGCATTACTTGATCGACCAGC